>JAKCOX010000057.1:2500-637295 GCA_022605575.1 Laterallus jamaicensis coturniculus
GATCATTCCTCCTCCATCAGGTATCAGCTTCCCTTGATGGAGCATGTCATGCCCAGACCAAGTCTAATGCCCAGCCAGATGCACAGAGGAGGAAGAGAAGGAGGAGGAGGAGGAGAAGGAGGATGCAAGAGTAGGACCCCCCCCTCCAGAGCCATGCTGGGGAAGCAGCCAGCTCCAGTCCCACCATCTCCACTGAGTAAGAGGGATGACCTGTTGTAGGAGCATTCCTCCTCCATCAGGTATCAGCTCCTCTTGGTGGAGCATGTCATGTCCAGACCAAGCCTAATGCCCAGCCAGATGCATGGAGGAGGAAGAGGAGGAGGAAGAGAAGGAGGAGAAGGAAGAGGAGGAGAAGGAGGAGGAAGAGGAGGAGAAAGAAGAGGAGGAGGAGAAGGAGGAGGATGCAAGAGTAGGACCCCCCTCCAGAGCCATGCTGGGGAAGCAGCCAGCCCCAGTCCCACCATCTCCACTGGGGAAGAGGGATGACGTGATGGAGGGACCATTCCTCCTCCCTCAGGAAAGAGGGGTGATCCCCAAGCAGCCATGCCAGGCCAAGCACAGGCTCTGCCTGCCCCCGTGTCCCAGGGAGCTGAGCTGGCGGCACCGGGCGCCTGGCTGGAATTTCCTCACCCCGCCGCCTTTGCAGGTTATTTGTTGTTCTTTATAACAGGAGGTCAGACTGTTTCCATCCCTCCTTCCAAAAAAAAACCCCATTAGCATGGGCTGTGGCACAGCAGGAGTGAGCAGAGTGACGTGACTGGTGAGCGGCTCCACCGGAGCTTCCAGAAGCCGGAGCAGCACGGGGAGGGATGCTGGTACCACCGCCAGCCTGGCTCCTGCTGCTGCCCTGCTCCTCCTGGGCCCTGGAGCAGAGGGACTGTGCCAGCCTGGGCTGAACACGAGCCAGCAGTGTGCCCAGGTGGCCAGGAAAGCCAATGGCATCCTGGCTTGTGTCAGAAATAGTGTGGGCAGTAGGTCTGGGGAGGAGATTGTGCCCCTGGGCTGGGCACTGGGGAGGCTGCACCCTGAGTGCTGGGTCCAGTTCTGGGCTCCTCACCATCAGAAGGACATGGAGGCCCTGGAGCCAGCCCAGAGAAGGGCAACCAGGCTGGGGAAGGGGCTGGAGGGCAAATCCTCTGAGGAGCAGCTGAGGGAGCTGGGGGTGTTCAGCCTGGAGAAGAGGAGGCTGAGGGGAGACCTTCTCCCCACCTCCCCTGCCCTGCCAGGAGGGTGCAGAGAGGTGGGGGATGGTCTCTTCAGCCAGGGGACAGGAGATGGGACAAGGGGCAATGGGCTCAAGCTGCCCCAGGGCAGGGTCAGCTCAGCTGGGAGGGCAAAGTTCTTCCCTGGCAGAGCTGTGGGGCTGTGGCACAGGCTGCCCAGGGAGGGGCTGAGTCACCCCTGGGGGTGTTTAACAGAGGGGAGATGAGGTGCTCAGGGGTATGGGTCAGCACAGGACAGGGATGGTTGGACTCCATGGGCTTGAAGGTCTTTTCCAACCTGGGGATTCTGTGACTCTGTGATCACAGTTGCTGCAACCCTGTGCTGGGAACCTGCCACCCTGGGGTGCACCAGCAGCAGCACTGGGGGCGTTTGTTATTCTTCCCTCAGGCAAACAAATGGACACTGGGAGCGCGGAGCTGGCGGCTCCTCTGCCAGATGTGCCCCGTTGCTGTTATCATGGAATATTAATCAGAAGGCCTGTGTGTAATTGTGGAGTTTTGATTAGAGAAATCTCCCTTACAATAATAATCAGGCTGGGGCCTGTATAAATACCAACGGCTCCAGGTTTGTTGGCTGGATGAAGTGGCATGTTGATTGCTCGGCTCGCCTGCTCATCAATCATTCAGCAGTGCCCCCACCTTAGCCGTCCCTCCTGGAAAGCCCCTTCTTCCCAGCTCCCCCAGTGCCTGTCCTTTCCTTAACAGCCGCCTTCCTCCTCCCCTTCCTCCTCCTCCTCCATCCCCACCGCCATCCCCTGCGCTCGCTCTCTCGGCCCCTTCCTCCTCGCCTGCTCCCTGATCCCTGCATTCATCTCAGATTATATAAAGTTTGGCTGCCTTGAGTAAAATAAATTGCAGGCTTTTGAAGGGCTGGGGCTCTGTATATTTTTACGGTTAATGAATCTTCCTGTTTGAGTTTGGAAGATGGGAACTTTGCTTTCCAGCTGCCATGTGCAGCTCTGGCCAATTAAATCAACGGGGGCTGGAAACATCACCCCGGCGTGGGAGAGAGTCGGGGGGGAGAGTGTTGGGTGGGAGAGCATTGGGTGGGAGGCATTAGGTGGGAGAACATCAAGTGGGAAAGCATTGGGTGGGAGAGTGTTGGGTTGGAGAACATCATCTGGGAGAGTGTTGAGTGGGAGAGTGTTGGGTGGGAGGGTGTTGGATGGGAGGGCATTGGATGGGAGAGCATTGGATGGGAGAGCATTGGATGGGAGGGCATTGGGTGGGAGGACATTGGATGGGGGGGCATTGGGTGGGAGGGCATTGGGTGGGAGAGCATTGGGTGGGAGGGCATTGGATGGGAGAGCATTGGGTGGGAGAGCATTGGATGGGGGGGCATTGGATGGGGAGGGCATTGGGTGGGAGGGCATTGGGTGGGAGAGCATTGGGTGGGAGGGCATTGGGTGGGAGGGCATTGGGTGGGAGAATGTCAGGTGGGAGAATACCAGGTGGAGATCATCAGGTGGGGGAACATTGGGTGGCCAAACATCAGGTGGGAGAGCACCGTGTGCATCCTCTGTCTCCCTTCCTGCCAGCCCCTCCATGGGCACCCCTCACCAGCATTGCCCAACCTCAAGCCACCCCCACCCCAGCCCTGGGTTAAAACGAGCTGGGCTGAGAAAAGGGCTGCTCACAGCCACAGCCAGTTCGCCTGGGTGGGCTTCCCCCCAGGGGTGCTGTGTGGGTGTACCTGTTGCACCCTCTGCATGGGGTACTACCGGTCTCTCTGCCTAGGTGGGCTTCCCCCAGGGGTGCTGTGTGTGTGTACCTGTTGCACCCTCTATATGGGGTACCACAGGTCCCTCTGCACAGCTGCTGACTCCACATCTCCTCTTCTAACCCATCCCTCTTCTAACCCATCCCCTCTCTAACCCATCCTCTCTTCTAACCCATCCCCTCTTCTAACCCATCCTCTCTTCTAACCCATCCCCTCTTCTAACCCATCCCCTCTTCTAACCCATCCCCTCTTCTAACCCATCCTCTCTTCTAACCCATCCCCTCTTCTAACCCATCCCCTCTTCTAACCCATCCCCTCTTCTAACCCATCCTCTCTTCTAACTCATCCTCTCTTCTGACCCATCCCCTCCTCTCCCCTGGAGAGGCAGCACACAGCCTGTCCCAGCCCTTGGGGATACCAGGGACAAGATTTTCTGTGAGGAAAAGTCAGCTCTGGGCAAAGAACTCACAGCAAGGGATGTGTGTGTGTGTGTGTGTGTGTGTGTGTGTGTGTGTGTGTGTGTGTGTGTGTCCTGGGCTTCTCCTCCTCACCCTCTCCCAGCCCACGGGCGAGCTCTCGCGGTCCCTAATTTATTCATCACTGCGACTGATTCATCATCCCCTCTCCATGTCTGGTTTCTTGGCCTGTAGATTATCCGCCAGCAGTTTGTTGAGCATATTTGACATGTGAAACTCAAGCTGTGTTTACTTGTAGTTCATGTACCATGGCGTTTGGGTTGGCCGCCTGCCATCAGCCACGTGGTGCCTGCGCCCTGCCCGGGTTGGCGGAGCGCGGCTCGGCGCGGATGCTCAACGCACCGGCTGCAGAGAGCCCCCTGCTCCCCTCACAGGCTCACAGGGGTGGGAAGGGCCCCCCAGAGCCCCTGGGGTCCCACCCCCTGCCAAAGCGGGGTCCCACCCCCTGCCAAAGCAGGGTCCCTAGGACAGGGCACACAGGTCGGTGTCCAGACGGGGCTGGAATCTCTCCAGAGAAGGAGACTCCACACCCCCTGGGCAGCCTGTCCCAGGGCTCCCTCACCCTCACTGGGGAAAAGTTCTTCCCAGGTTGGGGGGGAACTCCCTGTGCTCCAACTTGCAGCCATTGCCCCTTGTCCTGTCCCCACAGACACTGAGAAGGGGCTGGCCATTCCCCTGCATCCCATGCTTCAGATATTGATAGACATTCATAAGGTCCCCCCTGAGTCTTCTTCTCTCCAGGCTGAACAGCCCCAGCTCACCCAGCCTCTCCTCCCAGGGGAGATGCTCCAGGCCCTTCAGCATCTCCTCAGCCTCCTCTGGACTCTCTCCAGGAGATCCCTGGCTGTTTGATCCCAGGGAGCCCAGCACTGGACACAACACTGCAGGTGGGGCCTGAGCAGGGCAGAGCAGAGGGGGAGGATCCCCTCCTGTGACCTGCTGCCCACACTCCTCCTGATACGCCCCAGGATCCCATTGGCCTCACTCCTCCCAGCTCTCCTCCCAGTCAGGTGCAGTGGGGAAACTGAGGAAGCTGGTATTTCTGCTCCCATTTGGATGCAGAAAATCCCATCAGACCCAGGGGGGCCGGAGGAGGAGCTGGTGAGGACTTGCCAGCCCCACGCACTGGAACAGCATCCTCCCTCCCTCCAAATGTTCCAAGCTGTGCTCAGCACCAGGGAGTCTCTTTCCACTCCCACTGCATATCCATGACCTCGAGTAAGAATAAAGGAAGCCTTTCCCAGTCCTGGGTCCCAAGGAGAGCCGGAGGGGTGCCTTGCCCTGCGTGTGAACCCATCAGTGAGGGGACCCCGCCTGCCCCCCCGCTCTGCTGAGAGAGCTGAGCTGGGGCAAGGCTGACCCAGGCAGGGGAAGGCAGCAGGGTCTGGGGCAGAGGCTGGTGTCACACCCCTGTGACAATAACCCCATTAACATCTGCGCACATCAGAGCCACGCACAGGCCGAGGGAGAAGAGGAAAGGGGAGGGAGGGAGGGAGAGGGGGAGAGCAGAGGGGGAGAGGAGAGAGCCCTTTCTGTCTGATAGGCTTCAGAAATATGTATTTGATTTTCAGATGTTAAGCTGGAATTGCATCCAGATGGACCTGGGGTCACACTCCCTGACACTCTGGCTTCCCATTACACCCGTACTGCAGGCAGATATGTGCTGTACAGGTCGCTTACAAATACAGCACAGGCTTGTTCTGGAGGAGGGTTTTTTAAGCCATTTTCCCCCCCCCATCACCACCACCACTGGTCCCTGTGGTGCTGTGATCCCTGTGTCGCTGCTTCCCCATCGCTGCCTGCTCTGGAGCAACCAGCCAGCCCCACGTCCATCCCTCTAGGATGAGGGGGTTTGGGAATAACTCCCTCCACAGCTGGTTTCAGCCCCAGATTCACCCCTCTCCATCACTGCTGGAGATGGGGCACAACTTTAGGTGGTGAAGCCAACGCCCCCAGCCAGCAGCATCACCTGCCCATCGTCCTGCAGGACCAACCAATGCAAGCAGCACTAAAAGAAGGGAGAGAGCAGCACTGAATAACACAGCAAGATTTGTGGGGCTTACTGTATAGCATTAAATGTGGCAATAAACACAGAGAGCAATTAATTGTGCCATTCTGGAGCTGGAGCCTGGGGCGAGTTCCAGCCTGGCCCCTCTGTGTGATGGTGTCACTGGGAGCTGGGGATGGATTCAAGGCCAGGTTGGATGGGGCCCTGGGCAACCTTGTGTAGCTCCAGGCCTGAGGTTGGTGTCCCTGCCTGTGGCAGGGGGTTGGAGCTCTGGGACCCTTGGGGTCCCTCCCAACCCATGCCAGTCTATCATTCTATGGTTCTCTGGTCCCCTCCAGCCAGGGAAGAGCAGATGCAGCGGGGGCGAGCGCTGCTCAGCTGGGTTATTTACAGCCTGGGACTTTGCTGGGGGAAGTTTGCTCCTTTCCTCTCTGCCTGTTGAGTTATCCAGGGAAGGGATCACTCTTTTCTCCAATGTATTCATTATCCAAAATTATTTGGGGCCTTACATGGGGGGGCTGGGGGGGGGGAGGGAATCTTTCCACTGACTTAGCTGGCTTTTGGATTAGGCCCTTAATGAATAATTTCTGCAAATAATTCTTGGCCTGTGTCTTGTTCACAGGCAGTTTACTGCAAGAATTCAAAAGTCAAGCTGCTTTATTGGCCGTATAGGTCATATGGGATTATTTCCCTTCCCTGTGTGGATGACTCTCAGCGCTGGGGCTTCAGCACACCACAGTTTGTATTAATTCAGAATTTGCTTTCTATGAATATTTTACAAGAGTGCCTGAAAATTCACTGTTTCCATGGACATTCCTCCTCATAACTCACTCTGTTTGCTTGAATATTAACTGGAGGCAAACAGAGCCTGGCTAAGGGCTGCAGAGGAACGGGCATGGAGACCTGGGAGGGGAGAGGAGAGGGGGGAATAACTGCTGGGATCAGGACAGGCTGGGGGGGAGCTGCTGGAGAGGAGCTCTGTGGAGAAGGAGCTGGGGGTGCTGGGGGGTGACAGGGTGGCCATGAGCCAGCAGTGTGCCCTGGGGCTGAGAGAGACAATGGGATCCTGGGGGCATCAGGAGGAGTGTGGGCAGCAGGTGACAGGAGGGGATCCTCCCCCTCTGCTCTGCCCTGCTCAGGCCCCAGCTGGAGTGTTGTGTCCAGTGCTGGGCTCCCTGGGATCAACCAGCCAGGGATCTCCTGGAGAGAGTCCAGAGGAGGCTGAGGAGATGCTGAAGGGCCTGGAGCATCTCCCCTGGGAGGAGAGGCTGGGTGAGCTGGGGCTGTTCAGCCTGGAGAGAAGAAGACTCAGGGGGGACCTTATGAATGTCTATCAATATCTGAAGCATGGGATGCAGGGGACATGGGCAGCCCCTTCTCAGTGTCTGTGGGGACAGGACAAGGGGCAATGGCCTCAAGTTGGAGCACAGGGAGTTCCCCCCCAACCTGGGGAAGAACTTTTCCCCAGTGAGGGTGAGGGAGCCCTGGGACAGGCTGCCCAGGGGGTGTGGAGTCTCCTTCTCTGGAGAGATTCCAGCCCCGTCTGGACACCGACCTGTGTGCCCTGTCCTAGGGACCCTGTTTGGGCAGGGGGTTGGACCCCAGGGGCTCTGGGGGGCCCTTCCCACCCCTGTGACTCTGTGATTCCATGAAATCCTACTGGGGATCCCTCAGAAATGTCAGTGTAGATGCAAGGAGTAACTGTGGCCACTCCAGCTCCTGGTCCCTGCTCCCTCCTGCCTCTGTGACCCACAGGCTGAGGTTTGGGAAGCTAGCACAGCCTGGGAAATGAGTTTCTGGGGAGTGAGGGGAGCATTTACCTCACAAAGTGTCTGTGAGCAATTCCATCCTGGACACTTCTCCTGGGACAGTGTGCTGGCAGGGGATGGATGGCCAGGGTGACCTGCTCAGCATCTCCTGCAGAGCCCCCAGCAGCGTGGTGATGCCCATCCAGCTCCAGCTCCCACAGGCTGCCCAGGGAGGTGGGAGATGTCCCATCCCTGGAAACAGTCAAGGTCAGGCTGTTCAGGGCTCTGGGAGACTCAAGTGAGTTGGAGCCATCCCTGCTCATGGGAATAGCTGAGCTTCACAGGTCCCTTCCCACCCAAAGCAGCCCCTGGTTCCATGATTGTCTCCCTACTGGGAGGCAGTGGGGGGGTAGCAACCCTTGCCAAAGCCATCAGCACCCCTGCCATGGGCTCTCCTCTCCTTTCAGCTGTTTCTGCAGTCCCAAAACCAGCACCCCAGGAGCTGCATCCCTGCACCAAGCACTGGTGGTGGAAGGGCAGTGGGAATGGAGTCTGCTGGTGCAGGATGGAGGGGAGGGGTAGACTGACCAGGGCATAGGGGGTACCAGACTGGAAGGGACCCATAAGGACCATCGAGCCCAACTCCTTTGGTCAGTCCTGCTCCAGATCTGGAGGGAAGAGGAGTCCCCAGGCCATCACACTGTGGGACCAGGAGGTCTGTGCCATCCCTTCCCCTCCTCTGAGCTGCAGGGTCAGGTTCAGCTCCCAGTGAGAGCAAGGCAAAACCAGAATACCCCAGCTGACCCCAGCCCCTCCAGCACCTATTTCCAGCCGTACACACTGCAGGGGAATCTGGCTGCAGCTTCCAGGCTGTCAAACCCATCACCTTCCCAAGAAGCAGGGGAAGAAAGCACATGTTTCCTGGCTGTCATGCAGCAAGGAGCTGAGGAAGGGGGCTGTGTCTGCCTGGCCAAATGTGCCTTGCATTTGGGCTGAGATTCTAATGGATTCTGATGCGATTTTTTCTCTCCCCCCCCCCCCCCCCCCGATTCCTACCAGGCCATCTGGATTTGTTTCTGGGAGATGCTGGTTTAATACACTTCAAATTTCCCATTGAGTCTCGTGCACCAAAGAGAGGGGGGAGGGGAGGGGGGGGTCAAGAATGAAAGAAAAGCAAATTTAATAACAGAAAGACCTGAAATCTATTAAATATACATTAAAATACATTTGGTTTCCCAGTGGGTGCAAAGTGCCATAACGTTTTACTGGGTTTATGAGGCTGGCAGAGGCTCTGGATGGAAATGGAGGAGAGAGACCAGGGTCCCTGCTCAGTAGTTCCCAGCACAGAGACAGAGTCAGCTGCAGTTTGCTAACGCAGCAGAAAAGGGAAAAGGCTTCTTGGGTAGATCCACAGAGAGAGCCTTCCACATGTGTTTCCATTAAGGATGCTCATGAAACCTGAACAGCAAGAGAGAATCACAGAATCACAGAGTCACAGGGGTGGGAAGGGACTTGGAGAGCTCCTGAGGTCCCACCCCCTGCCCAAGCAGGGTCCCTAGGACAGGGCACACAGGTCGGTGTCCAGACGGGGCTGGAATCTCTCCAGAGAAGGAGACTCCACACCCCCTGGGCAGCCTGTCCCAGGGCTCCCTCACCTTCACTGGGGAAAAGTTCTTCCCCAGGTTGGGGTGGAACTCCCTGTGCTCCAACTTGCAGCCATTGCCCCTTGTCCTGTCCCCACAGACACTGAGAAGGGGCTGCCCATGTCCCCTGCATCCCATGCTTCAGATATTGATAGACATTCATCAGGTCCCCCCTGAGTCTTCTTCTCTCCAGGCTGAACAGCCCCAGCTCACCCAGCCTTTCCTCCCAGGGGAGATGCTCCAGGCCCTTCAGCATCTCCTCAGCCTCCTCTGGACTCTCTCCAGGAGATCCCTGGCTGTTTGATCCCAGGGAGCCCAGCACTGGACACAACACTGCAGGTGGGGCCTGGGCAGGGCAGAGCAGAGGGGGACATGCAGGTTCTCAAGTTATTTGGGACTCTGGTTTTTCCCTTCTGCTCTAAGGGCTCCCACCACCCAGCCTCCTGCAGCTCCTTCCCTGGCTCCTTCCTGCTGCATCCCCTGGGTTCAGTGTGCTGCATGGAGAGGCTCCATGGCACTGGGGTGCTGCTTCACCCCAGGAAAAGGGCTGCATCCAGAGGTATTTTTGGCTGCCCTGTGCAGCCCAGCAGTCCCATCCCCACTTCCCATCAGGGTGTGATGCTGCTGGTGCTCCCACCCCCATGCCTGGCCATCCTGCTTGGCAGGTGGGTGGCCAGAGGCTCTGCTGGTTTATCCAGACTTGCTGGTCTGGCTGCTCCACGTCCCACCCCATGCTACGGCTCATCGGTCAGGACCAGCTCAGGGGCTTAATTCCTCCCTGAACTGATGGACACCCTTGCACTTTCCTCCAGAGAGCACCAGTCCTCATCAACAGGGGCAGGGTGAGGGGCTGCCAGCCACCTCCTGTCCTTCCAGGCATGCCCCAAGGTGAAGAACCTTCCCCTTGGCAAAGGCCACCCCAGGACTCATGCCCTGACTCAACCCCCCTGTATCTCAGGCCTTTGCATCCAGCAGAAAGGGCCTTTCTTGGCAGGGTGCTGCTGGTCCCAGTCTGGTCCCAGTCCACACAGGGTGAAGCAAGTCATGAGGAAGTGACAGGAGGAGATAACACACCCCCAGAACCACCACGGGCTCCCCAAAAGAGGGGCTTTGTTTGCACTGCTCTGAGAGCCCAGCTGCTCCTGCTCTGATGAGGAGCAGTTGGTGCAGCCAGAGACCCCCCCTGTGCTCAGCTCTGCACAGGCACAGCCAGCGAGGGGCACACGCGTGTGTGTGTGTGTGTGTGTGCACACGTGTGTGGGGGCAGTGCCCACAGCAGGGCACAAGCTGGGCTGGGGGTGTGCTGGGGATGCACACCAGTCGGTGTGTGCATGGAGAGCGTATGCCAGGGTCGGGGCTGGCTGCGGGTTCCCAGGGGCTGAGGGGAGCTGCAGCCCACCCCCCGCCAGCTCCAGCTGGGCCAGGGGGGGGTGCGGTGCCCCAGCTCCCTGCAGGGAGGTGGTGGGTGGCATGGCACAGCATGGCATGGTACAGAATGGTGTGGCATGGCATGGCACAGAATGGTGTGGCATGGCACAGAATGGCATGGCATGGCACCATGTGGCACAGCATGGCATGGCACCAAACAGCATGGCACTGCATGGCACCATGTGGCACAGCACAGAATGGTGTGGCATGGCTTGGCACTGCATGGCACAGAGTGGCACAGCACAGAACAGCACGGCACTGCATGGCATAGCATCCCTTCCCAACCCATCCCATCCAAACCCCCCATCCCTTCCCAACCCATCCCTTCCCAACCCATCCCTTCCAGACCCATCCCTTCCCAACCCATCCCTTCCCAACCCATTCCTTCCCAACTCATCCCTTCCCAACCCCCCATCCCTTCCCGACCCATCCCTTCCCAACTCATCCCTTCCCAACCCCCCATCCCTTCCCGACCCATCCCTTCCCAACCCATCCCTTCCCAACCCATCCCTTCCCAACCCCCCATCCCTTCCCAACCCATCCCTTCCCAACTCATCCCTTCCAAACCCCCCATCCCTTCCCAAACCATCCCTTCCCAACCCATCCCTTCCAAACCCCCCATCCCTTCCAAACCCATCCCTTCCCAACCCATCCCTTCCAAACCCCCCCATCCTTTCCCAACCCATCCCTTCCCAAACCCCCATCCCTTCCCAACCCATCCCTTCCCAAACCCCCATCCCTTCCCAACCCATCCCTTCCCAAACCCCTCCAGCTCTCCTCAGCCCTTTTAAACCCTCCTTTCTGCCCCAAACTTGGGAAACTGGGTGATAGAGGAGAGGGTTTGGGGGAGTTATGGGGGTGGCTGTGGGTCCCCTCTCCTTCTTCCCCTCTTGGGCAGCCCTCCATGGAGCCAAGCCATGAGCAGAGCGCGTGGTGCAGCTCAGCCTGTCCTGAGCATCCCTGCCTCCAGCTCGGTGACCCCAAAGCAACCAGGTCCTGCAAACCTGGCAGGTGCACAGGCACCCAGGGACAAGCCACCCTGGGTGGCAGCAGCCCCAAGCAGCACACACAGCCTCAGGAGACCAACATCATCCTTGGCCACATCCACAAGGGAGGAGGGAGAACTGCTGTTACCCAGCCACACGGCACGAGGAGCCCACTGCAAGGATGCTGCTGCCTTCAGTGCTCCCATCTGCCCTCCTAAGCAGAGCAGGAGAGCTGGGAATGGGTTCAGGAAAGAGCTGGGAGTGAGTCAAGGCAGTGGAAAATACCCATTACAGTGACAGAGGGAAGCAGCTCTGGCTGTTTTGCTTTATTGGGGAGACCAAGAGGTGGCTTGCTCACGCTCTGCAAGCATCTGCATGGAGAGGAGATGCCTGAGAGCAGGCAGCTCTTTAATCTAGCAGGAGAAAGGCATTACAACATCCCTGCTTGGAAGCTGAAACAAGGCAAATCCAGATTTAGGAAGAAGCAGCACATTTTTAGCAGTCAGAGCAATTAAGCATTGGAACAGATCCCCAGGGGCAGAGTGGGATCTCCAGCACTCACAGGCTTCTGATGGACACTGAGGGGCTTGCTGAAGAAACCTGCTTGGGCTTGAGCTAAAGAGGGGAGTTCCCTGCCCAGGCAGCAGGCTGTGGGGTGCAGGAGCTCAGCCTGGCTGGGCACGGGGGTCCCTCTGCCCCCAAAACCCAGCAGCTTGGCTAGAATGTTCTGAAACAGGCAAAAAAAACCCCTAAATGTGGGACCAAAGTGGGGTGTTTATCACCCTGTGTGTTGGGGTGTGTACACAGAGCCTGGGAGATGGGGAGAGCCTGTGTGGGGAGATGGGGAAACTGGCCAAGCCAGGGCTGGAGCAACTGGTGCTCCTGGCTGGTGAGATCACAGACTCACAGGGGTGGGAAGGGCCCCCCAGAGCCCCTGGGGTCCACCCCCTGCCAAAGCAGGGTCCCTAGGACAGGGCACACAGGTCAGTGTCCAGACGGGGCTGGAATCTCTCCAGAGAAGGAGACTCCACACCCCCTGGGCAGCCTGTCCCAGGGCTCCCTCACCCTCACTGGGGAAAAGTTCTTCCCCAGGTTGGGGGGGAACTCCCTGTGCTCCAACTTGCAGCCATTGCCCCTTGTCCTGTCCCCACAGACACTGAGAAGGGGCTGCCCATGTCCCCTGCATCCCATGCTTCAGATATTGATAGACATTGATTACGTCCCCCTGGAGTGTTGTGTCCAGTGCTGGGCTCCCTGGGATCAAAGAGCCAGGGATCTCCTGGAGAGAGTCCAGAGGAGGCTGAGGAGATGCTGAAGGGCCTGGAGCATCTCCCCTGGGAGGAGAGGCTGGGTGAGCTGGGGCTGTTCAGCCTGGAGAGAAGAGCCCCTGGCAGGGCTCCCCCCCTCAGCCCCTGGCAGAATAAGCCCAGAAGATGAGAGCAGAAGCAGCAGGCAGGTTCCTCCCGGGCTTCTCCTGCCCCAGGGGGTGAGAGGTGCCCGAAGTGAGGATGCTGGAGGAGATCTGTGCTCTGGGGAGGACCTCCCACCCTGGGACAGGGCAGGAGAGCTGTGGGGACCCCCAGCATGGGCAGCCCAGGTGGCAGGGGACCCCCAGCACAGAGCCACTTGCCTCACAAGCAGACTCAGCCCTCCAGATGGCAGAAAGATAACTAATTGCTCACTAATTATTAATCAATTCCCTGTGATTTTATCTTAATTGGGCTTTTCCCCAGCCAGCCTCCTCCAGCATCTCCTCCAGGGTGCTGGGCCATGGTCCCCTTGCTGCTGGGTCACCCTGTGGCTGTGTGCACCCCAATGTGGGGGGCTGGGGGGGCAGCCCTGGGGTGCTCTCAGCCATTCCTGGGAGGGCAGCACCCTGGGGCATCCCCCACTGGCTTTGTTTGCCTATCAATCCCCTGGGTGCTCCCAGAGCAGCACGAACAATAGATGCCTGAGGATGATCGATGAGGGAGCAGCCAGGTCAGGGCTGCTGGGGGCGTGTGGCACCATCCTGCATCTCCTCTCCGTGCCAGGCAGGACACTGCCTTGCTCTCCACAGCAGAGCTGACACCACTCTGCCAGCCTGCATCGGGTCACAGCCTCACCCAGACCCCCCAGACACCTCCCCCAGACCCCCCTGCTCCCCCAGGTCCCAGCTGGGGCAGGCTGAGCCCTCTCCAGTCTGGCACCAGCAGACCCACTGCTCTCCTGCCAGCTCTGGTGGGAGCAGCCAGCCAGAGCCTGAGAGCAGCATCGCTGCCCCAGCTCCCCATCCCTGTTCCCACCCCCATCCCCATCCCCATCCCCATCCCCATCCTGGGAAGCCCAACTGCATCCACAGCCCCTGTGAGGGGAGGAGGGAGCAGCCAAGGGACCTCTGCTCTGCTCATCCCCCCTGTTAGCACCCACACTAATGACCCCTTGGATAATTGTGGGTGGGAGAGAGGGGTGTGAAGAGCACCAGGCTCAGGGGGTGCCCCCTGCTGAAGGGGTTTGTGTCCCCCCCAGCCCCAGGGCAGCAGCCAGAGGGGCCAGCAGGGCTGGGAAGAGGAGCACTGCCTTCCAGAACCCAGGGGCTGCCTTGGGTCCTGCTGCTGCCTCTGGGCACAGCTGGGATGCAGAGGAAGGTGAAGCATCATAACAAGGTGTTTCAGGGTTGGAAAAGGCTCCAAGCATCCCTGCCCCTCCATCCCTGCTCCATCCCCACAGCTCCATCCCTGCCCCTCCATCCCCACAGCTCCATCCCCACAGCTCCATCCCTGCAGCTCCATCCCTGCAGCTCCATCCCTGCTCCATCCCTGTCACTCCATCCCTGTCCCTCCATCCCCACAGCTCCATCCCTGCCCCTCCATCCCTGCCCCTCCATCCCTGCCCCTCCATCCCCACAGCTCCATCCCCACAGCTCCATCCCTGCAGCTCCATCCCTGCAGCTCCATCCCTGCTCCATCCCTGTCACTCCATCCCTGCCCCTCCATCCCCACAGCTCCATCCCTGTCCCTCCATCCCTGCAGCTCCATCTCTGCTCCATCCCTGCCCCTCCATCCCCACAGCTCCATCCCTGTCCCTCCATCCCTGTCACTCCATCCCTGCTCCATCTCCACAGCTCCATCCCTCCATCCCTGCAGCTCCATCCCTGCCCCTCCATCCCTGCTCCATCCCAACTGATCCCAACCCTGCCCAACCTCCAGCCCAGCCCTGCAGCTCACAGGGCTCAGGCTCCTCCTGAGCTGCAGCCACAGGTCAGGGTGATGCTCTGGAGGGTTTGAAATCTGACCAGAGCCAAGGAAAAGATCAGGAAAAGATGAGGGAAAGATGAGGGAAAGAAGAGGGCACTGAAAAAAGCCAAAAAGCCGGGGGGCTGATGTGCAGATCCTGACTTGCAGACATTCCTGTGGTGGAAGGGGATGCTCTGCCTCCCTCCAGCCCTGCACATTGTCTTTGCAGCAGTGAAACTGCACTGGAATTGAAGAGATTCTGGGGTAATTAGAGCTGATCACTCAGGTTTGAGCTGCAGGTACTGCAGGGGGAACACACACACAGACACACAGACACACAGACACACAGACACACAGACACACACAGACACAGACACACAGACACACACAGACACACACACACACACACAGACACACACACACAGACAGACAGACAGACAGACACACAGACACACAGACACACACACACACACACACACACACGCACACAGAGCTGGGAGCAAAGGCAGTTTCCTTGTCCAAGGCCAAAAATAGCTTTGTCTGGGGCCAATCCCTCCCCCTGCCCACCCACATCCCAGGGCAGCACCCAGCCCCTGCCCACCCACATCCCTGGGCAGTGCCCACCCCCTGCCCACCCCCCTCCCCAGGGCAGCACCCACCCCCTGCCCACCCCCTGCCCACCCCCTACCTGCAAGTGCTGCTGCCCACCCACATCCCTGGGCAGCACCCAACCCCTACCCACCCATGTCCCCAGGGCAGCACCCACCCCCTGCCCACCCCCTCCCCAGGGCAGCACCCACCCCCTGCCCACCCCCTACCTGCAAGTGCTGCTGCCCACCCACATCCCTGGGCAGCACCCAACCCCTGCCCACCCACATCCCTGGGCAGCACCCACCCCCTGCAAACCCCCTCCCCAGGGCAGCACCCAACCCCTGCCCACCCACATCCCAAGGCAGCACCCACCCCCTGCCCACCCACATCCCCAGGGCAGCACCCAGCCCCTGCAAACCCCCTCCCCAGGGCAGCACCCAGCCCCTGCCCACTCCCTCCCCGGGGCAGCACCCACCCCCTGCCCACCCCCTTGCCTGCAAGCAGTGCTGCCCATCCCATCCCCCAGCCCTGGAGCTCCACCATGGCCTCTGGAGCATCCCTGGGTGGGATTTGGGATGCAGGAGGTCAGGGGAGAGCTGGGTGTCACATCCCCTGGGGTGCCCTGCTCCCAGTGAGGGGCTGCCCGATGGGGCTGGGCGCAGGGACCCACCGAGGGGGGGTCCCTTTGCAGGGTGTGTGAAGCACCACGGGTTGGTCACCCCCTGTCCCATTCCCCTCCTTGGACCCATTAAAGTGCTTTTCTGTTCAGTCACTTGGAATTGGGGTTGGCAGCAGAGCCCTTGGGGAGGGATCAGGTTGGTTTCCTCAGTGTAACGAGTTTGGAGCGGCCTCAGCCCTGGTTCCTCCTGCTAATTACCCCCACACAGTAATTAAGCCGTCAGCAGATTGGGAGATGGAGCTTTGTCTGGGGAGGGGAGGGGAAGGTGAGCCCACCCCAGGGGCTCTGCTCCAGCCCAGGGCCCTGCTCAGCCTTTGGAAACAGGATTAGGGCAAGAGACAGGCTGAGAGCAGGAGTTATTAGAGCAGGAAATTCCCAATGATATGGAAATAATCTCCTGAGTGAGAGTTTATTTTGGAACTTTAGACTTAATAATTCAGCACTTCTGGGATTTGGCATGTGAAGTGACAAAGATTAAAGGGGAATTGTCAGGCTCAGGAGCTGGGGGTCCCAAACAGCACTGCTCCTCACCTGGCTCACACACAGCCAGGGGCTGGGGGCTGCTCCCCCTGATTCCCAGGCTCTGGGAGGGGGGATTGCCAGGCTCAGGAGCTGGGGTTCACACACACAGCCAGGGGCTGGGGGCTGCTCCCCCTGATTCCAGGCTCTGGGAGGAGGGATTGCCAGGCTCAGGAGCTGGGGTTCACACACACAGCCAGGGGCTGGGGGCTGCTCCCCTTGATTCCCAAGGTTCTGGGAGGGGGGGGGGATTGCCAGGCTCAGGAGCTGGGGTTCTCCTCACCTGGCTCACACACAGCCAGGGGCTGGGGCTGCTCCCCCCAGTTCCAGGCTCTGGGAGGAGGAATTGCCAGGCTCAGGAGTTGGGGTTCTCCTCACTTGGGTCACACACACACAGCCAGGGGCTGGGGGCTGCTCCCCCTGATTCCAGGCTCTGGGAGGGGGGATTGCCAGGCTCAGGAGCTGGGGTTCACACACACTGCTCCTCCCCTGGCTCACACACAGCCAGGGGCTGAGGCTGCTCCCCCTGATTCCCAGGCCCTGGGAAGGGGTTCCTCCTCTGCCCCCCTACCCCCCCAGCCCACCCTGGGGTTGAACAGCCTGGACAGTGCTGGGGTGAGGTGTCAGGCTGCTGCTGAGACCCTGTGCTGGCACCCTGGGGAGCCCCCTGGCCAGTCATTGCAGCCCAGCCCCACTCTCCAGGGGCTGAGCCAAGCTGCTCAGTGGTGAGCCTCCCCTGCCCCCCCCCCTCCTGGCTGTGTCACCAGCTCCTCAGTGGGGCAGAGGAGCAGCAAGCGACTTACCCAGAGCCTGCTGCCCCTCCCCCTGCCTGAGGGCTGCTCAGGATCAGGCCCTGGGTCTCTACTAATTTCTTCACTCTCCATAATTGCCCTGAAGAGGTTCCTCTGCAAACACCTCCCATCACATCCAGCTGCTGTTCCTGCTGCTCCCAGCCGTGGGATTGCTGCTCCAGCCCCGGTTCACCCCCAATCCAGAGGGAAGGGACCCCAACCCTGGCTCCACCACTATTGGGATGGCCAAGGACCCCCCCTCCCACCCCTCAATTGCGACTCCCCACCCTGGCTGGGTTCAGCTCAGGCACAAGCATCTCTCTGCTTCCACAGAGAGGTCCTGGGGGGTAGAAGGAGCAATGAGTGGTGGGGTCTGGCTCCCCCAGCCCACTCCCCATCCCTCCCATCCCAGCAGCTTCAGGCTCAGGTGAAACTGCCAGGCAGGTCCAGGCTGGGACGTGCCCCAGAAACTGGGGTGTCTGGGGCAGCACCCCTCAGGGGCACCTCTGCCTGGGGCTCTGGGCATGGGTGCAGGATTCTACATGATCCAACAGTTCTCTGTGGCTGGCTTCACAGCAAATATGCAGAAGGAGCTGCTTAGGGGGGGGGAAATAAAGCTTGGAGGGAGGATTTAGCACATCCCCCCTCCCCAGCCCCTCCCTCCCCAGCCCCTCTCCCCCTCCCCAGCCGCTCCCCCCCCTCTCCAGCCCCTCCTCCCCTCCCCAGCCCTTCCCCCCCTCCCCAGCCCCAGCCAGCCAGCCCCGTCACACTCCCGGTATTTCGGATGTGCCTTTGCCCCAAGGGGGCTGGGGACCTTCCAGTTCTCCCCTTCCCGAGGTGCTTAGTCAGGAAACAGCAGCCCTGTCATCACAGCAGTGCAGTCACCAGCCCAACCCCCCCCTCCCCCCCCGGGAGCACCCTGCCCCGGGAGCACCCCCGCCCGGGAGAACCCCCCCGCCCGGGAGCACACACACCCCCGGGAGCACCCTGCCCCGGGAGCACCCCCCCCGGGAGAACCCCCCCGCCCGGGAGCAACCCCCCCCGGGAGCATCTCCCCCCCCGGGAGCACCCTGCCCCAGGAGCATCCTGCCCCGGGAGCGCCCCCTCCCCCGGGAGCACCCTGCCCCAGGAGCATCCTGCCCCAGGAGCAAACCCCCCCAGGAGCACCCTGCCCCAGGAGCATCCTGCCCCAGGAGCACCCTGCCCCAGGAGCATCCTGCCCCAGGAGCACCCTGCCCCAGGAGCATCCTGCCCCAGGAGCACCCTGCCCCAGGAGCACCCCCCCAGGAGCATCCTGCCCCAGGAGCACCCTGCCCCAGGAGCACACCCCCCCCGGGATCATCCTGCCCCAGGAGCACCCTGCCCCAGGAGCACCCCCCCAGGAGCATCCTGCCCCAGGAGCACCCTGCCCCGGGTACCGCCACCCAGCGCCCAGCCCGGCTGTGCTGGGGCCGCAGCCCATGGCAAGGGATTTGGGAGGATTTTCGGCCTTTTCTGTGCCTTCCCTAACGGCAGAAAATGAAGAGGTACTTAAGAGTCTGCTGGTTGTAGTGAAAGCCAAAATCCCCTTAGGATTGAATCCCCTGGGGATGGATTTGGGATTGTTACAGACAGCCCAGGCCCCCCCTGCTCCCAGGCCTTGGGGGGGCTCTGGAAGAGGAGCTTCATGGCAAACAGGGGATTTTTGTCCCCCCCAAGGCCCCAGCCTGCCTGTGTCCATATTGGGCTGCAGGCAACTGAGGTGCCCAGGGGAAAGGGGGGGGGGTCCCATGGGAGATGTTCCTCTGCCAGGAGATGTCCCCCTGCCAGGAGATGTTCCCCTGCCAGGAGACATCTCCCAGGGGAAAAGGGGGTCCCATGGGAGATGTCCCTCTGCCAGGAGATGTCCCCCTGCCAGGAGATGTCCCCCTGCTATGAGATGTCCCCCTGCTATGAGATGTTTCCCTGTCAGGAGACATCTCCCAGGGGAAAGGGGGTCCCATGGAGGGTGTTCCCTTGCCAGGAGACATTCCCCTGCCAGGACACATCTCCCAGGGGAAAAGGGGTTTTCCCAGGGGAGATGTGCCCCTGCCAGGAGATGTTCCCCTGCTATGAGATGTTCCCCTGCCAGGACACATCTCCCAGGGGAAAGGGGGTCCCATGGAAGATGTTCCCTTGTCAGGAGACATTCCCCTGCCAGGAGATGTTCCCCTGCCAGGAGACATCTCCCAGGGGAAAAGGGGGGTCCCATGGGAGATGTGCCCCTGCCAGGAGACATTCCCCTGCCAGGAGATGCTCCCCTGTGGCGTGGTGCCACCTGGGCAGACCATGGGCCACTTGCTCTGTGCCACGTTGGCTCCCCAGGGAGCCGGGTGATGCTCTGGGCTGGGTGGGATGCAGCACCTGGTCCTCAGAGGGGGATGGGCTGGCTGCCTGGCTGCCACGCTGGGATTTGCTGGGTGGGTTTAATGGGTACAATTACCAGCCAGATAATAATAAAATAATAATGAAAAAAGCGCCCCTTTTGTTTCCAACAAAAAGGGAATGGCCACAGGAGCTGCAGCAGCCCAGCAGCCCTGGCACCAGCTGAATCAGCCCTCTGCAGCCACCACCCTCTGAATCACCAGCCCAGTGCCCCGGGGCACTGCCCAGCTCCCATCCTGCCTGACCCAGTTCCCACCTCACCTGCCAGAGCTGGGAGATGATGGTGCTGGGCAGACACCTCGTGCCCGCAGGCAAGGAAGGGCTGAGATCACTGGGATGTGGTGAGGAAGGAGGGGAAGGAAGAGGGAGAGGGATGGGGGTGGGTCACAGGCCTGGCTGTACCTACAGCTGTACCTCACCTCGACCCAAAGGCAGGGGGTGGGTGCTGGCTGCATGACCATGGTGTCGTCCCCCCCCCTTGGACTGGCCCCACCACTACGACTGTTGCAGCTGCCATTGAGGGGGGAGAAAAGGACTGGAAGATGGAGGGATGGGGGTAAACACTTACCCAGCTCCCCCCCATCCCAAACCAGCCCCATTGTCTGGCAGTGGAGAGCTGCTCCCCCCTGCCCTACCAGCACCCCACAGGCTGGGGAGGTGCAGGGATCTCCAGGAGCATCCAGCCCAGCCTGGAGACCAGCCCTCAGCCCTCCTTGGCAATAAACCTGCCTGCAGGAGCCACTGACCTTGTCCCCATCTTTCAGCTGCTGCTCCAGGAGGCTGTGAGGGGACACACAAGGTCACTGTCTCTCCCAGCACTGGCTGAGTGGCTGTTTCATCACCGAGGAATGGGCTGGTGCTGAAGAACGCCTTGGCTGGGGGACAGGAGCTGACAGACGGGCAGGGGGCTGGCAAAGCCGGGTGGGCAGGGGGCTGCAGGGAGCTGTGGGAAAGCTGAGACCCTTTCTCTTTCCCCAAAGACACCCTTTAAGCTCCTGGGTCATGGAGGGGGGCTGGCCCAGCGCTGCCAGCCAGGGGTGACTCTCCACTTGGTGCCTTCCCCTGCCTTGAATAAAGCATCTCCAGCCCCAACCCCCCCAGGGCACCCCTAGGATGGAGCTCTGGAGCTGCCCATGGGCTCACTGCCTCACCAGTGGGCATCTGGCTGGCTGGAGACCTGCTGGAATGACGTGCTGGAGAGACCTGTCAGCCTTGGTTACAGATAGCCAGTGGGCTCCACGTTCTCAGCAGGGGGACAGATGGACACGCTGAGCCTGCAGCCTGTGCCCAGCAGCTCTGGGAGCGCTCCCAGCCCCAGCCTGTGCTCGGAGAGGACATGGGACCCGAGGCTGAGTGGGGACTGTGAGACGTGTCAGGGTGAGCTTGGCAGATGGTGTCTGTGGCAGAGGGGATGGAAATTGGGCTAAAATCTGTCTTGGAGGAGGGGTGTAACTGGCCCCAAGCCAGCCCCAGGGTGTGTTGTGCCACTGCTGTCCCTGGCTGGAGAGGCTGAGGGTCCAGCCACAGATGATGCTCCTGAAATCCTTCAGAGAGGAGCAGGGGAGGGTGAGCAGCCCTGTCCCAGCCTGGCAGCCTGTTAGCAGCCATCAGCACAGAGAGAAAGGCAGGCTCAGCAGAAAAGCCTGTCATTTGATAGCAGCCAGGAGAGACAATAACCTCCTCCTGTCTGCCCATGGCCAGCAGCAGGACCAGGAGTGACAAAAGCCCTTGTCTGGGCAGTGCCCCAACCATCTTCCCCTCCGGGGGCTGAGAAGAGCTGCTTGGGAGGCACAAGGGAAGAACCAGGGAAGAACCAGGACAGACAATCCACCCCAGGGCTGTGCCAGATGGAAAACCTCAGTGAAAACCCTAACCCTCCTCCCAGCACGGGCTGCAAGCCTTCAGCAAGCTGGGATGCAGGTCAGGTCCTTGCATCCCATGGAGATGGTACCCAGCTCAGCGTGGGTACCAGCTCGTTGTGCCAGAGCCCATCAGCTGGCACCCTGTCCCCTCACAGGCAGCTAATTAGGGATCCTGGGCTCTGCAGCCTTAACGAGCCCGGGTGCTCATTTCCCCACCCAAGCAATTTTGCCAGCAGATCCTCCAGTGGCAGCAGAGTCCCACCCAGGGCCCTGGAGAGCAACTGCTGCACCGGTGATGGATGCGCTGGGCATCTGGGCAGAGTCACCTCCTCAGGGGGGAAAGTGAAAGTGAGGATAAGGAAAAAGGGCTGGAGATAAGGGGAAGGGGGAAGGAAGAGACAAGGAAAAGGAGGGGGGAATACAGCCTGGGTAGGGGAGGAAAGGGAGAGCAGGAGAGGCTGGAAGCTGGTCAGTGTGTTCCCTGACCCTTAGTGTCCTGGCACCTCCAGAGATACCAGCAACTGGTACTGAAACATGGAGAGGCTGGGAAGGGAAACATCCTGCTCTGCAGCCAAAGCCTGGGCTGAGCCTGCAATGGGGGGATGCTGGGGACCTGGGCAGAGCTCAGGCTGACAGCCACACACCCACTGCAGAGGTAGGGATGAGGGGGAACAATCTCACCCAGGCCCCAGCTGAACACTCTTGAGCACCCTCAGAGAGGGCTTGTGCAGAGTTTACCAGCACCCCGAGCTCTGTGAGGTGCCACGGGGTGCAGGCACCCCAGCAGAAGCAGCAGCAGCCCAGCAGCAGCAGCAGCAGCAGCAGCCCAGCAGCAGCAGCAGCAGCAGCATGCCCTTGGAGGTGAGTAGTGGGGAAATACTTCAAACCAGCTTCTGGCTTCAGCTGTTCACCACCCCCTGAGAAGCTCAGGGTGCTCTGTGCATGCCCCATCCTTGCCCTGCTGCTGGAGGGATGCTGTGCAGGAGGTTCCCCCTTGCTGCAGGGGGAGGCTGGACCCTGGGGCTGCAGCTCGCCTGGCACAGGCTCCCACGCTGCACCCCGCGCAGGGATGACCCCCAAACTCCCACCCAACCTCCCCATAACTTTCTGTTCAGCCACAGAAACCTCTCCATAACGCTGCCAAGCTCCCTCCTGGGTCCTGGTCCCCAGAGGCTGCTCCAGACAGGCTGGAAACCTCCAGCCTCGAGCAATCCTTGGCCCAGTTTACACCCGTTTGATCCGGTGCTGATGCTGTCGCTGCAGGTGAAGGGGCTTTTCCTCTCACTCTTTGGTGCTTTGGCGTTTAGGAAGAGTCACTAAACCCTCCCCCAGCCTCCGCCTGGCAGCGCTGAGCTAACCGCCCTCCCTTCATCTCTCCTCTTGGGGCAGATGCTGCAGATGCTGAGCTTGAAATCAGCTGTTTCAGCCAGGGGCAACTGCCTCCAGCCCGAGCAAGGTCAAGTCCAAAGCTGCTCTGAGCATCACGCTGCCCCAGTTCTTCTCCTCACGTTCATCTCGCTCCCAGCTGGGCATCCAACCCCGGTGTGAAGGTACCCAGACAGGGCAGTTCCATGAACCCAGCCCCCTGGAATGGGTCTGTTCCTCCTGGAAAGGAGGGTCTGGGGCTAATGGTGGGGACAGCAGTAGCTGGGGAAGCCCAGGCAGAGATAAAACACCATTAAAAACCCCAAATTATCTAAATGTTAAGGGAGAAAAAACTTAATAAATGAAATGTAAATCTATTTTTGCTACATCTGTTCAGATCCTTTAAGGAGCTTTAGGACAGCTGTTTCTATATCCCATTTAATCTTGATGTTATTGTAATGAGCTAAGGCTTGGGGTCTGAGCTGATTGTCTCTCCAGGCAAACTCTTGAGTACCAGTGAAAATGCTGCTCCCAGCCAGGGGCAGCTTCCCAGCACCCTGCCTGGCTGTGGGGGGATCTGCAGCATCCCCCAGCAGCCCCTGGTGCAGGACCTCTGCAAGCACCGGTGCTGAGCATCACTGGGACCCTGGGTGAGCTACTGAGCTTCCCAGGCACGGAGGGGTGGCTGGGGACCCCCAAGCTGAGGATGTGGGGTGGGGGGACAGACACAGGCTGTGCCCAGCTGACCGAGCTGGGGAGCAGATGTGCAGCACTGGGGTACAAACCCCAGGGTGCTGGCAGCCTGAGAAGCAGTGCCAGGCCCCTCCTGCCCACAGCAGCCCCCCTCCCATCCCACCCAGGACCTGGGGGTGAGCTGCAGCCCCACCACCCACGGGACACCCGCTCCTTGCAGCAGGGAGGGGAAGGAGGCTGCACCCAGGCGCCTGCCCCAGCCTGCACGCCCGGCACGCTGCCGAGGGGGCAGAGCTCAGCCCCTTGGCCAAGCAGGGCTTTCCCCCCTCCTGCTGCCTCCCAGCCACCCACCCACCCACCCATTCATCCACTCACCCATCCTTCCCTCCATCCCTCCTTCCATCCCTTCCTCCCTCCTTCCCTCCATCCCTCCCTCCCTCCATCCATCCCTCCCTCCATCCCTTCCTCTATCCCTCCCTCCCTCCATCCTCCATCCCTCCTTCCATCTCTCCACCCCTCCATCCCTACCTCCCTCCATCCCTTCCTCCATCCCTCCCTCCCTCCTTCCCTCCATCCCTCCCTCCCTCCATCCATCCCTCCCTCCATCCCTTCCTCCATCCCTCCCTCCCTCCCTCCATCCTCCATCCCCCATCCCTCCCTCCATCTCTCCACCCCTCCATCCCTACCTCCCTCCATCCCTCCCTCCCTCTTTCCCTCCATCCCTCCCTCCATCCATCTCTCCATCCATCCCTCCATCCCTCCATCCCTTCCTCTATCCCTCCCTCCCTCCCCCATCCCGAACCCGAGGGGCAGATGCCCCCCCCATTCCCTCTCCCCGAGTTGTCACGTCTCCCTTTGCTCTTCATCCCTTCCCCCTGCTTGCTGGCAGAGCTCTTCCTCTGACATTAGAGGCTTTGTTTTTAATTTCCTAAATTACAGCATAATTTAGGCTAATTATTGCTTTGTCCCTCTGATCTTATTAAACCTTTAATCCCTGGGTGATTCCCCACCCAGAGCAAGTCTGCTTTTCTCACATTCATTCCTGCACTGGGTCTGCTCTTGCCTCTTGCCCCAGGCAGCCTCACCCTCTGGAAAAGGCTGCAGATGATGCCCTGGATCTTCCCTCCCTGCTCCCCTTCCCTCTGCTGCCATAGAATCACAGAATCCCAGCCTGGGCTGGGTTGGAAGGGACCCCAAGGGTCACAGAGCTCCAACCCCCTGCCACAGGCAGGGACACCAACCTCAGGCCTGGAGCTACACAAGGTTGCCCAGGGCCCCATCCAACCTGGCCTTGAACACCCCCAGGGACGGGGCACCCACCCCCTCTCTGGGCAGCCCCTTCCAGCCCCTCACCACTCTCTCTGCACAGAACTTCCCCCCAATCTCTCCTCTCCCCCTTCCCTCCTCCAGCTTCACTCCATCCCCCTTGTCCTGCCAGTCTCTGCCCTTGAACAAGCTGATTCCCCTCCTGTTCCTCTGCTCCCTTCAGGGACTGGCAGGCTGCAATGAGGTCCCCCCACAGCCTTCTCTTCTCCAGGCTGACCCAGCCCAGCTCCCTCAGCCTCTCTCCAGAGGGAGCTGCTCCAGCCCTCTGAGCATCTCCGTGGCTCCTCTGACCCCTCTCCAACAGCCCCACATCTCTCTTGTGTTGGGCCCCAGCTCTGGACACAGGATCCAGCTGGGACCTCAGGAGGGCAGAGCAGAGAGGGACCATCCCCTCCCTGTCCCTGCTGCCACCCCTCTGCTGATGGAGCCCAGGATCCCATTGGCCTTGGGAGCTGCCAGAGCCACTGCTGGCTCAGGGGGAGTTTCTCATCCACCAAGTTAAGTTTCTCATCTGCCTGCTATCACAGGCAGAGAGGGGCTCAGGGCAGCACAGAGCACCTTGAGAAGGATGTGCCATCCTCCCAGGGTATCTGTCCTGGTGCTTGGAAGCCTCCCTGGCTTTCCTCTCCCATGGTGCTGCCCGTTGGATGCTGGGCTGGTTGGCGTTGCTCACTGCTCCTCCCATCTCCAGCCAGGTGCTGTGAGGATGTGGGACTCCTGGCAGGGGTCTGTCCCTCTCCCCCTTTGCCAAGCCTCCTGATGGCTTTTAATCACCCCTTTCCTGCCCCCCATCCCGGTGTTAATGGCTTCTGGAAGGCTCCTGTAGGCACCATCCCCCTGAGCATCCCAAGGCTTCTCCTTGTCCCATTGTGTCACCCATCCCTCGGCACCCTGTGGCCACCAAAGCCACGCCTCCCCACATCGGACCCCCCCAGCAGAACCAAGCACATGGATGAGGATCTCACCTCAGTACTCAGGGGAGTCCTTGCTCCCCCCAAGCTGGTCCATCTCCTGGGTTCTGGGGTGCCCACAGCATCCCAGGGTGCTTAGCAGTGGGGGTGTGCACAGAGCAAACCCCAGGGGGGTACAGCAGGGACTGGTACCTGGGAGGCTGTGCTCTCAGTGGGGGCTGGGAACGCTCCCCCCTTCCCACCCCCCTCCACCCAGCTCTCTTGGGATGCTGCTCCCAGTGTTTTCTGGTGCCCAGGGCCCCAGTGCTGGGCACTGGCTGGGCGCAGGGGGGGAGCAAGGGTGGGCTCAGGTGATGCCCAGCTGAGCGCAGCCAGGGCACCAGCCACAGAGCCCTGCAGTTCCTGTGCCTGGGTGACACAGATTATAGCCATTCACTTTTTACAGCCTCAGAGTTGGAGGATTTTCTGACCACAGGCTGCAGAAATCCCCTTCATGAAGCCCCACAGCTCTCCAGGGCTTTAGGAAGCGCTCTGGCCCCCAGACCCACCCCCCCCCCCCCACTTGAGGTATTGTTTCTGTCGTCGGGCTCCTGCCAAGAATCTCTTCAGTTCTGCAGCTGGATTTGATACAGGGGTGGGGAGAGGAGCTGAATCACAGCAATAGAGCAAGAGGGAAGCTGTTCTGGGGGAGCCTTTCAAGGAGTGGGGTTTAAAGAGTCCCCAAGAGCCAAGGGGGCTCCCAGATGCACTGGCCTGAGCTGGAAGGGGAAAAAAACCCACCCCCAACACAAGAAAGAACCCCAGAAGGGCCAAACAAAGCCTCTCCCAGGCCTTTTCTGCCTCTAATTTATCCCAGTCCTGGATGAAATGTAGGTCATTGAGGCGGCTGCAGGGAAGGGGGTGAGGGTAGTGCTGCTCACACTGCCCAGCGGGGGCAAATCCAGCCCCCAGCCCTGCCTGATGATGGCACTGGGGCTGAGTTTGCAGCTGGGTGCAAGGGGCAAGGAGACAGGGAGAGGGGGCAGTAGGGTGCCCTCCCTCACCCCCAGAGCAGGATGGGGGCACACAGGACTCAGCTTTGAGGACAAGGACACCAGGACCTGGTTCCCAGCACCGAACCCGGTGGCACAGGTAGCTGGGTCCCCGTGGGCTCCACGCCTCCTGCTCTGGCACAGCTCCTTCCCTGGGGAGGGGGGGCCATGGCATGGCTTTGGGCACAGCAACAGGACACCGTCACACAAGATATCCCCCCCCCCAGAGGTGGCAGCAGGGTGTCAGCAAGCGCCAGGAGGAGGCCCCCAGCTCTGCGCCCCGGCAGCAGCCCCCGGGACCCCCCCACCGCCGCCCCTCCAAGAGGGTCCAGTTCCCAGCTCCGGGGGCCCCGCTGGGGCCATACACCTGCCATCACCCTGCGAGCGGCGGGGGGACAGCCCGGCCGTGCCGCCGCACAAAGGAGCCCTCACATCAGCCCTGTGCCGGGGAGGGGAAGGCTCCGACTCCTCTTCCTCGCCTCAGCACCTATTAACATTGCTGCGCGCTGGGGCTGGGGGTGGCTGGGGGTGGCTGGGGCTGGGGGCGGCCGGGCTGACACGGAGGCAGATGGGGAGCTCTGGTCCCAGCATCTCTCCGATGGGTATGGTCCTCACTGGGCACTGCCAGCATCCCCCGGGCAGGGGGGGTCATGCTGCCTTCCACTCCTGGTGTGCAACAGCAGGGGGGTGGTCCCTGCCAGGGCTGGGGGAGATGGGGGTGGTCCTTGCCAGGGCTGGGGGAGATGGGGAGTGGTCCCTGCCAGGGCTGGAGGAGATGGGGGGTGGTCCCTGCCCAGGCTGGAGGAGATGGGGGGGGTGTCCCTGCCAGGGCTGGAGGAGATGGGGGGTGGTCCCTGCCCAGGCTGGGGGAGATGGGGAGTGGTCCCTGCCAGGGCTGGAGGAGATGGGGGGTCCCTGCCAGGGCTGGAGGAGATGGGGGGTCCATGCCAGGGCTGGGGGAGATGGGGGGTGGTCCCTGCCAGGGCTGGAGGAGATGGGGGGGTCCCTGCCAGGGCTGGGGGAGATGGGGGGTGGTCCCTGCCAGGGCTGGAGGAGATGGGGGGGGGTCCCTGCCCAGGCTGGGGGAGATGGGGGGGTCCCTGCCCGGGCTGGAGGAGATGGGGGGGGTGTCCCTGCCAGGGCTGGAGGAGATGGGGGGTGGTCCCTGCCCAGGCTGGGGGAGATGGGGAGTGGTCCCTGCCAGGGCTGGGGGAGATGGGGGGGGTCCCTGCCCCATCTCCTGGTGGGGGGGTCCCTGCCCTCTCCCGTCTCTGCTCCATGAGAGCTGCCCCTCCACATCGCTGCCTCCAGCGAGCTCCCTGTGCCCCCTCCCTGCCCTCCTCCCTCCCTGTGTGCCCCCCTCTGTGGTGGCCCTGGGGACAGGAAGGGATCCCTGGCTCCCCACAGCTCGCACTGCCAGGGTTGCAGGATGGGGCTGATGCAGTGAGGAGCGTGTTTGGGGGTGCCCAGCATCGACTCCTAACCACTTCCAGCCCAAACTACCTCCTGCAGCGAGCCATCTCCCAGGGCCACCCCCCAGCATCCTACCTGAACCCCCTCTCCTGCCCCCAAAAGCAGCAGGGGAGCAGCACGCCCTGTGCCAGCAGAGGGGGGGGCAGGGGTTGGGGGTGTCAGAGGGGCTGCACGTGGCTCTGTCACACTCAGAGCTGTCACACTCTGGGCTCCTGGACACACGGGGGTATTCCTGCAGCTTGGGGAAGCCAAGAGGAGATCTATTTTCCATGGCCCATGTGCTGGGGAGCAGCACCTTCCCGCAGGGCTGGGGGGCTCTGCTGCAGCTCTGTGCTTCCTGAGAGGAGCAGCACAAGGCCCTGAAGGGAGAGGAGAGCCGTGGGGGTGGGACCTGTCCCCAGCTCCCTGCTATAAATAAGGGTATCAGACCTGCTTGCCTCAGCTGTGGAGGGATGTGCAAGCTGGGAGCCATCACAGAGCCCAGCCAGGGAGCAGCAGGGAGAGGAGGAGAGCCTGAAACCCCTGGCAATGCTACTGGCACCAAGCACAGAGCTCCACGGGGCTCAGGAGCAGAGTCCCAGGGGCTCCTCTGGGGCTCAGCCCCCTCACCACACAGCACGCCATGCTCTAGTGCTGGGCTCCCAGTTTGCTGGGAGATGTGCTGTGCAAGCACCCAGATGGGGCTGCTGGGTGTCCCTGGGGGCTCGGGTACAGCCTGGGAGACAGACCCACAGCCGAAGGACTGACAGCCCCAGGGCCATGAGATGTCCATGCAGGAGCATCCCCCTTGCTGCCTCAAACAAGGGGTGTTGTTGGGGGGGGGTGTCTCTGGGTTCACAGGCTCTCCAAGGTCCTGAGCTGCCAGGGACGTGGGACACCAACATCCCAGCATCACCCAGCCAGCAGCACCCTCAGCCAGGGCTGTGTCCTCCCCACGCTGCCCCTTGCTTCTGGCTCCTTCTTGGCCAAGGGCTCTGGGCAGGGAGGAGAAGCTCAACCCCACAGCAAGGGCAGGGTGACCCTGTCTGGGGCACGATCGTCCCCCAGCCCTGGCAGGCAGGACTCAGCTCCCCCCTCCCCCACACGGGTGTAAGGAGCTGGCTGGGGCGAGGAGCAGGGGTCCAGCTCGCTCCAAACCAGGCTGACTCCCCTTGTCTTGCAGGTGGCCGAGCTGCCAGCCAAGGGGGATGCTGAGAGCTGCAGGACCCTTCTGCTGCTCCCGGAAGGAACCCGTGGTGTCACACCAGGGGAGAGCATGTGGGGGCCGGGGAGGAGGAGAGCTGGGGGGCTCGGTGTGCCGGCAGCACCCGGTGCCGTGCCCCCATCCCCGCAGCGAGGGCCACAGCCCCTTCCCGCTGCTGCTTCTGTCCTTTGCCAGCTGACGGCTCGTCCCTTGGCCAGTGGGGCAGAGCTGCTGCTTCTAATTAAGATCTTCTGCCATCAGCTTGGCCAGTGCCTGCTCGAGAGAGAGAGAGAGATGGGTCTTCAGCTGGCCACCAGCATCTCCCCCGCCGCCCAGCTCCCTGCAGACCCCGCTTGGCTCCTGCCCGGGGCTGGAGGAGAGCAGACGTGGGGATGAGGGGGATGGATGGGGCTGTTGAGGCTCTCCTGTGCCTGGAGAGACCTGTGGGCCCCTCTCCCTGCTGTACCCTGACTCAGGGGGCCCTTCTCCTCACGGCCCCTCCGACCCATCATGGATGGTGGAGGGGGACAGTGCCTGGGCTTGCCAGGATCCAGCCGTCGGTGCTAACAATAGGCAGGCAGAGCCGGCTCCCGGTGGCGCCGCGAATCCTGGGCAGCCAGGCTCACCACCCACGGCACAAAAGCAATTAAAAGTTGCACACAGAGGCCACTGTGGAGAATGAGGGCACGCAGCCATGTCACCGCCGTGGCGTTCACGCCTGTCACACCAGTGGAGCTGGTCCTGGGGCACGCAGCCGGCCCAGGGATGCTGGGGAGGGACAGGGAGGATGCCTGGGCAGCCAGCAGGAGTGAAGGGGCTGGTGTCACCCAGGCACAAGCAGAGCTTCCTCCTCCACCGTCCTCTCCATCAGCCACGGCGTGGGCGCTGCCAGCCCATGAGGCCATCAGAGCATCCTCAGCGACCCCCCAGCATCCTCACAGACCCCCCCCCCCAGAGAGCGCAGGGAGCAAAGCCACGGGGGACCACGGGGCTGCAGGCGGTGATGCGGGATGCTGGGGGTGCGGGCAGCCCTCCCGCCTCCCCACGCGTGCAGCCTGGACCCTGGCGTGACCTGCGCGGGGCTGTCCGCGGAGGGGCCCCCGGTCCCCGCAGCACCCCCAGCCCCCCGCCTGCCCGCTGCAGCCATTGTATAACATGGCCCGGCCGTCAGCCCGCATCTCGTCAGCCTGCGCGGCCGCTTCCCCCCGGGGAGCCGGCGGCAGCAGCTGCCAGCACGAATTAGGCAGCGCTGCCTGCGCCCGCCCGGGCAGGGCCGCAGCGGGGAGACGGGGGTCGGGCTCGGCTCGCACGGGAGCCCCTCGCTCGCTCCCCATCACCCACCCCAGGGGCACAGCAGACCCGCACCCCAGGAGGGATGCGGAGTCAGTGGGAGAGCGGGGCGCATCCTTGGGGACCCCCATGGGTGGCTGCACCCCCATGGGTGGCTGCTGCCACCTCCCTCGCCAGCATCGCTGCTGCTACAGCATCTTCCCAGCTGGGTGGTTTCACACACAAAACACTGAGCCACCCTCCCCCCCTCTGCCCACCCCAGCTGAGACCAGACAACATGAATCCCACCACCCTCCAAAAATCCACCCACCCACCCCCCCCAAGGGGAGCTGGTTGTGGGAAGTGGCACCCTGACCCCCTTGTCCTGCTGGGGAGGGGGGTAAAGCCAGAGGTACCACGCCACCATGGAACAGCAGGAGAGACCCACAGTGAGAAGCACCATAACTGGCTGGAGGGGGGTGGGTGAGGGGGAGGGTTGTCTCCTGAATCACTTTGAGCAACCCAGAGGAACCACCGAACCCCACAAGAGCAACCAGAGGTGAACAACCAACCACACCAAAGGAAACAGGAGGCTGATGTGGGGAAGGAAGAGTTATCCTTGAAAAGAGGCTATTCCGCAGGGCTTCACCTGATCCCTGGGTCCAGGCTCCAAGGGCAAAGCCAGAATATTCTGTTTAAAAATGCCAAAGTGAGGCATTTTTTATATATTTTTTTTAAAAAAAACCCCTCCATTATTTTGGCGTGGAACCCAGACTGGATGAATAGCTCAGGCCAGGCCAGAAGTGCATATTTTGTGTGGAGCAGAGCACCCGTCGGAAGTGTCTCACCCTGCTCTGCTGGAGATCAAAGCAGCTGCAGCAACACCACCTCCCCTGCCCGTGCTGCAGGAGGGGGGAGCTGGGAAGGGACCCCAGTGCTGGGGGCTGGGGGGCAAATCGGCTGCGACGCGGTGAAGGAGGCTGGTGGGAGATGCTGATAGATGCGGTTTGTAGGGTAAAAGCCTTGCTTTAAACCCTGCTGCTGGGGGAAGGAGGCAGGAGGGAAAGGCTGGGGAGGATAGGGAGAGGTGTGGAGAGCCAGCGCCCTGTGAGACACCCCCCACCCCTCCTCAGCTGCCACCCCACCAGCCCTGGGGAATGGGGGTGATGCTGGGCGCATCTCTGGCTGCCTGGTCCTGCTCCGGAGCATGTGGGGCTGGATGAGCTGCTCACTCCTGCCAGCATCCCACCCGCAGCACGTGATGCTGCAGCATGGGGAGGAGCAGGGGGCTGCGGGCTGCCAGGACCCACCGAGACCCCCAGCTCAGCTGGTGTTTGGGCTCTGCCAAAGCCAGCGGGGCCCAGGCCATGCCAGCACCAGCCACCCACCCTCCCCAGCAGCAGCCCTGGCGCTGAGTCAGGATGCTGCAAAGCACCCAGCCCACCCATGCCAGCCCTCACCCTCCACATTTCACTCCCCTGGGCTCACACCCCCCCCTCCATGCACCCAGCAGAGCGGGCTGGAGGGGCGCAGGCCAGCGCCCACCCCCTGCCCGCGCTGCTGGGGGCACAGGGCCTCGCCGCAGGCCCCGCCGTGCGGCCTGCATGGCTGCACTCCCTCAAAGGGCCTTTCTCTCCCGTTCCCGTGGCCAGGGCAGGATTCTCCCTGTGCCCCCAGCCCTCCCCAGTGTGTGTCCAGCCAGGCTTGCACGCACGCCAAGCGCTGCCATGGGGGAAGAGCAGGAGGGGCAGGGGGTGCTGCAGCATCTCGCCCAGGCAGGGAAACCCACCACTGCTCCTGGGGAGCCTTTTGGGGCAGTGCTGAGCTCCCCCTTCCCAAACCATGGGGTCACCAGCACCCTGGCTGTGCTCAAACAGGGGGGCAAAGCTCTGCAGCCCCCCTCCTCCTTCCACCTGCACAGGGGTCCTGCTCCTGCAACCCCCCTGCAGCAGCTGGGGCAGCTTGGGGAAGGGCAGAACTGACTCTAGCAACACATGAACCTCGAAGGACAGGGAGCTTCCCCACCTTCCCCACACCCAGGCTAATCCACCTTCACTCAAGCTGCAAGCAAGGTGCTTACTGCTTCACTGGGGTGCAGGATGAGCCCCCTCCCCATCCCTCAGCTGCCCCGTGGCTTCCCAGTCACCATGCATCCCTGGGGTGCAGGATGAGCCCCCTCCCCATCCTTCAGCTGCCCCATGGCTTCCCAGTCACTCCACACCCCTGGGGTACAGGATGAGCCCCCTCCCCATCCCTCAGCTGTCCTGTGGCTTCCCAGTCACTCCACATCCCTGGGGTGCAGGATGAGCCTCCTCCCCATCCCTCAGCTGCCCCGTGGCTTCCCAGTCACCATGCATCCCTGGGGTGCAGGATGAGCCCCCTCCCCATCCCTCAGCTGCCCCATGGCTTCCCAGTCACCATGCATCCCTGGGGTGCAGGATGAGCCCCCTCCCCATCCCTCAGCTGCCCCGTGGCTTCCCAGTCACCCCACATCCCTGGGGTGCAGGATGAGCCCCCTCCCCATCCCTCAGCTGCCCCGTGGCTTCCCAGTCACCATGCATCCCTGGGGTGCAGGATGAGCCCCCTCCCCATCCCTCAGCTGCCCACGCCCCCCCCCACCCCTTTGCATCCTTCCCAAGGATGGCTGGGGCTCATCTTTCCCGTTTATTAAGAGCTAATTACCCCTCTATTAGTTTGGGGAAGGATAGTGGCGATGTTTGTAAAGAATCAGCATTCATTAACCCTTTCACCCCGAGGCTGGGATTAATTTCCTGCTGACCCCGTGCCGGGCGCTGCGTGCCCGGGGGAGGGGGCCGGCCCGCAGACAGTGGGGCTTTGTTCGGCCCGGCTGTTGATGGAGTATCGCCTTACGTGTCGAACGCTCCAGCCCCACTCCCGGCGTCCAAGAGCAGCAAAGCCCAGCAGGCCCCGGGATTATTGTTGGAAGTCCAGGGAGGGTGAGGAGAGGCGTCAGGCTTTGGCAGGGCTGCGGGCTTGGGTCGGTGGGTTCAGGGGGAATGGGGGGTGTGGGGAGGGGGATGAGCCACGTAGCCCCTCTGCCAGCCTGCTGGGGTGATGCTCAGCCCTTCCCAGCCATCCCCTGGGGAACCTCCTCTCTCCCAGCCCTGCTCCAGCGTTAGGGCTTGGCCCTCTGCGTGATCCAGCCTCCTGCCCCTGCAGGTTCCTCGCCAGGCTGGCCTGTTCAGCGCACAATTAACGGCTGGCACCTTGTTGCATTAAGCAGTGGGATGCCAGAGTTCATCAGGCATCTCTCTGCAGAGCTGCTCTCTGGGGTAGAGCTGGGCCAGAGCGGTGTGGGGCTGGGAGCTGAGCTTCCCACAGGCTCCTGCTGGGAATGAACCAGCACGCAGAGCCCTCAGCAAGGGTGGAACAGGGCAGGGGATGGCTGAGCCCCCCAGGCTGAGGCGATGCTGATGTGCACTGAGACATCTCCCCTCAGGAAAGCATGCTGTGAGCTTCCCCCCTCCCTCCTTCCCCCTGCCCAGTGCCCGCTCCCCATCCCTGCTCGGGGCTGTGGCTGCTGCCAGGCACTGTTTGCTGTCTGTCTGTCCGTTGATGGCAGCCAGGACATTCCCCAAGGGGAGCTCTGGTGTCTGCAGGTGATGCAGCGCTGGGCAGCTCTGGGTACCACACGGCTCTGGTGCCTGTGGCCAAGTGCTGGGGTGACAGATGCTCTTGCAAGAGCATCATCACAGGGACAGCCAGGGAACCAGCACCTGGGAGGGGGGGAAGCCTGTGCCCAGATTCCCCCATCCACAATGGGCAGCACCAGTCTCACCTTCCACCCCAGGACTCGGCTGTGCTCGTGGAGAGGGGCCCACAGCCACACCCAGCGAAATCCAGGGGGGTCCCTGAGGGGACAGCGGCCTCAGGAGCCCACCCACAGTCCCAATGGGACCAGACCCCAGGCAGGCTGGGCACAAGCCACTTGCCCACAGCCCCACAGCCCCCGTGCAGGGCTGGGGTGGGGGTGTCAGGAAACCTCCTGGTGCCTTCCTCTCATTAACACAGAGGAAAATAAACCCCACAGGCAGCTGCTCTTGTGCTCCTGGCTCCACACACCGGTTATCTCCCTGTATCCCCCATCCCTCCATCCACACTGGCACCCCAGGCACACCAGCCCCAGCTCCCCCTGGGGCTTTTCCACCCCATGTCAGACACTGGCCAGGCCACATCCCCACCTGGGGTGCCCCATCCTCCCCCCCCCCAGGTTGGAAGAGAGCACAGCCTCCCCAGCCCCTGTCCTTCCCAGGCACCATCTCTCTTTCCTTTCTGGCTCAGCTGCCTTACACAGACCCCTGAGCCACAGCCAGAGCCAATTTCCAGCAGGAACCTGGCGCTGGGCTCACTCGGGAGGATTACACCAGGCTGCAGGAATTAGGGGGGGGGGGGGAGGTGTGGGGGGGAAGCCCAGCTGAAACCCAAACCTCACTCGGCCCTTCCCAGCCCGAGCAGGGAGCGCAGGTCAGGGGCTGGAGGCACTGGCTGGGGTGGGGGATGCAGACCCCAAAACACAGCTCTGCCCCAACAGCATCCCTGTGCTCGGGATGCTGGTCCTGGGGAAGGGCTCAGCCCCATCTCTCTGGGGGGTGGGATGGAGGGGTGGCTGCCCAGCTCATGCCACCACCCAGGACGGATCCAGGCTGCAGGCACGGTGCTCTTGCAGCCCTGAGGGGATGGGGCTATACAGGGAGGGGTTCCCAGGCTGGCTGAGAGGCAGGACCCCCCCTGGCAGCTCGCAGGGTGGCCGTGACGCTGACACTCTGCATTCGCCTCTCATCCTCCATCAGAACCAGGAGAAGGAAAAGCTCCCTGTTTCCTTCAGGCCCCGTCCCAGCAGCCAGGGGACCCTCTCCAGGGGTTGTGTTTCAGCAACGTTAAAACCTCACACATCATTAATTTGGGCTCGATGTGCAGCACTCCCTCTGTCCCAGCCTTCCCAAGGAATGAAAAACTACTGGGTCTGTCTGGAAGCTCCCTGCAGCGCTGGGCCTCACCCTGCCAGAGGAAAGCCCCTTCCCAGCACCTCCCTGGGACCCTCTGCCTTGCCCAGCCCCTCCCCCCCACAGCCCTTTCCCTGTCCTTGCCAACCCTGGGCAGGGGGGGTGGTTGTTCACAGGAGCCCCCACATCCTGTCTGGCTGGCTCTCCCTGCCTGCACATGGGCTCTCTGCCAGGGTGCATCCAGGGAAGATGATGCATTTCAGGATGCTGGAAGCTCTGCCAGGGCAGCAAGGCTGCAACCCATCCCCCTGGCACCGGGCCTGCCTGCAGCCTTGGCAGCACGTGAGGCCTGTCTTGGAGCACTTGAGATCAGCTGGGTTGGAGCCACGGGAAGCTGCTGGCCCTTTGTGCAGAGCCCTGGCTGGGCTTCTCCTCTCCTCACCCCAGATCCGCTCTGCCTGGGGGCGCAGGGGGCTTCGCCGTGCCCAAGGACAGGGCTGGATCACCTCCTCCTCCTCTTCTTCCTCCTCCTGCTCCTCACAGAGAGCTCCAGCCACAGCGTGTGATGCAGAGCAAAGCCCTCAGCAGCCTCTGGCCCTGGGGACAAGGGACCTCATCCCCCACAGCCCCCGTGGCACGGTCGGCAGTGTCCAAGGGCTCTCTGCTGTTCCTGCTCTCCTTACGCAGCCCCTGGGACTCCTTACATTCCACCACAGCCTAATGGATCTTCCAGGCTCCTCTCCCAGGTGCAGCTGAGCTGGTGGATGCTGCAGCAGCCCTGGCTGTGGGAAAAGCCTCGGCCAGGGGAACCTGTTAGTTACTTTGGATACAGCACAGGGAAAAGGAGGATCAGCTTCCCAGCCCTCATCCCAGCAGCCGGCCGGGCCAAGGCTTGTTAGAAGGGGTTGCTGGTATATAGCCACCTACAGGCTGGGGTTTGGGGTGGGTTTGTTCTTTCCCAGGTGCTCCCTTTTGGGGTGGATGGGTGTGGAAATGCTGGAGGAGGAGACTGGGAGGGCTGGGAAGGGCGGCTTGCACCCTTGCACCCTTGCTCCCTTGCACCCTTGCTCCCTTGCTCCCTTGCTCCCTTGCTCCCTTGCACCCTTGCTCCCTTGCACCCTTGCTCCCTTGCACCCTTGCTCCCTTGCTCCCTTGCTCCCTTGCTCCCTTGCACCCTTGCTCCCTTGCACCCTTGCACCCTTGCTCCCTTGCACCCTTGCTCCCTTGCTCCCTTGCTCCCTTGCTCCCTTGCACCCTTGCTCCCTTGCACCCTTGCTCCCTTGCTCCCTTGCTCCCTTGCTCCCTTGCACCCTTGCTCCCTTGCACCCTTGCTCCCTTGCACCCTTGCACCCTTGCACACTTGCTCCCTTGCACCCTTGCACCCTTGCACCCTTGCTCCCTTGCACACTTGCCCTCAGCTCCCCTGTCCCCATGGGCTCTGGCCCCTGTGGCTCGATGCTCCCAGATGCAGGGATGCTCCAGAGCGAAGCCCTTGGTGCTGTTGTGGGACCTTGTGGCAGGGTGCAAGCAGGAGGTGAGCACGGTGACTGCTGAAAGCCCCATGCCCCACAGGACCCCCCACTGCAGCAGCCAAGGGTGGGGACACCAGGGGGATCCCCCCAGTCAGTGGGTGTCCCCAGGGGCTGGGTCCCTGGCTGGGGCAGCCCCGGAGCTGGGAGGGACCTGGCTGGGTGCTGGGGCACAGGAACCTGCTGAAGAGCTTTCCTCCCTCTCCAGCAGGTCCCAGCACGTCTGGCTGCACTTCGAGTTTTCCCCTTTGGGCATCAGGGCCCAGGGAAGCTGTTTAAAGTGAAAAGCATTACTTAATTCACCCCGGGATCAAAGGAGGAGGAGGAGGAGGAGGGTTCTCAGAGCATCAAACCACATATAAGCACCTCTGCCACACCCAGGGGCCTGCTCCCCCCACCCTGACCCCCACCCCATGCTCCAGCAGACACCTTGGCATGGTCCCCATGGCTCAGGCTGTGCCCCAGGCACCTCTGGAACAGCCAATGCATTTATCTCCTTAGCCCACCTTGTCTCTCACCCCTCCCCCACGGGCCAAGAAGAAGTTTGTTCTCTGGCCTCTCCCAGTGCCTCCACCTCCTTCTTCCCTTGGGACCCTGTAATCCTGACCCAGCCCTTGACACCAGGCAGGCAGAGCTCTGAACCCTCCATCCTCTGCTAAGCAGCTTGGAGGGATGCTGGCTGGAGGGATGCTGGGCAAGCTGGAGGGCTGCTGGGCAAGCTGGAGGGCTGCTGGCTGGAGGGCTGCTGGCTGGAGGGATGCTGGGCAAGTTGGAGGGATAGTGGCTGGAGGGATGCTGGGCAAGCTGGAGGGCTGCTGGGCAAGCTGGAGGGCTGCTGGCTGGAGGGATGCTGGGCAAGCTGGAGGGATGCTGGCTGGGAGATTCTGGGCAAGCTGGAGGGATAGTGGCTGGAGGGATGCTGGGCAAGCTGGAGGGATGCTGGGCAACCTGGAGGGACACTGGCCTCTCTCCCCTCCTCTGGGCACCCTGGCACACCCTGGTTTCCACTTTGCCCATTTGCAGAGAGGCTCATTCCCATCAGCAAAGGACCTTCCCCATACCTTGAGCACTGAGAGGGCCACAGTGGCCCAGCCTCCCCAGCACCATGTCAGTCCCCTGGGATCTGAGGGACTGAGCCCAGCCTGGCCAGGAGACAGCCCCTTTCCCCATCAACCTGCTCCATCCCCAGCCCAGATCCTGGAGCTTGGGCTGGGCTTTCCCAAGCCAAGCTGGGGCAGCAAAGAAGCACACAGGAGCCAGGGGGGTTTCCATAGGAAAAAACCCTTTTATTTAACAATATATCAGGTTCCATCACGGCTCCATGGAGTTCAGAGGCCACAGAGCTGGTTACCGATGCCGATGATATGCTACTGGGGGGAGAGCTGGGGAGAAGGCCAAAGGAATCAGAAAGAGGGGACATGACACGAGGAAACAAAAGGCTGTGGTGCCAGCGGGCCCCCTCGAGCCCCCCGGCAGCGAGGGTGAGCAGGCAGGGTGGGATGGCTGAGCCCCAGGGTGGGGTGTGCCCCTCGCTGCGACCCAAAGGGGGTGCTGGCACAGAGGGGTCTTGTTCCCCCTGCGTCACAGCCCAAATCCCAGCATCCCCCTGGGTGCCCAAACCGCTCCCTCTGCTCCCAGCCCCTGGCTGAAGCCCCCCTCCCACACGCCCTACACCAGGGGCTGGTGCATCCAGGCTCCGAGTCCCAGTTCACCTCTTGGCTAACGGAGGATGGGCAGGGAAAACCTGGCAGCCTGGATGCTCCAGCAGCACTGGGAGCTGGGCACAGGGTCAGGGCAGCATCCCCACGGCTGATGGTGTGATGTGGTGCCCCCCAGGAGCGGGGGGGGGTGTCTCTCCTCCCCTGGAGGTGCGGGACAGATGCGATGCCGTGGGATGGTCACAGCTCTGGAATGTGGGAGTGCTGGTGTGTGGCACAGCTGGGAGGGAGGGAGAGAGGGACACCAGCCCTGTGCAGCACCTCCAACCCACCCCCACCCCCCCAAAAAAAAAGGGCAGCAGAGGCTGCAGCAGCCCCTCCTCACCCTCTGTGGATATAATGCAGATTCACAGGCTCCCACGAGCAACTGGGGCTACAAGGAGCTCCCAGCTGCTCCCCACTGCCCTTGGGGAAGTGCCAGGCACGCTGGTGGCACCAGGGGGGTGGCTTTGGTGGGCACAGCCACCTCCCCAAGGGCAGGGACCCTTGGCACTGCCCCATCCAAACCGTGGGCGCTGCTGCAGGGAGAGGGCACCAAGCAGAGATGGGGCTACAGCGGGTCTGCCAGTGGGGCAACTGGGGAGAGCTGGGAGAAGGGATGTGCCACAGCTCTGGAAGAGCAGCTCGGGATCTCAGGGTGCTGCGCTGGTTTGGGGGGGTTTTTTTTGGTTAAAGACAAAGAAGGAGAGATCAGTTGGATGCTCCTTTAGGTCACTCATGTTACTGAGCCTCGTGCCCGTGCTCAGGACAGCCAGAAACTCATTGGCAACGAGCACCAAGGGGCACAACCAGCACCAAGGGGCACAACCAGCCCCAAAACCCCCACCCCAGAGGCAGAGCCAGCGCTGGGACCTCGCTCTCTGCTTGGGCTGATCCTGCATTATATCCAGGGCACAGAGCCCTGGGGCTGAGCCCCTCCCAGCAGCACCCACACACCAGCCCCCTGCGTGGGGCTGAGGGCAGTATGATGATGCGTTACACGTGTTACACCCGTTCTCCTGGTTAAAATTTCTTCTTTTTTTTTTCTTTGTTGTTTTTTTTTTCTTTTCTTTCTTTTTTTTTTTTTTTTAAGTTCTCATTTGTTTTGTTTTTGTTTTTTTTCTAAGAAAAAGCAACCAGAAAATAATTCGGAGTTTATACAAAACATCTTTACATTATTTCTTCCAAAAAAGGCTAGTATTTACACAAACAAAAGAGAGAAGAAGAAGAAAAAAAAAAAACAACCCCAAAAAGCAACAAAACAACAAAAAAAACCCACCAAAAAAAAAGAGAGAGAGAGAAAAACCAACCAAACTTCAATGCTTCCAAGGGAAAGACCCGACGGGACACACTCTGGTTTGGGACACGCTCTGGTTTGGGGGACACACTCTGGTTTGGGACACTCTGTTTTGGGACACACTCCCCATTTTGGGACCCAGCAGACCCAGGTGCTCAGCAAAACCCAAGAGTTCTGATTTCACCCTTTTCTTCACATATTTACAAGGTTCCTCAGCTGCCCCCAGCGAGGGGAGCGGAGCTGCCGGGGGGCTGCCGGGCTGGGGACAGTCACCAAGCCCCCATGCTGGGTGTTTGCTTGTGCTACAGCCCATGCCCAAAGCCCTCCCCTTCTCCTCTGAATCCAACCCGAAACGAAATCGTCCCCCCAGCTGCCACCTCCCATGGATAAAGCATCCACCACCATCACCACAGCCACCACCACCATCACCACAGCCACCGTCACCGCAGCCAGCGCCACCCAACTCAGCTCCCCTCACCCTGGAACTGGGGGGGTGTGATTTCGCAGGGGGCACTGGGGGAGCCAAGGGGGGGTTCATTAAGACACAATTTTCTGTCGATTCTAAGAGCAGAGCCCATCCCCCCTGGACACAGAACAGGGGGGTCCCAGGTGGGCTGGCTCCCCGCTGGCGGTGGGCAGCGTTGGCACAGATGCCGTGGTGGGGAGGGGGCTGAAAGGTGCTACACAGGGTGGGGGGAACACCAGGGAGAAGGGCTGGGCAGGGGGGAGCACCCGCTGCTGTGGCTCTTCCCTCCCCACATGGTAACCCCAGGAGCCATCCTCCCACACCTTGGGGTGCTGAGGGTGGGAGGGGAGCTGGGGCAGCCCAAACTCCAGCCTCCCAACCGACCCACAGACCACGCGACGCAGTGCCGGGGATGCTGAGGACCGACATTCCCCCCCCTCCACGGAGCCACCAGCCCCAGCTCTGCCCCTCCTGCCCGCTCCTCGACAAGGCACTTTTGCAGAGCAGCTCTCTCGCTCTTTGGGCACTTCCTAAGGCGGGTTTTGGGGGGGAGGGGGGGGCCCCCAGGGGCAGGCGAGGACAACCCCAAGCTGGGCAGCCCCGTGTCACCGCAAGCCCGGCGAGCCGCCCCGGGGGAGCAGCACCGCCCGCCCCGCACTTGCTCCCTGAGCTAAAGCAGCTACTTCTGGAAAGAAAAGAGGGTGAGGAAGGAGGGGGCGGCCACCAGATGGGACCCCCAGGCTGGGACAGCTCGGGGATGGGTGGGTGGGTGGATGGCACGGTCCCGCTGCGCTCACCGGCATCGGCTATGGTGCTCATGGGGATGGAGGAAGCTGGGAAGGGTCCCACCGGGGGGCACAGGGCTCAGCCCCTTCCAGTTTGGGGCAGGAGATGGGCAAGGTGTGGGCAGGGTGAGCCAAGGGCTGCAGGACCCTCAGGAGGTGGCACAGGTGGGTGACACTCCCGTGCCCAGAGCTGGTGCCCAGAGGCAGGTCCCACAGAGCAGAGAAACCTCCAGCTCAGCTCCCAACCAAGCCAAGCCCAGCATCACATCCAGCCTGGGGGGGCTTCCCCCAGCTCCCCCCAGCACGGGCTGAGCGAGCTGGGGGGACGCTGGTTTTTCCAGTTTTCCTTTCCAAGGACAGCCACCCACAGCATCCCCAGCTGGGTGACAGGACCAGGGCAGGCTGCAACTGCCCCCTGCCCTCCCGCTGCCCCCCAGCCCCATGGAAACCCTCAGCAAAGGCCTTCCCCCTCCATGGGATGCTCTTGGGAGGCAGGGAGGGGGGGCAGGAGGAGCCCCCAGACTCCTGCACACCGAATGCTTCAGACATGGTATAGATGGATTATTATTCTTTTTTCTTTTTTTTTTTTTTCTTTTTTTTCTTTCTTTCTTTTTATAAAGAGACTAAAACAAGAGTCAACAGCTACGAACACAGGAGTTTAAAAGGGCAGTGGCAAGAGCAGGGGGGTGGGGGGTCTGCCCCACGGCCGGCGGGACGGGGTGCTGGCAGGAGGTGATGGGATGTGCCTGGGGAGGGGGGGGTGTGGTGGGTCAGAATCCCACCCAGAATTCACCAAAATAAAAATGTTACCAAAAAAAAAAAAATTAAAATAATTATAATAATAATAATAGTAGTAGTAGTAAATGGGGTTTGCCAGCTTCCTCCCTGCACAGCTGTCTGCATCTTGGCACCTAGGCAAAGCATCCTCCTCCTCCTCCTTGAGCGAGGCTCCTCGCCACGGTCCAGGCTCCGGGCCCCACACGTGGTCACCGACGCGGTGCCAGGCACACCGGGGCACTTCACTGGAGGACAGACGGACGGGTGGGTGATGGAGGGACATCCCAAACTGAAAAAGGGGTGTAGGTGGAGTCTGCGGGTTTGCAGGCGGTGTCCGAGCGAGCACGGAAAGGCACGGCGCCGGCCGCAGTCTGGAGAAGAAGAGGAGGAGGCTGAAGGCTCACCCTCGAGTCTTGGGATTACAAAAGCTGAGAACTACAAAACTAAATACAAAGGTGTTGGGGGGGCAAAGTGGGGGGGGGGTGGGGGATCAGCGTGCGAGCCAGCCATCCGCTCCCCGGCGCCGGCCCCTGGCGCTCCCCCGGCGCCACGCCGTGCCGTGGGGTTCGTTTCGCTTCCTCCCTCCCTGGAGCCACACTGCCCCTGGGGAGACCCGGGGTCAGGGGAGGGGGCGGCCTGCCCCCCAGCCCCTGCGCTCGGCGCTGGCGTGCTGCTGCATCGGCGGCTTGCCCAGGCTGCTCCTCCTCACACCTTGTAGTAAATGTTGGCTGGGCTCTGGGGGGGCATCTCCTGGACGATGTAGACGGGGTGCCCGTAGTCCCCGCTCACCTTCTCGTAGTGCGGGCAGTAGTTGTTCTCTGTAGTCCGTAAGGGGATGATGATGTCGCTGGGCTCCGAGCCCGCGTTCCCGCTGCATTTCGGGCTGGCCAAGGTGCTGAGGGACAAGGCTGCTGCTCGCTGCTGCGTGTGCTTCCGGTGCCGCTTGCGGATCTTGATCAGGAGGACGACGAGGAAGATGATGATGAGGATGAAGATGACGCAGCCGGCGCCGATGGCCGCGAAGACGGCCACCTTGGAGCTCAAGAAGCCATCGCTGGGACCTTGGGTCTCCTGGCCGTCCTGGTTGACAGAGCCTGCACAGGGAGGGGAAGAGGGGTGTCAGGACAACCTCTGCCAGGGGCTCTGCACAGCCAGCCCCACGCCCCATCCATGCTCAGACTGCACCCACAAGCTCTGGGCAGGGCAAGTAGGAACCCTGGGTGCCCACAGAGGAGGGACCACTCATAGAATCATAGAATGGCATGGGTTGGGAGAGACCCCAAGGGTCACAGAGCTCCAACCCCCTGCCACAGGCAGGGACACCAACCTCAGGCCTGGAGCTACACAAGGTTGCTCAGGGCCCCATCCAACCTGGCCTTGAACACCCCCAGGGACGGAGCATCATCCTCCCCCCCATCCTGCATCACTGCTCCCCCCCTTCCCATCTCCCAGCCGATGGAGCAGAGCACGGCTTGTGTCCGGGTGATGACCAGCCCAGACCCCAGGGAGCCTTCACAGACTTGGAAGCTCTGGTGAAAGTGGGCTCCAATACCTGGAGCTCCATGATATCCAATTACTGACCCCCCCAGCCTCCTCCTGACCCCGGGCTGGGGCAGCCCCAGCCCCCTGAGGGGAGAGCGCTTGGCTGGCCATACCGGGCGAGAAGAAAAGAGCGACTCTTCCCCACTTCATCTGATTTCACTTTTCTCTCAGCAGGGTCAGGAACTCAGGAAACCACCTTCAAAGGGCTTTCACACTGGCTCAGCTCACAAACCCGAGGACCTCACCTCCTCCAAGCCCTCTCAGATGTACTGGGAGGAACAGATGGGCAGTGAGGAGGAGGAGGAGTGCTGAAACAGCACTTCCCTGCAAAGCTCCTGCCAGGACATACCGGAGCTGGGAAAACAAACCCGAGCTGCTCCACACTGCAGCAGCGCCTGGCTGCCTGCGCCGGGCCCTGGACGGGGCTGGGGGGGAGGAAATGCTGCGAGCAGCTGGGACAGCAGAGACAGGCACAACACTTTTGGGAACCCCACCTGCATCCCTGTTCCGGAGCACCCAGTATCCCTGGGATCCACACAACAAGCCCGGCTCGGAGTGGCTCTGCCTGCAAACTCCTAGCCACACCGGCAGGCAGAGCCCCCAGCCCTCTCCTGGGGTGTTTCCCCTCCCCCCCAGTAAAACCCACCGGGCTTGCCGGGCTCCTCCACCGCCGGGACCTTGCTGCGTGGGCTCTGCGTGACGATCTTCACCGTGTTGTCAGCCTCTTTGCTGGGCCGACTCGTCGTCAGCTGCTCTGGGATCACTGCGTTCGGATCTGGGGCGGGGGGAGAGGGAAGGGCTGGATGAGAAACCTCCCCTGCCTAAAGAACTGCTGCTCCCCCCCTCCCCAAATCCCAGCCGGCCAAACCCCCCATGGAGTGTGAGGGAGACGTGGGAGCGATGGGAGTTGCTTCAGGGCTGGTAGGAAGCAGCTTCCCCACCCTAATTCCCCACTTTTATGTTTTCTGAGCTCCTGTGTGTGGGATGGGGCAAGCTCCTTGCACAGGCAGCAGGAGGAACAGGAAGGGAAGGGGAGGGGAGGGAGCCTGCCAAGGCTGCAGCGCTGCTTCTTCTGTTTATTATAAATATTGGCCCTGAAGTGAAAACAGCCTAATGAGAAGCAGTCACCGGGAGCCCTGCATCCGAGGCGGGGGCTGAAGCCAGCCCGGGGCATCGCTGGGGCTGGGAGGCACCCAGCAGCTCGGGGTGGGAGGTTTTGGGGAGCTCTCTCCAGGAGAAGAGCCGCAGCACCATGGGTGGTGATGGCCTCAGTGTCCCTGTCACCAGTGGCCTGGGCTGTCCTGGCCACCCAGAGCTGCCAGGACCACGTTGAGCCCTAGCACTGACCAGCCCAGCTCCAAGCCCGCTCTGGTGCCCAGTAAGTCACGGGGGGGCTGGCTGTGCCAACCTCCAGCCCCAGTCCAAGTGTAGGGTTTTGCATCTAGGGAAGTACAACCTCAGCTACCAGTATAGGTTGGGGATGTAGGTGAGAGGGACCTGGGGGTCCTGGAGGACAGCAGGATGACCATGAGCCAGCAATGTGCCCTCGTGGCTAAGAAGGCCAATAGCATCCTGGGGTGTATTAGAAGGGGGGTGGTTAGTAGGTCACAAGAGGCCCTTCTCCCCCTCTGCTCTGCCCTGGTGAGACCTCACCTGGGATATTGTGTTCAGTTCTGGGCCTCTCAGGTGAAGAAGGACACAGAACTCCTCAAAAGAGCCCAGCGCAGGGCCAGCAAGGTGATGAAGGGAGTGGAACCCCTTCCTTGTGAGGAGAGGCTGAGGGAGCTGGGGCTCTTTAGGCTGGGGGAGACTGAGGGGTGACCTCATCAGTGTCTATCAACATGTAAAGGGTGAGAGTCAGGAGGATGGAGCCTGGCTCTTCCCAGGGATGGCAGCGACAGGGACCCTGGTTCAGGCTGGGATTTTGGCACCAGGAGACGCCCCCCAGGGGGGTGGGAGGACTCACCCTGCCCCACTTTCATGACGATCTTCATGGAGCGTGTCTGGCAGACCCCCCCTTCCCGGTTCTCCAGGCCATCCAGCGTCCCGTTGGAAGTGGCTGCAAGAGAAGAGAGGGGGAGTTGGGGAGGGGTCCTGGGAGCTGGACTGGCACAGTCCAGGGAGGTCCCTGGCAGGAGCTCGCCACATCCCGAGGTGGGGGCTCGCTCCTGACCCCCCCTCACTGCAGCCACTGCCTGGAGCCCACCACAGGCTCTCACTTCCCACACCTCACAAGGCACCAGCAGCGGGGAGGATGTGATCCCCCCACCTTCCCCTCACCCAAAACAGCTCAAGGGGCTCGGGATGGGGGGGGTGTTCAGCCCAAAAGGGTGGGTACGGGTCGTCTGTGGGATTTTGGGGGCTCTTGTTTCCCACACCTCGCGAGGCACCGGCAGCAGGGAGGATGTGATCCCCCCAGCTTCCCCTCGCTGCCACATCCACACAAGCAAGCCATTCTCCCTGCCTGCACCCTCTCCTCCCCCTTTAATTCCTGGATAATTTCCTTTGCTCCTCGGTGTATAATAGGAACACATGCATATGCAGAGTTTAAATTATACATATATAATTACACACCGTGCCTGGGCGAAGAATGTAAACTCAGAGCCCCAGTGGGGCTGAGCAGGCTTTAATTGCAGGGCAGAAGTCAGTTAAATTCACATTAACTTTTCTGCTCTAGCCAGCACAGATTTTAGAGCCTTTCGATCCTGTGGGAGAGCAGAGAGCAGCGTGGCTCCCACGGCCACCCCCGCAGGAAAGCACCCACACCCAGGCTGTGGGGACAGCTCCAGGCACACAGAGACAGGAGGGAGCAGAAAAAAGAGGACAAAAACCACCCCCAAAAGCAGAGGGTGACAGGGCCCAGCTCTGCTAAAGATGCTCGCCCTGGAAAATGGGGACAGTTCTCAAGCTGGCACCTTCACCCATCACAAATCATCCCAGTGCTGCAACGGGGGATTATTCAGCCAGGGAAGCAGCAGACCCCAGGAGGAAAGTGCCAGGGATTTATTCAGCCAGGGAAGCAGCAGACCCTGGGAGGAAGGTGACAGTGACATATGGCATGAGGGGTGGCTTAGGGAAGGTGACATGTGGAGAGTCACAGAGCTACAGGGATAATTTTATGGAGCCAAAGTGGGATTCAGCCAGCACAACGTGGCCAATACCAGCGCTGAGCCTCAAGCCCAAACCCCAGCCCTGGGGTTTTGGGGTGCCCGTGCAGCCCAATTCCTGCTTCCACCCTGCATACCCCCAGGCTGGGGAGGGGGCAGCGGGGGATGTCTCTGGCACAGCCCTTTGAAGCAAGGACAGGCTCTGTATAGATCCAAACTGGGGCCAAACCAAAGCAAAGCCGTTCCCCATCGCAGGGTGGGGGTGAAGCCATCACACCCGCTGCGTGTCGGCAAGGAGGTGACAGGAAGAGGCTGGGTTATGCAGCAAGGTCCTTCTCTGCCATCCACACTCCCTGCCCAGCAGCAGGACCCTTGGGCTGCTGGGACTCGACGCTGGGCTGTGCTGGGAGACGAGCCTGGATCACGTCGGGATGCAGGCTGCAAGTCTGCCAGCTCCACCCGAACAGCCCCGGCTCCCGCGTGAAACCCCAGCACATGTTGAACTCATCACAGAGTCGTGGGGCTCCCTGCCCAGTGACGGCCTCTCCTGCAGCGGGGCTCTGCAGCCAGCAGCTCCCTGGATGGAGCTGTACATCCACACATCTGGGACAGGAGCACTGTCAGCACAAATCCCCACGCAGAGAACACAAGCTCTTCCCAAGAGGATCCAAAGACAGGGCCCGGAGCGAAGGGAGAAACACCTCAGGGGGTAACTCCAGCAGAAGGCACGGCAGCCTGGTTCTCCCCAGCCACAGGCACCAGCTCCAGGATGAAATAAGCCCGTACATCCCAGCTCACAGCCCTGAAGCAGCTCCACAAACATCTTCCCAGCAGCATCCTGTGGGTTGCTCCATCTCGGAGAGACCTCACCCACCCGCGCTGCGATGCAGCGGGCAGGAGAAGACAGCACAGCCTGTGAGAACCCACCTCCTCAGGCCTTATAAAAGATAAAGTAGCGTGCCAAAACCATGGAGCATGAGGAACATGGAGATCCTGCGAGGGCAGAGCACGCAGAGACATCATTTCCTCCAGAATAACTGTGGAGACATTGCAGGACACAGCAAAAGTATTAAACATCCAAACAGGAGGGAGGCACGGAGGAGGGGAGGGGGGTGAGCATCCTTCCTCCCACTGGAGAAGCCTCTTCTTATTCCAGCCATAGTAAACGAGGAGGGGAGAAAGCAGCTTTGAAGAGGAATGGTGTGAGGGAAGAGGCAGCAGCTGTTTGAGGGAGGATGAAAAGGGGCAGCTGAAAGGGCGAAACGCCTGCAAGAACCACGGAGATGGTCTCTGGCACAGCCTCCTGAAGCAAGGACAGGCTCTGTATAGATCCAAACTGGCCCAAACCAAAGCAAAGACGTTCCACACAGCCGGCTGGGCTTCCAGAAGTCAAAATCCCATCCAGATGGCTCAGAGAGAGAGCGTCCAGCTCCTGGAGAGCTCTGTACAGACACGTAGGATGGTGTCGCGGAGAAGCAGGTCCGGAGGCAGGCTGGGGGCTGCGGCCGGGGGGTCCCCAGGGATGGTGGTGGCACAAGCTCCTCCATCACGTTCCCCTGCAAAGCTCCAAGGGGCAGAGCTCATCCTCCTGCTGGGTGGGAGATTTACCATCCAAAGGCTGCGGGATGGGCAGCGCTCCCACAGAGACACAGGATCCGGGAGGCACCTGGCGAGCAGCGAGACAGAAGCCCGGAGCCCTGGGGATAATGCGCTCCCCATCATCGACAGCAGACAGCATTCCATGTTGAGAGAGGCAAGGGGAGAGCCAGGGAAGGTGAAGGAGGGCAGGCAGGGAGCTGGGGGTAGCCCTGGGGTGGGGAAAGGCAAGGAAAGCACCTCAGCCACGCTCCTCACACACCGCATCAGCAACGCACGCTCCATCGCATGGGCAAGGCTCAAGCCCACCAGCCCCAGCCAGGCAGAGTGGACTGGGACAATATCCCTGTCCCTCTTTGTTTTGGAGGAGCTTCCAGTTTGGCTGGAGGACTGGGAGAGCGAAAGCTGCCTCTGGACTGCTGACTTCTACTCAGCCTTAAAGAAAAGGCATCTCCCAGCCCGGAGAGCTATTAGATGCCTTTGCCTTAATGAAGCATTAAGCCTGGGGCTGCCGAGTGATGAGGATTTAACACTGATACCATTAACCATGTAATTGCTTGTCAATGTAGGAGAGATGCTCAGCCTGCACAGAAGCACGGGCAGGACCTCCACTTGCTGGCACGATTCGCCCCAGTTCTGGGCAAGAGACCAGTGAAACACCAAGTCCCAGCCCGGTGACAGAGGCCAGCCAGGCTGGGACAGACCCCTTCATGGAGAGGAGAACCCCCCAAATCCTCTGTTTCCATCCCCACCAGCAAGCAGTGCTGCATGCTGTCCCGGGTGCATCGCATCCCATCCCCCCCCAAGCACTGAGCATCGCTGCAGCTTTCCTCCCTCCCCTAAAAACATTTCAAATGAGACCTTGGGTTTTGGCAGATGGAGGCTCTGGAAGTAATGCCTGGCAGGAGATGAAGGCAAGGGTCTCTTAAATGGTCAGCTTTGGCCAGAGCAAGCCGTTTGGTTTCTCTCCTGGATTCCCTCTAGCAGGGCTCTGTTACAACTCGGGCCCCAAAGCACAATTAATGTGCTGAGGCTGTAGTGAATCCAAGTCTCTTTCCTTTTATTATTCTTAATTGCTCTTCCATCTGTGCACTGCAGCCCCGCTCCAGACCCAGCCAGGCACGGCGTGGACACAGCCTGGATGATCCCAGAGCCATCCAGGATTCATCTCCCACCATACAGCTCCAGGCAGAGGCAGCAGCATCCTGCCGGTACCACCAAGGCTTTGGGGTACCCCTGCAGCCTGACCCCCATCCCAACAGAGGCTTTGGGGTACCCCTGCAGCCTGACCCCCATCCCAACAGAGGCTTTGGGGTACCCCTGCAGCCTGACCCCCATCCCAACAGAGGCTTTGGGGTACCCCTGCAGCCTGACCCCCATCCCAACAGAGGCTTTGGGGTACAGCCATAGCCTGACCCCCATCCCAACAGAGGCTTTGGGATACTGCTGCAGCCTGACCCCCATCCCAACAGAGGCTTTGGGATACCCCTGCAGCCTGACCCCCATCCCAACAGAGGCTTTGGGATACCACTGCAGCCTGACCCCCATCCCAATGGAGGCTTTGGGATACCACTGCAGCCTGACCCCCATCCCAAGAGAGGCTTTGGGGTACCACTGCAGCCTGACCCCCATCCCAACGGAGGCTTTGGGGTACCACTGCAGCCATCCCAAGGGAGGCTTTCGGGGTACTGCCGCAACCTGACCCCCATCCCTCCTGAGGTTCTGGGGTACTACCTGACCCCCATCCTGCCGGAGCAGCCGGGGCAGTGGGAAGGCACCGACCGACCCTGCAGAGAGGCCGCTGGTGCCGGAGGGGCTGGGATCAGCCACGGCTCCAGCCGGACACCCGCACGGCACAGAGACCCTCGGCTGCCCCTGAAGACGTGTCCCATCCATCACCATCGTGCTCCAAGGCTGCACCCAGACCCTCACCCAAACCAGGGAGCAGCCTCAGTGTAAAATCAAGCCCCAGCTCATGCCACCTCCTCTCTCCTCCAAGACTTCAACGCTGGTTTGCGCACCCTCAGTGGGTGTTCGAGCATCACTGTGGCTGCTGCTGCATCACCCGGGGGGCGCAGTGCTGGGAGGGGTGCCCAGCTCCTCCATGCCACCGTCCAGGATGGAAGAACTTCTTCCCAGTGAGGGTGAGGGAGCCCTGGGACAGGCTGCCCAGGGGGTGTGGAGTCTCCTTCTCTGGAGAGATTCCAGCCCCGTCTGGACACCGACCTGTGTGCCCTGTCCTAGGGACCCTGCTTGGGCAGGGGGTGGGACCCCAGGGGCTCTGGGGGGCCCTTCCCACCCCTATGAGTCTGTGATTCTGAACAGGGCTGGCCCCCCAGGACACCAGCAGAGCCACAGCAGGTCACCAAGCCCAGCCCCCCTGGGGCTGCCGGGGTAGCAGAGCTGGGTCATGGCCCCTTCTCCTCACCCCTAACTATGCTCAGCTATCACCCTTGTTATCAATATTATTATTATCAATACTATTATTTCCTGAAGGGAGGCGAGGCTGCTGCTCCCCCCCTGCCCATCACCCCCAAAGCCCCTTCCATCAGCTCGGGCACATTCACCAGGTCGGCTGCCAGAGCCAGGCTGGGGCTGGGGGGGGGAGCCGGGGCTGGGGCTGGGGGGGGGGCTGCGGGGAGGAGCCGAGCCCCAGGCTGTCACGCTGCCAGCGAGGCCGGCAGCAGCCTTTCCAGCCCAGAGGCAGCTGCAGCGGGAAGGGGCCCCCCAAAAGCCCCAGGAACACGTGCGTGAGCCAGCCCGGCCCTGTCCCGGCCCTCCGCGGCTGCGGGAGGTGCAAGGCTAAGGTTTCACACACCCTCCTGGCAGCTCCAAGGCCGCTCCAGCCTCCCAGCCTGCAATGGAATGAGCCGAGCAGCACCTTTTCTCCCTGCACTGCTAACCCTGAGGGTGCCCTGGGGTCCCCAGCTCACTGCCCCGGCGCTGGAAGGCACCAGGAGATGCCCACCATGGGCAGGGAGCCTCAGACTGCCTCCCTGCCACCATCATCTTCCCCCCAGGACCCAAAAAAGGCCGGTCTGGCAGGAGAAGGCTCTGCTCCAGGCTGCTCAGGGCGTGGAGATGGAGTGGGAAGCGCAGGGAGAGCCTCGGCGCTGGGGATGACCATCGGGACCTCCCCCCTCTGAGACCCAGACCTGGGCTTTGACAAACACCACCATCCCTTGTGGTCACTCATCCTCCTCAGGGTTTATCCTCCCAGGGTCACACAGACCCACATATCCCAGGACTGCAGTGGGGGGGCTGCGCAGCACCAAGTGCCAGACCCTCCTCACGTGCCCGTGACTGGCTTCGGGTCCCCTCTGCCCACAGCACAGCACCTCTCAGGGCCACGGCAACACCACCCCAGGGACACAGAGCTCGTGTCCTCCCTCTGCCTCCCCTGGGGACAAAGAGTTGTCCCAGTAGGTGACACCAGGCCACAGGCTGCTGGAGAAGCAGCAGTAGGACCCACAGCCATGGCCACACTGCTCCCCCAGCATGGCCACAAAGCCCCCCCACCACCCCTGCTTCATTGCAGAGCCAGCTGTGAGTTCCCCAGCCCACAGCTCCTGTTGCTGTGACACATCAACCCCCCCAGAGCATCTCAGAGCCGCCCACAGGGGCTCCCACCCATCTCCCACCAGTGCTGCACCCCAGCCCATCAGCCGGTGCTCGTCCCCATGGCGCAGGGCAGAGCAAACCCCACTGTGGGCCAGCACAGAGATCCCATCCAGAGGGGGATCCCCTCCATGCCTGGAGGGATTTCGGCTCCCCAGGGCACTCAGGGGAGCACCCATGTGGCTGGTGGGAGGGGGTGCCAGCACCCACCAGCACCACGCACCCAGCCCTGGCAGGGAAGCACCAGCCCAGGGTTCAGCCTCCCCGCTGCCACCTCAGACCCCCTCCTCCCACCGAGGGGGAGCAAGGGGGAAAGGGCAGGCACTGGTGGGGCCCCACGAGGCCAGGACAGACCTGGCAGAGCTGACTCAGGCTGAACTGGCTGTACCAACGTTCTGAGCTGCTGCAAAGCCCCACAGACCCTCACTGGTGAAGGGAGAGCCCCGTGTGCTGCTCCAGTTTGCTCCCAGCAGCCAGGGCCAAGGGCACAGAGGAGGAACCTGGGGCTTCATCTCCACCCTCCCCAGGCACATGGCAAGCAGGGGACAGCCAGGGCTGGTGGCAGGACACTGACTGCTTGCCATGTGCCCTGGGGAAGCTGGCTAACCCAGCCTGTGCTTCTTGCCCTAGCAAACACAGCACAGTGAAAAGCACGAGGTTCAAAGACTCTTCTGGAAATAGGAAGGGAAATGACAGTGCTGGGTCCAGCTGGGATGGAGTTCACCTCCCCCTGGCCAGGGTCAGGCCCCATGAAGGTAAAGAAAGACACTAAATTAGCCCCAGCCCTTCCAAAGCGTGGCCACTGCATTCCCCAAGCATGGATCCAGCAGGGATAGGTAAAGGGGTAAGCTGGAAGGAGCCCACACATCCAGCACTGCTCCCAGTCCTACCCACTGGTCTGGGGTGCTTTCCTGGGGCAAGGGGACAGGCAAACACTGATGTACAGGCAGAGAAAGACCCTTCAGCATTGCTTGAGTGAAAAGCTTACTTCTCATTAACCCAGCCTTCTGATGGAAAAATGGTAACTGGCCCCAGTAAGCACTGGAATTAAGAGTCCCAGCTACACTGTGGGTGACCTCAGGAGGGCCAAGAAGCACTTCTGGGTTGCAGACCCCTCCTTGCTCACTTGCTCACAAGCCCCTTTGCACCAGCACTGCTGGCTGAGAGAAGCCTCAGGAGCATCCTGCATCCCTGCCCAGGGGAGCTGCCTGCACAGCTTGGATCCAGGGGGGGTGTGTGGGGTGCAGGGTGCTAAATAAAGCCTTTGCCTTCAGGTCTGCCAACCCCCTTCCAAAAAAGAGAGTCTGTGGAAGAGGAAGGTTATTCACAGCCTCTGTGGTAGCCCCAAGCAGCTGGTTATAGGTCAGGGAAGAAAGTGCCATGTAATTCTCCACCTGATGCTCTGCCAGAGTCATTTGTGGGCCCCGCTGGGAGCAGGGGAGGAGGAAAGCACTTATTGCGTTTTAACAGGGTGTAAATCTCTTCAGTTAGGCAGCAAAACATCTGCAACCGACCGGGGAACCTGTGGGGAAGGGGATGGAGGGGGACTCGCAAGGGGACAGTGCCCCCCAGCCCCCCCAGCACGGCCGATGCTGCTCCTCGTGGAGGGATGCAGGGCTGCAGAGCCAGCCCTGCCCGGGTGCTGGGCTGGAGGGGTTAATAATCAAAGTTATCAGGGATAATGGAAGTTATCAGGGGCCAGACAAGCCGATTCACGAGCCAATCTTCCACCTGGGAGAGCACAGGGAGCTGAGGAGGTGCTGGGCAGCAGGGAGGGAGCTCAGGGAGCTGTGGGACAGGCAGGAGGAAGCCCCATGGCAATTAAAGGGAGCACCAGGGCTCTGCTGGCAGCAGGAGGGTTTTGGTGGTGCAATCCCTGGCCCAGAGCTCCAAAGCACCCCACGGCCAGGAGCAGAGCCAGCCCTGCTGCTGTGCACCCACTGGAGCCCAGCTCAGAGGAAGATCTCCCTCTGCTCACTGTGCTTCATGGCTGCAGAGCCAGCACATCACCCTCGGGACCCCAGGGAGTGGGTCCCAGCCCCCTGCTCCAGGAGGGGGCCAGCAGAGTCTCCAGCAACACCCCAAAGTGTGTAGATTACCAGGATAAGCTGGAGACACCCCCAGCTATCCAGGCGAGGACTTGTCTGCTTGCTGATGGAGGAAGGGGCCTCTCTGCCCCCCAGGCCAGGGGCAAACCCCCACTGCAGAGGGGTGAGCAGCTGCCCCCCCTGCTCCCCACCATCCCACCGGCTCTCAATTAGCTGTGCCAACAGGCGCTCTGCGCTGCCAGGCAGGATCAAAGAGCACAGTCATTACACAGCACAAAACCATCAGTCCTGGGGCCATGCGACTTCAAATGGAGAATAAACCCAATTCTCCCCCAGAAAGACCAGCTTTAAAGGTGCTGCCCACCACCTGGGCAGCCCTCCCCAGCACAGCCAGCCCCCCCAGCCCTCCCCAGCACAACCCAGGCAGCCCTCCCCAGCACAGCCAGCCCCCCCAGCCCTCCCCAGCCCAGGCAGCCCGGGTGAGAGGCATTCAAACCACAGAGCATTAGAAATTAAAGAGCTGGAAAAAGGTGCATCTTGGTTATTGAACACCAAACCCTGAGCATCTCATGGCCCGAGCGTGGCGATGCTTACTGGAGCTCTCAGCACGCTCTGTCAGCCAGCACCCACTGTAGCACACCCCAGCACCCACCGTCACACACATAAGCACCCACTGTCACACACCCCAGAACCCACTGTAGCACACCCCAGCACCCACCATCACACACACCCCAGCACCCACCGTCGCCCACCCCAGCACCCACCGTCGCACCCCCCAGCACCCACTGTCGCACCCCCCAGCACCCAGTCACCCCCCCAGGCCATCGCCCAGCATCCCAGCTCACACAGCCCTTTGCACCAGGCTGGAGCTGTGGTGCTGCCCCTGAGCCTCTTCCCAGCACGGGGGGGATCCCAGGGGAGGGGGAGGGTCTGCACCAAGGGGTCACTTCAGCGTCAGGGCAGGGAACAGCTGCTGGCACCTGGCTGCACACCCTTCCCTTCCCTGCTGCTCTGGGATGCTGGGATCTGCTTCAAGGCTTCAGCAGGCTGAGGGTTTCTTCTGCCTCCCACATCCCTTCCGGGATGTTTTAGTCCAAAAGGAGCCCAGTTCTCATCTCCTCTGGAGCCAGAGGAAGGTCTCAGCGTCGCTGAAGGGCAGGACTGTGGGGGCCCAACTGCAGCTCAGAATCCCAGAACCACCAGGTGGGAAAAGCCCTTTAAGCCCATCAAGTCCAACCATCCCTGTCCTGTGCTGACCCCCATCCCTGAGCACCTCATCTCCCCTCTGTTAAACACCCCCAGGGGTGACTCAGCCCCTCCCTGGGCAGCCTGTGCCACAGCCCCACAGCTCTGCCAGGGAAGAACTTTGCCCTCCCAGCTGAGCTGCCCCTGCCCTGGGGCAGCTTGAGCCCATTGCCCCTTGTCCCATCTCCTGTCCCCTGGCTGAAGAGACCATCCCCCACCTCTCTGCACCCTCCTGGCAGGGCAGGGGAGGTGGGGAGAAGGTCTCCCCTCAGCCTCCTCTTCTCCAGGCTCAACACCCCCAGCTCCCTCAGCTGCTCCTCAGAGGATTTGCCCTCCAGCCCCTTCCCCAGCCTGGTTGCCCTTCTCTGGACTGGCTCCAGGACCCCAATGTCCTTCTGATGCTGAGGAGCCCAGAACTGGACCCAGCACTCAGGGGCTGTGGGGAACGGGGCTGGAAGGGGAGGAAGAGGATGGGTGCAGAGGGATGGTGATGCACCACAGCTGCCAGCTGGATGTCGCCTCCTTGCCACCATCTCCTGGGTGTAAGAGCACCTAGGGGTTCCACACAGTTTATTTCCCACTAATGGGTGGTGTGAGCATTCCAGAGAAGCTCCTGGGAAGAAGCTCTCTGGGGAAAGGGCATCCCCAGAGCCAGGCTGCCCGACTCCCTGACTCCCCAGGCAGACACAACCAGCTGCCCGTGGCATGGGAAGCCCTGGGCCATGCAGGAGCTGGGGGCAGCTGCCCACCACGGGCAGGCAGGGCTGCCCAGCAGCCAGGGAGTTAAGGGGGCACCGGGACCCCCGGCTGGGGCCTTTGTTGCAGGCAGCCCCCCCTCCTCGCGGCCCAGGAGCAGATCAAAGCGGTGGGTATTTACCTCCTGGCTGGGTGTGGGACACTGGCCCTTTCTGATAGGGCTTTTCATCCCTATTAGGGCCGTGAAAGGCTGAGCCATGAGATCAGCTGCCAGGGGCTGTCCGGGGACAGTGCTGAGCCGAAAAGGTCAGGAGGGAGGAGGAGAAGAGAAAAGAGGCAGAGGCTTAAGGGACAGGGCTCAACAAAATCGCATTTACTCTGGTCACGGTCTTCAGACAAGCCTCCAAGACAAGGCACCCCGTGTTGTCTAAGGGCCATTATCTGGGTTTGACATGTCCAGCGCCCGGGCTTTGAAGTCAGGAGTGGGACCCTGTTAGGGACCCGTTTGTCTCCGGTGCGAGCCGGCTCCCACGCAGCATCTCCTGCGGGGAGAGGGTCTCGTCCACCCTCTGCCACCAGCTCCTGGAGGGATGGGGATCATAGAATCAGAGTGGCATGGGTTGGGAGGGACCCCAAGGATCATAGAGCTCCAACCCCCTGCCACAGGCAGGGACACCAACCTCTGGCCAGGAGCTACACAAGGTTGCCCAGGACCCCATCCCAGGGGGGAGAAGGAAGGCCTGTCCCCCAAAAAACAGAGGCTTACACCACCAGGATGGCTTCTGCTTCACCCAGGCTGAGATGCTGGGATGCATCAGGAGGAGTGTGGGCAGCAGGTCACAGGAGGGGATCCTCCCCCTCTGCTCTGCCCTGCTCAGGCCCCACCTGCAGTGTTGTGTCCAGTGCTGGGCTCCCTGGGATCAAACAGCCAGGGATCTCCTGGAGAGAGTCCAGGGGAGGCTGAGGAGATGCTGAAGGGCCTGGAGCATCTCCCCTGGGAGGAGAGGCTGGGTGAGCTGGGGCTGTTCAGCCTGGAGAGAAGAAGACTCAGGGGGGACCTTATGAATGTCTATCAATATCTGAAGCATGGGATGCAGGGGCCATGGGCAGCCCCTTCTCAGTGTCTGTGGGGACAGGACAAGGGGCAATGGCTGCAAGTTGGAGCACAGGGAGTTCCCCCCCAACCTGGGGAAGAACCTTTCCCCAGTGAGGGTGAGGGAGCCCTGGGACAGGCTGCCCAGGGGGTGTGGAGTCTCCTTCTCTGGAGCGGGTGGCTGAGGCCATGGCACATCAGCAGAGCACCGTCCCGACCCGGGTGAAGAAGGAGGAAGAGGGTTAATTGGGTTTTTATCAGCACAAAGTTCCCTGCTCTCATCCCAGCATCAAACAGCATTCTGGCTTTCAACTCCTCTCCACCGAGCAAGTTGTGGGGCGGAAGATGAGGAGCACATGAAAGTGGCCACATTCAAATGCAATCAGCAAAGAAAGGCAGCAAAGAGCTGGCAGGCTGACAAACCGCCCCGGGGGGAGCTGCACCCAGTCCCCCCCCTTCCCTTCCAGCACAGCACCCATCAGAGCTGGGCAGCCAGCACCACGGAAGGAGCTGTATTATTAAGTACTGGGGCTGCAGGAAGGAGCTCGAGCGGCTCTGCAGACACTCTCACCCATGCTGGCACGGGTGGGAGCCTTCCCTAGCTCATGGCAGCTCATTGGGAGCTGGTGGGGGGAGATCAGCCAGAAAAAGAGAGTGCAGAACGTGTCCCAAACCCTCCCCCAGGAGGGAGGATGGTGGTGGCAGCAGGCAGGTGATGCCCTTCTCCACGCTGGAGCAGGAGCTGCGGGAAGCCACTGGCACAGCGAGGCTGTGGGACGAAGCCCACGTCGCAGCAAGGGTTTACAACAAGTAATTACTGCCAGGTTAGGTCTAATTGCATCTAAAAACAGAACTGCAAGACAAGGGGTTTAAGGAAACACTCAGGGTAATATATCTGGTCTCACCCACATCCCGCTGCCAAAAGGCGTTAGATTGGATTAGGAACGTTATTCCATCAGAGCTGGATTGCAGGGCTTGGAGCTGAACAACAAACAGCACACACGCTGGATTTATGGGGCAAACATCTCCCAGGGGCTTGCTTTTACCTCAGCACCTCCATCAAACGAGGTCTCCTTGCCTCAAACAGGAGGGTGGGACACCACAGGCATGCCCAGGGACCTGACCGAGGGAGATCACAGAATCATAGAATGGATGGGGGCTGTGGGCAGAGGGGATCCCACCTGGGTCCTTGCCTGGGTGGGGATGGGGGCTGTGGTCTCCCCCATGCTGCAGCAGTGTTGGCTGGAAGAGGGGGGCCTTGCAGACCCCCTGCCCCAACCACACACTGGGCTTAGTGGTGGCTGACTCAGAGGGGGAACAAATACCCTCAGTGATGGGAATTTATCCCATGCACCCACCATTGCCCCCATGAATCACAGAGTGGCATGGGCTGGGAGGGACCCCAAGGGTCCCAGAGCTCCAACCCCCTGTCACAGGCAGGGACACCAACCTCAGGCCTGGAGCTACACAAGGTTGCCCAGGGCCCCATCCAACCTGGCCTGGAACACCCCCAGGGACGGGGCACCCACCCCCTCTCTGGGCAGCCCCTTCCAGCCCCTCACCACTCTCTCTGCACAGAACTTCCCCCCAATCTCTCCTCTCCCCCTTCCCTCCTCCAGCTTCACTCCAGCCCCCTTGTCCTGCCAGTCTCTGCCCTTGAACAAGCTGATTCCCCTCCTGTTCCTCTGCTCCCTTCAGGGACTGGCAGGCTGCAATGAGGTCTGGGGGCTGGGAGTGGGATGGAGCAGCCTGCTGCCCCTCATCCCCTCGCTGCTGGTGCTGGGCTGAGCCCGCTGCACTGGTTTTCATAGACTCATAGAGTGGCCTGGGTCGGGAGGGACCCCAAGGGTCCCAGAGCTCCAACCCCCTGCCACAGGCAGGGCCACCAACCTCAGGCCTGGAGCTACACAAGGTTGCCCAGGGCCCCATCCAACCTGGCCTTGAAGATGCCACCTGGAGAACCCACCACAGGACCAGCCAAGGTCACAGCTGGGAGCATGGAAAGGCTGAGTGAGGCTTTGCTGAGGGGGGGTCTCCGCTCTCCTGCACCCCATCCAACACTGAAAGGGCTGCTGGGACCACCACCACCGTGTCCAAGGATGAAGCAAGGCTGAAGGACACGTCACGAGGAGCGTGGCAGCACTGGGGCAGGCAGGACACATCCCCACCTCCGGCACAGTGGGGAGCGGCTCTGGGAGCTCCCACTCACACCTCTGGGGCACAGGATTAATGCGTGGCTATCTAGGCACCCCAGCGCCAGAGACAGCAAAACTGGAGCAAGTTCAAAGAGCAGCAGCAAATGCAATTAGGAGCTGGAGTGAGTTAGGAGGGGAGGTGGAGAGAGATGAACCTGCACGGCTGGATAAGCTGGGGGGGGCAGAGCTGCCCACGGGGAGCATCCCGGGAGCGCAGACACCAGGGAGCAGGGGATGGCTACTTGAGGAGGGCACAGACAGGCAAGGACACAGAGAAATCACCAGAAACTCCTAAAAAAACAAACCTGGGGAGAAATAGCAGTATGGCCAGGCTCTTGAGGCTGGGGGAGATGACCTGCAGGTGTGATACAGGACCCCCCCCAACTCTAGGACAGCACCTTCACCAAACAGCCCTGGTTTGTCACCCTCCAACGGCCCTTTGCTCCCACCAGCCCCAAAATGACACTGGATGGACGATTTTTAAGCACTCAGCCACATTCTCCTCTCCATTCATAAGCAACCAGCTCCTCTACCAGCTCCAAGGGGACGAAGGGAGGAGTAACCACATGGCTGCTAATGAGCCCTAATGAGGCAGAAGCACTTTCTGCCTTGATGAGGGTGGTGTGAATGATGCAGACCTCATGGCTGGGCCAGGGAAGGGCAGCAGCACCCACACCGAGTACAAGCTACCCTGGGGTCCCCATCCACCCTTCCAGCAGCCGAGGAGCCCCCAAAGGACTTTCCTCAGGGGCAGAACAGTGAGGATTCACCCCTGTTGGACCTCACCTTCCTACCTCCCACACAGCACAGCAGGAGGAACCACCCAGGAGAGCCACCCCACTGCACGCTTCCCTCTGCCTGCGATGCTTTAGTGGGGGACACACACACACAGGAGACCAGGGACAGGAGACTGCCACCACCCAGACACCAAAGACAGGCAGGGAGCCAGCTGATTAAGGACAGAAGAACCCATGAGCTGCCCTCAACACACAGCAAACCCCCCAATTTCCAGCATCCCCCTGTCCAGGGGGACGTGTCCCACGTCCTGCTGAAGCTGCCTATCCATCCTCCAGCGAGCTGAGGATGTCTCTGTCTCAGACCTGTGGGCAGGAGCTCCTGGTCTTTATGGAAAAGCTTAGGAGGTGGCATCGGCCCTGGGAGAAAAGATGCTTTAAAGGCAAAGCCCAGGGCTGGTGTGGAGGGGCCGGGAGCAAGGCTGAGGGGAGGATGGGGAGAGGTTACGTTGCCTTTCAAAAGCCTTTTTCATGGCTAAGCCGAGGGCTGGGGCCGTGTCCCTCCCTGATAAAAGTGGCCCTAAACACGGTTTGGCATATCCAAGGCGAGGGTGAGGAGAGGGGGGAGCAGCCCTGAATGCAGAGGGACCCCAGGAAGCCCCTTGGCTCTGGTGAGGAGGTTTCCCAGCTGCCTGGGGAAGGCGGGGAGCAAGCGGCACACGTCCCGCTGCCGCCCCGCTCCCCTCAGCATCGCTTCCCCCAGCTTAGGGCTGAGGGGAATGAAAAGGAAGAATAAACCCCAAACCCTTTTGTGTGTCAAGGCAAAGCTTGGGGAGAAAGGAAAAGGGGGGAGAGGAGGGGGGAAATGGGAGGGGTTGGGGGGGGATAGACAACACGTGGGTGGTCTGCTCGGGGAGACTTCTGACTTTGTTTTTTTTTGGCTATTTTATTTCTGGGCAGAAAGAGCTCCTGGGGCGGCTCGGCAGAGGGTACAGCCAGATCACAGGAGCATCCTCAGCCCACCCAGGGGCCAAAGTTCAGCTGGCAGCGGGCGCTCGCTCCCGGCGCTGAGGGGGCTCGCATCAAAGCACGGCCCAGTCAAGAGAAATTAAAGTCAGAAACGGTCCAAGAAGGGGGCAGAGGGCACTGCTGGCCCCCCGAGGAGAGCGGGGGGGACCTCACAGGGATGCTCCGAGCATCCCCCCTGCTCGCTGCAGCCCTGTTCCAGCCCCGGACAGGCTCTGAGATGCTGCAATAGGAGACTGGGATGGGGAAAGGGAGGATAAACAGGATTTTACAGCAGTCTCTAGGGCCATGCCAGGCTCTGGGATGAAAGCAGGATTGAATTACAAACACAGAGAATACTTCTGGAGGCAGGAGAAGATTCCCATTGCTGGTAGCAGAACCATACAAACACCAGACCAGGCAAAGGAGTTTCAAAAGCCTCAGCAAAACCTCCAACAGGATGGGATGGGATGGGATGGGATGGGATGGGATGGGATGGGATGGGATGGGATGGGATGCGATGGGATGGGATGGGATGCGATGGGATGGGATGGGATGGGATGGGATGGGATGGGATGGGATGGGATGGGATGGGATGGGATGGGATGTGCAGACGGGGCTTTGCGAACGGTGCTGTGCTGACAAATCCTAATCCCCATCCCCATCCCATCGGAGCTGGAGCGACCCAGGTGTGCCGGGAGCATCAGAGGGGAGCTGGAGCATCGCTGGCAGCCCCATGGCTGGGGGTCCAGCCCCTCTGCCCCCCTGCCACCATGAGGGAAGCTTGTCATTACATCACACCTGACCCCAGCTTGGGGGAGAGCAGGAGGGCAGACCTTTGGGGTCCCAGCGTCACCGGACTTGGCACAGCCATGGTTACCAATGATAAGGGAGATGGGAGCCTGTAGGGTCGCTGCACGGGGGCTTTTGGCACCCCCAGCCCATCCCCTGGCTGTCTGGACTGGCAGAAAGGGTTACCAAAGGCTGCAAAGCCTGTGCAAAGCCTGTGCCCCCCCTGAATGACACCAGGCAGACAGCCCAGAACCAGTGACGAGTGAGGGTGGCTCTCAGGACAGACCAGCCCTGCCAAGGGTGACTCAGGCTGTGCAGCCCTGGTCCCTGAGCAGGCTCAGCGGGTTCTTGTGCCAGGCCCTCCCCATTGTCACCCCTCCGACAGCACCGGGTGCAGGCAACCAGAGACCCCTGTGATCCCCCCTAATACCACCCTGTGTGCAGCTGAAGGTCCTAGGGGACGTGCCAGAGCCCACGCTGGCTGTGCTCTCTACACCAGGTCTACTCAAAGTATTCTACAGCGGAACTAGAGGCAGCTCCAGCCCCAGGGAGGACTCGCTGGCAGCATCACCACGGCACCACACTACGACAGAGCACCTCCTGCCCCCCCAGCTGCCCACGAGATCCTCACCACCCCCCTCCGAGGGCAAAGATTTCAGGCTAAACATAAACTGTTTACTGACTGGAAAGCACCAGCTCCCACAGCTCACAGTTCACCTCCCACACAGGGACCCCGACCTCTGCGTCGAGCCTGCGGCACCGGGAGGGCGAGGGGACAGACACGAGCTGTGCACAGCCACCCACCCCCTGCTGCTCTGCTGCAGGTTCACACGCCATGTGCCCAGCCAGGGAGAACCAGAGGGGCTGAGGAGACAGCTGAGCTCCCTGCAGTCCTCCCGCCATCCACGGCGGAGCTGGCACAGGCAGATACATCCCATATTATCCCGAGAAACAACACAACTGAGGCGGCGTGAGGAATTTTACAGCCACTTTGAGCACAGCAAGGACTGAGCACCAGTGGCAGCACCCCTGCTCGTGCAGGATGCACCCCAGGAGGAGGATGAGCATCTCCTGGGTCACCCTCCTGCTCCCGAAGGCCCCACCAGGAGCTCCCCAGGCCAAGACCGACAAGAAACACCCTGTGACATCTCCAGCCTCAGAGGAAGGTGGCAGCAGAACAATAAGCTCCAGACACATGCTGCCCCTCCGTGCCAAGGCTGACCCTGGCCAGGGGACATGCTCTGGCTCCCAGCCACAGGCAGGGGCAAGGTGGGGGGTACGAGGCATGGCACAGGAGGCAGATACAGGCCGGTGACCCGCTCGGCTGGCAGCACATTCCTCCCTCTTCTCCTATCCAGCGGGAAATATTTTCCATACGTGTCAGCTCTGTGCACAGCCAAGTCACAAGCCAAGCGCCTGGCGACACTCTCCAGGACCCCGTGCAGCCCCCCCCAACGCTGGGGCTGGGTGGCGAGGAAGAGGAGGGCGACTCACATGTGATGAAGTAATCCTGCTGCCGCTTGAACTCCAGGCCCATGTAGTTGGGGCTGAACTCCTGAAACTTGATGGTGAAGCGGATCTCCTGCTCGGGCCTGTTGCACGTCACCAGCACGTTGGGGTCCATGACGGTGCTGCAGGCATCTGCCTGGTCCTTCTTCACCAGGTACAGCTTGTAGTACTCGTAAGGCTTGGACGGCTCCGCCTTGGGGCAGACAATGTCCAGTTTATCCCCAATCTCCGGGTAGATAACCAGTCCCTTCCCCGTCATGAACCTGGAAGAGAGCAGGGCGAGAGGTTAGCCACACGCTCATCCCCATCTCACCCCCCTCCCCGCAGACCCCCCAGCCTTCCCCCCTTCTATTCCATGCCTAAACGCTGCAGCTTTCTGTCCACAAGACATTTATTGACACCAAAATAAAGCTCTCCTCTCCCTTCACCATCACCATGGGTACAGGGAGCTGGTGCGGGCTCCCACCACCAGACCCAGGGGCTGGCTCAGTTGGGTCCTGCTCCCCAGCCCCCACCTCGCCACAAGCAGGGTGAAACCCCTCCCAAACCCAAGCCTGGCACCCGAAAGGGAAGGGAGCTTTCCAACAAAGGGCTGCGGAGCGGGCGGGCTGGAGACGCCGCGGCTCTGCCCGACGGCCAGGCAAGGAGCTTCCTGCAGGGACAGGCGATGGTAATTAGGTGTGGGGAGAAGTCCTGACAATGGGGAGCAGGGAGGGATCCCTTCCACGCCCCGGCTCCCCGAGGAATTCCTGTCCTTAAATGGAAGGAAGCATCCTGCAGGACAACTTCTACCAAGCCAGGCTCAACGGCGTGCCCAGGAGCGTGGGAGGACCGGATGGAGAGGAGCAAGGAGGGAGGAAAGCTATTTGGGGCTGGAAGGCAGGGCATTGCGGAGGGAAGGCAGGCAATATGCTGATAATTAGCATTCAGATTTCATTATTGTGGAGCAATACTCTCATTTATGTGTGTTTTTTTTTAAATTCCAGCATGAAGTGGAGGATTAGAGCAGCAAAGAGGGAAGCAGCAGAGCATATACTTTGATGTAGGCAACCTAACGCGTTCCTGATGGGAGATAAGGTGGGAATGGATGTTCCAGCAAAGTTATCTCTGCTTCAACTCCCTCCTGTTAATTTGGGCCCGGCGAGAACCGAAGCACGTGCTCCGAGCAGGCTGCACATCAGCCGCCTTCCCTTCTGCTCCCAGAGCCCCATCTCACCCCAGGAGTCACACCCAGGGGGACACACAGGATGGCCAGGCCCATGGGGGACACACTCTCCTCCCCAGCCAGTTGCACTGGCGGCAGGTAGGGCGGAAAAGGCAGATCAAACGCACAGGCCCAACCTGCTCCACGGCTCCGGTACAAGTCTTAGCAAGAAGGCACAGAGCTGAAACCAGGCCTCTGGCTGCCAGAGCCCCAGCATCACCCCCAACCTGAGCTCCAGCAACACACCAACCCAGGAGCCCCAGCAACACCCCAACCCCGGAGCCTCAGCAACACCCCAACCCTGGAGCCCCAGCATCACCCCAATCTTGGAGCCCCAGCATCACCCCAACCCCAGAGCCCCAGCATCACCCCAACCCCAGAGCCCCAGCATCACCCCAATCTTGGAGCCCCAGCACTACCGCTGTGGCGGCTGCAGTGTTGCCGTGTGAGCTCGCAGGGAGCAAAGGAGTGTCGTGACAGTCGTGACTCGTGGAAGGAGCAGGGAACTCAACCCTAAAGGGCCTGAGCAGGGGGGGATATGGCGTCACGCTGCTGGCGCGGCAGGGCCCAGCTCCATCCCCGGTGCTGCCGGCAGGTACGCTGCTGTGCTGAATGCCACCAAGTAGGTCAGCTGGCCCCTGGCCAGCACGCCGCTTCCAAAGCCTGGGGAGCGATAAAGGCTTCCCCCACCCACGGGCCCAGAGCCCTGATGCAATCCCAGGAGCCGTGTGTGTGTGCGGCAGGAGATGCAAAGGAGCCCCCGCCTCTCCCGCCCCGCGCCAGGCCGCAGACATGCAGCGCAAGTGAACACTTGCACGCTCGCTCGCGGGTTCCCACCCCGAGAGGCAGCTGGATCCCACACTCGCTCCTCCGCGGCGGGGTTGAGTCAGAGGCTTTCCTGGCACAGGACTCCCCAGTGACTCAAATTCCCTCCTCCAGCCCCTGCCAGCTCCCCTCCCGCCCCGAAAGATGCCGAACAGGAAGCCGCAAACAAGCCAAGCCGATGCCTCAACGGCGGGGCAGGAGGAGAAGGCTCCTATCCATCCCTCATCTCCATACCAGGAGGGCCTATCACATCTCCTTGGCCCAGGCCTCGGCCAAACCAACCGGGCCACGTGCCAGCAGCCTGCACCGGCGGCACGGCCGCCTGGGATCCGGTTGAGCTGATTTTGAAGCAGGGGAGAGGCCATAAAGCAATGCAGGGCGCCCAGAACAGCCCAGCACCACGTCCCATGGGCCCTCCTCATCCCTCAGAACTCTGAATGAAGGCCTACGGATAGACTGCTCTACGGATAGGCCTATGGAGAGCTCTATGGATAGGCCTATGGATAGACAGCTCTATGGATAGATAGCTCTATGGATAGCTATGGATAGGCCTATGGAGAGCTCTATGGATAGGCCTATGGATAGACAGCTCTATGGATAGATAGCTCTATGGATAGCTATGGATAGGCCTATGGAGAGCTCTATGGATAGGCCTATGGATAGACAGTTCTATGGATAGCTCTATGGATAGGCCTATGGATAGACAGCTCTATGGATAGCTCTATGGACAGGCCTATGGATAGCTCTATGGATAGGCGTATGGATAGATAGCTCTATGGATAACTCTATGGATAGGCCTATGGAGAGCTCTATGGATAGGCCTATGGATAGATAGCTCTATGGATAGCTCTATGGATAGGCCTATGGATAGACAGCTCTGTGGATAGCTCTATGGACAGGCCTATGGATAGGCCTATGGATAGATAGCTCTATGGATAACTCTATGGATAGGCCTATGGAAGGCTCTATGGATAGGCCTATGGATAGCTCTATGGATAGGCCTATGGAAAGCTCTATGGATAGGCCTATGGAAACCTCTATGGAGAGCTCTATGGACAGGCCTATGGATAGCTCTATGGATAGGCCTATGGATAGATAGCTCTATGGATAACTCTATGGATAGGCCTATGGAGAGCTCTATGGATAGGCCTATGGAAAGCTCTATGGAGAGCTCTATGGACAGGCCTATGGCCTTATCGTTTTAAGGGTAAGATTACAAGCCAAATTCCTTCTAGAAAGGCATGGTCCTGGGTTCGGAAGCACCCAGCTTCTGCCTGGGAATTACCCCGGGAATATTGTTCCAGATCTCCTGATAAAAGCGGAGCAAGACAGAGCTACCAGCCAGGGCAGGCAGCCCTTCACCACACCCCTGGCTTTCGGGGTGCTGCCCACCACCTCCTGCACACACACATCTGACCCTCCATCCTCCAATGTCCCCGTTTCTTGTCTCCTCCCTTTCCCCCCTGAGCATCATCCTCCCAAAGCAGGGCTGTTTCCCAGCTGAGAGGCCGGGCTGCAGACCTTTCTTCCCCAAAACCTTTGCTCTGCAGCAGGCGATGGCTTACAGCAGTGATCCTGGGGAAGACAGGCGATGGTTCCCATCAGGCACGAGGCCAGCTCTCCAGGAAACTCTCCCTTCAAGCACCCAAGGCAAAAAGCGACATTTATCTCAAGAGCAGCAGAGAAAAAAAGCATCCAAAAAAAAACCCCACCACTGTGCAAAGAACCCAGGCAAGCTCTGGGCATGAGAAATTCACTCCAGAAGGACACTGGAAGGCAGACAAGGATCACCCTTGTGCCTTGTCTTCACAAGGACACATCTTCCCATTTATCTTGTCTGGGAAGGACAGACAGATCTCCTCTGGAATTAACAGGGAACTCACAGCACCACAGAATTACAGGGGTTGGGACCTCAAGAGATCATCAGGTCCAACCCCCCATCATTGGGGTCCAACCCCCCATCGTACCCTGACAGCACAGGCTGTCCCCCCCAGCCAGCACAGCCCCACTGCCCAGTTTTAAGCTGGGGAGATCAAACCCCAAGTTCTTAAAGCTCAGCTCACCCCTAATGCTGAAAGGAAGAGCAATGCAGCCCAGACACACGCTCTACCTGACACCTTGACTTTGGGTCTGGCCTAGCATCAGGGCTGGTGCTGGGAGGGAGGAGACCTGCTGCTCACAGCCACAACCTCTGGAAAGCCTCCAGTCCCAGCTTCTGACCCCAGTCCTGGTTTCTGACCCTGCTTCCAGCACATGAGCAGACCCCAGGCCATGATCTGTCCAGGAGTGAGCCCCAGCTCAGCACACCCAAAAAACGGGGGTTGTTTTTTCGCTGTAAATCAGAACCAGCAGAGCAGAGCGTGCAGGAGGGGGGAGCACTGGCCTCCCCTCCCCTCAGCACCGCCTGCAGCACTTTAAAGCCCCATCAAGGTGGCTTTTTTTGGGTGGCACCTGCAGCTGCCCACCCGCAGAGCCGAGGAGCATCCTGGCTGAGCATCCCCAGCCCCCAGGTCCTGCGCTGGCCCCCCTGGCCCCCAGCTCCCGGCCCCGCAGGTTCCTTGGGAGTGATCAGGTGGCAGCGTCCAATTTCCTCATTGTTTGGGGAGGTGTTTTCTGATGGGAAAGGTGAAAAGGGTATTTGTGAGCCTTGTAAACCGATTCCTCCGAGTTGGGTAAACAAGGGGAGCTCTGTTGGCAGCGGGATGCCGGGATGCCGGAGCAGAGAGATGGGATTAAAGAGCAACCTCTTCCCTGCCCCGAGCTGGGGGGCCGCTGGAGGGGACCCCCCAATGCTCTGTGGACCAGGCAAGGCCCCCCTCTCAGCAGCACGGAGGGCTAATCCCTATCCAGGGCTCCAAAAAGCTCCAGTGGGATCTGACAGAGTGATCTGGAGGCTCCAAGTGGGACCTGCTGGAAGGACCTTGGACCTGGCCAGTGCCCAATCTCTGAGGTGGCTGCCTGGCATCCCAGAGACAGTTTGCAGGGGGAAGAAGAGGAGCTGGCTGCTCCTTTGGCTCAAACCCAAGGTGGCCATCACAGACCCATCGGATGGCTCAGCACACCGAGGACAACCAGGACCCCTGGCACAACCACAGGCAGCCAGACCCCGTCCTTCCCCCGCAGCCAGGCAGCTCACACACCTCAGCCCTGGGGAGGAGAAGCCACGTGGGAAGGTGGCAGGGATCCCAGCAAATTCCCTGCCAGATCACAAGCCTGTGGCATCCCAGGCTGGCAGACAGGACACCAGCCATGCCAGGGAGCAGCACTGGCATTCCTGCAACCAGCACACCCCAACCAGCATCACGCTGGGATGACCAGCTCCATCCCACTGCGGCCAGAGGCTCAACAAGCCCAGGAGTGTGGGAAGGGAGAAGGAAAACCACCCAAGGTTGGCCAGAGCAAGCTCAGGACTCGTGTTGGGCACGACATCTCCTTCCTCACCTTACTTCAGGCTCCAGAGGAAACAGAAACACATTTAACAACAATCTCCTCCTTGGAGAAGACGCTCTTCAGCATTAACGCTGACATACATACAAGATGACATATGCTAAATGCTGTTTGCTTCAAAGAAATCCAAAAATAATTCCATCTTAGAGGGAGGACATCTCCTCCTGGCAGTGAAGGCTCCAGGAAGGATGCGGGTGCCCAGCCAAGCGAGGAGCTGGGAGAGGAGGGCAGCCATGAGCGAGATGCATCCCGTGTTCTCCCAGAGTCTGGGTGGCCAAGCACCACTCTGGCACAGCTCTTCACACCAACACAGCACCGTGGCTCCCACCAGCTGGGAGCCACCCCAGAAAAGGGATGTGAAACAGCTCTGGGAGCTGGAGAGGTCCAGGAAACCAGCCAAACCTTGATGGACAAACTGGGCGAGTTTTCTGGAACCTGGGAGAGCTTCACTGGTGCCCAAGCACACACAGAACCAAAGGGCTGCCCCTCTCTGCCCCATCCACACTCCCTTTCCTGGGATGCAGCACCACCGTCCCGCAGCAGCTGCTCAGGGATGTGGGACTCCTCCTGCCTGGGACACCCAGCCCCCAGTCAGTCCTGTCCCTGGGGTGGGGAGCGCCCCAGCCCCACGATGCCCCAGAGCTGGGTCACGTTTTGGGCACCAGAGGGGTCCTCCCCAGCGATGCCCAGCCACCTCTGTGCTTGCCAAACTCCCTATTTTCACCAAGCAGGAGACATCAAGGGGGTGGAAGCAAACACCAGTACCTTACTGGGGCAGCACCGTCGCAGCACCACGGCTCAGGTCAGTCAGACACCCTCACAGCCTGCCACGAGCCTGAGCAGAGTGTCACACCCCCTGTTTCACAGGGACAGGTTTTCCCAGCGATCCCCCAGCCGAGGACAATTAAACCATGGGAATGACTCACTTAACAGCCCACCACATCCCAGTAACACCACCAGCCCTTCTCAGGAGCAGGGCACTAGCACCTGGGCGGCATAGGACCACTTCTGGACACCCATTACATTCTTGGGAACAAAGGCACCCAGGGAAGGAAGTTAATTACAGCTTGGATAAAAAGGTTCCCCCTTCCCTCTGCCCCCCACAGGTATCCATCACCTTCTCCATGTCCACTCCAGTTACCCATCACCATGTGAGAGGGTAAACAGGAGCACATGGGTCCCCCCAATTTTACATCCCACTTCTTCTCCGTGCTCTTCTATTATTAGCCTCCTTTCAAGGAGCCTTCCCTCTTCTTTCTCCCCAGTTTCCCCCACTAATGGACGTACAGTTATCTCCACTGCCCTTCCTCCCTCTTCTCCTTCTGCTGCGCCTTCCAGAGCCGTGGTGGGCTACACAGCCCCAAGGGTCGCAGGGAGTCCTTTCTGAAAGCAGCTTCACATCTCCTGTGCCCTCAGAGAGATACCTCTCAGCTATTCCTACGAGCACCTTGCAGCCCCCTGCCCCGAAAGCTCACACCCCTAGGCTGGGGGGACGTGCCCCTGCCGAGCCCCCACGGGGCCGTCCCGTCCCGCTCCCCTCCCGGGCGCACTCTAAGGCCCCTTCTCCACATCCTGGGTTTAATGAGGCCCATTCAACCCTCCCAAAGACAAAAGGCCCTTCTCGTTTCCAAACGGATTTACACGACGCATCAGTGAGGCAGAAACAGGTCGCCATGGCAACCTGCACCCTGACACCCCCCACCCCCCCCCCTCCCCAGTGCAGGGATGCCATTTTCTAACGCCGCTGCTCCCCCAAACTCCCCCCTTGCTGCTTTACTACCAGCTGTAAGGCTCATTGCAGGCTGGTGAAAACACCAACCCCACCCAAAAGCACCCCCCTCACCCCCCCCCAATTACCAGGGTGCCATTTGCTGAGATGAACTTTAAAAAGATGCTCAAAGTGCCCCCACCCTGGGCACCCTGTGAAGCTCTGTATCATGACCAATGCCAGGTCGTGGTCAAGCTGGGGTTCAAATTAAGCAGAAGGGAAGGAAACACCAGCTGGGGGGAGTGGGGGTGAAAGCAAAGCCCCCCCTCTGCACAGAAACACGGTGCTCAAGATGGCACAGGCGAGTCTGTGCTCAAGCCCCAGCTCTGACTCAGCTCCAGGGGGGAGGCAGTGGCTTTGGTGATGCCAGGAGGCCACCCCAACGCTGCACAGCCTCTATCCTCGTGCTGTGCCTCTTCTTCCTCACCAGCCCTGATTGCTCCAGGCCCAGTGAGCATCCTGCTCATGGGCACAGAGCTGCCTGCCCTGGCTGGGGAGTGGCAGAGATCCCGTCACAGCTCCCAGGGCTTCACTGGCTGCTGGAGACCACCAAGCCCCAGCAAAACGTAAGGGGCAAGAGCTGGGCTGTACCTGAGTGGCGAGCAGAGGGGGGGGGGACCAGAGAGACCCCATTCCCCTGGCCCTTCCACTATGGGAAGCTGGAGAAGGACGCAGGATCCCACTGCAAACCCACAGCTTGCAGAAGGCTCTGGCATCCCCTTCTCCAGCACAGCCCCCTCGCCTCTGGGAGAGGGAATCTGGAGTGACTCCAACTCAGAACACCCCCACAGCCACCACCCAGCACGTTTCCATGGGGGAGATGCTCGGGAGCTGTGCAGTCTCCATACAGATCCTCACACTCTTCCTGCACCAGATGCCACAGCAGAAGAAGTCTGGATGAAGGACAACTGGCAGAGGTCCCCAGGGAAGCAGGATGATGCCCACAGGTCCACTGCTGAGCTCAGAGCCTGCTCCGCTCCCAAGGGCTCCTGGGCCAGGTGGTTCCACCAAGGCTGTTGCCAAGAAAGCAAGCACGGCCTTTAATTACCTCCCCAGCACCCTGCCTGGGTGCTGGCTGCCACCCACATGGGCAGTGGGGGGCACTGGGGGACAACTGGTGTGCCAGGACTGAGCACCCACCAAAAAGGCTTTCCTTTGTGCCTTCCTTTCCCTTCACCCCTTCGGGAGGGCTCTCAGGATGCCTCCCAGTGCTCACCCACCATGTAAGGGGATAACTGGTGACCACCCTGACGCCACAGGGAGGAGGAAGGGGAGGAGGAAGAGGAGGAGGAAGAGGAGGAGGAAGGCTGCAGACCCTGGCAGGGGCCATGTGCTGCTCCATCTTCCCACCTGGGTGCAGCACCCTGTGCACCCAGCACCCAAACAAACATCAGGGACCCAAACCCTGCAGGTGGGGAGTGGGGGGCAAGGAACCCCACCCTCCAAGAGCTCTTAATGAAGGGACTACAGAGGAGATTTAATTAGGGCCAGGCCACTGGTGCAGGCGGCTGCTGCCACCTGCAGCGCTCTCCACAGCCACCAGCATGTGGCTCTGGGGACCCCGGGCTCCCCCCCAGCACCAGCCCCGGTGCGGATGCTGTTTGGGCAGAGCAAGGCGCCTCAGGGGTCCCCCAGGCTCGCTCCCCACCCCACACACCCCCTCTGCCAGCTCATTGTTTTTCAGCACAATAAGCAACTCCGCCAGCGATGGGACCCAGGGGTTGGCCAAGGAAATAAAGGGGGTGGGGTGGGGTGGGGGGGGTAAGTCATATTTTCCTCCCTCAAGTAATATCGTCCTGCACCTCCCCTCAGGGAAATAAAGACAGGCCGAGTTATCTAATTAATGCTGTCAAGAAGCAGGGAGGCTGGGGGCCGGGGGGCTGCCGGCGGCCCACAAAGGCGGCGTGGGGAGCGGTCTCCCCGCCGCTGCCACCGGCATCTCCCGTCAATGGGGCCCCTCGCTGGGAGTGAGGTAAGAGGGGATTCAAAGGGGGGTTTGTCAGGGGTTTTGTTTTTGAAAAACGGGGGAGGGGAAGGGGACAGGGCTTGACAAGAGCTGACAGACAACTGAACAAAACCATAAGGGCCATGAATGGCAACACGGCTCTTTAATTGGCGTAGGAATGGAGAGAGAAGTGAGACAATGAGGCGCAGGCAGCGGCGGCGAGGGCTGAGGCACAGGCACCCAGCGCCCACCTTCTGCATGCCCTGCACCACGGCTGCCCCTCCAGAGGCTGCCAGCTGGCTGAGGCAAAAGGGGATGCTGCAGCCCCAACCACCCTACCCCTCCCAAAAACCCCCCCAAAACCCGGCACAGGGAGGCAGGAAGCTGTGACCAGTGCTGCCCAGCACCCCAGTAAAAGGCCCCAGGAGCAGCCCCCAAGCCCGGGATGCTGTGGGTCATGGATCGGGTTCCCCACTCAGCCCTGCGTGCTTTCAGCTCTGCTTGGGTTGGGACGGCCCTGTCCTGGCTGCAGCCCCGCTCATCCGGAGCACAGGGGGGGCCAGGAAGGGGAGAGAGGGAGAGAGGCAGGTTAAAAGGGAACAAGGTTGGAGCAGCGGGGTTCCCGCTCCTTCCCTGACCCCTCCGAAATAAGACAGGAGGAGGGTTCGCCTCCCGGTTCCAAAGCAAAGAATTACTTTGGCAGGGGCCACGGCGGCGGCCGGGCGCCCACTTGGACAGGAGGCAGCAGGACCATGCCCAGGGAACAGGGAGCAGACCCCCCCTCCAAGCCCCCGCTCATTCTCATGCAGATCCCTCCCCAGCGGGACAGAGGGGAGGCAAACTGCAGCCCCCCTCCCCCAACTGAGGCTCGGGGGGTGCAGCGGATGGAGGAGAGGGGTGGGCTCAAGCCCATCAGACCCGACACCATCGCTGGTGCTTCCCACAGACCCCCCCCACCCCCTTCCTGCCTCTCACCCATCCAACTTGGCTGGAAAAAGGAGGAACTGAAAGCCCAGGGATGAAGTTACAGCCTGCAGCAAGGCCTGGGGCCAGAGGAAGCCCCTTCCTTCCTCCCTCAACACCCCCACAGACCCAGCGCCCTGACAACACCAGTTTGGGGCCAGGAGCCCCCAGACCAGCTCAGGTGCTCCCACATCCCTGACCCTGCCAACACTGAGTGCTGGGGACAAGAGGGGTGTCCCCCCAACACCTCAGCTCCCCCACCACACTGCTCCACCTGCACCCCCAAAGCAAGAGAGTGGGACCACCCACCCTCACCCCTTCTTCTGAGCGTTCCCACAAAGACAAGGCCCCCCAGGAGATGGGGGGGTGGAGGGGGGGCAGTGACCCCGTTTGCGAGGGGGTCCCTGGGAGGGCTGGGGCTCCGGGCTGGCCCCAGGGAAGCGATGCTGTGGTTCGAAGGCTTCATCCCAACTGGGAATGGGAAGGGAGAGGAGAAACCCCTGCGGATGGTTACCCAGGGCCCGGCTGCGGGCTGCCCTGCCCTGCTCAGACAGGTCTCCCGGGTTACACCAGCCCCACGGCCCCCGGGGGGGAGCAGCGTCACCCCTGGCCGCGCCGCCCTGACTCAGTGCCGGGCCCTTTGATGTCCCAGCTCCCAGGGGCTGAGTCCCGTCATTCCGGCTCAGGCTGTGGCAGCGCCATCTTCCCTGGGTGCCATCCCAGGGAACCGGCCCGGCTGCAGCTCGCCCTCCTGACTTACTCAGAGCCTGCTAAGCACCCTGTTACACCCCAGAGCGGGGTACAGCCCCGGGTCAGGCTGTGTTCCTCCCCGCTGAGTCAGCGCTGCTGTGCCGGGCTGCACCGGACCGTAGGCCCCACGCCATGGGGGAGGATGGCTCTGGCTCTGGTCTCTGGGGAGAACTTGGGGATGAGTCAAGGAACCTCAAAAAGACATCTTTCCCCCCCCTTTTCTGTTGGCTCCTGCGTACAAACCATGAGCAGGCCCCAAAGGCTGGGGAGCGAGCTCCATGGGAAAGCATCCATCCAGGCCCTGCCTCAGGCCCCTCTCTCCCCAAAACCTCACCCCAGTTCCCTCTTTGCTGAGAGGTCCCACTCAGACACAACCCCCTCACACAACTTTCCACCCATCTACAGCCTGCAGCCAAGAGACAGACCCTCCTAAAGCCTTCCCACCAGAAAGGGCTGGGACCCCTCTGCTCCCCCCCCCCGGCTCCGTCTGCCCCCCACTGCTCCCAGTTCACCCAGTTCAGGGCTGGCCAGCACGGTGGCAGGAGGGAGGTGAGCACGAGGGTCAGGCTGAAGCCTCCCCTGCGAGCTCTGGCTCACCCTGGGTTTATTTTTAGGGTGGCCACACGTTCCACTGACCTTTAGCAGAGTGCCAGCTCGCTGGGAGAGGGACAGGAGCCCCGGAGCCCGTGGCTGCCTCGGGGTGCTGCCAGAGCTGGGGATCCCAGGACCAGTGTCCCCTTCCCCTCCCCCTGCACTCGGGGGGGGGGGGGCTTTCACAAGGAAAAGTGGGGATTTAAACCTGAAAATACCCCAGCCCTCAGGCCTGGGGAGGAGGAGGAGGGAGGCAGAGCACCCAGCCTGCACCCTGCTCCCCAGCCCCCCTTGCCTTCACCCAGCTGCCTGTGGACAGGGACCCTTCCCACTCTCCCTCCCCCCACGAACAGTGTTTTGCTGACACACACGATTCCCCAGAGCTCTGCCCCAAACTCCCACTGGCTCAGCCATCCCCAGCTGTGGTCCTCAGCCCACCACATGCCACAGCCCTGAGCTGGGCCACCATGGCAGGGACACGTCCCCACACTGGGCCACCAAGCTGGGGACACATCCCTGAGCTGTGCCACCATGCCAGGGACACACTGCAATGCTGTGCCATCATGACAGGGACACATCCCAGTGCTGTGCCATCATGCCAAGGACACAACCCCACGCTGTGCTGCCATACCCAGGACACATCCCAGTGCTCTGCCACCATGCCAGGGACACATCCCCACGCTGTGCCACCATGCCAGGGACCCACCATGTTCTGCCACCATGCTGGGGACACGTCCCAGTGCTCTGCCAGCATGCTGGGGACACATCCCAGTGCTCTGCCAGCATGCCAGGGACACATCATGTTCTGCCACCATGCCAGGGACACATCCCCACGCTGTGCCACCATGCCAGAAGCCAGGGAGGGCTGATGCTGTGCCCCTTTAACTGCAGCAAGGTGTTTACTGCACTGCACCCCGGGGACACAGCCAGCAGCAGGGTCTGCCCCACACCGGGCACAGTGCTGTCACCCCACCGTGTCCCCCCAGCACCCACCGGTGTGCAGAGCACACACACTGGAAGCACCCAGAACTACCAAGGCAAACTGAGCTCCAACACCCGCAGGCAGCCAAGGGTGGCACAGGGGGGGTCACTCCCCATACCTTTAAACAACAAGCAGCCCCCAGGCAGGACTCCCCCTCCCCAAACCCCACAGCCTGCCTGCGCTCCCCCAACCCCGAATCAACCCCCCAAAACACCTTTCCAAAGAGCCAGCCCCCAGCTTTCCTCCACCCCTCAGCCTTGCTTTGCCTTAAAGGTGCTTTTCCCTTTCCCTGGGTGGTTTTTTTAACTCATTAAGCAGAAAGTTCCCAACGTTTCCAGGGCTAATTTGGATCTTACCACAGTGCCGACGCTGCATTAAGTATTTCTGTCACCCGTGAGGACACACCATGTCTGCCTAAGAAATTACACCAGCAATTATAGCTAAAGAGGCATGTACAATTTAAAAGAAAAAAAAAAGAAAGAAAATCCTAATGTATTCAGAAATGATAACTGACATTCTTATTAGGATTAATCTAATTTTAGTAGAGTCATTTATATCCTGCCTCTGGATAAAAAAAAATGAATTTCAATTTTAAAACCTGGATATAAAAAATAGTGGGTTTTTTTTTTTTAAAAAGGAAAAAGTACTTTGAGAAGTCACCCTGTGTGATTAAGCAGGGTGATAATAGGAGAGAGCTTAACGAAGAGCTGTGCTGTTAATGAAGATATTTGTTAAACAAAACGGAAGCAGAGATATTGATCATATTTATCAGCCAGAGCAGGCTGCTCCTGGCACCTCGGGACTCAGCGCTGCTGGGTGCTGCTGCTGGGTGCTGCTCGTGGTCATGGGCTGGCAGTGAGGGAGCTGGGACACTGAGGAAGGGCTGGGAGGATGCTCAGGGGTGGGAGGATGCTCGGGGATGGGAGGATGCCCAAGCCAGGAGGATGCTCGGGGACGGGAGGATGCTCGAGGATGGGAGGATGCCCAGGCCAGGAGGATGGCCAGGCCAGGAGGATGCTTGGGGATGGGAGGATGCTCAGGCCAGGAGGATGCTCAGGGCCAGGAGGATGCCCAGGCCAGGAGGATGCCTGGGGATGGGTCAGTTTCATGGCTGGAAGCTGGGCACAGGGGACTCATCCTGCACCCAGGAGCAGGGAAGTGAGAGCGATGCTGCATGAGGGGTGCTGAGGGTGGCTTTGGCCCTGAGCAGAGCTGGAGGCTGGCTGTGGGCAGGCTCAGGGCCGCCAAGGCAGCTGGGGCAGGGGGATGGCAGCTCAGCATCGCCCACACCACCCAGGGGCTCCTCGGGCTCAGCACAGGCAGCTGTCCCGCAGGGTTGCTGGCCTTGAGAGCTGGGCTTGGCCCTGAGAGCTGTGTCCCCTGGGCTTGATGCCGGGAACTGAGGGAGCGATGAAGGCCCCAGCTGTCTCTGTTTCCCAGAAGGAGGAGGAGCAGGACAGCCTCAGCCCACGGCCAGAGACAGGGCAGACACAGGGACACGCTGTGCTCCCCATCCCCTCCCGACCCAAGGAGGATGCCATGCCTTTCCTGTGGTTTCCCTCTGTTTCCTGTTACGTACCTCTTCATCAGCCACCACACCAACCCAAAAAAGCACCAAATAAACCCAAAGAGCACGTAACATCCCCAGGCCCCAGCTACCCCAGGCAAGAAGCCAGCTGAGATGCCTCCTCCAGGCACACGTGGTGCTCCACGTCCAGCCAGCCACCGCAAACACACAGGAGATGCTCAGCCAGGACTGGGCAGACGGGGATGGGATGGGACTGGGGACCCTGCTCCTGGCTGAGGATGGGAGATGGGGGGCCCAGCACCAACTGGGGCTGGATCCTGCTCCTGCCACTCGCAGCCTCCCAGACAGAAAGGCGTTAAGCTCACCCTGGTTTACGAGTATGTGGAAGGAGTCAGATGCCAAAGGGGGGGGGGGGGGGGGGGGAGGGAAAAGAACTCCTGGGCTGATTATTTTATTTCTTACTGACAGTTTCAGCCACAACAGCCAATAAATCCTAATTACAGATTTTAAAAATGCTTCCTGCAGACACTTGGACCATCAAGGCAATTCCAGGCCCCCATAACTCCTGCTTTATGATGGCCATCCATGTCAGCTCTTCCCAGAGCCCAGCGTCCCAATAAAGATGACCATAAACCCAGATTAGAGATTAAAGGACTGCCCCAGGAGTCGGTCAGGAGAAGGAACGAGCTTCCCTGCAGCCACCCTGCTGCTTCTCCCAGCTAACAGTTGGCTTTGCAGTGGCTTCATCCCCACAGCTCGGGGTGCCAGACAGCAGCAGCGTGAGGAAGGCGAAGGGAGGCACAGGGGGGGGAGGCACGGGGGGGAGGGAGGCATAGTGGGGGACGCGAGCCCAGTGACACCAATGAGAACTGACAGGTCTCCTCCTGGGCACGGGGACGCAGGCGCCAGCTCCCACTGACCTTCCCGGGGCTCCTCTCCCCCCCCTCTCCCTCCCCAGCTCCCCAACCTGTCAGGCTCCTCTCCAGGGAGCAGCACTGTCCTCATTTCTCCTCCTCTCGCCTCGGCAGGGTCAGGGGCTGCCAAGCAGCAGCACGCGAGCACATGGGAAGGCGACAGGAGGCTGCTGACCCCCCAAACCCCTCGATGGGCTCCCTGGGGAGCATCCCTGTCCCCCCCCCTGCTGCCAGCAGCCTCCTGGTCCCCAGCTTGTCAGAGCAGCAGCCGTGGCAGAGGGGCCTTTTCAAGTACAAAGGCTGCACGTTGATTGTGCTCTCGTTTCCTGGATGAACGTGCAGCTTCCTTTTAATAAGCACTCTCCTAGGAGAGGGGAAATATAAAAAGCAGCGGCGAGGACGGAGGATGACTCACGGCAAGGCCACATCTCCACGAGCACGGGAGAGCTGAGACACAGAGAGAGCCAAGGACGGGGGCTGGGATCAAAAGGAGCAGAGCAGATCAAACGCCAGCCCTCCCCAGGGAGGGGAAAGCGGGATGCTCTCCCGGCCGCCCGCGCTCTGCCGGCTTGGCTTGCACGAGGCCATCCCAGCTTCAGCCATTTCATCTTTCCAATGAGACCCTCCAGACCTTCACCTTCATAGAATCCCAGAATCCCAGCCTGGGCTGGGTGGGGAGGGACCCCAAGGGTCCCAGAGCTCCAACCCCCTGCCACAGGCAGGGACACCAACCTCAGGCCTGGAGCTACACAAGGTTGCCCAGGGCCCCAGCCAACCTGGCCTGGAACACCCCCAGGGACGGGGCACCCACCCCCTCTCTGGGCAGCCCCTTCCAGCCCCTCACCACTCTCTCTGCACAGAACTTCCCCCCAATCTCTCCTCTCCCCCTTCCCTCCTCCAGCTTCACCCCATCCCCCTTGTCCTGCCAGCGCCACTGACTTGGTGAACACACACTCAGGGTGCTGCCCTACGCTGGGACACGGGTGGTGATGGGGATGTGGGGGGACCAGGAGGATGCAGGGGAGCACCCCAACATGAGATGGAAACCACCCCACCCTTATCCCCAGGAAAGAGCTGAGCCCAGAGCTCAGCACGCCGAGGGGCTGGTGCCCTCTCCCCTCCCTGCCAGTGTCTCTCCAAGTCCCATTTACATCTAAATGCTCTCCCAGACATGCTGCCATTTTCCTTGCCCCCTTTCATCTCCTTCCACCCCCCCTCCACCCCACCTCGCAGCCCCATTGTACTCCAGCTCGGCCCCAAGGGGCTGCCAAGAGTTGGGAGAGAAAGGGCAAAGCTTTCCAGCCAGGGAGAAGCCGGAATCGCTCCTGGTGCCGCTCCAGTGGGAGCCGTGACCCCCTCTCCTCCCACCCGCTGCTTGGCGGCTGCCCCGGGGGCACAGCGCTGGCCCTGTCCCCACCACAGGGACTGGGACCAGGACAGGGGCTGCTGCTGCTTCCCTGGGCTCTTTGCTCAGGCTCCAGGGACCAGAGATGGTTTTAATGAGCTTTAACAAAAGCCTCGGGCAAGGGTAGTGGAATTAGGAGTCCTGCACCGCTCAGCACCCTCCCCTCAGCCAAGCAGCACCTCTGCACACCCTTCTCCCAGTAAAGCAGCTACTGGTGGCACTGGGACAGCCTGATAAAGCCCTTTGGGCACAACCAGGCGTCCCAGCTGGAGACAGAGTGGATTGAGACGAAGCACATCCCTCTCCTGATGAGCCCTAAAAGCTGTGGGGAGCTGGAGTGTTGCCCCAGGTGCCCAGCTCTCCTCCCACTTGCCCCCCTCCCACAGTTAGGACCTAACGAGCTGCTTTCTACTCCCACCCTGGCCCCCACAGACCAGCACCCTTGCTAACACACTCCTGCAGGCCCAGGAACAACAACCAGCTTTCCCCAGGCCGACTGACATCCACATCCCAGAGTGAGATCTGCCCTGACAAGCGCAGAGGAGGTTTAATCCCAGTCTAACCCATTAAAGCCCAGCACAAGCAGCCCAGCGCCATCCCGCTGCCTTTCTCCTGGCTCTGTCCACCACCTCCCCTGACACGGGAGCTTTTCCAGTCCTCCCATCACTACTGTCAGCATCTATTTTTAACCCTGAGCACTGTTTCTCCCCGTGTGACTCCAGACACTCTCCGGGGACGAGGTGGAATTGCTGAGCTGGTACCAGGCAAAGTGACTCAACCTCCAGCAGCGCTGCTGAAAGCACTGGGGCAGCAGCAACCTCTCCTTCCCACCAAGCTCCATCTGGGGCTGAGAGCTGGGGAAAGCTGCAGGGAAAGACAATCCCCATCCACCAGCAGCCCGAGGGTAGAGCCATTCCTCTCCCTCTTCTTCCTCTTCTTCCTCATCGTCTGCCTGATTTACCCCCACGGCAAAAATCCCTCCCCAAGACCCGCTGCTGGTGTAAATCAAGGTCAGAACCATCCCCTTAAACTGAGCCTTAGGAACTGAGGCTCTGGTTTGCCAGGAGCAGGGCAGCAGCTGGACCAACGTGCAGAGCAAAGCACGCACCCCCAGCCCAAAGGAGCCCTCCTTCCTCGCGGGGCCGAGCGCGCCGGCTGACAACGCTTCATTACTCCCTTTCAGCCCGCGCTCCCGGCGCTGCAGAGCACTAATTAAGGAGCAGGTCAGCAGAGGAGCCCTTCAAGAATCTCTCCCTTCAGGGGACTTTACCCAGAGAACCCACCCCAGCGACTCACGGGGCGCACAAACCCACCGCCCAGCGCCCCGGGACGTCCCGCACGAGCCACCTGCTGCATCCCACAGCTCTTCATCTTGTTGGGCCTCAGGAACCAATTAATAATCATTAACTCTGGTGTGAGTGATGATGCTCTTGGCAAGCAAGCTGGGATGCCAGGAGAAGGCAGTGTTTACAGCATGAGCATCCCCAGGCTGCACCAGCCACGGCGAAGCCGGGTTTGGGAGAGCCACCTGCCACGCACAGCGCTGAGTCCGGGCTGCATCCCTCATCCTGCACCTCATTTCTCAGGGGCTGGGAGAAGTGGGAGAGCCCTGGCTGCAGCTCCTAAGCGGCCCCATTCCCACAGCCTCCCCCCACGACCTCCCATCCCAGGCTTTGGTGGCCAGAGCTGGCAGGGTGCAGGAGGAGAGGTGGCATCTGGAAGCAACTACCCCCCGGCTCTGGTACCTGTCACCCGCCCCGGTCCTTGCGCAGGGAACCCCTGGGACTATCCTAAATCCCTTCCAGGAGGGAGGGAAAGGCATTCATTGTCCCCTCCCCAAGTGAGGAGGCAGCAGCAGAGGTGTCCCCAACAGAGGCCACAGCCTGATGTCCCACAAGGCTCCAACGGCTTCACAGGGATGGAAGGACCCCTGGGAGCCTCTGTCCTCCCAGAGGGACAGCAGGAGCCTGGACCCCACAGCCCCACCTGGGACAAGGGGACAGCAAAGGGAGTCCCTGCACTCCCCCTGCCATCCTGAAACATAACCAGGCACCACACAGCCCCCTCCCCAAAAGGGGTGAAGGTCCAGCCAGGAAGGGATGCTGGGGGAGAAGACAGGATGCTGGGTGAGGGCAGAGAAGGGATGCCATGGGCTGGGGGGGAAAGAGGGGGTGCCACAGGCTGGGGGGGGAGGGGAAGAGGGGATGCCACAGGCTGGGGGCGAGGGGGAAAGAGGGGGTGCCACGGGCTGGGGGCGAGGGGGAAAGAGGGGGTGCCACGGGCTGGGGGGGAGGGGGGAAAGAGGGGGTGCCACGGGCTGGGGGGGGAAGGGGAAGAGGGGATGCCACAGGCTGGGGGGGAGGGGGAAAGAGGGGGTGCCACGGGCTGGGGGGGAGGGGGAAAGAGGGGGTGCCACGGGCTGGGGGCGAGGGGGAAAGAGGGGGTGCCACGGGCTGGGGGGGAGGGGGGAAGAGGGGATGCCACGGGCTGGGGGGGAGGGGGAAAGAGGGGGGGCCACGGGCTGGGGGGGAGGGGGAAAGAGGGGGGGTGCCATGGGCTGGGGGGGGGGGGAGAGAGGGGGTGCCACCGGCTGGGAGGGGGGAAAGAGGGGATGCTGCTGGGTTGGGGGGAGAAGGGATGGTGCTGGGCCGGGGGGGGAGAAGGGATGGTGGTGGATGGAGAAGGGATGCTGAGTGGGCACCAGTGGGTACCTAGCTGGGCAGCACAATGGGCAAACCACCCCCCACCCACCCCCAGCCCCAGCCCAGCACCCACAGGGGACCCCTTGGCACGCAGGGCAGGGAGGTGCTCTCAGAAAACATTCGTGCCTGGCCTGGCTGTGATGAAACCAGCCGAGGAGCATGAAACTGCCTGTCGTGGGTGGGAGCACCCAGGGCTATAGGAAGAGGGCTGTGGGATTCCTGGGTGTGTGGGAAAACAGGCGGCGCTCCCCCCGCCCCGCACACACCCTCCCAGGGTATTTGTTCTACCCCGTGTTCCTGGCCAGAGCGGGTGAAGCACCAACACCCAGCGCAGCCCCACATGAAGGGGGTAATTAGGGGAGCAGCACCCAAGGCAGGGCAGAGATCAAAAGCATCATCAGGTGTTAAACCTCCCTGGAATTGGGAGCTGCTCCTGGGAAGGGACTCGTGTGGGACCCCCCCCTGCCTTGGCCTGGCCATGCAGGATCCTCACGGGAACTGGTCCCCCACTGGGAGGGTACTGGCTGCTCCCCAGCACCCCCTCAGGGTGCCACCTGCACCCCAGCCTTTTGGGAACAAAGCTGAGTGCTGCAAAGGAAAATGAAGGGGAAATCCCACGATTGAAGCACTTCAGAGGACCTGAAACCCAGGTGGGGCTGCACCTCTCTCCCCCCAACTCCAGGGGCCCTGCAGAGCCCCCCAGCACCCATCGCTCGCATGGAGGGAACCCCAAACCAGCACCCCCCCTGGCATCCCACGTGGGGGCTGTCCTCCATCCTGTCCCCACCAAAGGGAAGTGAAGAAGGAATCAGGAGACCCTCCTCCCCTCCCCTGCCCCTCGCCCACAGCGCTGCCCTCCCAAGCTGTTGCTGCCCCAATTATCTCAGCAATTAGCTCCTGCCAGGCACGGCTAACAGGGGTATGGGGGGGGTATGGGGGGGAACACTGCCCCAGGGCACACACAGGCAGGGCTGATCCCCGTGGGATTTATGTGACTGAGGAGTAACACCAAGGTAAAGCCCAACACAGCCCAAGGGGAAACTCCAGGCACCTCCCGCCCCACACACCTCAAACCCCAACCTGGCCAGGCTCCCCCACACCCCCTGAGGGGTGGGAAGGGGGGTCTGCACCCCCATGGCACTGGGATGACCTTTCCCACCTCCTGGGGAAGCACCTCCTCCTCCTGCTGTGGAGGAAGCTGGGAACAATGGGATGCACTGGTGCCAGCTCCAGAGGGGATGCGCATGGACCACCCGACTGGCTGCAGGAGAGACAGGCTGGGGAGGGGGGGCGCACACAGCTGGGAAGGGGGGTGCCAGAGCACAGCCAGCTGCCTAGACCCCATCTTTTAGTTGGTGCAAAGGGCAGCACCCCATCCTGCCAACACAGGGAGGGGAACACCATGGAGCTCAGCAGCTGCAGGCACTTCGCTACAGTGGGGGCTGCACAGAGCCCCCCCAGGCTCTCCTCACAGGAGAGGGGCTGCAGGCCAACACATGGGCCAGACCTTCCCTCCCCCAGAAAAAAATCACAGAATCACAGAGTCCCAGGGGTGGGAAGGGCCCCCCAGAGCCCCTGGGGTCCCACCCCCTGCCAAAGCAGGGTCCCTAGGACAGGGCACACAGGTCGGTGTCCAGATGGGGCTGGAATCTCTCCAGAGAAGGAGACTCCACACCCCCTGGGCAGCCTGTCCCAGGGCTCCCTCACCCTCACTGGGGAAAAGTTCTGCCCCAGGTTGGGGTGGAACTCCCTGTGCTCCAACTTGCAGCCATTGCCCCTTGTCCTGTCCCCACAGACACTGAGAAGGGGCTGCCCATGTCCCCTGCATCCCATGCTTCAGATATTGATAGACATGAATGAGGTCCCCCCTGAGTCTTCTTCTCTCCAGGCTGAACAGCCCCAGCTCACCCAGCCTTTCCTCCCAGGGGAGATGCTCCAGGCCCTTCAGCATCTCCTCAGCCTCCTCTGGACTCTCTCCAGGAGATCCCTGGCTGTTTGATCCCAGGGAGCCCAGCACTGGACACAACACTCCAGCTGGGGCCTGAGCAGGGCAGAGCAGAGGGGGAGGATCCCCTCCTGTCACCTGCTGCCCACACTCCTCCTGATGCCCCCAGGATCCCATTGTCTCTCAGCCCCAGGGCACACTGCTGGCTCATGGCCACCCTGTCACCCCCCAGCACCCCCAGGTCCTTCTCCACAGAGCTCCTCTCCAGCAGCTCCCCCCAGCCTGTCCTGATCCCAGCAGTTGTTCCTTCCCAGGAGCAAGGAAACAAAACCAGAAGAAGTAACAGCTCTTCATGTTCAGTCTCTCCTCCTGACATCCCTGGCTGGTGCTGGGAGCTGATCCTGGGCTCGATCCTGCGTTGATCAAAGACATCAAGGAGAGGAGGGCAGGGCTGAGCCAGCACCCACCCACTGCCAGCAGGACATTTCCCAGCGCACCCAGAGGGAGGAAGCCCAAAAACCCTAATCCCAGCCATCCCCCAGAGCGCACCCCTGCCCCAGGCAGGGCCTGACTCAGCCAGGCTGAGCATGGAGACATGCACGCATGGGGCTGCCAGCACATGCAAGGGAGGGGGTGCGCCCCCCCCCCAACCGAGGGATGCAGCCCCCTCCTCTCCTCTCCCTCTCCCCCTCCCCTTAATCCCCAGCCCCAAAGCAGAGCCCTTTTAGGGGAAAGTGTAATGCAATACCTGGAAAATTTCTCCCACCCGCTCTCAGCTGCCAAATTTAAACCATATTTGCTGCTCAGCCCTGAAGAAACGTAACCTGCTGCTTGACTCCAACGTGGGGATTCTTTGGGGGGGGCAACAAAGAAATTCACACTGCTGCTGCTGCTCCCTGGCTCCTCTGCTTCCACCCTGCAGCCCTCAGGGGTGGGAGCTGCCAAAAAGGGAGCCCATCGGCCTCCACACAAGCACTGAAAGGCTGGGCAAGGGAAGGAAGCTCGCTCAGCACATCCAGCCCAGCTTGCAGCACTGGTGAGGGCAGGGGAAGAGGGTTTGTGAGCAGAAAGTAGGTGCCCTCGAGCCCTGAGCATCATTTAGGGGTGCCACAGGATGCTGCAACACTCCGGAGCAAGGGGAGGGGCAGGGAGCATCCCCCCGACCCATGGGGAGAGGACCCTTCCTCAGGGATGCAGCCACCTCATCCTCATGGGGAGAGGACCCTTCCTCAGGGATGCAGCCACCCTGCCCTCATGGGGAGAGGACCCTTCCTCAGGGATGCAGCCACCTCATCCTCATGGGGAGAGGACCCTTCCTCAGGGATGCAGCCACCCCATCCTCATGGGGAGAGGACCCTTCCTCAGGGATGCAGCCACCCCATCCTCAGGGGGAGAGGACCCTTCCTCAGGGATGCAGCCACCTCATCCTCATGGGGAGGGGACCCTTCCTCAGGGATGCAGCCACCCCATCCTCCCACTGCCTTGAGGAGCCCCGGGGGGTGCCCAGGCAGCCCCCCATCCCTCACCCCACCGCCCAGGCTCCTCGGTGGGAGGAATTTTCCGGTGGGGCTGGAGCAGTGGAAAGGGGCTGGGAGTTGGGGAGGGAGGGGGGGCACAATGTGTTTAGCAGACTGAGCGATCCGACAGGACCCATTAAAGGAAACAATTTGTAATACAATAATTACCCTGTCGTGTCCCTGGCCTCTCTCCTAAGCCTCTCTTTAAACAGTTAGAGGCACACAGCACACACGAGCTGAGGCGCTGGGGATGCTCAAGTGCCTGTGTGTGCCACGATGAGGAGGGAGGGCATGGACAGACAGACAGACAGACGCCACGCATGGGAGCTCACCCCGGCTTGCTCGTGGTCCTCAAGGGATGGCAGCAGGGAGCCAGTGCTCCCCAGCCATGGGATGTGGGGGGGAAGATGCTGGGGTGACCCCCAGCACCATCACACCATAGAATCACAGACTGGTGTGGGTTGGAAGGGACCCCGAATGAGGGGTGCTCTCCCCATGCTGCTGCACCCAGAGCCACCTTCGCTCAGGATCGCAGCAGGGGCTGCATCCTGGCAGCCCCCCCAGGACCCCCAGCTCCCCCAGGACCCCCAGCCCCCCCAGCTCTGCTTTCCCTGCTCTGGAGCGAGCGGCGGTAGCGAACCACAGAGCGAGCAGCACAAATCCCCGGGATAATGAGCCTGGAGGAGGGACACGGTGGGCTCTGGCTGAGGAGGGAGCCGTGCTTTTATTGGAGAGGCCTAAAAGGGCTATAAATCCTCAGATTCAAAGGCGAACTCGAGCTCTTTCAAGTCGGGGAGGAAGGCCTGGGATGTGTCAGCCGGGAGGACTAACCACACCGCGTCCCTGCTGAAGTGGCCTCTTCAGCAAAGCCGTGCTGCAGCCCGGGATATTACACCCAGATCCATTCCATATGCTGCCTGCCCGGCTGCAGGCAGGGCACCCCAGCATCCCACCCCCAGCGGGGAGGGGGGAGCCCACCACTACCCCCCCCACCCAGGCAAAACCCACCGCCCTTCGCTCTGGAGGGAGGGGTGGTGGTGAAACGCCTTTACGCCCATTCCCCCTTCCCAGCTCACATCCTCAGCTTGCCCCCCAAAAAGCCTGAGGGGAGCTGGGGAGGGGAAGGGGGGGTGCCTGGACTTCCCCCTCGCGTTGGGCTGCAACACTACAGCGAAGCCCAGACAAAGAACAGCGGAGCCCAGCGCCTCCAGCACATCCCTGAGCATCCCTGCCCAGCCATCCCCACACACCAGAGTCGGCTCCCACCCCACAGAAACCCAGTAAGAGGCTAAAACTGGGTGCAAGGGGACGAAGCCTCGAGCCACAGCCCCGTCACACATGCACCCACAGACATTTCCCTGCCCTATCAGGAGGCAACACATGCAAATGCTCAGTGATCAACATTAACGGCAAAGGAGTATTTAGAGCTGCTGCTGACACGCTTCACCTGCTCCCAAAGCACCTACCTGGGTGCTGTGGGATGCCAACAGCCAGGCAGGACAGATGGACCCAAGCCTGGGTGCACCCAGCCAGGCTGGAGCTGCTGCCCACCCTGGCACAAGGGAAACGGGACCCTCGTGTCCCATTACTGCACAGGGAGCGGTGACAGGCTCAGGTGTCACCAAAATCAGAGGCAGGACACCCCCCCCAACACTGTCCCTACTGCCCCTTCCCAGGGAGGACACCCACCCCGGGATGGGGACCCAGCACTGCTTCCCAAGCTCCATCCCAGAGGAAGAGGGACAGAGAGCTGGCGTAGTGACCCCCAAGCATCCCACCCCAGCACCCCCACCCACGCCAAACTGGGTCAGCACCAAGCCACACACCAAGGCACAACCCCACCCACAGCCAGGGCAGCGACACGGCACACGTGGAGGTACACACAGGCACAGCATCCCCAGGGGACAAAGCCCCTGCAAACACCCAGGGACATCCTTTCCCCCCCCCCAAACCCTCTGCTCGCCCTGCAGCCCCTGTGGCAAAGCCGGGCCCCAGGGAGGGGCAGCAGCCCACCTGGGGGGGGCCAGCAGGCAGCACAGGGCTGCCCAGCGTGGCAGGACGGGGTTATAAATAGCTGGCACGGCTGGAGTGCAGCTGCTGGGCTCAGCCGGGGCGGCACTGCCACGCTGGCACCTGAGCCGGGTCGGTCCCGGCAGGGAGAGCTCACCAGGAAGCCACAGCTGGCTGGAACACCACCAGTAACCACCCCTCTCCCCCAGGGAGGAGGGTGCTGGAGGTGCCCTGAGACCCCCTCCACGCACAGCCGCAGCCCCTGGCTCCAGCCCTGCTCCCAAGCTCCCACCCCGCGGGGTGGACACGATGATCCCCTGAGGTCCCTCCCAACCCCTGCGATTCCGTGACCCCAGCCTAACCAAGGATGCTCAGTCCTGGCTTGTCCAGCTCAGCCAGGCCCAGGCCTGGATCCCGAGGCTCCAGCACAGCCACAGGCAGAGCCAGGTGCTCCAACCCCAGGCAAGGCACAAGAACAGCCCCAGCGAAGGGTGTGCGCCCAGGGGTGAACCTCCCCGGGAGCAGCCAGGACACCCCCACAGCCCCTTCTGCTCGCTGGAGGGGGTTCCTCTGCCAGGACACCAGCCCCAGAGCAGGGGCAGGAGGAAAGGGAAGGACAACACATCCAAAGCAAGCAGCAGAAGGGACCCAGCTCTCCCAGCACAACAAAAGCACCCGCTGCCACATTCCTGCCCAGATGTGATGCCACGATAGCGCCGAGCCCTCCTCCTCCTCCTCCTCCTGCTCCCCCGATACAAGCAATCATTAATTAGACACAGAATGGATTTCAGCTTTGTTTCTCCCCACCCTGGCTCAGCTGCCAGACTCCAAGTAGCATGTGCTACTGATCGCTACAAGATGTTTTCCCACCGGAGGCCGGCTCGGGCAGGCTGGCTGCTCCGCCGGCAGCGGGCAGGCACGGGCACCCAGGAGCCCTGCCTGGGTGGAAGGGATGGATGATTCCCCAGCGCTGAGCACCCAGCCCCTGGGGGGACCACCCCAACACCTGTGCATCATCCAAGGGGCCACTCGTGCATCACCCATGACCCATGCAAAGGGGCGCAGGCTGAACCCCCTGCCCACCCCATCAAGCTGCTCTGAGGGGGACCCCTGCCCACCCGTGTGAGAGCGTGGGCACATCACACCCCACCGCATGCAGCCTGCTCAGGACCAGCATCCCCAAGCCCCCAGGAGCCCTGCCTGCATGGGAGGGATGGATGATTCCCCGGCACTGAGCACCCAGCCCCTGGGGGACCACCCCAACACCTCCCACTGCGTATCACCTAAGGGGCCACTCATGCATCATCCATGACCCATCCATGACCCAAAGGGGCGCAGGCTGAACCCCCTGCCCACCCCATCAAGCGGCTGTGAGGGGGACCCCTGCCCACCCGTGTGAGAGCGTGGGCACATCCCACCCCACTGCATGCAGCCCGCTCAGGACCAGCATCCCCAACCCCCCACCCCAACCCTGCAGGGTGAGAAGCAGCCCCAAAGCACCCAGGCGCCCTGCCTGGATGGAAGGGATGGATCTTCCCTGACACTGAGTGCCCGGCTCCTGGGGGACCACCCCAACACCCCCTGCCACGCATCGTCCAAGGGGCCACACGTGTGAGCCCCCTGCCCACCCCATCAAGCTGCTCTGAGGGGGACCCCTGCCCACCCAAGTGTGGGCACATCCCACCCCTCCGCACGCAGCCCCTTCAGGACCAGCACCCAGCAGCACACTGTTCAGACCGAAAGCAATGAAACTGCTCAGGTGCAGCAGTGGGGAGCAGCCCCCCGGCCCCCCACCCCAACCCTGCAGGGTGAGAAGCAGCCCCAAAGCACCCAGGAGCCCTGCCTGGATGGAAGGGATGGATCTTCCCTGACACTAAGTGCCCAGCTCCTGGGGGACCACCCCAACACCCCCTGCCACGCATCATCTGAGGGGCCACATGTGTGACACCCACAACCCATGTGAAGGGGCGCAGGGTGAGCCCCCTGCCCACCCCATCAAGCTGCTGTGAGGGGGACCCCTGCCCACCCGTGTGAGAGCTGGGGCACACCCCACCCCGCAGACCAGCATCCCCTCGTTCAGACCGACAGCGACGAAGCTGCTCAGGTGCAGCAGTGGGGAGCAGCCCCCCCCCTCCCTGCACCCCCACCCCAACCCTGCAGGGTCAGAAGCAGCCCCAAAGCCCCGTGCATCCCTGCTGCCACGTCCTGTCCCTGCTGCCACGTCCCAGGAGCTGCAGCAGCTGTTTTGCTCTGGAGAAAGCCACGGCTCCTTTTACAATCAATCAGCCACCCCATCACAGCTCTTTTTTTTTCACTTAGAGGAAGCAGTTAAACCCATTTTATGGAATCCAGTGGTATTTCCCCAGCTACTGCTCAGCCACAGCCCTGCCTTCACCTTGCCCTTTCATTTGTTTGTTTTTTTAAATGAATTTTTCATTTAAGTTAACGAGGTCACTCCCAAAACGACACACAAGGAGCCCTGGGTGCTCCTCTCCCCCAAGCACAGCAAGAGAGGTAACCTCACCAGGGATATGGGGGGGACACTGAGCCCTCTGTGCTGGGAGCACAGCCCCACAGCACCCAGCCGAGGGTCCCACCGCAGCAGGGATGCGCACGGGGTGGGATGGGATCGCTGAGGAGGACCTTCCTTTTGCAGGAAGCCCCAACTTCCCCATCTCCAAAGGCTCAAGGAGGCAGACACAGCTTTTAATTAAATAAAACCCAGCATGTTCTTGCTGTTTCCCAAGTCCTCACGCTGCAGAGCACCCCCCTGGACCCACCACCACGGTAACCAAACCACATCTGCTCCCACAAAGCGCGAGCCCACCACACCGCTGCCGAGCCACCACCCCCTCCCAAACCACCTCCCCCAAACCTTTCACCCCTTGGAAAACACAGGAAAAGCACAAGATGGGCCAAGCATCAAGCTCAGGGAGTTCTGTGGGACACCGAAATCCCACGGAAGGCACAAAAGGCGAAGCTCACCGAGGATCAGAATTTGGGCCAGTCACTTTTTCTCCCCTCCTCTACAGGATTTGTGAGTTTGGGGGCTTTTTTTCCCCCCTTTTAAAAATAAACTAAACCTGGCCTTGTTTTCAGGGGGCAGCTGGGCCGAGCTGGGGAGCACACAGAGCTCAGGAAGGCTTTGTGAAGGGGGGAAAGGAGCGAAGCGGAGCCGAAAGGCTGGGCTCTTCAGAGCCGTGCGGATGATGTGTCCCATTTCCCCCCAACCTCCTCATTAAAATACTTTCTGGAGAGGCAAATTCCAGCCTGAAATGAATTTTCCAAACTGTATTTTATTAGGAAGGCTTCCTTTTAACAGCCAGCACGGGAACCCACCGGGGTCAGTCTCTCTCCGAAATCGCAGCCGAGGGAGCTCGGCGTGGATGCAGCCAGTTCTCCCCCAATTTCCAGCTGTCCAAGGGGAGCACGCTGCCTCCCAGCCCCAGCCGAGCACTGAAGGGGCCTGTTGAACCCCAGAATCAACCTCCACCCCCTCCCACGAAGCGCCTTTCTGGCACAGAGGAATATAGAAGCCAAGTCACCATCCACGCTGGCTCCCCGAGACCCAGGAAGCTGAGTCTGGGCTTGTCCCAGGAGCAGGTTTGCCACAGTCACCACCTTCCACCCCACCAAAAGCGTGTTTTCCTCCTGGTTTTCCTCCTCTTCAATCACCCTCAAGAGGAAGACGGTGACAGCACCAGTGCTGGCCTCTGGACAGGCACCCAGGAGCCGAAGGGGAAGCGACTCCCCAGCTTGAGCCGCTCTGAACTCAGCTGGGAACTCGCTCCTTCCTTCCATGAGCCCTGCTATCAGCGTCCCTCCCCTCACCACCACGGGACCAGGAACTCCCTGGGTGATGTCCCAGCCCAGTTACGAGCCCACACTTCCCCACCCCAGCCCAGGGGAGGAAAGGGCAGCAAACTGCTGTGGTTATTTATGGTGACACCCCCAAGGCTGGGCGCCCCAACGCACCACGCTTTCTCCTGCTCTCCGCTGGAAAATTCCACCTCCTGATGGCATTTCTGAAAGGCTCAGGCTCGCTCGACTCTAAAAACAAGAGTTTGAGCTCAGCAGAGCGGGGTGGAGGGCTGGCACAGCCTCAGCATCGCCCACCGAGCGCGGAGGAAGGGGTGGGAAAGCCCCCAAAGCCTGGTGGCGAGGGCGCAGGGGGTGGGGGGGGTTTAATGAGTCTACCCAGGATTAAGCCCAGCCTAACAAAGGCTGGAGCTGGACTCGGTTTGCTTAGCTGTGTTGGAAGGCTGCAGAGAGGCCCTGCCCGATGCCACAAGGCAAGAGGGGACCCCGGAGATGGACCCCAAAGACGAGGGTCTGGGCTGAGAGTGGGAGCGCAGCCGGGCACAGGCAGCCCTCGCCGGGGCAAACCCAACCCCATCCCCGTCCCCAGCAGAGCCCATCCCACCCCAGCACAGCCATTTCGGGGTGGGAACGAGGAGATCTGGGGTCTTCCCCACCTTCTCCCATCCCTGTGGGACCACCAGGCAGGGGAAGCACCCATGCTGCCCCCCCACCCCAGGCACCCCCCCGCTGGAAAGCCGTGCCGAGAGCGGGCAACCACCACGCTCCCAATTAGGGGGGAAGCAAGAAACACCTCCAGCCACCCCCACGGGGGTGCAATGCCTCTGAGCCCACCGCCCCCAGGGCTCGGTGCTGGCTCAGGCAGTCCCCCCCCATCTCACTGAAACCCACCCCCAGCTCTCAGCGTGCCCCCCCACATCGCCTCCACCCAACTTCCCAGGCGTGGGAGATCTTCTTGGAAGCCAAGGCTAATAAAGCAGACTGGGGCAGCACTGGGACCCCCACCAGCAAGCCAAGACCTCTTCCCACCCCCAAGCCAAAGCCTCTTCCCACCCCAGCCACCCTATCTCCAATAAAAAGGTGCTTTCTGGGACCAATCTGCCTCCCCTTCACCAGCACCGGGACCCACAAACACACCGGAGCCCTTCCCAGGGTGGAGAGGGGGGGGGGAGGGATTAGTGGGGGGGTGAACAGCTCTTTCTGCTCCCAGCCAACCGACACAGCCCCCCCCCCCCCAAAAAAAAACAGGCAAGAAAACTAAAACCCACCCATTTTTTCCAGGGATTAACTCACAGGAGCCTGGGGGTGCCCCAGCTCTCCAAAAAACCAAAGCTGCTTTTTCTGTTCTCCCCCCCCCCCCCCCAAAATAAAGCCCCCAAATCACAGTGATAAATGCCTGGTTGGGATAGAAGCACCCTGGCAAGAGGCTCCTCCAACCCACCCGGGTTGTTTCCCACCCTCAAAACCTGATTGCAGTCTAAATTATTATTAATTTCTGGAGAATAATGACACCCCCCACCCCCCCATCTTCCCCCACCCCCCCAACAAACCCCCCCCATCTTCCCCCACCCCCCCCCAACAGGTGAACCCCGGGGTTCTGCCGCGGGTACACCGAGGAGGGGGTAAGGCACACCCCCCCCCCCCACGATCCACAAGCAGAGGGCTCCCCAAAAAGGCACCCTGAGCCCCTTCCATCCCCAGCCCGGCGCCGAGCACCTTCCATCCTCCTCCTCCTCCTCCTCCTCCTTCTCGCCCTCCATCCCGGCTCGCTGGGGGAGCCCGTCCGCATTGTTCCCGCGGCCCCAGGCGGGGCGGACAGACGGACAGACAGACGGCTCGGCGCGTCCCGTCGAGGGGGAGAAGGGCTGCGGAGAGCCGCCGGCTTTGTTCGGCTCGGCCCGGCCCGGGGAAGGGGGGTTCGGGGAGGGGAAGGGGGTGGGCTCCTCGCCTCCCCCCCCGGCCGGCTGCTCCCGGGATGGAGAAGCCAAGGGAAAGGCGAAGGGATTAAGCGGGGGTGCGGGGAGCGGAGCCCCGCGGCGGGTCCCCGGCACCCCGGGGTAAAGGAGGGGCGGCGGGGGGGCTGGGATTCAGCCTTTTCCTGGGAAACAAAAGCCGGGAGAAGCGAGGCACGGGCAGGCGCAGCCCCTCGGGGCTCGGCCCGGGGGGAAGCGGGGTCTGGCTCGGCGGGAGGAGCGAGAGCTGAGCCCGGGGCGGCGCGTCCCCGCCCGGCGGCGGCTCGGAGGGGGCTCCGGCCGCGGGGCAGGGAGACCCCCGCACAGCTCCCGCCGGTGCCCGGGCTGGGGTCCCCCTCCACCCCCAGCTCCCCGCCGGGACCAGGGATCCCCCCCCAGCCTCCCGGCGGTGCCTGGGCTGGGGTCCACCCCACCCCCGGCGGTGCCCCGGACCCCCCCCAAGCTCCCAGCGGTGCCCGAGCAGATATCCCCCCCCCCCTCGCTCCCGGCGGAGCGAGGACAGGGGTCCCCCCCCAGGCTCCCCGGCGGTACCAGGGTCCCCAACCCCCGGCGGTGCCCGGGCTGGGGCCCCCCCCAAGCTCCAGCGGTGCCCAAGCAGATATCCCCCCCCCACTCCCGGCGGTGCCCGGGCAGATGTGTCCCCCCCGCTCTCCAGCGGTGCTCGGGCTGGGAGCCCCCCCCATCCCTCGGCGGTGCTCGGGCTGGGAGCCCCCCTCACTCCCGGCGGTGCCCGGGCTGGGGTCTCCCCCCACCCGTCGGCGGTGATCCCCCCCAAACTCCCAGCGGTGCCCAAGCAGATATCCCCCCCACCCCGTCGGCGGTGCCCGGGCTGGGGTCCCCTCCCCGCTCCCCGGTGGTCTCCGAGCAGGGAGCCCCCCCCCACCCCTCGGCAGTGCCCGGGCTGGGAGCCCCCCCCCTCGGCAGTGCCCGGGCTGGGGTCCCCTCCCCACTGCCCGGTGCTCTCCGAGCAGGGTCCCCCCTCCCCCGCTCCCCCCCCCCAGCGCCGCCGAGCCCCACCTGCATCCGCAGGGTCGGTGCCGGGGCTGCCAGGCCGCTCGGTTCCCCCCCCCCCCCCCATCCCCTCCCCTCCCCTCGGCGGCCGCACGTACTTGGGGTTCGCGGCGCTCCAGGACACGGGCTCCAGGCTCTTGGCGAGCGGCGCGGCCAGGCGGCACAGGGCGAGCAGGACGCCCAGCAACCACCGCCCGCCGCGGGGCCGCGCCATCGTCCCTCGGCGGCGGGACGGGACGGGCGTCAGGCGCCCATACCGCTTCCCCGCCGCCCGGCTCCGGCTCCCGGCTCCTGCCCCGCCGCCTCCTCCTCCTCCTCCTCCTCCTCCTCCGCCGCCGTCCCCTCCCGTACAGCGGCTCCGCCCGTCGAGACGATGCTCTACTCCTCCGCGCAGGCAGCGGAGCGGGCAGCCCTAAGCGCAGCGGCCAATCGCTGGGCGGCGCGGGGGGGGGGGCCTCGCGGCGAAGGGGGCACGCCCCCTTCGCTGTCTTAAAGGCCCCGCCGGCCTTTTTTCACACGCTCCCCCACACATCACCCCCCTTTCGATCCCCACCCCAACAGCGCCCCCCAGCCCGCCTAGCCCGGCCGCACCCCCTTCTCGCAGAGCCGCGGGGGGGGAGGGGGTGTGCGGGGCTGGGCCACGGGCCCGGTGGGGAGAACAGGGGCTCCCAGCCCAGCCGCGGTCCAACAGCGCCCCCTAGCGGCTGAGGGTGGCCACGCTGCTGGGGGGGGGGGCGCGGCGAGGGGTGGGGGGGCTCCGCCGGCTTAGAGCGACCCCCGCACAGCCCCTCCGGGGAGCTGTCCCCGCTCAGATTGCCCCGGGAGCCGGCTCGGGCCGGGCGGGAGGGGGTTAGGTAACAAAGAGCGGGGGTTTGGGGGGGGGGAGGTGCATTTTGAAGGGGGGAGGGGGGGGGCAAACCCGCCCCCCCCCCCTCCTCAGCCCCGGGGTCCCGTTCAGTCCCATGGGTAGACCTGGCGCAGGGTCAGAGGCACAGGGACCATTCACAGGTCAGCAGAGACACAGAACCCCCCAGACTGACACTGTCTCACAGAAAGAGATGCTAAAATTGACCCTTTTCCATCAAATAAACGTCAATATTTCATTGTTGTTGATTTTCTGGCCGTAAATGTTTATTTTCTAACAAGAAACGTAAAAATCGACGGGTTTTGCAAGCGGAAATTTACATTTTCGGCACATTTTTTCACAAGAATGAATTTTTTTTTACAAGAATAAACTTTTTTCACGTCAAATTTTTACCCAAATCGATTTTAAAAATACAAATTCTTTTAAAAAAAATCAGGTTTTTTAATTATACATTTAACAAACTTAATAAAATTTTAAATTTTACGCCTCTTTTTTCCAAAATAAGATCATTTAAAAAAATTGCCATTTTTAAAATTGCCATTTTTATAAAATAAATTCTTTTAATTATACCTTTAATAAAAATATTTTTAATTTAAAAAAATTTTAAATAAAAATAATTTAAAATTTGACACCTTTTTTTCCAAAGTAAGTACATTTTAAAAATACAATTTTAAAAAAAAAAAATCCATTTTTTAAAATTATACAGTTAAAAAAAGTAATTACATTTTAAATTTTTTCCAAAATGACTACATTTAAAAATACAATCTTCAAAAAATAATTCCATTTTTTACATTATACAGTCAACCAAAGTAATTGCATTGTACGTTTTACGCCTTTTTTTTCCAAATAAGTACATTTTAAAATTATAATTTTTTAAAAATTTAAAATTATAATTTAAAAAAAATTCAATTTTTAAAATGATAATTTTAAAAAATTTTAAAATTATCATTTTAAAAAAATTCAATTTTTAAAATTATACAGTTAACAAAAGTTATTACATTTTAAATTTGACACTTTTTTTCCAAAATAAGTACATTTTTAAATGACAATTTTTATAATTCCGTTTTTAAATTATACATTTAATAAAAATAGTTGCATTTTAAATTTTACACCTTTTTTCCGAATTAAGTACATTTTAAAATTCCCATTTTTAAAAAAATTCAGCTTTTAAAATAGTACATTTAATAAAAATAATTAAATTTTCAATTTTACACCTTCTTTCCAAAATAAATACATTTTTAAACTACAATTTTTAAAAAAGTATTCAATTTTTTAAATTGTAGTTAACAAAAATCATTAAATGTTATATTTTACACCTTTTTTTTCCAAAGAAGTACATTTTTTAATTACCATTTCAAAAAATAATTCCCTTTTTTTTAAATTATACCCTTAATAAAAGTAATTCAATGCTAAATTTTACACATTTTTACCCAAACAATTACATTTTTAAACGACAAATTGTTTTTAAATGAACCTTTTTCAAATGACAACATTTAACAATACTAATTCAGTTTTTAAATTTACACATTTTTACCAAATCTATTTAAAATAAACCACCTCCCAACCCAACCCAACCCAACCCAACCCAAACCCTGCCAGCACTTCAACTTTTATGCCTAAAATTCAAAAACCAAACCCAAACCCGTGACCCCCAGGCTCAGTTCAGAGGGGGTTTATTAATTAGCTTTAATTTCTTTCCTTAAAAGCCCCAAATCTCCCCCAATCCTGGGGGGAGGCCGCTTCCGAGCGCACCCAAACCCCTGTGGCTCCCCGTTCCTGGAGCCAGCGGGCTTCCCGTTAGCCACTATAAAACACCAGCTGTAAAACCTCTGGAGTTTTTCAAATCTTCTGGGGTTTAAGACGGTTTTTCTTCCCATTTTATAGAATTTAACCCCCTCCAATTAACAAATCACTACTAATCATTAGACTAGAGCAGGAGTCAGCCCGCTGCCTGGCGTGGAAACTCAGCAAGGCCTCAGCGCCGCACAAGGCCGCACCGGTTCCTCTTGGGGACAGAAGACTGAAGACCCCACCTAAATCCCTGGGGCCGCTTTCATTTATAGGCAGAAAATGTACAAAACAAACCCAAAATCCCCCTCCAGAACCCCCCAAGCCCCTCCACGGCCTGTTAATAAAATTAAAAGACACCCCAAAACACTCCGGAGTGGCTTCATCGTTCCTAAGCCCTCTCCCATGCCCTGGTCCCCAACACCCCGCTTGGCACCATTTTGGGGGGGGTGGGGGGGTGGTTTCCTGCCTTTCTGCCTCCACCACCTTTGGTGGTGAAACCCCACCGTGGATTTGGGTGGAGATTGAGGATTTTTCCATGTTTCCAAATAAAATGTGGGCCTGGGGCGCGGCCACAGCGGCGTGGGGGCTGCCTGGGGGTGTGGGTGTGGGGGTTTCAGATAAGACCCTCGCTCAAAAGAGGTGGAAATACTTGAGGAAGGGGGTAAAAAAGTGACATATATAATATATATAATGATTGGTTTCCTTTTGGGGAGGGGGAAGGATTGGGAGGGTGACCCGTGGCCTGGCTGGGCCCCGCGGCTGAGAAGCGGGGAGCGTTGCCCACCCGATTCTTGCTATCCCTGCCCCATCGCCTGTGCCGATGACATCACGACTGGTTGCCATGGCGATGCCGCTCTCCCAGCACAGGCTCATGTGGGGATGCAGGAATCCTTCAGGAGGAGGATGCTGGTCCCACGTGTCCCCCCCCCATATCCCCAGTGCCCTGATGGGCAGAGCAGGATCGTGACGGGGTCGGATCCAGTGGGGACCAGTTTGGTGCTGGAGCATCCTTAGGGAGCTGGCCAAGCACTGTGGTCACTGATGAGCATCCAAAGGTCACCCAGTGCCACACGGCCTCAGGCTGGGTGCCCCCCATGCTGGTGTCCAGTGGGAAGGGCTCCACGGTGCAGGGGGTGTCACTCGTGGCAATGGGGCCATGGAGACTGGGAAAAACCCTTCCCACTGCTTCTCCCACCCAGCCCCCATAAGGTGGGGCTGGAGCAGGGCGGTTCCTGGGGAAAGTAAATTATAAACTGGTTGGAAAATGGTTCCCAGCCTCAGCTGCACTGGTGATACTGGGGAACTGGGCCAAGCTCTGGACGGAGCCACGCGGGCGGCAGCAGGAAGCGATTGCTGTCCTGGAGGGCTGAGGCAGGAGCTCTGAGCAGCTGCAGGCCCTGACCTTGGCCAGAGATCCTTCCGGGGCCCTGTGAGCGACCCGTGTGCCTCACACGGAGCTGCATGTGGGAGAGAAGTCACCAGGAAGCTGGGAATTCACGGGTGCCTTCCCCTTCCTGCTCCGCTCCTTCCCCGGGGTCAGCAGGGGCATCCTGGGCACTGTGCCCAGCCCTGGAGCAGGGCAGCGTGCAAGGGGAGAGAGCACGGGGAGTGTGCACGGGGTGTGCATGGACTGTGCATGGAGTGTGCACAGAGAGTGTGCATGGGGAGAGAGCACGGGGAGTGTGCACGGGGTGTGCATGGACTGTGCATGGAGTGTGCATGGACTGTGCATGGAGTGTGCATGGAGTGTGCATGGAGTGTGCATGGAGAGTGTGCATGGGGAGAGTGCACAGGGAGAGTGCACAGGGAGTATGCATGGAGTGTGCACGGGGAGAGAGCACGGGGAGTGTGCATGGAGTGTGCATGGAGTGTGCACAGGGTGTGCATGGAGTGTGCATGGAGTGTGCATGGGAGAGTGCACGGGGAGTGTGCATGGAGTGTGCACAGGGAGCAGGCTGGGGGGAGCAGGCTGGGGGGAGCAAGTCAGGGGGGAGCAGGCTGGGGGAGTGGGCTGGGGGGAGCAGGATGGGGGGAGCAGGATGGTGGGCAGCAGCCGGGGGGAAGCAGGATGGTGGGGAGGAGGCTGGGGGAGCAGGTTGGGGGGAGCAGGCTGGGGGGGCAGCAGGATGAGGGGAGCAGGCTGGGGGGCAGCAGGATGGGGGGAGCAGGATGGGGGGGGAGCAGGATGGGGGGGAGCAGGCTGGGGGCAGCAGGCTGGGGGGAGCAGGCTGGGGGGGCAGCAGGATGGGGGGAGCAGGATGGGGGGGGAGCAGGATGGGGGGCAGCAGGATGGGGGGGGAGCAGGATGGGGGGGGAGCAGGCTGGGGGCAGCAGGCTGGGGGGCAGCAGGCTGGGGGGAGCAGGCCGGGGGCAGCAGGCTGGGGGCAGCAGGATGGAGGGGGAGCAGGCTGGGGGAGCAGGCTGGGGGGAGCAAGTCAGGGGGGAGCAGGCTGGGGGAAGCAGACTGGGAGGGAGCAGGCTGGGGGGGAGCAGGATGGGGGGGAGCAGGCTGGGGAGCAGGATGGGGGGCAGCAGGATGGAGGGGGAGCAGGCTGGGGGGAGCAGGCTGGGGTGCAGGCGTGTGGGCCGTGTCTCTGGGTGCAGGAGAGGTGAGAGGGCTGTGCCCACGCTCCCGGCTCCGGGCGGCTGTGCCTTTGATGCCCTGAGCAGGGACAGCTGCCCGGCGGATTCAATGACTGTGGGTGTCACGAGTTCCAAGGGGCTCAGCTCCCTGTGCCAGGCTCCCCTTTCAGTGCCAGCAGCCCCCAGCTCAGCACCGCCCTGCCCACACATCACACCACCCCCCTCCCACACCAACCTCCTGGCTCCACACTCCCCCTCTTCCCCCTCCTAACTCAAACCCAGCATGCAAGTTCTGGGGGGGGGGGAGGGGGGAAATCCCCTAAATTTCCCTCCTGTTTCTTCATCATTCCCAAGGGATGAGGTGGGGATGAAGCTCTTGCCCCTCCCCCCACACACACACCCTGCTTTGGTAATCCCCTAAATTTCCCTCCTGTTTCTTCATCATTCCCAAGGGATGAGGTGGGGATGAAGCTCTTGCCCCTCCCCCCCCCACACACACACCCTGCTTTGGTCAGACCCAGCATCACCCCCAGCACCTCCCCACCTCTGCCCCTCCTCCACATGCAATCCCACCCCCATCAAGGGGCTATCTGCCCCCCTAAAATCTTTTCCACAGCCCCTTTGGGTTCAGAACACCTGAGGAACCCCCCAGCAGAGGAGTAACAGGAGAAAATCCAGGCTGAGCACCAGGAGAAGCTGCCTAGTGCTGAGATCTGGTGGGCTGGGGGATGGTTCCCCCCCCCCCCCCAGCCCCCCAAGGGAAGCACTCGAGTTATTTAAAACTCACCTAAATAAAACCCAGTGGGGGAATAAATTCCCCTCCTCCCAAAGGCACCACAGGACCGGGGAGGGGGGGGTTCCCCCCTCTTCCATCTATTTTCTGGGATGAAACAGAATGGGATCTCACTGGGGGGCTGAGCTCAGGCAGCACGTGGATCCCAAAGGGCTTTGGGAGCCCCGTGTGGATCAGGGCTGGAGCTCATGGTTCACCCACCCTACAAATGAAAGGGGGAAAAATAGGAAAAGGAAAGGAAAAAACACCCCACAGGGGCTTTTGGAACGTGGGGCTGTGGGGGTGCGAGCCTCCTGCTGGTAAATAGCACCCAGGTAGGCAGAACGGGTGCCAGGACGCCAGCACAGAGCTGCTAGGTCAGGGGATCCAGCTCCCAAATGAAGGTGATGTCAAGGATTCGCCCTTGGCTGGGATTTGTCCCATCAGCCCCGTGGCTCCTGGGAACCTGCACCCACTGCAGATGTGCTGCCTGATTACAGGGAGGCAAGGGCTCTGCTGGCTGTGGAAGGGGAGAGTCTGGCCCCTGGGGAGGGATAACTGCTGGGATCAGGACAGGAGCTGCTGGAGAGGAGCTCTGAGGAGAAGGACCTGGCGGGGGGCAGAGGGGGTCCCATCACTGTTGGGTGCTGACCCAACACCCCCTCTGTGTGTGCTGGGAGCTGCTGGGAGCTGCTGGGAGTGTGGCCCTGGCTCTGGGGCTAATGAGCTCCGGGGCTCATTACTGCCCCACGTGCTGGCCCCTGTTTGGCGCCAGGGGTAATTAACGAGCTGCTGCCTGGGGTGATGGGGGGTGCAGGGGGATCCCCTCGGTGGGGGGGTGGGTTTACAGCCCGGGGTGATGGGGGGTGCAGGGGGATCCCTTCAGTGTGTGTGGGAGGGTAGGTTTACAGTCCCCTGTGGTGATGTGGGGGGTGTGGGGGGGGTCCCCTTGGTGGGGGGGTGAGTTTACAGCCCAGGGTGATGTGGGGGGGTGTCGGGGGTCCCCTCAGTGAGGGGGTGGGTTTACAGCTGGGGTGATGGGGGGGTGTCGGGGGGTCCCCTCAGTGATGGGGTGGGTTTACAGCTGGGGTGATGGGGGGGTGTGGGGATCCCCTCGGTGGGGAACCCTACAGCTGAACCCTCAGAACTGCTCCCAAGGTGCATGAGAGCCCTGAGTGTCAGGGCTCAGAGGAGAAGGTCCCCATGGGGCATCCCAGGACAGGACCGGATTGAGGGGGGTGGGATGCTCCAGGGAGATGGGATGCCCCATGGGGGATGGGATGTCTCAGGGGGTGGGATGCCCCAGGGGGATGGGATGCTCCAGGGGGATGGGATATCCCAGGGCAGGGAGATGGGATGCCCCATGGGGGATGGGATGTCTCAGGGGGTGGGATGCCCCAGGGGGATGGGATGCTCCAGGGGGATGGGATATCCCAGGGGGGATGGGATGCCCCAGGGGGATGGGATGTCTCAGGGGGGATGGGATGCTCCAGGGGGATGGGATGTCTCAGGGGGGATGGGATGCCCCAGGGGGATGGGATGTCTCAGGGGGGATGGGATGCCCCAGGGGGATGGGATGTCTCAGGGGGGATGGGATGCCCCAAGGGGGTGGGATGCTCCAGTGTGGTGGGATGCCCCAAGGTGGGGGATGGGATGCTCCAGGGGGATGGGATGTCTCGGGGGGATGGGATGCTCCAGGGGGGATGGGATGTCTCAGGGGGATGAGATGCCCAGGGGGATGGGATGTCCCCTGGGGATGGGATATCTCAGGGGGGTGGGATGCTCTGGGGGTATGGGATGCTCCAGGGGGGTGGGATGCCCCAGGGGGTGAGATGACCCAGGGGGTGGGATGCCCCGGGGGGTGGGATGCCCCAGGGGGGTGGGATGCCCCTGCACTTAAGCAGCTCAGGGTGTGGGCAGTGCCCCCAGCGCTGCCCCTGTGCTCTGACCCGGGGCTGGGGGTGCAGGGCAGGTCTCCATCAAAGGTGGCTCAGCCCTGGAAGCCCATGTGAAGCCCCCTGCCCTGCTCCCCACCCAGGGTGCTGGGTAATGGCTTTCAGGTGTGGGGCAGCGCTTTGGGGAGGGGGGATGTTCAAGGGGAGGGTGAGGGCTCACTCAGCAGAGGGTGCAGAGGGGCCTGCAGGGGGGTGGGGGTGCACAGGGGGTTGCAGCATCCGGGCAGGAAGAGGGGTGATGCTAAACACCTCCACCTGCTCTGGGACCCCCCGGGGGTCCCAGCGTCCCCCCCTCCACCAGACAGAGGTTAGGGGACAGGCTGTGGACACTCCTGACATTGGGAGGGGGGAGAAAGTTCCACAGAAATATTTGGGGGAGTTTTTCATTTTTTCCCCATTTCACTCCCAGAAATGGTTCCTGACCCCTGCCCCTCCCCCCCCTCCCCTCCCCCCCCTCACCCCCCCTCACCCCGTTTCGGTGAAACACCCCATTTCCCCACACACACACCTGAGGGAAGCACTGACTGTTTTACAGCCAGCCCCACACCTCCCAACCCCCCTTTTATTTGCCTGAGTCACGGGTGCTGGTGGGAGCCCTGCCAGCACCCATGGGGGAGGTGTTATCACCCCTCAGGAGTCGGTGTCAGGACAGGCTGGGGGGAGCTGCTGGAGAGGAGCTCTGTGGAGAAGGAGCTGGGGGTGCTGGGGGGTGACAGGGTGGCCATGAGCCAGCAGTGTGCCCTGGGGCTGAGAGAGACAATGGGATCCTGGGGGCATCAGGAGGAGTGTGGGCAGCAGGTCACAGGAGGGGATCCTCCCCCTCTGCTCTGCCCTGCTCAGGCCCCACCTGCAGTGTTGTGTCCAGTGCTGGGCTCCCTGGGATCAACCAGCCAGGGATCTCCTGGAGAGAGTCCAGAGGAGGCTGAGGAGATGCTGAAGGGCCTGGAGCATCTCCCCTGGGAGGAGAGGCTGGGTGAGCTGGGGCTGTTCAGCCTGGAGAGAAGAAGACTCAGGGGGGACCTTATGAATGTCTATCAATATCTGAAGCATGGGATGCAGGGGACATGGGCAGCCCCTTGTCAGTGTCTGTGGGGACAGGACAAGGGGCAATGGCTGCAAGTTGGAGCACAGGGAGTTCCCCCCCAACCTGGGGAAGAACTTTTCCCCAGTGAGGGTGAGGGAGCCCTGGGACAGGCTGCCCAGGGGGTGTGGAGTCTCCTTCTCTGGAGAGATTCCAGCCCCGTCTGGACACCGACCTGTGTGCCCTGTCCTAGGGACCCTGCTTTGGCAGGGGGTGGGACCCCAGGGGCTCTGGGGGGCCCTTCCCACCCCTGTGAGCCTGTGAGTGATGCCACGTCAGCAGGGCCATGCCAAGGGCACCCCTCACCCAGCCCCTGGGGAGCTCATGGGGAAGGAAGAGAGGAAGAGGAGGTTTCACCCCCTGGGATGGAGGAGAAGGTGCTTCACCCCATCCACAAACCCCAGGAAGAGCCCAGGGTGAAGGGTGCCTGGAGCTGGTACCCAGGATGGAGCTGGGCTGCTGCTGGCTGGTGCTGGTCCTGCTCAGCTGGCAGAGCCTTGGGCTGCACCCCAGGGTGCTGCAGCTGATCCCAGAGCAAACACTGAGGGGCTTGGCAGGGATAAAGGTGGCTATCAACAAAGGAGAGGCAGAGGAGGGGGGTGGGGGGGCTCAGCAAGTCACCTGGCCTCCTTATCTCCCACAACTGTTTGCCCCAAGATTAGGGCAGAGCCTGCAAGATGCTAAAGTCCCAGGAAACCCAACCCCAGGAGGCTGGGCTGGGGTGATCAGGGGATTTCCCCCGACCCCCCTCTCCCCCCAGCTCCCATTCGGGGCACTGACACCCAGGGCTGGTGGTTAAAGTCCAGGCAGGCTGGTGGGGTGACTAACAGCCTGGGGTGCTCCCTGCCCAGGCTGGTTAATGTGCAATAGGGGATGGGCAGGCTGGGGGGGAGGGGGCAGGAGGAGGGGAGGAGGAGGGGGCAGGAGGAGGGGAGTGGGGGGAGAGGAAGGGGGCAGGCTGGGGGCTGAGGAGGGAGGCAGGAGGAGAGGGGGTGGGTGGTGAGGTGGGGGGCAGGGTGAGGGGGGTGGGGGGAGAGGAAGGGGGCAGGCTGTGGGGGGGGAGAAGAGGGGGGCAGGAGGAGGGGAGTGAGGAGAGGGGCAGGAGGAGAGGGGTGGGGGGTGAGGAGAGGGGCAGGCTGGGGGGTGTGAGGAGGGGGTAGGAGGAGGGGGGGTGAGGAGAGGGGAGGCTGGGGGGGGATGAGGAGGGGGGCAGGAGGAGGGAGATGGGGGGTGAGGAGGGGGGCAGGCTGTGGGGGGGAGAAGAGGGGGGCAGGAGGAGGGGAGTGAGGACGGGGCAGGATGGGGGAGGGTGAGGAGGGGGGCAGGATGAGTGGGTTGTGAGGAGGGGGGCAGGCTGGGGGGGATGAGGAGAGGGGCAGAGGGGATGAGGAGGGGGCAGGATGAGGGGGGCTGAGAAGGGGGCAGGATTGGGGGGTGAGGAGAGGGGCAGGATGGGGGGGGGTGAGGAGGGGGGGGCAGGAGGAGGGGAGTGAGGAGGGGGCAGGATGAGGGGGGGATGTGAGGAGGGGGGCTCTGGCTGCAGGGGGGGCTGGGGGAGGGGCACCCAGCCTGGGGCATGGGGACAAGGGGCTGGTGCCCAGGCCCAGGGTCATTAATACCTGTGACTAATTGGGGGGGATTTGGAGAGCAAATGGCCTCAGCTTTGTTAGAGCTCCCCTTCCCTGACGGGCTGGGTGTCGGGCTGGCTGGCCAGCAGTGTCTGTCCTGCCCTGTCTGTCTGTCCCCCCCGCTGTCCCCGCTCACCCAGGGGGGCACTGGGGACACCCCCACCCCCCTGGCAGCCAGCCCCAGTCCTGCCCCCGCAGCAGCAGGGCTCAGCCTGAGGATGCTCCAGCCTGAGGTCCAGGGAGGGGCAGAGGGATGCCCTCTCCCTCCCCAGGGATCAGCTATCAGGGGAATTAAGCACAGACACAGGATCCAGATCCTCCAGTTCCTCCTTCAGCTGCCTCTTGCACCAGCAGGTGCCCCCCAGGGTGGTCCTGGGGGTACAGCACCCCTTGCTTGTCCCCAGGGAGCGGTGTCCCCCCTCTCCTGTGCCCCCCACGGGGGCATCAAGCAGATGCTGAAGGCAGCAGAGCTGAAGGCAGCAGAGCTGAAGGCAGCAGAGCTGAAGGCAGCAGAGCTGAAGGCAGCAGGGGCTCCCCAGGGCAGCTCTGAGCTTCCTCCCCTCCTGCATCTCTTCTGTAAGCATCTTTGGGAGCCACAGGACTTGTTGATGAAGCCTGAACCCTGACACCCTATGGGTGCTGGGAGAGCTGGGTGAGCTGCCCCACAGCTCCTCCTCCCTGCCCATGGGTGCTGGGATGCCTCTCCCAGAGAAAGCATCATGCATCCCCCCCCCCCCCAACACCCCCCAGCTGCCCCCCTGGGGGGCTCTGCCCAGCGTTTGGGCTGCAGCATCAGCCCTGGGGCAGGAGGGTTGCTGCTGGCTTCTGCTGGTGGAGATAGGAGGGAAGGAGGCTTAAATAATGCCAGGGGGGTGGCAGGACACCCACCAAGCTGTGGGAGAGCTGGAGGAGCTGGCAGAGAGGCTTCCCATCACACCACGGCGGGTCTCAGCAGCAGGGAGTGCCAGGCAGGAGTGCTGGGCAGGGGCTGCCCCATCACACTGCTCCCCCAGCGCTGCCCCTGGGGCCCTGAAGGGTTCCTGTTGTCCCCCCAGATGTGCCCTGTGTGGCTCTGAGGGTCACCCATGGGTGTGGGTGAGGGTGCCTGAGCACCCCTTGCCACAGCAGCCCCCCCAGAGCCCCAGCCTCCTGGCAGAAGGATGGGAGGAAGGGCAGGCTTTCCCTTGGGGACCCCTCAGCACCCCGAGCAGCCTGCAGGCACCAGCCAGGGCTCGCACTGAGGGGCTGGCAGGGACTGCAGGGCTTGCCCACTTAGGGAGTGGAAACGGTACTGGGGGGTGGGGGGTTCAGAGCCGAGCAGAGCCAGCTCCTGGGGTTCAAAGGCCTGAGCCCTGGAAGAAGGCAGGGGGGAGACACCAGGGAGGGAGACACCAGGCAGGGAGAAACCAGGCAGGGAGAAACCAGGTAGGGAGGAGAAACAAGGCAGGGAGACGTCAGGCAGGGAGACATCAGGCAGAGACACCAGGCAGGGAGACATCAAGGAGGGAGGAGAAACAAGGCAGGGAGATATCAAGAAGGGAGGGGGAACAAGGCAGGGAGAAACCAGGCAGGGAGGATGCACCAGGCACGGAGGAGAAACAAGGCAGGGAGACACCAGGTAGGGAGGATACACCAGGCAGGGAGACATCAGGCAGGGAGGAGAAACCAGGCAGGGAGATATCAAGAAGGGAGGAGGAACAAGGCAGGGAGACACCAGGCAGGGAGGAGACATCAGGCAGGGAGAAACCAGGCAGGGAGAAACCAGGCAGGGAGATATCAAGCAGGGAGATATCAAGCAGGGAGGAGGAACAAGGCAGGGAGACACCAGGCAGGGAGGATGCACCAGGCAGGGAGACCCCAGGCAAGGAGAAAGTGCTGCCAGGCACAGGACTGCCCTGGCTCTGCTCCTGGCAGATCTGCTCTTCCGTGGGTGGGTGTGTGGGTCTCTAGATCTGAGGGGAGGGAGGGAAACAATGCAATAAAATCAGAAATAACCATCTTGAGGGTCTGTGGGAAATGCAGAGAAGCCAGAAGTCCTTTGGTAAAGCTTCCCTTGGTCACAGCTGGGAGGGTGGGAGGGTGAGGGGTGACTTTGGGGTGCACCTGGGCTGATGGAGGCAGATCGTGGGGTTCACAGGAAGCAAACAGGCTGGGGAGGGCAGTGGAAGAGGGTTCATTACCCAATTAGCTTCTCCAGATGCTAACTGGGGTCGTTTTTGGAGGGATGGCACCATGAAACCCAGTGTAAGCCAGCTGCTCTTGGGGTACCAGCCCTCAGTGCCCAGGCGATGGGCTCCCAGCAAGGTGATGGCTTCACCCAGGGCTGGCAGCAGAAGGGCACCTGGTAGGACAGGCATGTCCCCTGCTGGGGCTTCCAGAAGTCTCTCTGGAGCTGGAGGAGGTGTTTTGGGTATCAAGGGAAGGGCAAGCTGCTGGCTGCCTGTTCCTGCCCGCTGCAGCCAGCCTGTGCCTGGGGCTGGGCAGGGAACAGAGGGGAGGGGAATGGGAAGGGAATGGGGAGGGGAAGGACGAGATGCTGCCAGGGCAGGAGCTCCCACAGCCTGGGGCTTGGGCTTGGGGCTTGGGCTGGCCTCCCCCTGTGCTGGATAAACCCATCGCTGGACCAGGAACCACCATCCCAGGGACACTGCCCCTCATCCCAGGGACACTGCCCCTCATCCCAGGGACACTGCTCCTCATCCCAGAACCACCATCCCAGGGACACTGCCCCTCATCCCAGGGACACTGCCCCTCATCCCAGGGACACTACCCCTCATCCCAGGAACCACCATCCCAGGGACACTGCCCCTCATCCCAGGGACACTGCTCCTCATCCCAGGGACACTGCCCCTCATCCCAGGAACCACCATCCCAGGGACACTGCTCCTCATCCCAGGGACACTGCCCCTCATCCCAGGGACACTGCTCCTCATCCCAGGGACACTGCCCCTCATCCCAGGGACACTGACCCTCATCCCAGGAACACTGCCCCTCATCCCAGGGACACTGCTCCTCATCCCAGGGACACTGCCCCTCATCCCAGGAACCACCATCCCAGGGACACTGCCCCTCATCCCAGGGACACTGCCCCTCATCCCAGGGACACTGCTCCTCATCCCAGGGACACTGCTCCTCATCCCAGAACCACCATCCCAGGGACACTGCCCCTCATCCCAGGGACACTGCCCCTCATCCCAGGAACACTGCCCCTCATCCCAGGAACACTGCCCCTCATCCCAGGGACACTGACCCTCATCCCAGGAACACTGCCCCTCATCCCAGGGACACTGCTCCTCATCCCAGGGACACTGCCCCTCATCCCAGGGACACTGTCTCTCATCTTTTGGAGCTGGGGGACAGCACTGGGAGCAACAAAGGGATGAGATTCCTCAAGAAAGAGAGAAAACCTTCATTATAATCATCATAATAGAAGACACCAGCAGCCCTGCTCCTTCCTGAGGTCACCTCTGCACCCCCAGCAGCACCCCAAGCTCCTCTGCTCCCAGTGCAGCGGCTCTGGGGGCTGATGGAGCACCCCATGGCACCCCAAAGCTCACAGAGGCTGGCTCAGGAGGAGCTGGGGGGGTGCAGGGGTGTCCCAAAGCTCCTGGAGAGGCAGTGCTGGCAGGGTGATGGTTATGGGGCTCCCCTGACCCGGGCTGGTGAAGCTGGAGGCCAGCCAGCCAGATGCCTGGATAAGACATGAAGCCAAGTGGAGGGTAAATCCAGTCAGTCCCAGCGCTTCCCACCGGGCTGTGAGCACCCAGGCTGTAAACACACCCGAATCAAAGGCTCATAAAACATGCAAATGGCTCCCTGTGTGTCTGTCTGTCTCCTTCCCATGGCTTTGCCCCTCACCCCCCCCCCCCCTTCCTCTGCCTTCCTATCTCTCCATCTCCCTCCTCTCCACCATCTCCTCCCCAGGAGCCTGTCAGGGCAAGGGAGGCAATCTTTCACAGACATTTTTGTGGTTCTGGGCAGCAAGTCAAAATAAAAAAATCTGCTTTTTTTTTCCTTCCACCCCCCCTCCACCCTCCCCCCTGCTCCTACCCCCATCCCCACCCCACACCCCCCCCCCCCTTTCCCCATCCCAGACTCAGGGACACGTCACCCCCACCCTGCACAGCCATCAAAATAAACATTCATTAAGATCTTCCCAGTGATGTTCCCTGTCACAAATTACCAGCCCCACACAAGAAAGGCTGCTGTGCAACTGCTCATGATGTCAGCTGATCCCCTTGCAGGATGGGTGAGATAAAGCAGCAGAGTTCCTCTCCTGCCCCTGGCCACAGCCTGCTCCCTGGGGCTGCATGGGCAGAGCCTGGGGCTGGGCGCTGAGCGGGTGCTGGGACACTGTGCTCTGTCTAAATGGGGGGATTTCATGGCCTTAGTGGGAAACTGGGGTCTTCTCAATGCATGGGATGGGTGGGGAAGGGCTGTGGGGCACAGGGGATGCTGGGCATACAGGGGATGCAGGGGCACAGGCGTGCAGGAGATGCAGGGGATGCTGGGGATGAAGGGACACAGAGGTGCAAGGATGCTGGGGATGCTGAGGATGTAGGGGTTGCAGGGGATGCAGGGGATGCAGGGGATGCAGGGGATGCAGAGGATGCTGGGGATGCAGAGACACAAGGATGTAGGGGATGCTGGGGATGCAGGGGCACAGGGATGCAGGGGATGCTGGGGATGCAGGGGATCCAGGGGATGCAGGGGATGCTGGGGATGCAGAGACACAAGGATGTAGGGGATGCAGGGGCACAGGGATGCAGGAGTGCAGGGGATGCAGAGGCACAGGGATGCAAGGGATACATGGACTGGGGATGCAGAAACACAAGGATGCAGGGGATGCTGGGGATTCAGGGGACACAAGGATGCAGGGGACACAGGGTTTGCAGGGGATGCAGGGAATACTGGGGGATGCAGAGACACAAGGGCGTAGGGGATGCTGGGGATGCTGGGGATGCAGGGGCACAAGGATGCAGAGGTTGCAAGGGATGCAGGGGATGCTGGTGATGCAGGGGGTGCAGAGGATGCAGGGTATACTGGGAGATGCAGAGACACAAGGATGCAGGGGTTGCAGGGGATGCAGGGGATGCTGGTGATGCAGGGGTTGCAGGGGCACAAGGATGCAGAGGTTGCAAGGGATGCAGGGGATGCTGGTGATGCAGGGGTTGCAGGGACACGAGGATGCAGGGGAGGCAGGGGATGCAGGGGAGAGGCATGCAGGGCTGCAGAGGCGCAGGAGCACAGGGCTGCGGGGCAGCAGGGCTGTAGGGCGCAGGGGTGAGGGGCGCTGGCGCTCCCTGGCCCAGGGCAGCGGGGATGCGCTGCGGCAGCGTGGGCTCGGTGCGGGGCGGCTGCCAGCCAGCCGGGGCGGGCAGGGTGGGGAGGCAGGAAAGGGAGCCCCGCTCCTCCTCCTCCCCTCGGGGAGAGCTGCGGCTCTCGGCGGGAGGCTTGTGAGTGCACCCAGACTCTCTGGAGCCTCCCATGGAAATGCTGGCGGGACCCAGCCAGCTCTTAGCTCACTCACCTGAGATCACCGCCCGGGTCCCCTGGCCCAGTCCCTCCACCCCAGACCCAGTCCCTCCACCCCCAGACCCAGTCCCTCCATCCCCAGACCCAGTCCCTCCATCCCCAGACCCAGTCCCACCATCCCCAGACCCAGTCCCTCCATCCCCTGGCCCAGTCTCTCCATCCCCAGACCCAGTCCCACGACCCCCAGACCCAGTCCCTCCATCCCCAGACCCAGTCCCTCCATCCCCAGACCCAGTCCCTCCATCCCCAGACCCAGTCCCTCCATCCCCAGACCCAGCCCCTCCATCCCCAGTCCCAGTCCCTCCATCCCCAGACCCAGTCCCTCCACCCCCAGACCCAGTCCCTCCATCCCCAGACCCAGTCCCTCCACCCCCTGGCCCAGTCCCTCCACCCCCAGACCCAGTCCCTCCACCCCCTGGCCCAGTCCCTCCACCCCCAGACCCAGTCCCTCCATCCCCAGACCCAGTCCCTCCATCCCCAGACCCAGTCCCACCACCCCCCCAGTCCCAGTCCCTCCATCCCCAGACCCAGTCCCTCCATCCCCAGACCCAGTCCCTCCATCCCCAGACCCAGTCCCTCCACCCCCTGGGCTTGGCCCGTGGCTCAGCAGGACGCTGGGGGGGTTCTGCTGGCTGGAGGAGGCTGGGGAGCTGCCATGCACAGAGGGACCTGCAGGGAGATGGGCTGGACAGGCTGGCTCTGCTCCCAGCTCCAGGGCAGCCCCTGAGGGCAGGGTCCCTGCTGAGGTCCCAGCACCCACCCACCTCGCCCTCCTGCAGCCCTGCTGGGGGAGCTGCAGCCAGTTATTCCCCAGGCATCAGCACATCACCAAAGCAAAATGACCCCAGGAACCTGGAACGGGATCAGGTTTGGCTCCAAGTGTCACCTGCTGACCCTGGGGGCGGGGAGGGGAGGGCTGGGGGGCAGCTATGTGCTGTGTGGGTGCCAGGAGAGCCAGAAAACCCTCACCCACCGTCAGCAGTTGGGGAGAGGCGCTGGCACTCCCTCCCCATGCCAGAGGAGTTTCTCCCCCTCCTGGGTGAAGCTCCCAGAGGAGTGACCCCTGGGCTGCCCCCTGTGCCCTCCTCAGCGTGGGCCAGCGGGATGCTGGGTCACACCCAGCCACCTCCCACCCCAAAAAGCATCTCTGAGCTGTCAGTGCTGCATCCCCCGGTGGGAAACACCCCTCCAGCTGCTGCCTCTGCTGAGGGGCTCGAGGGGAGTAACTCCCTGACTCCAGGAGACACCACCCAGGGGGGATCACAGAGACCCCTCCTCAGGGGCCCCCCACAGCTCAGGCCACCCCGACTCTGTCCCAGGGGGCAGGGTGGGTGTTTGCCCCCTGGATGCAGCAGCTCCCAGCGATTTGGGGATCGTGCTTTCCCCCAGCCCAGCGGACACACCAGCAGGATGTCAGGGGGGGCAGGAGGCAATCCTGGCTGGGTGAAGCTGGGGAGGGTACCCCCGTGCCCTCTGCCCTGCCTGCCCAAACCAACCCCCCCATCCCCTCCAGCTCCATCTGGAGAGGAGCCCTGCTCTTTGCCTGGCTCTGGAGCGGGGTGAGCTGGGGAAAATCAAGGCAGGATTTGCATTAACAGCAGTTACTACAACAAGATCACAGCCAAACACAATATTAGGGGCTCAGCTCCCCCCCCCCTCCATCCTTAGTGCTTCCAGATGGAGACCAAAGGGTGGGGGCCAAGCCCACGTTCCTGCTCTCAGCACGGACCTCTCCTCCAGCCCCAGGCTGCAGAGGGGGGGTGAGGAGGGACAGATCTGCCCTTTGTCCAAGCTCAGAGCCCGATGCTGAAGCAGTGAGGGGGACCAGCGGGTCCCCCCTGCTTCCAAAGCTGCAGAGGGATTTCCCTTCACATCAGAGAGAGATCTGGGGGGGAGAGGGTAAGGAAAGGAGGAAAAACAAAAGAGAAAGAGATCAGGATATTCTGTGGGTCCCTTGGGATCTGTATAAGGGGAAGACATCCTTGGAATAACACCAGCAGCCCCAGTGCTGCCTTCCAAGGCTGGGCAGGAGCCGGCCTCTCCAGGCACTGGGAGGGCCCTGGCAGAGTGCTGGAGATATTCATGGCCCAGGAGGGAGCCCTGGGAATTCAACAGGCCCCAGGTGGAAGTAGGTAGGAAGAGCTGGCACGGGCTCCTTGGCTGACACCTACTCACACAGGTTTGGCTTTGCCATGGAAGCCTCCAGGCAGAGATGTTCCCCAGGAGCAGCCAAATCCTGGTGCCTGGGGGCTGTGTTACCCCCTCCCCCATCTCTGCCAGGACCCCCCCATCCCAGGGAGCTGTCAGCTCGCTCCTCTGAGCTGGAGCACTTTGCCTGTGCCATGCCTGGGGCTTTGCCAGGTTGGTTCTGATAAGGAAGGTGCCTCATGGGGATGTGGGGGGTGGGGGGTGCAGCTCTGCCCCATCAGCACCCACATCCCCCCCCCCACACACCCCCATCCCTGCACTTAGCAGTGCTGCTTGCTCCCCCTCCCTGGCTGAGGAGCCCAAGCTCTGCTCATCTCCTTGTCAAGGTGCCTCATGGAGATGTGGGGGTGCAGCTCTGCCCCATCAGCACCCCCGCACCCCCCACCCCACACCCCTGCACCCAGCAGTGCTGCTTGCTCCCCCTCCATGGCTGGGGAGCCCAAGCTCTGCTCATCTCCTGGTCATGCAGGCAGCTCGCTAAGCAGCCAGGCTGATTGGTACCCAGACTTCACGTGGGGTTGGCTCTTCCCAACCATCAGCACCATCCCCAGGGGGCATCACCACCCCTTTCCCCCCCCCCAGGAGCCTGAGAGCGAGGTGCTGGGTCTGTCCATCAGCATCAGGGGGCTGCTCGTCCTCCTTGGGGCACGAGGTGGGGTAGAGACACCCTGGGTTCTCCTGGCATCACGGGGTCACCCCAGCACAGGGGGTCACCCCAGAACGCAGGGTCACCCCAGAACACAGGGTCACCCCAGCACACGGGGTCACCCCAGCACACGGGATCACCCCAGCACAGGGGGTCACCCCAGAACACAGGGTCACCCCAGCACACGGGGTCACCCCAGCACACGGGATCACCCCAGCACACGGGATCACCCCAGCACAGGGTCACCCCAGCACGCAGGGGATCACCCCAGCACACGGGATCACCCCAGCACAGGGGATCACCCTAGCACATTGGGATCACCCCAGCACAGGGGGTCACCCCAGCACAGGGCATCACCCCAGCACACAGGGTCACCCCAGCACAGGGGATCACCCCAGCACAGGGGATCACCCTAGCACAGGGGATCAGGGTCACCCTAGCACACAGGGTCACCCCAGCACACAGGGGATCACCCCAGCACAGGGAGTCACCCCAGCACAGGGTCACCCCAGCACAGGGCATCACCCCAGCACACAGGGTCACCCCAGCACAGGGGATCACCCCAGCACACAGGGTCACCCCAGCACAGGGCATCACCCCAGCACAGGGCATCACCCCAGCACACAGGGTCACCCCAGGGTGTGCACAGCACCTTCAGAAGCACGTGAGGATGGGAATCCCATCCCAGGCATCGTGCTTTCCCGCAGCAGCCAGCAGAGAGGAGCAGCCCCCAGCTGCAGCCATGGTGAGCACCGAGCATCTCTGCATCCCCCGTGCGGCAAGGCTCGGAGGGGGCAGCGCGGCTGGAGCAGGATGCCGTGGCTGGAGCAGGATGCCGTGGCAGGAGCAGGATGCCGTGGCTGGAGCAGGATGCCGTGGCAGGAGCAGGATGCCGTGGCTGGATGCTCTGCCCTGCGAGCCAGCAGGGGCTCAGCACCCTCCCGGCACGGCCGGCAGGTTCCCCTCAGCCCGCAGGCAGCTCCGTGCCGGCGCAGAGGCTCTGGCGGGGCGCAGGGCGGATGCGGTCGCTCACGTCCCGCTTGGCCCCGCTGTGTTTACGGAGCAGCAGCCGTGTTTACCGGCCGCCTGGGCCCTCTGCAGACCGGAGGCAGCTGCAGTTGGAGGAGGGATGTGGGGAGGGGGGTCCTGCGGTGCTCTCTGGAGCTGGCTGTGCGCTCAGCCCCAGGAGCGCAGCCTTGTTTGTCCTGCTCTGGAATCCCAGAACCAGCAGGTGGGAAAAGACCTTTAAGCTCATCCAGTCCAACCATTCCCATCCTGTGCTGACCCCCATCCCTGAGCACCTCATCTCCCCTCTGTTAAACACCCCCAGGGGTGACTCAGCCCCTCCCTGGGCAGCCTGTGCCACAGCCCCACAGCTCTGCCAGGGAAGAACTTTGCCCTCCCAGCTGAGCTGCCCCTGCCCTGGGGCAGCTTGAGCCCATTGCCCCTTGTCCCATCTCCTGTCCCCTGGCTGCAGAGACCATCCCCCACCTCTCTGCACCCTCCTGTTACCCAGTGGGGCAGTCTGGGGACCCTTCCCAGGGGATGCTGCAGGTGATGGCTACGGGGTTAGAACAAGCACTGAAGCTCAGCACCGATTTTAGGGATGCTCTGCACCTTCCCAGCCCTCCACATGGAAGGCAGGGCTCAGGTGGCCAGTGGGATGCAGAGGGTGCTGCCTGGGTGGGACGAGGTGGGGGCTGGGCTGGGTGTAATGACTCGTTTTACACACACAAGGAGCCACATCCCGGAGCATCATCATCACTCCAACCCCCCAAAGGGGAGCTTCATATTTCTTGGCTCCCTGACAGGGTCAGCACAGCGAGTGCTCCCCAGCTTTCCTTTCATTCTCCTCCAAAAACATCCCTTTCCTTGGAGGAGGAGGGGGAGAGCACAAGGGGGAGGGAGTGGGAAAGAAGTGAGCATCCCCCCAGCCACGCATCCAGCTGCACACAGGGAGCAGGGGGCTCTGCCCACACCCCTTCCCCATGCCCCCCATCACCCTCCCGCCCCCATTGCCCCCTCCCAGACCCCTGCGAGTGGGAACAGCCCACCCCCACGCTGCCATGGTCCCCCAGCCCAGCCTGGCCCCGCAGCACATCCTTGCAGGGCCCAGGCTGGTGCGTGTCCGTGGTGGGGAGGCAGCGTGCCAGCGGCCTGGGGAACCCACAGGCAGCTGGGGAAGAGCCTCCCAGGCTTTTTCCCAAGCTCCAGGAGCTCTCTGGAGCCGCCCATCGCTCGCCCCCGGAGCCAGGTGTCCTGTGGAAGGCAGGAGCCCCGGCAAGCTGAGCACAGGGAGATGCTGCCAGCCCCACACGGCCAGCGGCTGGCAGCTGGGGACCACACAGGGACTGGGCCAAACAGGGGATGGGAGGTGCCCCCACACAACCCCCCGGGTACAGGGGCTCACGGGATGCCCAACCCCCAAAACTGGCGTTTGGGGATGTGTGGGATGGGGGGTTTAGGGACAAGGGGGTGGGGGCTGTAGGGACAAGGGGGTGGGGGGTTAGGGACAAGGGGATGGGGGTTTAGGGACAAGGGGATGGGTCTTTAGGGACAAGGGGATGGGGGTTTAGGGACAAGGGGATGGGTCTTTAGGGACAAGGGGATGGGGGGTTTAGGGACAAGGGGATGGGGGCTGTAGGGACAAGGGGATGGGGGTTTAGGGACAAGGGGATGGGGGTTTAGGGACAAGGGGATGGGGGTTTAGGGACAAGGGGATGGAGGTTTAGGGACAAGGGGATGGGTCTTTAGGGACAAGGGGATGGGGGGTTTAGGGACAAAGGGATGGGGGTTTAGGGACAAGGGGATGGGGGTTTAGGGACAAGGGGATGGGTCTTTAGGGACAAGGGGATGGGGGCTGTAGGGACAAGGGGATGGGGGTTTAGGGACAAGGGGATGGGTCTTTAGGGACAAGGGGAGGGGGGTTTAGGGACAAGGGATGGGTCTTTAGGGACAAGGGGATGGGGGTTTAGGGACAAGGGGATGAGGGGTTTAGGGACAAGGGGGGTGGGGGCTGTAGGGACAAGGGGGGTGGGGGTTTAGGGACAAGGGGAGGGGGGTTTAGGGACAAGGGGATGGGTCTTTAGGGACAAGGGGATGGGGGTTTAGGGACAAGGGGACAAAAGGAGGGTGGGAGGTGTTGGGGGGGAAGAAATGAGGTGGAGGAGTGGAAAGGGAAGGGGTTATGGTGAGGAGGAGAGTGGCTGTGCTGGGCAGGGACACATATGGGCCAGGAGTGCCCCAGCCCCGTGCTCAGCACCCTTGGGACAGAGCATCCTTGGGACTGAGGTGCTTTTTGGTGTACCCCAATAAAACCCCACCCATGAAACCCTCCAGTCTGACAGCCCCTGTTCCCCAGTCTATTTTAAGGCCACCCAGTGCCACCCTTCCCACATCCCTGCCACCCACAAAGCCCCCTCAGGCACCTGCCCACCACAGCTCCATCGCACCCCCAGCCCTCTGCTCCCCACACCGCAGCGCTGCAGGGCAGAGGGGTGGCTCTGGGTGACAGGAGTGGGGGCACCATCTCCAGTTATCCCCCCCCAGCCGTGTTGCTGGCTGCTCTCCTTCCATCCCCACAGCTTTCCAGGCCTCCCCATACAGAGTGTTACCCAGAGCTGGAATGGGAAAGCTTCAGCCTGGCAGAACAGGAGCACTGGGAGCACTGGGAGGACAGGAGCACTGGGAGCACAGGAGCACTGGGAGGACAGGAGCACTGGCAGAACTGGCTTTTCTTGTATTGGTTTTTCCTCTCCTGAAGGATGCTGTGTGGAGCTGAACATGACAAATATGCCAGGAATGTTTGTCCTCAGGGCTGGGGAGAGCAGGGAAAGGCCCCGAGAAAGGCACTGCTGGCACCTCACCAACACACCAGCCCTGCTGTTTGTCCCAAAACAAGGGCCAGCACCAGCTGCCTGCACCCGGAGCAGGATGCCAGAGGGTGCTGGGGGGGCACATCACCCCAGGAGTGATGGGGACAGGATGCCAGTGGGTCCTGGGGGGGCACATCACCCCAGGAGCAATGGGGCACATGGGGCACATCACCCCAGCAGCAATGGGGGCAGGATGCCAGTGGGTGCTAGGGGGGCACATCACCCCAGCAGCAATGGGGCACATGGGGCACATCACCCCAGCAGTGATGGGGACAGGATGCCAGCGGGTGCTGGGGGGGCACATCACCCCAGGAGTGATGTGGCACATGGGGCACATCACCCCAGCAGTGATGGGAACAGGATGCCAGAGGGTGCTGGGGGAGCACATCACCCCAGGAGCGATGGGGCACATGGGGCACATCACCCCAGCAGCGATGGGGGCAGGATGCCAGTGGGTGCTAGGGGGGCACATCACCCCAGCAGCGATGGGGGCAGGATGCCAGCAAGTGCCATGTGGTGCACATCACCCCAGCAGCAAGGGGGGACCTGCCCTCCAGCTGCACCCAGAGCAGCCCCATGCCCCAGCGCTGCCCCTTTTTGGGGAGAGCAGCAGCGGAGCTGAGCAGGGGCCGTGGGTGATTGATGTGATGTGATGTGATGTGGGGTGTGCAGCTCCTCGGGGTCCATCTCCCCTCTGCTCCAGTTTGTCCCAGAGTGGCTGGAGAGCCGATGGGTTTGGGGGATTTTCTGGCTTGGCAAGCCCACCCATGGCAGCAGCATCACCCCCACCCAGCTCAGAGGTGCTGCTGGAGCTGCAGCCCCAGTGGCTGCAGCAGGATGCCAGCGCAGGGCTGCTGCAGTGGCAGAGGGGAGAGCACCCTTGGGTGCACCAGCATCATGCCAGGGGCTCCCATCCCTCCCAGGCTCCTCCAGCAGATCCCAGCCAAACCCTCCCCAGAGGAGCCCCCCAAGGGCAGCAGTGGAACGCCGCCTGCTCGGCGCTTATCGAGCCCCCGAGGAAGGAGCCCAGCGAGCCCCAGCCCTGCTGGGAGGAAGCCATGCACAGCGGGCTGGGGCCGGGGCTAATTAACAGGCCTCGTTAAAAATATATAGTGCTTGGTTTAAAGGAGGTTCCCCCCTAAGCCAGAGGAAGCTGGGGAGGGGCTGGGGAGAGATAGCGAGGCGGGCAGGGAGGGGGAGGCGATGCCGGGGTGGGTATCCATTCCCACTGGCTCCCATTCCCAATCCAGTGCCTCTCTGGAGCTGTAGGCGCCCTCGGGCCTATTAAAGCACCCCAGAGGAAACTGTAAAGTGCAGGAAAACAGCCCAATCAGGCTGACCCCATCACAAACCCCAGCCAAGCCCAAGGTAGCGGGTAAACAAAGCAAAGCTCCCCACTGCCAAACCCACCCAGTGATCCCAGCCCCACCGGCCCCACCGCTCCCAGGGCGGCCCCACAGCCCCCACCAGGACCCCCAGCCTGTGGCTGCTTCCCAAGGATGCTCCCACATCCCACCTACCTTTGGGTTTGCCCCCTCCCCACAGCCCTCTGGGGGGCACAGCTCCAGGGCACAGGCTCCACAGCGGGCACGGAATTGGGCAAAGACCATCCCCCCCTCCCCAAAACTTGCCCAGCCCCTCTGGGACAGCACGCATGGCCCCTGCCCCTCGTGGGGCTGTGAGGAGTGAAGGCAGCTGGGCTGCTCTTCCCGAATTCCTTGGCCAAGGAGGGGATGATGTTAGATGAGTCAACAGTTGGCCCGAGTGCTGGGGTCGGGAGGGTAACGTTTCCTTCAAAGGCAGATGCTTCCTCTCCTCCTCACTGGAGACTGTGATGCTCCAGCCCAGCCGTGGGGCTATTCTCTCCCAGGCAGGGCAGGACTGGTGTGTTTCTGAGCCTCAGAGCTGCTCCAAATTCCCCTCCCAAACCCTTCTGACACCCACGGAGAGGCACTGGCACAGTGGCAAGCCATCAGCATGGGTCCCACTGAGGTACCGCTCAGTCTCCCTGGACACCGGTAATTCAGCCAGAACCTGAGCAATCTGCTGTGCATAATAGCCAGGAATCTGCTCTCAGCAGCGGGCTCTGGAATCAGCATCCCAGCAGAGGCAGCCTGGATTAATCAGCCTGGCCACAACTCGGAACAAACCTGCTGATTAAGCCTTGGCAGGGGTAGGTGGGGGTGGAGGGGGCGGGTGGGGGGGGATGTGTGTGCTAAGGACCTTCCTCCCACACCGGCACAGCACCAGGGTTCAGGAAGCTTTAGGAAGGGATTGACTGCTTTCTTCTGGAGCTCTCTGCCTGAGCCCGTGTCCCCCATGTCCCCCATGTCCCCTATGATGGGAGCGGAATGGAGCGGGCACGGAGCGGGCACATGGGAGGGGATGCAGGGCCACTGCCCTGGCTCTGCTGCTGGGGAGAGATTGGCGAGGTGTTGGGGGTGCTCCCAGCATCCCTGCATCCCCATATTCCAGCATCCCAGCATCCCTCATCCCCGCATCCCTGCATCCCAGAATCCCTGCATCCTAGCATCCCTGCATCCCAGTATCCCAACGTCCCTCATCCCCACATCCCCGTATCCCTGCATCCCAGCATTCCTGCATCCTGGCATCTCTGCATCCCAGTATCCCAGCATCCCTCATCCCCGTATCCCTGTATCCCAGTATCCCAGCATCCCAGCATCCCTGCATCCCTCATCCCCACATCCCTGCATCCCCGCGTCCCAGCATCCGAGCATCCGAGCATCCCCACATCCCAGCATCCCTGCGTCCCAGAATCCCAGCGTCCCTCATCCCCACATCCCCGCATCCCTGCATCCCAGCATCCCTGCATCCTAGCATCCCCGCATCCTAGCATCCCCGCATCCCCACATCCCAGCATCCCTGCATCCCAGCATGCCTGAGCTGTCCCTGACAGACAGATGGAGGGAGATTCAGTGTCTGTGTGTCCATGTTTCCATGTGTCTGTCTGTGTGTCTCTGGTGTGTCCATGCATCTGTGTGTCCATGTGTCCGTGTGTCTGTGTGTCCGTGTGTCCGTGTGTCTGTGTCTTTGGTGTGTCCATGTGTCTATGTGTCTGTGTGTCCGTGTGTCTGCGTGTCTCTGCTGTGTCCGTGTGTCCAGGTGCAAGAGGCACAGTGCCCGCTCCCCGGCAGCAGGATGTTTACAGGATGGTTCCTGCCCGGCCAAGGACGCGCCGAGCCGCAGGGAAAAGGACAAAACCCAATGATCCCGTCCCCATCCCTGGGCAGATGCGGAGTAAACACAGCTGCTGACCCCCCCCCAGGCTGCTGAGCTCCCCCGAAGCAGCACGGACCCCCTGAGCTCCCGCGCTCCCCCCAGGCTGCTGAGCTCCCCCCAAACTGCTGCTCTCCCCCTGGGCTGCTGAGCTCCCCCCAAGCAGCACAGACCTCCCCAAACTGCTGTGCTCCCCCCGGGGCTGCTGAGCTCCCCCCAAGCAGCACGGACCTCCCCAAACTGCTGTGCTCCCCCCCAAGGTGCTGAGCTCCCCCCAAGCACTATGGACCCCCGAACTGCTGTGCACCCCCCAAGGTGCTGAGCTCCCCCAGGCTGCTCCGCTCCCCCTGAGCAGCACGGACCCCTGAGCAGCTGTGCTCCCCTCAGGCTGCTGAGCTCCCCCTGAGCAGCACGGGGACCCCCAGAGCAGCACAGACCCCCGAGCTGCTGAGCTCCCCCAAGCAGCTCGGCCACCCCGCCCTGCCTGCCTGCCATGGTCCCCACACCAAGGGGACGAGGATGCTCTGCCGGGCAGCCGCACACCCGTGGGCCCCTGGCTGTGGGCAGGGCTGTGGATGGAGGTGGCCTCGGACCCCATGGGAGTCCTGAGCCCCAGAATGGGTGGGCATGGGATGGAGGCAGGATTTGGGCAGCAGAGCTGGCTTCAGGGACAGGCTGTGACCCTTGGAATGGGTGGGCATGGGATGGAGAGAGGATTTGGGCACCTGAGCCGGCTCCAGGGACGGGCTGTGACCCCCAGAACGGGTGGGCATGGGATGGAGAGAGGATTTGGGCACCAGAGCCAGCTTCAGGGTCAGGGACAGGGACAGGCTGTGACTCCCAGAATGGGTGAGCATGGGATGGAGAGAGGACCTGGGCACCAGAGCTGGCTCCAGGGACAGGCTGTGACCCCTGGAATGGGTGGGCATGGGATGGAGACAGGATTTGGGCAGCAGAGCCGGCTCCAGGGCCAGGGCCAGGCTGTGGCTCGGCAGGGGCTGCCTGGGGGTACCCCCACACGGCTGCATGCCCACCACAGCACGGCGGCTGGGATTTCCCATCTCCTTCCTTCCTGCCTTCTTCCTTCATTTAGCGCAGGGAGCAGGTCCTGGCAGCAGGTCCTGGGGGCGCACCCCACCCCGCAGAGCTCCCCACCCCGCCCCACCCCAACCTGAGGAGGAAGGGAGCGTTTCCCATGTTTCCTATGCACCCGCAGCGCCCCGGGGCAGAGCCGGGGGTGGGAACCGGCAGCCGCCTCCCCCTGAGCTCCCGGCTCTGGATTTACATGGGGTGTGTGGCTGGGGGGATGCTGGGGGACTGGGGGGATGCTGGGGGTCTGGAAGAGATGCTGGGGGGCCTGTGGGGATGCTGGGGGCTGGAAGAGATGCTGGAGGCTGTGGGGATGCTCCAGGCTGTTTGGATGTTGGGGGCTGTGGGGATGCGGGAGGCTGGCAGGGATGCTGGGGGCTGTGGGGGTGCTGGGGGCTGTGGGGATGCTGGGGGCTGTGGGGATGCTGGGGGCTGCGGGGATGCTGGGGGGGTGACAGGGATGCTGGGGGTCTGGAAGAGATGCTGGGGGGCCTGTAGGGATGTTGGGGGCTGGAAGAGATGCTGGAGGCTGGAAGAGATGCTGGAGGCTGTGGGGATGTTGGGGGCTGTGGGGATGCTGGGGGGGTGGCAGGGATGCTGGGGGTCTGGAAGAGATGCTGGAGGCTGTGGGGATGCTGGGGGCTGGAAGAGATGCTGGAGGCTGTGGGGATGCTCCAGGCTGTGGGGATGTTGGGGGCTGTGGGGATGCGGGAGGCTGGTGGCGATGCTGGGGGCTGTGGGGGTGCTGGGGGGCTGGGGGGATGCTGGGGGGGTGGCAGGGATGCTGGGGGGGCTGGGGGGATTCTGGGGGCTGGAAGAGATGCTGGAGGCTGTGGGGATGCTCCAGGCTGTGGGGATGTTGGGGGCTGTGGGGATGCGGGAAGCTGGCAGGGATGCTGGGGGCTGTGGGGGTGCTGGGGGGCTGTGGGGATGCTGGGGGGGTGGCAGGGATGCTGGGGGGCTGGAAGAGATGCTGGAGGCTGTGGGGATGCTCCATGCTGTGGGGATGTTGGGGGCTGTGGGGATGCTGGGGGCTGGCAGGGATGCTGGGGGCTGTGGGGATGCTGGGGGCTGTGGGGGTGCTGGGGGCTGTGGGGATGCTGGGGGGCTGTGGGGATGCTCCAGGCTGTGGGGATGTTGGGGGCTGTGGGGATGCGGGAGGCTGACAGGGATGCTGGGGGCTGCAGGGTGCTGGGGGGGTGGCAGGGATGCTGGGGGGGGGGGGGTGGCAGGGATTCTGGGGGGGCTGTGGGGATGCTGGGGGCTGGAAGAGGTGCTGGAGGCTGTGGGGATGCTCCAGGCTGTGGGGATGTTGAGGGCTGTGGGGATGTTGGGGGCTGTGGGGATGCTGGGGGCTGGCAGGGATGCTGGGGGCTGTGGGGATGCTGGGGGCTGTGGGGATGCTGGGGGCTGGCAGGGATGCTGGGGGCTGTGGGGGTGCTGGGGGCTGCAGGGTGCTGTCAGGCAGGCTCTGCGGGGCCCGTGCCCGGGCCGCTTGCACGGAGCTCGGCTGTCCTCTAGCGCACGGCCGGCTCCATGGCAGGGCGCAGGGGGGCGGGGGGGGGCGGGGGAGGGCGGAGGGGGCAGGGCAGGGCAGGGCAGGGCAGGGCGAGGAGGGACCCTGCCCCGCTGCTTCCCACATTTCCCCCTCCCACTCCCTCTGAACCTCCGCATGTTTTGGGGGGAGAGGGGGGGATCTGCCCCTTTCCCAGCCCCAGCTCCTCGCCCTTCCCCCCCATCCCTGTCTGGGCTGGGGCTCTGTCACCGCTGCCCTGGCGGCACCGCGGGCCAGCAGCCCCGAGGCGCGGGGATGGGCGCAGCGCCGCTCGGCCCGGCTGCCCCAGCCCCTCCGTGTCCCCGCGGGCTGCCCCAGGGGCTGGCAGCAGGTTTCAGCCCGGGGGGGCATCTGCGGGGAGGGGGCTGTGCGTGGCCGGGGGGAAGGCTGGGCTGGTCCCGCCTCCGAGGCGCGCTGCAGGGGTGACCCCTGCCCTGCCTGGGGGCTCTCCGGAGAGGTGAGGGCGCTGCCTTCCTGCCCCCCCTTGCCCCCCCGGGCAGGACCCGGCGTTCCCCTCCCTGTTTACCCCCCCTTTCCCCCCTCCCACAGAGTTTGTTGGCACCAGAGGCGTCTCCATCCTCCAGCCCGACCTGGGATGCCGCCGTCCCGTGCTGCAGGGAAGCCTGTTCCCAGCTTTCCTCCTGGGACCCCCCCCACACCCCCCCTTGTGTTTTATTAAACCGAAGCCCCCAAGCCTCTGTGGAGCAGGACAAAGGGCCCGGCCCCGGCAGAGCAGAGGATGGGCACCCCGGGATGCAACCGGCTGCCCACGGGATGCCCACGCGTGTGCGAGGCGGGGGGGGGCACACCCACACACATACCCCCCCACAACCCCCCCGGACACCCCCCGGTGCCGGCAGCGGCCGCGGAGGGGCAGCAGAGCGACGGGGATGGCTGGTGCTGGCAGCGCCCCGGGAACTGGACCGGGACCCCCACCCCACCCCCACCCCCCCATCGGGTCCCCTCGGGTGACCCCGACGAGCTCAAAGCCGCTTTTGCAGCCCCCCCCCCGCCCCGAGGTTTGGGGCGGGGGGAGGGAGGCAAATGCTCCCCCTGCCCTGCTGCTCCCTGTCCCCAAGAAGGACCGGGCTGGTACCCGAGTGTCCGGAGCCGGGGGGGGGATGCTACAGGGAAGAGCCCCTCGGGGAGCAGCGGGGGACCCGGCCGGCTATTGGGGAGCGCCTGGTGACAGCCGCTGTCCCAGCGGGGCCGCCTGCACCCAGGGCACCCCGTGGCACCCCTCGTCCTGCTGGGACAGGGCACGGATGCTGCTGGAGAGGACTGGGAGCGGGGACACGGCCAGAGCTGGGCACTGGTGGGATGAAGCCGGGCCCTGGGCGAGTGGGGAGGTAAGGAGAGGCGAGGGGGAGGCTGCGGGATGTCTCTGCGGTCACAGAACCAGTTGGTTTGGGGGTGCAGCGGCTGGAGACCCCCCCAGTCCTGGGGGGGATGCTCTGACCAAGTCAGGGGTTCAGGCCCCCTCCCCTCCCTCGGCCTGTCTGGGACCTGCCACTCAGGAGGGCTTCTCCACCAGCTGAGGAGGAATGGGCAGCCTCGGTGCCCGCAGGTACCAGCCTCCCCCCGGCCCCCCTGCGCCCTGCCATGGGGGCGGCCGTGCGCTACAGGACGCATTGACCTGTCCGGGCTGGACCGTGGCTGAGGGGCCAGGACCCTCACCCTGACCCTCACCCTGACCCTCACCCTGACCCTCACACCAGGACCCTCACCCCAGGACCCTCACCCTGACCCTCACCCCAGGACCCTCACACAAGGACCCTCACCCTGACACTCACCCCAGGACCCTCACCCTGACCCTCACCCTGACCCTCACCCCAGGACCCTCACACCAGGACCCTCACCCTGACACTCACCCCAGGACCCTCACCCTGACCCTCACCCCAGGACCCTCACCCTGACACTCACCCCAGGACTCTCACCCCAGCACCCTCACCCTGACCCTCACCCCAGGACCCTCACCCTGACCCTCACCCTGACACTCACCCCAGGACCCTCACCCCAGGACCCTCACCCCAGGACCCTCACCCTGACCCTCACCCTGACCCACACCCCAGGACCCTCACCCCAGGACCCTCACCCCAGGACCCTGACCCTCACCCCGCAGGACGAGGCCCCCAGCAGCTGCAGGACTGGCCGTGGGCCCATCCGCCCAGCCGCCTGCCCAATCTGGCCCCCATGCAGGGGCTCCCCCTGGCCAGCCCCCCCCATGGCCCCCGGCCCTCTTCAAAGCGCGGGCTGGCAGTGGTTCTGACGGGCGGGCAGAGCCACCGTGCCATGGGCTTGGCACGCAGCTCAAAGGCTCAATTAGCAACATCTGCTCTGCGGGCCGCAAGCCCTTCTGCCCGCGCCCCTCCCTCGCTCCCAGCGCTCCCAGCTGCGAGCAGCATGGGGCAGCCAGCCCGGGCAGGGCTGTCCCCGGACGGCTGCCTGCCCTGCCAGCGTGGCGTGCTGCGCCGTGCTGCGCCGTGCCATGCTGTGCCATTCTGTGCCGTGCTGTACTGTGCCATTCTGTGCCATGCCATGCCATGCCATGCTGTGCCATGCTGTGCTGTGCCATGCCATGCTGTGTTGTGCCATGCTGTGCTATGCCATGCTGTGCCGTGCTGTGCCTTGCTGTGCCATGCCATGCCATGCCATGCCATGCCATGCCATGCCATGCCATGCTGTGCCATGCTGTGCCATACTGTGCTGTGCCATGCCATGCCGTGCCGTGCCATGCTGTGCCGTGTTGTGCCACCTTTGCCATGCCATGCCATGCCATGCTGTGCTGTGCCATACGGTGCCATGCCATGCTGTGCCGTGCTGCGTTGTGCCATGTTGTGCCATGCTGTGCCATGCTGTGCCATGCTGTGCTGTGCCGTGCTGTGCCTTGCTGTGCCATGCCATGCCATGCCATGCCATGCCATGCCATGCTGTGCCATGCTGTGCCATGCTGTGCTGTGCCATGCCATGTCATGCCGTGCAGTGCTGTGCCATGCTGTGCCATGCTGTGCCATGCTGTGCTTTGCCATGCCATGCCATGCCGTGCCATGCCATGCCATGCCGTGCCATGCTGTGCCGTGCTGTGCCATGCTGTACCATACTGTGCCATGCCATGCCGTGCCGTGCCATGCTGTGCCGTGTTGTGCCACCTTTGCCATGCCATGCCATGCTGTGCTGTGCCATACGGTGCCATGCCATTCTGTGCCGTGCTGTACTGTGCCATTCTGTGCCATGCCATGCCATGCCATGCTGTGCCATGCTGTGCCATGCTGTGCCATGCCATGCTGTGCCATGCTGTGCCATGCTGTGCCATGCTGTGCTTTGCCATGCCATGCCATGCCGTGCCATGCCGTGCCATGCCGTGCCATGCTGTGCCGTGCTGTGCCGTGCTGTACCATACTGTGCCATGCCATGCTGTGCCGTGCCATGCTGTGCTGTGCCATACAGTGCCATGCCATGCTGTGCCGTGCTGCACTGTGCCATGCCATGTCGTGCCGTGCCATGCTGTGCCACCTTTGCCATGCTGTGCCATGTCGTGCTGTGCCATGCTGTGCCATACTGTGCGGTGCCATGCCATGCCATGCCGTGCCATGCTGTGCCATGCTGTGCCATACTGTGCTGTGCCATGCTGAGCTGTGCTGTGCCGTGCTGTGCCATACTGTGCTCTGACGTGTTGTGCCATGCTGTGCCATGCCATGCTGTGCTGTGCCATGCCATGCTGTGCTGTGCTGTGCCGTGCCATGCTATGCTGTGCCGTGCCATGCCGTGCTGTGCCATGCTGTGCTGTGCCACCTTTGCCACCACTCTCCCGAGCCCTCGGAGCCAGGGATGGATCCCAGCTTGGTAGGGGGAAGCAACTGGGGGCAACAGCAGAGGGTTTGGGGGGGATGTGTGGAGTGTGGGGTGATGAACCCGAGGCAGGACAGGAGTTGGGGACCTCTCCAGCTGGGTAGGTACCCTGGTGAAGTGTGTGCATCCTGCTCATGCAGGTAAGGGACGTGAGGGAAGGAATGGGAATGGCACAGGGTGGAGCTCTGCAGGGGGAGCAGAGGGTGCTGCATACCCACCCAGCCCCACTCCCTCCTGAGCCGGGGACCCCTGCCTGTGGGGTGGGATGGGCACCGACTGGGGTTCGTGCAGGGAGCACCCACAGCAGGAGGCTGCTCCCAGGGCAGTCACACTGGGAGGGCACTGAGCTGGCCCCACTCCTTCCTCCTGGAGTGACCCATCTGGGGCCAGGCTGGCTGCTTCACCCCACTGCCAGGCTGCAGAGCCAGTGGCTGGGACAGCCAGGATGGAGAGAGCCCTCCCTGTGCAGCCACGGAGCTGGGTCTGAGGGTCCAGGCTGCTGGGCCAAGGTGTGGGGCAGGGAGAGGTACTGAGGAGGGTCAGAACAGCCTTTCTCCTGCAAATACAGGACAGAAACAGCATTGATGGTGCAAGAAAAGGGCCCAGCAAGAGGGCAGGGAAAGGGACAGGCAACAGGGAGCCGGGGAGCTCAGCCATCCCTTCCCCTCCAGCCTGGTGCAGCACTGCTCTGACATGGCACGAGTGTGTGAGGCCTCAGGCGAGCCCCTCTCACCGCTGGTACAGGTTAAGGTGCCGCCACCACAGCTCCCAGCCCACAGCCTCCCTGATGACCAGCTGCCACCGCTGCGCCCTGCACCCTCCCCTCTTCCCCAAGGAGGGGTGGGATGCAAGCATGGCCGTTTCCCAGGGTGGGGGTGCAAGGCAGCTTCCTCCCAGGCTGTGCACTGCGGGTCCCTGGGGTTTGGCCAGCGCTGAGAGGTGACGTGGTGGCACCAGCTGTGGGACCTGATGGGAAAAGCAGCCCGTAGCCTGGAGGCTAGCCGAGAGCCCCTGCCACCACCCATTGTTTGGGAGCTGAAGCAATAGGAGCCCTTGCCCAAGGAGCTGGGAGCCTGGCAGGTCTGGCCAGCAATGTGGTGGGAAGGCTTTCCCAGGAGGGCTGTATAGAAGCAGGGCTGGACGCTATTGACATCATCCTGGGTATGTCTGGAAGCACGGCCGGGCGGCGCCGCAGGAGGTGGGGACAGCCCCCAGCCAGCTGGGATGGGGATCTGTGAAGGAGAGCAGCACGGGCAGTGCCAGAGACCATGGGGTGCCCACTGGAGAGGGGCTCCCTTAGCTCCCCCTCCCCACGAGCATCCCTGCCATCCCAGCCTGGAGTCAGTGGGTCCCATGGGCGCTGTTGGGCAGGGGGCTCCCAAGGTCTGACAGCGAAGTGGAGAGCCCTGGGCATCGTGGTGAGGCTGCCTGCCTGTCCCAGCCTCTTTGAAAGAAGGTCTGGGATGTACACCTCCCTCTTCCCCACCTCCTGGCTCTTCCACAGCCTGAGCAAGGGCTGCTGCAGCCAGGCAGCTCTCAGGGCCATGCTGCATGAAGCCACCCCAGCTGCGTTTTGGCTGCAGCAAACCCAGCCATCCCACGCTGGGGTCATCCCTCAGGACACCCCCTCCAAGCCCAGCAGTGCCCAGCTCAGCTGCGGGGTCCCTCACCACCCCTCACCAGGAGCTGGGGGGCAGCAGGGCTTGCTGGGTCTGTCGCTGCATTGCCAGCTAGATGTGAGGCCAGGAGGCAAAGCTCTCTGCAGCCCCATGGCTCCAGCATCTCCTGGAGCTGGTTTCCTGTGCCTCAGGGTGGGATTTCAAGGCCTCTGTGGCAGGGAAGGAGTAAAGCTGGGGGGATGCAGAGCCCTGTGGGCTGGAGGCTCGGCTGCAGGGTGAGCGTGGCCAGGACTGCTCCAGGGTGAAGCCCTCGAGCAGGATTGCTGCCCCGTGATCCCTCTGGCTGCACATCCTCCCTCTGCCCACCAGCAAAGGCATCCCTGCAGCCCAGGTACCCAGGGGGGATCAGGAGTGGTCCTTCCCAAGCGCTGGCTGGGTGCAGAGGAGGTGACATCGCAGTGCAGGGTGACCGAGGGGCGTGCACAGACCTGGTCCAGCAGCCCCTCCTGCCACCCCATCACTTCAGCCCCTCCATGGGGTGCTTAGCCTGTGCCCTGGCCTCTCTGAGAGCTGCTCGAGCTCCTCCTCCCTTCTCTGGGTGCCTGGCCACCCTCCTCTTGTGGTTAATGATTTGCCTCTCCCAGCTAAGCATCCAGAGCCCATAAAAGCACCCTGAAGGTGCTGGAAAAGCCTCCTGAGTGCCAGGTCAGGGCTGGCCCAGCCCTGCCTCTCCCACCCAAGGAGCCCTGGTGCTGAGAGCCAGCTCAGCATGAGGAAAGCATCAGGAAACCCCGTTGCCCTCTGAATGCCAGCAGCACGCAGAAGCCCCAGGAAGGCAGAGCAAACACACCCCTCCGCTCACCAAGGGCTCCCTGCCAAGCACAGGGAGCAGGAGGAGAGGTTAATGTTTTCCCAGCCAGGGGAAGCTCCCAGCTGGAAATCTCTCCATGCCCTGGAAACGGAGCCCTTCACCAAAGAGTGTTTGTGCAGCTCTGTGTCAGCTGGGGGGATGCTGAGCAGGGCACAGGCTCTGCTTTGGGTGGGAGTGATGAGTTCTCCCTGCACAAGAAGGCAGGGAAGCTGGGGCTGAGCTCAGCCTGGCAGGGTGGGCTCCCAAGGGAGCTCTCCCCCCCTGCCCTCCCTGCTGACTGGGAGCACAGGGGTGTGAAGGAAGAAGGGTCCTCTGGCTGGGGAAGAACTTGAAGGAGGATGGGAAGAGTGGGGCTTGGGGCAGATGAGCAGGAAACAAGCCTGATCTCTCTTAAGGGCAGCTCCCCACTGGAGGAAGGGGAGATCCACTGGGCTGGCTCAAGCATCATCTGAAGTACTGGGCTTACCTGGGAGCCTGCTAGCCTTCAGCAGGAGCCACTAAACCCACTGCTGGGAACGTGGGATGTTGTCTCCCTTCCTGCCCTTCCCAGCAGTGGGACCTGCTCAGGCCCCAGCTGGAGTGTTGTGTCCAGTGCTGGGCTCCCTGGGATCAAACAGCCAGGGATCTCCTGGAGAGAGTCCAGAGGAGGCTGAGGAGATGCTGAAGGGCCTGGAGCATCTCCCCTGGGAGGAGAGGCTGGGTGAGCTGGGGCTGTTCAGCCTGGAGAGAAGAAGACTCAGGGGGGACCTTATGAATGTCTATCAATATCTGAAGCATGGGATGCAGGGGACATGGGCAGCCCCTTCTCAGGGTCAGTGGGGACAGGACAAGGGGTGATGGCCTCAAGTTGGAGCACAGGAAGAACTTCTTCCCAGTGAGAGGGACAGAGCCCTGGGACAGGCTGCCCAGGGGGGTGTGGGGTCTTGGGGCACCAGAGCCACTTCACTGCACACACAGGAGGAGCACAGTCAGCATCTGTGTCTGACATAACAGCTCCAGTGCCTCAACCTTTGGAATGACCCTGTGTGCACTGGGCAGGCACTGGGAGCCCTGGGACAGGAACCTCAGACCCACAGGAACACCACGCTCAGCTCTTCCAGCATCTCCTCCCAGCCAGGCCACGGGCAGGCTGGACAGGGAGGGATGGAGCGGAGGAGCCAGAGGGAGCTGCAGGTGCCAGTGCCACGGCTGAGAGAGGTTCCCCCTGCATCCTGGGTTGTGCTTTTCCTTATATCACTCCCAGTGACGCTCAACATTTGTTCGTTCCGGCTGTAAAGCCTCCCCTGGCTCCACACCAGGTCTTTTCTCACCTCAGTGCCTCAGCCAGAGCAGAGCTGAGCTGTTGGAGCTCAGGCATGTCAGCCCTCACACTGAAGGTGCTGGGGGGTGCTGCAGGAGGGGCAGGGGGCTGGCTCCAGCTGCACGCCCCCCCGGGATGCCTCATCGCCCTGCCAGGGCAGAGAGGTGACCCATTCCCTGTGAGGCAGGGCCCACGCTGGGAGGTGGGTGGCTTTAGTGAGGTGTCCTGGGCGCTCAGCAGACATCCGAGCTGCTGGCCTGGCTGTTTGGGCTCACAGGGGGGTGGGCAGGAGGGTTTCCAGGCACTGTGCTCCCAGCCGAGGGCCAGCTCGTGCGTGCACAAGCACCCCCAGCTCCTTCCCCATGGGGCTCGCTCTCCCCACAGGGCAGAGGGACAAGCAGAGAGGGGTGAAGGCTCCACTCACTGCTTGCCCCGTGCTGGCAGGGTCACAGCCAGGCCCAGACCACCAGCTGGGCTGCCGAGGGGCTGGCAGTGCCCCCGAGCACCACGAAGGAGCCGGTTCACCTTGGCACAGAGCTCCATGACAAGCCCAAAGCAGGAGCTCAGAGCCAGTCCCCACAGCCAGGGCAGTGCCTGAGGGTGAGGGCAGCTCCGTGCCCGGGGCTGGAGCCTCGGAGCAGGCTCTGCCTGCAGCTCTGCCTGCAGCTCTGCCCACAGCTCTGCCCACAGCTCTGCCCTCACTCTGCCCTCACTCTGCCCGCAGCTCTGCCCTCACTCTGCCCTCACTCTGCCCGCAGCTCTGCCCTCACTCTGCCCTCACTCTGCCCACAGCTCTGCCCTCACTCTGCCCTCACTCTGCCCTCACTCTGCCCACAGCTCTGCCTGCAGCTCTGCCCACAGCTCTGCCCACAGCTCTGCCCTCACTCTGCCCTCACTCTGCCCTCACTCTGCCCTCACTCTGCCCACATCAGGGCATCACACCGCCGAGCTCTGCCCTTCCCAGCAGCAGCCCCGGGTTAACCAGCGCTGAGCCTCCTCACGGGCTGGGGTCACAGGGCAGCAGCATCCATCCCCGGGCCCCGGCTCCCTCTCTGCTCCGGGACCCCCAGGCACGGAGCCGCCGGGGCTCTTTCCGGGCCGCGGGTACCCCCGGCTGTGCCGCGGACGGGCCGTGCGACCCCGAGGGCGCCGTGCCGGCTCCCGCAGCATCCCGCGGCCGCGGGTCCGGCTCGTACGGGTGCAAAGGGCGGTGTGGTGCCTCCCCCCCGGGCCGGGCCGGCCCCGAGCCCCCGGCCAGCGCGGCAGCGCCCACGGAGCTCCCGGGGTGCGGGCAGAGCGCGGGTCTCCCGGGCCGGGGGGGAGGTGGGGGGGGATACACACATCCCCACCCCCGTCCCCGGGCCGGGGATGAGATGAGGGGGGGGGATACACACACAAGCCCCCTTCCCCGGGCTGGGAATGAGATGGGGGGGGGGATACACACCCGTCCCCGGGCCGAGGGGTGAGGTGTGTGGGGGGGATATAGACACAAACCCCCATCCCCGGGCCAGGGGCGAGGTGGGGGGGGATACACACATACACCCCCGTCCTTGGGCCGGGGTGAGATGAGGGGGGGATACACACACCCCCCATCCCCGTCCCCGGGCTGGGGATGAGATGAGGGGGGGATACACACCCGTCCCCGGGCCGGGGGGGAGATTAAGGGGGGATGCACACACCCACCCCCGTTCCCGGGACAGGGGCGAGGTGAGGGGGGGGATACAGACACAAACCCCCGTCCGCGGGCTGGGGATGAGATGAAGGGGGGATACACACCCGTCCTTGGGCCGGGGGGGAGATTAAGGGGGGATACACACACCCCCACCCCCGTCCCCGGGCCAGGGGCGAGGTGAGGGGGGGATACACACATACAGCCCCGTCCTTGGGCCGGGGGGGAGGTGAGGGGGGGATACACACACAAACCCCCTTCCCCGGGCCGGGGGAAAGGTGAGGGGGGGATACACGGGCTGGGGGTGAGGTGAGGGGGGGATACACGGGCTGGGGGTGAGGTGAGGCGGGGATACAGACACAAACCCCCGTCCCCGGGCCGGGGGGTGAGGTGAGGGGGGGATACACACATACACACTCGTCCCTGGGCCGGGGGGGAAGTGAGGGGGGGGATACACACACAAACCCCCTTCCCCGGGCTGGGGGAAAGGTGAGGGGGGGATACACGGGCTGGGGGTGAGGTGAGGGGGGGATACACACCCGTCCCTGGGCTGGGGATGAGATGAAGGGAGGATGCACACACCCCCGTCCCCGTCCCCGGGCCAGGGGCGAGGTGAGGGGCGGATACCCCCCCCCCGCCCCCGCCCGTGCCCCCCCCGCCCCCTCCTCCTCCTCCTTCCCCCCATCCCCGTCCCGGCGCTGCCCGCGGGGCAGCGGGTCCCCTCCCGGCGGGTCGCCGGGAGCTGCGGGGCGGAGCTGTCCTTCAGCACCACGGCACCTGCCGCCGGCGGGCCGCGGGCGGGCAGGCGGGCGGTGGGGCCTGGGGAGGGGGCGGCGGTGGCTGGGTGGGGGGGGGTGTGTGTGTGTGTGAGGAAGGCGCCGGCCGGGCGCGCAGGCGCGGTGCGGCTCCTCCAGGTGTTGGCGGCGCGGCCGAAGATGGCGGCGGCCTGAGGCCATGGGGCCCGGCGGCGGCGGGCGCGGCGCGGCCCGCGACCTAGCGCAGCGCAGGGGCAAGCGGAAAGCCGAGTGAGCGGGGGGGCCGGGGCATGCCCCCGAGCGGCGGGCGGCACGCCGGGGCGGGGAGCGGAGGAGGCGGAGGAGGCGGAGGAGGAGGCGGCGGGGCCGAGCCCGAGGCAGCGCGGCGGCCGCTGTCGGCCTGCAGGCGGGGGCGCGGGCATGGCGGCGGCCGTGGCGGCGGTGGCGGCGCGGCGCGGCGGCCGCAGGTGACGGCGGGGGTAGCGCGGCGCGCCCCGCCGCCGCCGCCTCCCCCCCGCGCCGCCCCCGCGGCATGATCCGCGGCGCCTGGATGTACCCCCGCGGGGGCGCCGCCGGCGGGGCGGTGTGCTGCGCGCCGCGCCGCAGCGACAAGCCGGTCACCGACCCGGAGCGGGCTCAGAAATGGCGCCTGTCGCTGGCTTCGCTCCTCTTCTTCACCGTCCTCCTCTCCGACCATCTGTGGCTCTGCGCCGGGGCCAAGCTGCGGGCGCGGGAGCGGAGCGGCGCCGGGAGGCCGAGGGGCCGCGGGCCTCGGGCCTTGCTGGCGGCCGAGCCGGCGGGAGGCAGCTGCGAGGCCTTGCTCGGCAACCTCAGCCGGGCCCCCGGGCCTTGCCCCGCCGCCCGCGGAGACCTGGACTCGGCTTGCGCCCGGCTACACGCCTTGCAGCGGCCTCGGGGCTCCCCGGCCGGAGCGCCCCTCCGCTCGCCCCCCGCCGCCCCCTTCTTCGCCTCGGCCTCCTCCAAGAGGACCTTCCTGCAGGCTTACTTTAGGAACTTCAACCTCTCCTTTTGTGATACTTACTCGATCTGGGACCTGCTGCGGGAGATGGCCGGCCCGGAGGGCCTGGACTGCAGCGTGGACAACCTGACGCTGGACTTGGTGGCGGCGGCGGCCGGGGCGCTGGGCGGGGAGGCCTGTAGCAGCTGCGTCCAGGCCTACCAGCGGCTGGACCAACACGCTCAGGAAAAATACGAGGAGTTCGACCTCTTGCTGGAGAAGTACTTGCAATCGGAAGAGTACTCGGTCAGATCCTGCCTGGCGGACTGCAAGGTAGGACGTGGGGAAGGGGGGCCCCGTGCCGGGCTCTCCCCCTGCCCGGGGGGCCTGGGGTGAGCTGTGCGCCTGATGAGTGACCCCGGGGGGCTTGGCTGAGGGAGGGGTGTGTGCCTGCGCGGCTTGCTTGGCTGGCTGTGGGTTGAGGGTGCTGCTCTGGTCCCCGCGCCCTGGCCTGGTAGAGCAGGGCTGGAGCGCTCGGGGCGGCTGGGATGGGGGTGGTGGGAGTGAGAGGGCAGAGCAAGGCCTGGGCTGAGCGTGCACGCTCCCACCTCCCTTTGCACCTGCCTCTCTGCTCCCTGCCTGCCTCACCCGCATCCCTTCCCGTGTGTGTGTGTGCACACAGGCTGAGCTGGGGCGGGTGTGGGGCCCCTCACCGCTGCCTCCGGCCTCCGGCTGCACAGGGCCAGGGCTCTGCCCAGCCGCCACGAAGCTGAGGTGCATAGGCAGGCGGTGACCTGAGATGAACCGCAGCACTGGAGCCCCTTCCCTGCAGGCAGCAGCTCTTTGCCAGCCCTTCCGCCTCCCCTCTCCAAGGGGGATGGCACGGGGGGGCTGGGTTGTGCTTCCCAGCTTGGCATTCCCCCTGGCACCACTAACTGTCCCCAGGCCCGGGGCACGGTCCATGTTCCAGAAGTGACTGGCTGGCGTCTCCCAGCGTCCGTTGGATCGAGTCTCAGCACGGTGCCCTCTCCTCTCCAAAACGAGAGCTACGGTCACATCTCTGTCCAGACCCTGGCCTGGCTCCGCTGGGTGCTCCCCTCCTCAAGCCCCCAGCACCCCCCAGCTCTGAGCTGCCTGGCTCACCTGCGCACGCTCCCTGCAGACCTCAGCTCCAGGCACCGTAACGGTCTCAGTAATTAAGCCTCCTGAGCTGTGTCTTGGGGGACAGGCAGCGGGGTGGCTTGTGGTGTTGTCCCCAGAGGGACAGTGGCAGAGCTTCCCTCCGGTGACAGGACAGGGCTTGGCCACTGCTCTTCTGGGAGAGTTTTTGAGGGATGCTCGGAGCCACAGTGGAGGTGCCTGAGGCTCCCAGCCTGGCACTCATCCCCTGGGGAAGCAGAGGAGCAGCACCAGGGCGCAGCTCTGGGGACCCCGGGGTGGTGCCTTTCATCAAGGGCACGGCGGGGAGATCCTGGCCGCCGCGCTCAGGCCCGCGTTCCTGCATCGCTTTGGGAAGGGAGCTGGTGCTGGCATTCTGGGCTGGTGCCAGCCCAGGTAATTACAATCTGCTTGCCCAAATTCCCCCTGCGGTTTCAAAGGTAACATCCTATTCAGCCTCCACCGAGTGCTTTGGGCCCGCTGCTCCGCTTCCACGGTGAGCAGAGGGGCTCTGGTGCTGCCTGCTGTTGCGCTGCTCCAGAGCAAGCAGAAGCCTTGTTCTGTAGGGCAGGCACTAGGACTGTAGGCTTAGCACCCATCTCTGCCAAGTCTGACTTGTGCTCGCTCACACAGAGACCTGGAGAGGGAGAGGAGGAAGGGGAGGTATGAAAATAGTTGTTACTTCTGGGGCTTGGGGCAAGGAGGTGTTCCCAGGGACTCTCAGGCACCTGGAAGGAGAGCTGTGCTAGATGAGACTTCGTTAACCATCCCTGGTTGTAACATCCTCGATGAGGAAACAGGTGCAGAGCTGAAGGTAGTGGCAGTGAGACGGGTACCTCCTCTCCTGCTCCGTGCCACCTTGGTGGTTCCATCCATAGAGCATCCATCAGCACTGGCTTTGTGACCACACAGGCGGCGTTTGGGAGCACTGGGAGGGCATGAGCAGCACAGCCTGGGTCACCTGCAAGGGAGTCTCCATGGTGGGTGGCCCTGAGCCCTCACAGCTCCTGCTGCCTGGAAACCAGGCTGCTTATTTAAGGTGCTTCCAGGCATATTTAGGTGCCTTACTTTAGACTTCCACAGCTGTGAGTCCCAACCTTGCCCCCTCCGTGGCTATGCCCTGCCTATGAAAGGAGGGTAGCGCCCAGCACACCCAGTGCAGTGGTGATTGGGTGAGTTTTGGCCTTGCTTGAGTCCCCTGGATGTCAGCTGGGGGGTTGCAGTTACTCATCGTGTTGGAAAGACCCGGCTGGAGGGGTTTTTAAAGCATCCTGAGATGGTACATCCTGCTGGGATGCTAAATAATCCTGCATCTTCTGATGGGACTGGTGGCTGCACGCTGCTCCTGTGAGCACCCCTGCTCGTGAGTGACAAGGATGGTAACAACTCCAGAGAGCAAACAGGGAGGAGGAAAAGTAGGAGAGGAGGGGAAATATACTAGCTTGGCCAGTGTGAGAGGCTCCCACAGGATCCTGGGGTGGGACTCTGGCTGTGGGGAGCTTTGCAGTGGGTAAACAGGGTTTAAGTCATGCTTCTGGGGCAGGGGGAGTGTGTGGGGCAGGGTTGGTGCTTGCTGAGGGAGCTGAGCTCCTGCCTGTGGCTGTGTGCAGGGGGGTTAGTGCTGCTTCCCATTTGCATCCTTCCTATTCCATGATGGGGGGCAGGAAAAATGAAGGTGGGGAAGCAAAGCAGCTCCAGCTCACCTGCACACAGCCTCCCTCTGTGGAGCCACGTATCCCCCCTGCACCCAGCCCTGCGGGGCACTGTGGCTCTGTATGCCACGCTCCCAGAGCCCTCCAGTAGCTGGATCACCCTGCTGATTTGGGCTTTTTCTTGCATCTGCTTTAAAACACCAAGAAAAGCCCCCCCAGAGCAGCCAGCCCCTTCATACAGCATCAGGCTTGGCCCTGAGTTAAGAACCCAGCAGGGGCTGGGTGTTGCGCCTTGGTGTTGGGAGACACACGGGTCCCCTTGATCCCTGTCAGTAAATCATCCCAAGGGCTGAGCCTGGCTCTGGTGGGGGACAGGCCTGGGGACAGGCAGGTGCTGCAGGGGAGAGGGGTGAGCACCATCCTGAGTATCCAGCCCCCAGGTCTGCCTGCTCCCAGAGCTCAGGGGGATGCTCAGGGAAGGCTGGGGCAAAACCTGGGAGCTGCAGGAGGCAGAAATGCCATGAAATGCACGTGTATCAGGACAGGCTGGGGGGGAGCTGCTGGAGAGGAGCTGTGTGGAGAAGGACCTGGGGGTGCTGGGGGGTGACAGGGTGGCCATGAGCCAGCAGTGTGCCCTGGGGCTGAGAGAGACAATGGGATCCTGGGGGCATCAGGAGGAGTGTGGGCAGCAGGTGACAGGAGGGGATCCTCCCCCTCTGCTCTGCCCTGCTCAGGCCCCAGCTGCAGTGTTGTGTCCAGTGCTGGGCTCCCTGGGATCAAACAGCCAGGGATCTCCTGGAGAGAGTCCAGAGGAGGCTGAGGAGATGCTGAAGGGCCTGGAGCATCTCCCCTGGGAGGAGAGGCTGGGTGAGCTGGGGCTGTTCAGCCTGGAGAGAAGAAGACTCAGGGGGGACCTTATGAATGTGTATCAATATCTGAAGCATGGGATGCAGGGGACATGGGCAGCCCCTTCTCAGTGTCTGTGGGGACAGGACAAGGGGCAATGGCTGCAAGTTGGAGCACAGGGAGTTCCCCCCCAACCTGGGGCAGGACTTTTCCCCAGTGAGGGTGAGGGAGCCCTGGGACAGGCTGCCCAGGGGGTGTGGAGTCTCCTTCTCTGGAGAGATTCCAGCCCTGTCTGGACACCGCCCTGTGTGCCCTGTCCTAGGGACCCTGCTTTGGCAGGGCGTGGGACCCCAGGGGCTCTGGGGGGCCCTTCCAACCCCTACAACTCTGTGATTCTGTGAAATGGTCAAGTCTCTATGTAACTCAGCTGCTTAAATTACTCCCTGGTGTAATATTCTCCTAAGCCTCTGAAGTGATTCCCAGGCTGATCCCACTTTATTCCCGTGCAGCACACTCCGGTTCTGAGCCCTGCTCTGGAAGTGTTCTTCTGCCTGCTGCTCCCACAGCTGGCACCCAAATCCCTGAGGCTGAGACGTGCCAGGCAGCCTCTTGGGTTCACACTGAGCTTGTGCTTGGTACCTGGTGGGGTTCTGAGGGGGATCTTGGTGCTGGTGGGCAGGTTCCCTGGCACCGGCCAGGCACACAGGAGGGAGCAGACAAAGTGCCACATCCCTCCCTCTTCTGAAACGGGTTTCGGTGCAGAGGACCCGGTGTTAGCTGGGGTCGTGGGGCTGTTTGCTGGGGAGCTGTGTGAAAGAGGTGGGGGAAAAAAAACTTGTGGGGTTGTTTTTTTTTCTGCCTGGCAGGGGAAATTCGTTAAATGAGGCAGGAGCAGTTGGTGCCACCTCCATCTCCCCCCTTCCTGCATGATTTGTGCCCTTTGCCACTGCGAGATGTGATGCTCTGTGTGCTGAGCGGCTGTGGCAACACCTCAGCAGCATCTTTGGAAGGGCTGGAGCAGGTGACAGCCCCAGGGATGTGGAGGCTGGATGGCCCTGGGGTGATGCAGGCCAGCCAGGGAGCCATCCTGTGCGGGATGTGGGGCAGGAAGAAGCACCAGGAAGAAGCACCAGTCCCTCCAAGGCGATGCCCTGAGGGATCCCTGTGGCTGGTTTGTGCCTTCTTCCCATCTTCCTGACCAGGCAGGGAGCTGTGATGCTCCAGCTCAGCCAGCACCAGAGGAGAGGTTTGCTCCTGCAGAGGCAGAGCGCTGTGCCTGTGCTCCTTCCCTCCCCAGCAGCCAGAGCTCTCCTGGAAGTGCACGTTCCCACCGGTCCTAGAGCAAATCAAGATCTATGGGACAGAGCCTGCCCAATTAAGGCCTCATTAGGTTGTGAGAAACAAAGCTGTGGAGAGAGAAGGACTGACAGCAGGGAGCTGCAGGGCCAGGGCTGGTACAGGAGCGCTGGTGGGAAGGCAGGATGGGCAGGACCTGTAGCATCTCAAGTTAGATTAGATTAGCAGGGCTTCTCTGGGCCAGGGGCTGTTGAATCCTGCCGTGGCCCTGGCCAGATCTGGGTCTGCACCTCTGTTTTCCCTGTTACCTACCAGAGAGCCCCATGGGGGTGGGGGGTGGGGGGTGGGGGGAAGGGCTGGCAGGGCAGGATTTCAATCCTGAGGTTTTCCTGACCTGCTGGTGTTTCCCTGCTGTAAGGTGCTGCAGCATCGTGCCAGGCACAGCCCTTAGCAAGCAGCTGGAGAGCAAATCTGTGGTGCTGGGGTCCAGCACCCCCAGGGCTCCTGTTTTCTTGCCCTTGTTTAGCCAAAGCCAGCATCAGTGATCTGTGTCTCTGCTCCTCATCCCTCCCTGTGGAGCATCTACTGGGAACCCAAGTGTGCTGGGGACAAGGAGCTTTGGGAGGGTGATGTCCAGCAGGCACTGCAGGGCTGGGGATGCCCCTTGGGGAAACCAAAGGAGCCTTTGGCATCAGGAGAAGCAGCAGCAGAGCTGAGTTTGAGCTGGGCTCACCCAAAGGGCTGCTCAGCCTGGTGCCTCTGGCTCTGAGCTGGGCTGGCTCCTTGAATGCAGACCCATGTGCAGGGGGGGATGGCCCTTGAGACCCAAAGCTGAAGCGATTGGCACCAAAATCATGCCTTTTTCTTTCTTTCCCCCCCCCCCTTTTTCTTTAAAAGGTGAAGCCCTGGGTGGGGTTAGAATCCTAGAATGGCCTGGGTTGGAAGGGACCCCAAGGGTCCCAGAGCTCCAACCCCCTGCCACAGGCAGGGACACCAACCTCAGGCCTGGAGCTACACAAGGTTGCCCAGGGCCCCATCCAACCTGGCCTTGAACACCCCCAGACACGGGGCACCCACCCCCTCTCTGGGCAGCCCCTTCCAGCCCCTCACCACTCTCTCTGCACAGAACTTCCCCCCAATCTCTCCTCTCCCCCTTCCCTCCTCCAGCTTCACTCCATCCCCCTTGTCCTGCCAGTCTCTGCCCTTGAACAAGCTGATTCCCCTCCTGTTCCTCTGCTCCCTTCAGGGACTGGCAGGCTGCAATGAGGTCCCCCCACAGCCTTCTCTTCTCCAGGCTGACCCAGCCCAGCTCCCTCAGCCTCTCTCCAGAGGGAGCTGCTCCAGCCCTCTGATCATCCTTGTGGCTCCTCTGACCCCTCTCCAACAGCCCCACATCTCTCTTGTGTTGGGCCCCAGCTCTGGACACAGGATCCAGCTGGGGCCTCAGGAGGGCAGAGCAGAGAGGGACAATCCCCTCCCTGTCCCTGCTGCCACCCCTCTGCTGATGGAGCCCAGGATCCCATTGGCCTTGGGAGCTGCCAGAGCCACTGCTGGCTCAGGGGGAGTTTCTCACCCCCCAGAATCCCCAGGTCCTTCTCACAGGGCTGCTCTCCAGGAGCTCTTCTCCCAGGCTGGATCTCTGGCTGGGATCCCTCCAGCCCAAACCAAATTCCAGTTACATGGGTGGCTGCAAAGCTGCACCCTGGGCTGGGTGCCTGCTCCCCTCTTGCAGCATCAGTGGCTCCGTGGGTGCCACACCAGGAGCAGCAGTGCCCAGGAAGGGACAAGCTGCTCCCAAACACCCACCTGGAGCTTTTCCTTGGGAATGAGCCTGGCTGCTGAGGTGGAGCTTTACTGGTGTTTCACAAGGTGAAAATAAATCCCAGAGTAATTCCAGGGGATCAGAGGAGGACTTCCCTGGGTGACTTCAGCAAGGCCAGCCTGCGAGCCAGGAGGGAAAGGGGATGCTGATCCAGCAGTCCTGTGCCTGGCTTGGGGTCAGGGCATCCCAAGATGCCTGTGGGTGTGCAGCAAGCCAGCAGCCAGACCTATGGGGTCACTGTGGGGTGCAGCAGCCTGGGGTGAGGGCTGTGGGGTGCTTCCCCCCTTCCAGCTGGAGGGCTGTTGGGTGGTGGTGTGACTTGGTGTCAGTGGTGGTGGCTGCCTGCTTGGGGCTGCCTGTGAGTCCTCTCCCGGCACCAGCTGACGGTGCCTCAGGGAGGAAAGGGAGGTTTGGGGAGGCAGCAGGTCTGCTGGCAGCAACAGGCAGGTCGGCAAATGGTGCAGGGAGGAGTGGGAGGGAGAGTGAGAGATCTGTCTCCATCAAACTGTCACCAAGAAGCTACAAGTGACGCAGGCGCCAGCGCCTGTTGCCGTGCCCGGGTGTTCCCGGTGGTGCCTGCTGCCGGTGCTGGAGCCCGGCTTCCTCTCCTTGTGTGCCTGTCCCTGGGAGCACAGTGTGTGTGTGGGGCTTTGCTGGGGGGTCAGGGAGCTGCTGGGAGAAGCGTGCTCAGCTCCAGCAGCAGAGGTGTAGTGATGGCTGTGGGAGAGCATCCAACGTGCCGTGGTTGGTCCCGTTGGGACCCCCGAGTCAGCCAGCTTAGCAGCCTGTCAATGGTATCAGCAAAGCGTGTGGCCTGGTAGGGTGACACAGCCCCCCTCGTCCCCCTCCTTCCTGGACATATCCAGTGCCATGGGCTGCATGGGGTGGCCCAGATTGGGGACAGCATGTGATGTGACTGATGGTAAGAGGCAGCGATACAGACAAAGGGGTCTGCTGGTGTCACCCTGAGCGTCCCAAGGCTGTGCTGGTGTCACCCTGAGCGTCCCAGGGCTGTGCTGGTGCCACCCTGAGCGTCCCAGGGCTGTGCTGGTGTCACCCTGAGCGTCCCAGGGCTGTGCTGGTGTCACCCCGAGCATCCCAGGGCTGTGCTGGTGTCACCCTGAGCGTCCCAGGGCTGTGCTGGTGCCACCCTGAGCGTCCCAGGGCTGTGCTGGTGCCACCCTGAGCGTCCCAGGGCTGTGCTGGTGTCACCCTGAGCGTCCCAGGGCTGTGCTGGTGTCACCCCGAGCATCCCAGGGCTGTGCTGGTGTCACCCTGAGCGTCCCAGGGCTGTGCTGGTGTCACCCTGAGCGTCCCAGGGCTGTGCTGGTGTCACCCTGAGCGTCCCAGGGCTGTGCTGGTGTCACCCTGAGCGTCCCAGGGCTGTGCTGGTGTCACCCTGAGCGTCCCAGGGCTGTGCTGGTGTCACCCTGAGCGTCCCAGGGCTGTGCTGGTGTCACCCTGAGCATCCTAGGAGTCTGCTGGTGTCACCCTGAGCGTCCCAGGGATGTGCTGGTGTCACCCTGAGCGTCCCAGGGGTCTGCTGCTGTCACCCTGAGTGTCCCAGCATCCTTGTGCTGTCCAGGGAGAGGGGGCAGTGGCCAGCCCTGCAGTGGGAAGAGGATGCACAGGGTGTCTGCCTGAACCCAGGGAGCTCAGAGCTGGGCAGCTTTTGCACCAGAAAGGAGCCGTTTGTGCACGGGGGTGTCAGCAGGATGCTGGGGATCACACACAGCCTGGCCTCTCCCTGTGGCAGAGAGCCCGGGCACCCTGAGAGGGAGGTGTTGGGGTCACCTCAGAACACCCCAGGGCTCCAGGCCCACCCTCCCAGGGCTTTCCCTCTGCTGCCCAGCCCCAGAGCTGCCTGCCAGGCTCAGGGGCAGGGGAGGCAGGAGCACAGGACACACCTGGCTGCCAGGGGCTATTCCTGCTGTCCCCGGGGTGCCATTGGGATGCGACTCATGCCTGGCTCAGCAGAGGAAGCTCGGCTCTGCTGCCGTTTGAAGGGCAATGACTCAGGGACAGCAAATCTGTGAATGAGACAGGGAGGCTGCCTGGCTGAGGAGTAGCCATCTGGCCACGCTGCCCTGCTCCCCTGCCTGCTGCCTGCCTGGGGAGGCTCCACCTTCGGCCTCGCTCCTCTCCCCTTTCCTCTGGGCTTCTCCCCAGGGCCTTGCTCAGAGCCCCTGGGGTGTCAGGGTGGAGCAGTGCTGGGGGCCCCCAGCCCAGATGGGTCCCCAGACTCTGCTGATGGGGCACTCGTGGGTGCCTCTGCCTGGTTTCACTGGAGTTCCCGTTCTAGACCAGGGGGACATCTCTGAGCTGCTGTGTCCCCAGCTCCAGGGACTGGCACTTTGAAAACTGGGGAAAAACCCCTTTAACCAGAACATTCCCAGGCAGCCCTGACACCAACTGCTGCACCAACCTGCCCCTGCAAACCAGGGCAGGAGGTGCTCATGGAGGCAGGAGAAGTCCTGACCCACAGGCACCTCCACAGGGCTGTTCCCACACAGGGGCTGGCTGGCTCTTTGAGCCAGGATGGGCAGGAGGTGCAGGCAGGGGATGCAGGTAAAGGATGCAGGCAGGAGGTGCAGGCAGGTGTGCAGGGGATGCAGGCAAGGGATGCAGGCAGTTGTGCAGAGGATGCAGGCAGGAGTTGTAGGCAGGGGATGCAGGCAAAGGATGCAGGCAGGAGGTGCAGGCAGGTGTGCAGGGGATGCAGGCAGGAGGTGCAGGCAGGGGATGCAGGCAGGAGGTGCTGGCAGGTGTGCAGGGGATGCAGGCAGGAGGTGCAGGCAGGGGATGCAGGTAAAGGATGCAGGCAGGAGGTGCTGGCAGGTGTGCAGGGGATGCAGGCAGGAGGTGCAGGCAGGGGATGCAGGCAAGGGATGCAGGCAGGCAGGGGATGCAGGGGATGCAGGCAAGGGATGCAGGCAGGCAGGGGATGCAGGGGATGCAGGCAGGCTGGGGATGCAGGGGATGCAGGCAGGCAGGGGATGCAGGCAGGCAAGGGATGCAGGCAGGCAGGGGATGCAGAGGATGCAGGCAGGGGATGCAGGCAGGCAGGGGATGCAGGCAAGGGATGCAGGCAGGCAGGGGATGCAGAGGATGCAGGCAAGGGATGCAGGCAGGCAGGGGATGCAGGCAGGCAGGGGATGCAGAGGATGCAGGCAAGGGATGCAGGCAGGCAGGGGATGCAGGCAGGCAGGGGATGCAGGGGATGCAGGCAAGGGATGCAGGCAGGCAGGGGATGCAGCCCTGTTGGTGATGCTGACTTCAGAAGCAGTAGCTGCTCTCCCCCCCTGCCACATGTGGGCTGTCAGGAGAGGGGAGATGTGTGTGTGTGGCTGCTGGCTGGGTTTGCAGAGCTCTCCAGGGGGGTGTTTGAGATGTTCCCCACAGTCCCCACCTCCACCCCACAGCTCCCTGAAGTGTGTGGTACCCCTGCCTTCCCCAGCTGTTCAGGCTGCTCAGCAGGGAGCAGGCTCCAGTAGGTGACAGAAGCCAGGGTGGAGACATGCCACGTGTTTTGCTGGCTCCCTGCACCAGTTGCCTGGTGCTGTCAGGGGGGAGTTTGCTCCTGGATACGATCTCCAGATCCTTAGGTGATCCCTGGGGCTCTTCAGAGCAGGGCTGCTAGCAGGAACACCAGCTCTGGCAGTGGTGGTTGTGCTGGGCAGGAAGCAGTGAGGAGCCTGGCGTGCCCGGCATCCCCATCGGCTGCGTCCTGGGCCCCGTGGCACTGGGGGGCTGGGAGGCTCTGTGCCCTGGGAGGAAGGCTGCCTGCCTCTTGAGGAGGGGGCACAGGCAGCCCCCAAGTCCTGTGATTTTTGCTGCCTGCTCCTGAGTTGCCAGTGAGCTCGGGGTGGGTGGTTTGGATCTGCAGAGCCCTGGGGTCTGTGGCCCTGTGAGGCTGCTTCTCCGGAGCAGAGCTGCCCTGTGCTGAGCCCAGCCGTGCCCACAGAGCCAGCCTGCTGCCTCTCCTGCCTGCTTGGAAGCACCTGGGGTGTTGCACCCCTGTACTGAGCTGGTCAGGCCTTTGGAAAATAACATCTGAGGTGATGCCTGGGGAGATGCAGGCGTTTCACTGGGTGCTCCTGCGCTTTGCCCGGTGCTCCCGGTGTCCCCGCTCCCCCTGCAGCACGGCTGGTGGAGCAGCCTCCACACAGGCCTGTGTCCACGTGCAAGGGCAGCTCTTTGGGCACTGCTTGCTGGTGGAGGCCCAGGGAAAGCAGCTCAGCTCTGCAGAGGAGGATTTTCAGCCTTCATACCGTGCTTTGGAAGTGTTAGGCTCTGTGTTAGTGTTACCAAGGATGCTGGTCCCTTTGCTCACCTCCTTGTCTTGCAGCATCCTGCCTGTGACTTGCTGCCTTCCCTCCTGCACCTGTGGGTGATGGGGTGCAGGGCACACAGCCCCAAAACTGCAGGTGCTGCCTGTTTCCAAGAGTCTAGAAGCAGCTGGGGAGCCCCTGGGGCTTGTCTGCATCCTGGTGTGAGAGAGGGGGGGCAGCTTCCAAGCAGGGCTGACATTTGGGGGGGACCAAGCAGATGTGCAGCTGTGTTGGTGAAGCTTTAGAGAAAGAAGAGCCCCAGCCTGTCCAGGGCAGAGCAGCAGGGATGGGGCTTCCCCACAGGAGCACATCATCCCTCCAGGCTCACTGCCCAAGGAGGAGCAGTGTCAGCAGGGAACATCTGCCTGCTGCTCACCATGGAGACCAAGAGCCACCCTGGGTCTTTCCCAGCTCCCTGGGTGCAGTAGGGCCCTGCTGGGAAGGGAGAGGGAGAGCTCTGCAAGTGGTGTTTGGCCAGGAATGAAAATAAAGAGGTTCCAGCTCTTGGATCTGACACGAGCTGTGTCTGGTTCTGTTGGCTCCATGGGTGGAAGCTGCCAGGAGTGGTGCTGAGCCTCTAGGAAACCATCCTCTGCTGCACAGAAAAGACATCTGCACACAGCTGAGGTGTACAGCCACCTAAACAAGGCCAGCAGTGGGGCAGGGGGGCTGCACAGCTCCCCCTGCCCCTCCAAAGGTGCTGGGAGCTGGGCTGTCGAGGCAGGGTGCTCCTCTCTCCCTGCTGCTTGCTGCCTGAGGAGCTGGGACTGGCCAGATCCTCTCTCAGCCCTCAGTGATGGCAGGAGGCAGGTCCTGAGGCCCTGTGCCACGCTGTGCTCCTGCTCACGCCTGATGGGATGCAGCAGGGTGCTGTGCAGGATGCTGTGCACCATCTAAACACCCAGGGGACTCCTGGCAAGGGGCAGGATCAGGCTTTTCCAGGCAGGTCAGTCATGAGGGCAGCTCTGTTGTGACACCCTGGTGTAACCCTTGCTGTGCCGGGTGCTCACACCCTCCTGGGAGCGATGCTCCAGCCTCCCTGCTTCCTTGGATGGTACATAGACCCCCCCCCTCTGCCAGAGGAACTTCTTCCTCAGCCCCATCAGGCAGTGGGTAATTTATGGCTCGTGGCACTGAAGTGTCTAGCCTTTGTTTTTTTATATCCTATCTAATGTAACAGGATGTTCTCATTATCTGCATAAATGTTTCATCTACTTCTGAACCCTGCTAAGCTCCTGGCTGCAGCAGCAGCTCATGGCACTGAATTCCTCAAGCAATGTTAATAGATTGCAGGGACCTGACTTTGCCTCTGTCCTGGCTCCATGGTGCTGGTCTCCAGCTTCAGAGTGGCCTTTCATTACCTTCTAACCAGGCTGCTAACTAACCCACTGGTGACCTGCAGCCTCACTGGGGCTGGGACTGGTGAGTGGTGGGCACACGTGTCCTTCCAGAGCTCTGCTGGCCACAGCAAGGACTGCAAAGCCATCACTGCCCTGCCTTGCTGAGATCCCCCCCTCTTCCAAGGCACCCTCAACCAAGGCACCCTCAAACCCCCTGAGTTATTTTTAGGATGCTCGTTCATTTAAATTTCATTTAATTAATGGTCTTTTTCATTCCTCCTTGTTGTCTTGACCACTTGAGCAGCCTGTGGGGCAGCTGGGGTCACTCATCCTCGTTCCTGGGTTATGTGGGTTTGGTTGCTGCCTTGACCCTGGTGCTGGCACAGGCTGCCCAGAGAGAGGAGGTGGGTGCCCCGTCCCTGGGGGTGTTCCAGGCCAGGTTGGATGGGGCCCTGGGCAACCTTGTGTAGCTCCAGGCCTGAGGTTGGTGGCCTGGGCTGCAGCCTGGCCACGAGCACAGGGTGCTGGGCTCCTGTGCCCAGATGGGGAAGGTAGATTCAGGGCTGGAGCATCCCAGCAGCATCACACCCTGTGGCAGGAGAGAGGGAGGGGCTGTGGCTGAGGGGACCTGCCATCCTGCATCCCTGGCTCTGCAGGTACCAGTGTGGTTTTGGGAGGGAGGACTTGGCATGTCCCAGAGAGCGATGGCAGGGTCACCAAGCTGTCCCCTCTCCCTGTGCTGCTGCGGCTGACCCAGCAGTGGGTGCACCCATGTCTGGGTGCCCAGGGAGTGTCTGGTCTGGTTTGGTGTGGCTGAGCTGGGTGATGTTGGTCTGGATTGGTGTTTCCCACCCCTTGGCTGTGGCTGTGCCAGTGTTTTGGTGTGCTGGCAGGGTCACCAAGCTGTCCCCTCTCCCTGTGCTGCTGCGGCTGACCCAGCAGTGGGTGCACCCATGTCTGGGTGCCCAGGGAGTGTCTGGTCTGGTTTGGTGTGGCTGAACTGGGTGATGTTGGTGTGTTTTGGTGTTTCCCACCCCTTGGCTGGGGCCAGGCTGGTGTTTTGGTGTGCTGGCAGGGTCAGGGTCCCAGTGAGGGGCCTCGGTGCCCGCGTGGTCTGCCCTCCCCCAGCCCTGGGATGCTTTCCACCTTGGGCCCAAGCCATGTAGTGTCATGGGGGGGAGATGGAGGAGGACAAAGCCCTCCCCAGCATCTCCAGATGCTGGGGAGGGCTTTGTCCTCCTCCATCTCCCCCCATCTGGAGATGCTGGGGAGAATCATAGAATCACAGGGGTTGAAGCAGCTCGTTCCCTGGCCACCGGCGGTTTGTCCCAGTCCCCTGGCTGTCTGTCCATCCCCTTCCCACACATACCTTCACGCTCCCATCCTGGCCTTGCCTTCCCAGAGAGCTGGTTGTCTCCTGTCTAAAGCCCAGCCAAACCCCCCTTCTTGAAAGGAGAGCATGAAGCAGCAGGCTGGATTTACTGTTGCCCCTCTCGCTCGGCGTGGGAGCGCCGGTCCCTTTCCTGTGCTGTGCTCCTGGGCTTGTGTGCCTCAGACATGTCCCAGGACAGAGCCTGTCTGCTGCTGGTGTGCTGCAGCCTGTAGCACAATGGGGCCCAGTCCTTCCTTCCTTCCAGGGTGCTTGCAGAAGGAGCAGGCTCCATGTGCATGTAGTTTGGGTTCGGTACATTTGTCGCGCAGCAGCGCCTGCAGGCAGCCCACCACGGCTGGGGCCACAGTGTCCCAGACACTGCCCAAGAGAGGGGGAAGTCCCTGCCAGAGGAGATCACAGGCTGAGCAGAGGGGACAGAGCCAGGCTTGGGGAGGGGAACCCAACTCAGCACCCACAGCACGTACGCTGGAGCGAGGAGCCGGGCTCTGCGGTGAGCCCTCCTCGCCCTCCCTGGGAGGAAGGAGGGGGTCTGCCCCAGAGTGGGGCTTGAGAAGGGGCCAGGGTGTGCTGTGGGGATGGGGGTGGCTTTGCTGGGGTCAGAAGCCTCATGCAGTGGGCCGGGGTCTGCAGGAGCAGCTGTGCAGGGTGGGTGGTTGGACCATGGGGGTGAGCCTCATCCAGGGGGTAGCAAACCTGTGCTGGGCAGGGTGGGAGCTGTGGGGGCTCTGGGCAGGGAGTGGGCAGTGCTGCCTGCCCTGTGGCTTGGGGTCCCACTGCCCACACACCCCGTCACTGTGGCTGCCAGTGCTGGTTTCAGCACTGGGTGCCATGACCCTGTACAGCAGTGTGACCCTGTACTGGGGTGCCTGGGGATGCAGGGCAACGGGGGGACCTGGGACCTGCAGGCTCACAGGTACCAGCTGGGGAGGCCTTCATCCAGCACTGATGATAATTAGCAGGGCTTCTTCCTTTTGTTGCCTTGCTGGTGGGGATGCTGAGTCCTGTGTCTCCTAAGCAGAGTCCTGGGTGAAGCTGAGGGGCTGTGCAGAGTGATGCTGTGAGCACAGCTTTCCCAGGGGGAGCTGCCTGTTCAGGGCTGTTCCAAGGCCAGAGTTGGATCTGCTGGGCTGATCCCAGGCTCCTCCCTGGCCTGTGCCCTGGTGCAGACACCTGGCAGCCCTCACTTGCCATAGAACCCCAGCCTGGTCTGGGTCGGGAGGGACCCCAAGGGTCCCAGAGCTCCAAGCCCCTGCCACAGGCAGGGACACCAACCTCAGGCCTGGAGCTACACAAGGTTGCCCAGGGCCCCATCCAACCTGGCCTGGAACACCCCCAGGGACGGGGCACCCACCCCCTCTCTGGGCAGCCCCTTCCAGCCCCTCCCCACTCTCTCTGCACAGAACTTCCCCCCAATCTCTCCTCTCCCCCTCCCCTCCTCCAGCTTCCCCCCATCCCCTTGTCCTGCCAGTCTCTGCCTATTAAAGAGTTGGTTTCTATGTAGAAAATAAAGCTGTATGATTTTTACACAACCCAGCACTGTGAGGTGGTTAATGGTATTTTAGGAACCAATTTAACCCCTTTAAAGTCCTGTTGCAGGGACCTCTGCCCTCTGGATCTTGCATCTCAGGTTTCATCAGGGACTCCCTGCACTCTTCCCATACACCCCCTTTACCAAGTCTTTGTCCTTCTGTCCCAGCAGAGGGTTTTCCTCCCTTTATTTCCTCATCCCCCTTGTACCTCAAGTGCTTCCAGGGTCATCCTCTCTCCCTGCAGCCCCTGCATCGATAATCTGCACAAAGATCTCCAGGAAGAAGTGGTTGGGGAGCACCAAGAGGGGGGTTCCCCTGCCCAGACCCTCCCTGGGCACAGCCTCCCCTGGTGCCACATGCAGCCTGGTGTCAGACATGGGATGGGCATCAGGCACAGCACCCGTCCAACATCTCAGCACAGGGGGTTCCCCTGCCCAGGACCCTCCCTGAGGACCAGCCTGGTCAGTGCTGGACCAGCACAGCCTCCCCTGGTGCCACGTGCAGCCTGGTGTCAGACATGGGATGGGCAGCAGGCACAACACCCATCCAGCATCCCAGCACAGCTCTGGCAAGCAGCTGGGGCTCACTCTGGTGCCTCTCCCAGCACCCCACAGCCTGCATGCACCCATCCCCATCCCCATCCCACACCATTCCTGCTGGCACACACTGCCCAGAGCCACAGACTCTGACTTCCCTCTGTGCCCTACGGTGCTGGGATACAATGGGCAGAGGCTCCCTGTCCCTCTCCTGCCCTGGGTGAAGGGGCAGAGGCTCCCTGTCCCTCTCCCTGCCCTGGGTGAAGGGGCAGAGGCTCCCTGTCCCTCTCCCCTGGGTGAAGGGGCAGAGGCTCCCTGTCCCTCTCCCTTGGGTGAAGGGGCAGAGGCTCCCTGTCCCTCTCCCCTGGGTGAAGGGGCAGAGGCTCCCTGTCCCTCTCCCTTGGGTGAAGGGGCAGAGGCTCCCTGTCCCTCTCCTCCCCTGGTTGTGAAACGGAGGATCTGTGGCTCCAGCACTGTCATCACCAGGCACAAGTCAGCATTATATTATAAAAAAAAAGAAGATAATTAACTAATTCAGAAAAATCTCAGGCAGTTATGGGGCTTTGGGGGTGTTTTTTTCCCCACCACCCCTTAAATCAGAGGATGGGAACATGCCAGGGAGGGGTAAGGCAGCTCCAGAGCTCTCAGAGCAGTGATGGAAAGACCAGCTGCTCCAGATAGGATGGTAGGACAGCCTATAGCAAGGCTAATTAGGGAAAAAGAAAAAGCCAACCCCCCCAAAAAAAAAGCCCTAAAAGCTGTTTAAAAAGCCCAAGATTGTTAATGTCAGAATTGCAGGCGGCAGGCATGGAATACAATGGGAATGGGACACGGCAGTTGTGTCTGTGACTCCTCCTGGCCAGCCGTGGATGTTCCCTTCATCCTCTGCCATCCAAGGGGGCTCTTCCCTCCCCCCTCCCCCTCCCAGCATCCTGCTTCCCGCGCCGCATCCCCATGTGCCAGAGCTTGGAGAGGCGCCCGAGCGGCTCATTAGCAGCACTCATTTCCCTGTGCCCAAGATTAATGAGCTGCAGCCACTCCACATGCTCGTCTCAGGCCACGGTGGGAATGAGAGACCCAGGAACCCCTCTGGGAGGTGAGGGGGCAGCTCTGGGCCGGGGTGGGGGGTCTGGCACAGCTCAGGGTGGGCGGTCTGGCAGGGGCAGGCAGGGATTTCTGCTCTGGGAGCTGAGGGCTGGGCGATGAGCAAGATGTGAGCCAGCTCCCTGGGGAATGGGGGGGCTTGGGGGGGAGGGGGAGGGGTTTGGGTGAAGAGTCTGGTCCAAGGGGGAGCGCTGGGGCTGGCAGGGGCTTGTGGGATGCTCCTGCACCATCCCAGCCCCCTGGTGAATGGGGGGGTGCAGGGCCTTGCAGGGTGCTCCTGCACCATCCCAGCCCCCTGGTGAATGGGGGGGTGCAGGGGCTTGAGGGATGCTCCTGCACCATCCCAGCTCCCTGGTGAATGGTTTAAGGGGGGAGAGGAGGGGTTTGGGTGAAGATTCTGGCCCAAGGGGGAGTGCTGGGGCTGGCAGGGGCTTGAGGGATGCTCCTGCACCATCCCAGCTCCCTGGTGAATGGTGTAAGGGTGGAGAGGAGGGGTTTGGGTGAAGATTCTGGTCCAAGGGGAGTGCTGGGGCTGGCAGGGCCTTGCAGGATGCTCCTGCACCATCCCAGCCCCACACAGCTGCAACTGGGTCGAGTGGCACAACCTCAGTGGCAGCAAAGAGGAGGAGGAGGAGAGTTGTGATGGCAGAGCCTAGCAGCTTCCAGTGTGTCCCCCTCTGCCCATGGGCCCCAGCACGCTGCTGGGCCTCCCCCCAGCGCTTCCTCCACCCCTGAGCAGAGCCTGGTGTTCCTGCAGCTGAGCACAGCTTCACCAAGCCCTGGGCTGGCTTCCTCAGAGCATCCCATCTGCCTGCACCCAGTGTCCCAGCTTCTCACTGCCCCCAGCAGCTCCACTCTCCTCGGGCATCCCTGCCATGGGTGGGGGGAGCACCGTGCTGGGTGGGGGGGTGATCTCCCCACCTTGCTCAGGGCTGAGGTTTGTGGGGGGTGAGCAGTGTCTTGCCTCTCCTGTGCAGGACAAGGTTGTTTTGGGGGGGGGGGGGGGGGGGCTCCAGCTTCTCAACCCTTCTTATCCCCCCCACCCAGAGGAGCTGGGGGCTGGGCTGGGGATGCTGCCCCAGCCCCTGCCTCTAATTAGGGAGAAGGGTTTGTTGCAACTGGGCTGAGCCCCCTGTGCCCTTAGCAAGGGGTCCTGGGGGAGCCTTGATCCCTGCTCCCCTGGGCAAACAGCAGCTCTGTGGGTTCATGACAGCTGGTGGTCCCAGAGGGACCCCCCCACGATCCTGAGTGCTGTGTCTTCTGCACAGGCGTTGCCTCCCAAGGGTGCTGCTCCAGCCCTGCCCCTTGCTTCTCCCCAGATTTAGCTGGGTGGTTTGGTGGGGGATGCTGTGCTGGTGCTGGTGGGAGGCAGTGGGACCATCCCTCTGGCTGCTGCCCCTGGCTGTCGATGAGCAGACTGGAAGCTGAGTTGGATGGTGATTGGAAACCCAGTTTGTTGTGGGGTTTTGATGTGGGTTGTGATGGGTTCTTTTGGCAGACCTGCAGGGAGACAGCCCACCCTCCTCCTCCTCACGTGTGAGTCAGGTGTCTGCAGTTGGCCCCTTTCCTCAGCAGCAAAACTCCCTGAGCTGAGAACACAGGGACAGGGCACTGAGCAGCGCTGGTGGCAGCTCAGGTCACTGCTGTCTGCTTGGCCAGAGAGCAGCCAAAAGCAAAACCACTGTGGCAGAAACACAGGTTGGGACCAGCCTGGCTCCTGAAGGAGCCACACAGGGCAAGGCTGGAGAAGGGGGAACTTTCCCTGTGGATTTCAGCAGGGAATAGTTTTGTCTTGTCTTTTCCTCCTGCCCTAAATCCTCACACGTCCTCTGTAATGCCAAGAGAGAGCAGGCTGTGTGGGGTGAGCTCAGAGGGGCTCAGAGCTGTCAAGAAACCCAAGCCAGAAGGCTGCTGCTTGAGCATCCTGGGGGGTCACTCCTTGCCTGTACCACCCACCTTGGCAGATGCAGGGTGGGAGGGTGCTGGGGTCTCCTAGGGGTCTCCTAGCAGGTCTTTGCTGCTTCTAGTTTGGAACCACCCTGGGCAGCTTCCATCACACGTGGCAGTGGGAATGCCTCCTGCAGTGCCCCAAGGACCAGGGCTGAGACCAGGGCAGCTCCCCAGCTCCTCTGCTTCCCTCTGGGCAGGTGGGAGCTCTGGAAAGGGAAGGGAAGCAGGAAGGTGCCTGGGAAATCCTGGTGCCTGGGTGCAGTTTTCAGGTGAGAGCCTCTCTGGTGGCTGAGGTGTCACTGGCTCTTTGCAGAATTTGAGTGAATTCATGGACATCTCCTTGTCCAAGCCCCCAGCCCTCCACCAGACGTCCCCAAGAGACCTTTTAGGGGGGAGAACATGTGGATCCATGCAGAATCTGCATGTGGAAGCTATGTTTGTCTGGGAAACTGGGATGAGCCCAAGCTGCTTCTTACCAAGCTCTCAGGAGTCTCCTGTGCCAGCTGCCCCTTTGCTGGCAGGGGTGAGCTGTGGGTTGCTGCATCCCATAGCCAGAGGTGGGGCTGTGGAGGTGACCCAGCCTGCAGCATCCCTCTGGGTGGGAGCCCTGACTGTGCAGGAGGCTCAGGAAGCAGCTCAGGATGGAGCCAGAGATGATGGAAAGGCTGGGAGGGAGACTCACAGGAAGGGGGGGGAGTAAATCAGCCAAGCTTGCCTGAGTTATGACTAAACAGAGAGCAGACACCAGAAGTGTGTAAACACAGGGGAGGGAGAGGGGTGGTTTAGGGAATGATTGAAGGGAATGAACTTTTGGGTGGAAAAATGTAGGTCAAGTATGAAGGAGAAGTTTGTAGGCAGCACACTGAGTGCTTCCAGCAGCAAAACAGCCTCCTCAGGTCAGGGCAGGAGGGCCTGGTGCTGGAGATGCTCAGGGCTCAGGTAGATTGACCAGGCTGCCCAGAGAGGGGGTGGGTGCCCCACCCCTGGGGGTGTTCCAGGCCAGGTTGGATGGGGCCCTGGGCAACCTTGTGTTTGATGGGGAAAGCACATGGTTACGAACCCCCAGACACCCTGGGATTTAAGGGAGTTCTCCCCCAAACACCTGGGATTTCATAGAATCATGGAATCCCAGCCTGGGCTGGGTTGGGAGGGACCCCAAGGGTCCCAGAGCTCCAACCCCCTGCCACAGGCAGGGACACCAACCTCAGGCCTGGAGCTACACAAGGTTGCCCAGGGCCCCATCCAACCTGGCCTGGAACACCCCCAGACACGGGGCACCCACCCCCTCTCTGGGCAGCCCCTTCCAGCCCCTCACCACTCTCTCTGCACAGAACTTCCCCCCAATCTCTCCTCTCCCCCTTCCCTCCTCCAGCTTCACTCCATCCCCCTTGTCCTGCCAGGCTCTGCCCTTTTGGTCACAGCATCACGTGGAGGTGGGGGGGTGCTGAGTCCTCAGGCCGGAGTCAGGATGAGTCCTGTCCCATCTGGCCACATCCTGAGAACTGGGTGGATGGTTTGAAGCCTGTGTGGTACCTTCTGCTCTCCATCCCATCTGCTGTCAGGTGTCCCTGTCCCCTGGGATGCCTGTCCCTCCTTTGCAGCCCGTTGGGGTCCCAGGGAGAGGGAGCATGAGTGCTTTCCCAAGGGAGAACAGCTCATTGTGAAGTGCCACCAGCCACCCCACCAAGCATCCCTCTGTGTCCTCCTCACTGCCCCACACCCCCTTGCTCCCCAGGCCAGTGGGGAGGACAGGGTCCAGACCACAGGCTGTGCCCTCCCTGCCCATCTCCCCTCCTCCTCCTCCTCCTCCTCCTCCTCCTCCTCAGCCCATGCTCAGCTCCAGCCTCGAAGCTCTCCCTCCCTGTTGCGCCCTCGCAGCCTGATTGCAGCCTCAGCCCTTTCTCTGGAGCTGTTCCACTTTGTCTGGATCATTCAGATCCCAGAAGCCAGGGAGAAAAAGCAGGGCTGCAGCTGAGTCTCCCCCCACACCAGCTGAGAGCTGTGGCCTCAGGGCTCTCCCCTGCTCTGACAGCCTTGCTCCATGCCCTGCGCTCTGGTCCTGATTAAACCTTTTGTGATGAAAGTTTTCACCAAAACTTAACAGGCTTCCATGAAGTTTCTGGTTTTCATGATTTGGCATTTTCCAGGAAAAACAACACAAAAAAAACCCCAAAAAACAAACAACCCCAACCCACCCTAAAATAACTTGCCAAGAATTTCCCAACCAGCTTTAATCCTGAGGCACCACCAGGGTCCAAACAAGCCCCGATAAGGATCTGTGCAAGACATGGGGAAACAAAGCAGTGATGCTTTTAAAGCCTCCAGAAAAGAAAACTGCAGCTGGAAGGAGGAGCACAGGGCTTTCTCTGAGCATGCTGAGGAGGGAAACTCATTCCCTTTGAGCCAAAGGAAGCCCTTTCTAGTTGGTTTCAAAGGAGGCTGGCTGTGGTTGTTACCGTGACCTTGGCTGTGTTGCTGGTGCCCAGATAGAGCAGAGATGAGCTGGAAGTGCTGTGGAGGGTGCTGCTCTTCCCAGTGGTGCTGTGGGTTTCTTGCAGCCTGAGGAGTGAGTGTTTGCCATGAGAAATGAGAGACCTCCCTCTCTTGGACAGTGAGCAGAGACAGCTCCCACCAGGGCCTGATGCTCGGGAGATAAGGGGGGGATGCTGGAGATAAGCTCTTAACTGGAGCCAGCTGGGCTGTGCCCTGCTGCTGCGCTGGGCACGAATGCACAGAGGGTGGAGGGGAAGAGCAGGGGTTTGCTGAGGGTGGTCACAGGATCACACACTCACAGGGGTGGGAAGGGCCCCCCAGAGCCCCTGGGGTCCCACCCCCTGCCCAAGCAGGGTCCCTAGGACAGGGCACACAGGTCGGTGTCCAGACGGGGCTGGAATCTCTCCAGAGAAGGAGACTCCACACCCCCTGGGCAGCCTGTCCCAGGGCTCCCTCACCCTCACTGGGGAAAAGTTCTGCCCCAGGTTGGGGGGGAACTCCCTGTGCTCCAACTTGAGGCCATTGCCCCTTGTCCTGTCCCCACAGACACTGAGAAGGGGCTGCCCATGTCCCCTGCATCCCATGCTTCAGATATTGATAGACATTCATAAGGTCCCCCCTGAGTCTTCTTCTCTCCAGGCTGAACAGCCCCAGCTCACCCAGCCTCTCCTCCCAGGGGAGATGCTCCAGGCCCTTCAGCATCTCCTCAGCCTCCTCTGGACTCTCTCCAGGAGATCCCTGGCTGGTTGATCCCAGGGAGTCCAGAACAAGTGAGTCACCTTGGTCAGCTGCAGATGGAAGCTGCTTCCTGCCCCTGTCCTGGCACTGGCAGACCCAAGGGAGAGGGACCAGGGAGCAGGCTGGAGAGGCAGGGCCTGTGGCACAGCCTCACAGCTGCAGTCACAGGTCAACCCCCAGGTTGATTTGGCTTCTGGAAACGCTGCTGGGCACCAGTCTAACCAGGGGAGAGGTGAGTGGAGAGCACAGGTACTGTGATTCAGGGTGTTTGAGTGTCGCAGTGTGGCTGTAAAAGGAACCCCACCATCTGCCCCTTTGAGCCAGAAGAACCAGGCAGAGAGGGACGAGCTGGTGGGGACTGAAGTGCTTTGGGGGAGGTGTCAGAGGTGGGGGTGTCTCAGGAGGAGGAAGATGCTGTGGGAGGGATGCTAAGTGCTCCTTGGATTTCTCACCTGATGGACCGAGCTCTCAGGCCACCGGTCCCTGGCACAGTGTGTTGCCATGCCTGTCAGTGTGGTGAATTCGCTTCATTTCTGCAGTGGATTTCATTTCCTAGCTGAGCCCCACAGCCCTGCCACCTCGGTGCTTGTCTGCAGTCCATGGGCGAGTTCAGCAGTGAGCTGGCACCAGAGGCCCCCATCCCCTCCCCTGCGCCTCTGCGGCTCCCCCGCCGTTCGGGGGGTGACCTGTCCCCCATGTGCCTTCCCCTAGGCTGTCTACAAGGCCTGGCTGTGCTCCGAGTATTTCAACGTCACCCAACACCAGTGCCGACACCGGATCCCATGCAAGCAATACTGCCTGGAGGTGCAGACCAGGTGCCCCTTTGTGTTACCGGACAATGATGAGCTGATCTATGGAGGTTTGCCTGGCTTCATCTGTACGGGTAAGGAGGTCTGGGGAGCCGGGGGCCGGGCTCCTGCGTGCCCCCCAGGGGGGCACGGGGGGGTGACGGGGCAGGGGTGGGCTCTGATCAGCCCCCGTCACCGGGTTTGGAAGGCTTTTTTGGGGTAGAGGGGGAGGAGGCGCAGTGTGGAAGTACCTGAAGCGCTGCCTGGCTGCTCCCAGCAGCGTTTGGGGTGTCCTGAACGTGTTCCAGGGCTGTGGTCCCAGTCTGTGCAGGCTCACAGCCCCACAGGGGGCTGGTCTGAGGGGTCTGGGGGTGTCCTGAATGTGTCCCAGGGCTGTGCTCCCAGTCTGTGCAGGCTCACAGCCCCACAGGGGGCTGGTTTGGGGGGTCTGGGGGTGTCCTGAACGTGTCCCAGGGCTGTGGTCCCAGTCTGTGCAGGCTCACAGCCCCACAGGGGGCTGGTCTGGGGGGGTCTGGGGGTGTCCTGGTTCATCAACACTGGGGCTCAGTCCCTCCACAGCCCCATGCATGGTCCCCACTGACCCCTCCCCTTGCTCCCCTTCCTTCCCCAGGGCTGCTGGAGAGCCAGCTGCCTGCCGAGGAGGCCAAGTGCTGCGAGGTGCAATGGGACTCCTGCGACCACCCCCCAGACAGCAACGACAACACATCCCCCCAGTCCCCAGCCTCAGAGTCACTCCACTTCCACCGCCACGACCCCCACCTCCATCACCAGCGGCAGAACCACTACCACCTCTACCACCACCACCACCACCACCAGTACCACCAGCCCCACTCCCCATCCTTGCTGCCGGTCTCCGCAGGGTCCCGCCTGGGCAGCAGCAGCAGCAGGATCAGGCTCTGCGTGCTGGTCCTGATGCTTCTCCACACCATGGTGTCCTTCTCCAGCGTGCACAGTGGCGGGGGGGCAGCTGGTGGTGGGCTCAGCCTGGAGACCCTGCCCGCCCGGGAGGAGAGCGTGGCACGGGACGAGTGACAGGGAGAGAGGAAAGCCGACCTCCAAGAAGAAGGCCAGATCTTTTTTCCACTAAGGGGGGGCACATGCTATTCCTCCAATGGGAGGCACGGGATTGGGGGGGGGTTATGCACACACACCCACCCCCCACACATACCCCCCCCCAAGAGCTGCTCGCCGCGGGGCATCCCCGTGATGAAGAGTCTCTAATGCGCACAGGGCTGCGGGACTCGGCTTGGAGAAGGGTTCGGGCAGCAGCAGCCAGGCAGGAAGGTATGGCATGGGGAGAGGGGGGGGTGGGGAGCAGAGGGGAGGGGACGGGGGGGATCCCTTGGGAAGAGGTGTTCCCCCTGGGATTGCCGTGCATCTCCCGGCCGCGAGTGCCTTGGGCGCCCGCACCTTACCCGCCAGCGCCACGCCAAGGGTTTGGGAGCCCTCCCAACCCCTCCCTCCCTCATTTCCTCTTCCTTCTTTGTGAATCCCAAAGGACCAGGTGGGCAGGGAGGCAAAACCCCTTGGCACAGCCTTACCCCCCCCTCCTTGTCCCCAGGAAAAACCCACCCACCCAAAAGGCAGAGCCATCCTCGTGGGGTGCAGCATCCCCCTCACTCACAGGGGGACAGGAGGGGGGTGGTGGTAGGGCAGAGCCATCCTCATGGGGTGCAGCATCCCCCTCACTCACAGACCTGGGGACAGGAGGGGGGTGGTGGTAGGGCAGAGCCATCCTCATGGGGTGCAGCATCCCCCTCACTCACAGACCTGGGGACAGGAGGGGGGTGGTGGTAAGGCAGAGCCATCCTCATGGGGTGCAGCATCCCCCTCACTCACAGGGGGACAGGAGTGGGGTGGTGGTAGGGCAGAGCCATCCTCGTGGGGTGCAGCATCCCCCTCACTCACAGACCTGGGGACAGGAGGGGGGTGGTGGTAAGCTACACTGTGGTACTACTTGGGGCTCCACCTCCTCCAGCCTGGCCTCTCCTGCTCCCCCATGCAAGGAGGCAGAGAGGGAGGGAGGAGGCAGGGAGCAGGAGGCACATCCCCAGCATCCCACTCTGCCCAGTGTCTTGATGATTTGGTTTTACCTTTGGTTTCTTTTCACTTTCTTTCCTGGCTGGGGTGAGAGGAGTTGGGGGATGGGACCCCCAGCAGTGCCAGGCTAAGGGAGGGAGTGGGATTGCGTGGTACTGGTTGGATGTAGGGTGTCAGAAGGCATCCCACCCTGCTTCCCAGCTGGAAATCATCAGCTGGGCAGCAGAGGGACTGGGAAAAAGGGCTGGAGAAGTCTGGCTTGTGGGGAGAATCTCCCACACAAAGAGGTGCTTATAGGTGTCTGTAGGAAAGCTGGGGGGGGAGCTGTTCCCAAGGGCATGGAGCAACAGGATGAGGGGTGGTGGTTTGAAACTCAAAAAGGGGAGATTTAGGCTGGATATTAGGAAAAAAATCTTCACTCTGAGGGTGCTCGATCCCTGGCACAGGGTGCCCAGAGAGGTGGTGGAGTCCCCATCCCTGGAGACATCCCAGGTCAGGTTTGATGGGGCTCTGAGTGACCTGACCTAGTGAAGATGTCCCTGCTCACTGGACTAGATGGCCTTGGAAGGTCCCTTCCCACCTAACACATCCTGGGATTGTGTGATGCTGACCCAGCCCAGCTGGGAAGAGGCTTTGTAAATACCTGGGACCCGTGGATGCCCCAGGATCAGGCAGGATCTTGGAGCCCAGCTGGGCTTGGCCAGGCAGGGCGCTGGCTGGGGCAGCCTCTGGGCTCACAAGGGTTTGGTGGTGGTCTTCAACCCAAGCTCAGCATATCCAGGGATTCAGCCCAGCACTGACAGCAGATCCCACTTTGCTAGGAAAATCCCAAATTCCTCCCCTCCACACCCCCTCCCAGGGACTGTTCCCAGTGCAGACACCTCCAGGCCAGGCACCAGGGACAGGAAAGGCTGGGTGCAGGGGAGCAGGAGGGTGTGTTTTAGTGTGAGTCAGCTGCAAAGTGTCCCAGTAAGGATAGGGATGTGGATGTGCTCGCTGCCTGCAGAGAACGTGGGGCTCCTGCTGGTTCTTGACTGGGAGCCTGGGGTGGATCACTGCAGCCCTGCTGGGATGGAGCAGGAGGAGCATCCCATCCTGCTATCCCAAACCGATCCCAGATCCCAACGAGGGTCCAAGGAGGGCCAAGGGCTGTAGGAGTCCAGCAGTTTCTGGTCTGTTGAGGTGAAGCAAACCCCAAGCAGAGCCCTGTGAGCAGAGCTACTTCCTACCTGGCTGGAAGAAGGAAGTCCCATGGGAAGGACAGGTTCTGACCGTTTCCAGCCCGTTTCCAGACCAAAGAGGCTCTGAGAAAGCAGCTGAATGTTTGATTTCTGCTTTGACTTGAACCTCAGAGCTTTGGGGTGATGTTTACACGTTCCCAGTTCCCTGTTACCAAAGTCCCACAGCCCCCAAGCCTGGGTTCCTCAGTTCCCCTGCGTGCAGAGGCTGACAGAGAGCGTTCCCCAAGCAGATTTCCTTGCTGTTGCTACCCAAGAAAGGTGGGGTGACCCTTGTTTTGGTGGTCCCACCCAGCATCCATGTTTCCAGCCTGGTTTCCACCATCCTGAGCAGGTGGATGTGTGGCAGGTTGAGCACACAGGGACCCAGCTCCTCTGTTGGCTTCACTGGAGGTGACGAGCAGCCTCCTCCAGCCAGGCTGAGGGAGGGAGCAGGGTCCTGTGCCTGCCTCAAGACAGCCAGATCCAGCTGACTCTGAAGGAAATTAGATTTTTCATGTGCTGCCAAGAGTTAAGCTAATTGCAGGCGCCTCTCTCAGAGGTAGGCTGCATCCAGTCTGCCAGCCACTCATCTAGAGGGAGAAGAATAGCCCAGTGTGGTGCGTCAGCCAGTGGCCCTGACTCACTGGCCCTCTTCATTGTCTGCTGGGGAGACAGGGAGCCTGTGTGCTCCCTGACAACGCTGTGGGGGGATTGTGGGCTCGGGTGTGGGTTGGCTGTGGGCTCAGGTGTGGATCTGGTGCAAGGACCATGCATGAGGGATGCGAGCGGAGCGATGGGATGGCACCGTCAGCATCCACCCAGGCTCAGGTGGTGGCACTGAGTGTGGAGCTTTGTGTGCTGGGTGATGCCTGCAGAGCTCTGGGGGTGAGGTCACGTTGTCTTCAGGGACTAGGGGAGGCTGGCAGGGCTGTGCTGGGACGGCCTGGGAGCTGTGGCATTCCACAGCTTCATCTGGGGAGGTGGGGAGCCTTTGAGAACGGGGTCTGGAGCAGGGTTGCTGAGGAGGTGTCGTGGCTTCGGCCTCATCAGGGGGGTGAGGAGGCTCTGCAGGGCAGTTATGGAGATCCACATGTCCTCTGAGGAGGTGTCTGTGTGAGGAAAAGGTGCTGGGTCAGCAGGGAGGATGCAGGGTCCTTGGGCAGGGGGCTGTGGAGCCGTGCTGGCAGCAGCAGGGCTGGGATCCTACCTAGTGTGACTGGGAGGAAAGTGCTGAGTCTTCACAGACCCAGGCTCTTGGAAGGAGTTCTTTTATTTAGCAAGTCTGGGCTGCTGTCAATAAGTTCTGTGGTTTTAGGGCACCATATGCTGTATTCAACACTTTGCCAATCTCCTTAAATGAATCCAGACTCTGAGAGCAGGAGGGAGCAGCTGGGAGCAGTGTATGTCACAGGCCAGCGTTACCAGGCTGGTGGCTAAAAGTCTTCTCTTTGGTCTGACATTGCAGCCTTAGGAATCCTCCATCCAGGCTGGGTTTCTGCTTTAGAACCCTCTGCCCAGGCTGGGTTTCTCCTTAAAAATCCTCCATCCAAGCTGGATTTCTTTAGAATCCTCCATCCAGGCTGTTTTTCTCCTTCAGAATCCTCCATCCAGGCTGATTTCTCCTTAAGAATCCTCCATCCAGGCTGGATTTCTTCAGAATCCTCCATCCAGGCTGGGTTTCTCCTTAAGAATCCTCCATCCAGGCTGGTTTTCTCCTTAAAAATCCTCCATCCAGGCTGGGCTTCTTAAGAATCCTCCATCCAGGCTGCTTGTCTCCTTTAGAATCCTCCATCCAAGCTGGATTTCTTTAGAATCCTCCATCCAGGCTGATTTCTCCTTCAGAATCCTCCATCCAGGCTGATTTCTCCTTCAGAATCCTCCATCCAGGCTGATTTCTCCTTAAGAATCCTCCATCCAAGCTGGATTTCTTCAGAATCCTCCATCCAGGCTGTTTTTCTCCCTAAGAATCCTCCATCCAGGCTTTTTTCTCTTTGCTGTACCAGAGAGGAGCCTGGGATGGAGACATTCCCATCATCTTGCCTAATTCCACATTATTAGTATTAGAACCCAGAGTGAACATGCCTGGGGCACGGAGAGAAAGGGTTTATTTCCTTCCTTGTGCAGGTACAGTTCAGGCCTCCTGTGCCCACCCCAGCCTGGGAATGGGAGCCTTTTGCAGAGCCACCTTGGAAAACACCAGGATTTATCCTACTGGGAATGTAAACCTGAGGTGCTTCCTCCTTTTCCTCCCCTGACCTTGATCCTTCACCCCCAAAGAAAGCTCCACGGGTTGGGATTAGTGCTTAAAGCCCAGCCTTTCCTTCCAGGGATGAGCTTACCTCTGCTCAGAGGAAGATGCTGGTTGGGAAGCAGGGATTCCTCCCTGGCAAGAAGCTGTCTGTGCCCTGAGGAGCTGGGGGAGCTGATGCTGAACCCAGGGGGTGCAGGAGGGAAGGTAGCTGGGTCCTGCCTGGCTGGAGCATCACTCCTGGGCTTTGCACTTTAATGTAACTGCCAGTTGTACAAATTAATTAAAAATAACTGAAGAAAAACCCCCAAAGAAAGGCCCTGCTTCCTCTGGTGGAGATTAATCATTACTTGAGCCTTTTTCTTATGAAAATACAAGATCCATGGTAGCCCCAGGCCAAAGATTCCCAGGGAGAGCCCTCACCATTCGTGCTCTGAGTTAGGGAAATGGCTTTGAAAGCATCTGACAACTGAAGCAGAGCCTGTTGAGTAACTTGGCAACGCTCAGAAAACATCTTGAACTGGTTTTTGTTCCACACATTTTGCTTTTGCTTCAATAGGAGATGTCAGGGCAGTTCATTCACTGCCACTCAGGGCTGCAGGCGATGCTGGGAGAGCAGGCTGCTGCCCAGGCTTAGCAAGAGAGGGGAAAGCAAAGCCCTGCTACCTGCTGCTCCCAGGGCTGGAGCCCTCTTGGGGAGGGGATGGAGCCCTCTTGGGGAGGAGATGGAGCCCTCTTGGGGAGGGGATGGAGCCCTCTTGGGGAGGGGATGGAGCCCTCTTGGGGAGGAGATGGAACCCTCTTGGGGAGGAGATGGAGCCCTCTTGGGGAGGGGATGGAGCCCTCTTGGGGAGGAGATGGAGCCCTCTTGGGGAGGGGATGGAACCCTCTTGGGGAGGGGATGGAACCCTCTTGGGGAGGGGATGGAGCCCTCTTGGGGAGGGGATGGAACCCTCTTGGGGAGGAGATGGAGCCCTCTTGGGGAGGGGATGGAACCCTCTTGGGGAGGAGATGGAGCCCTCTTGGGGAGGGGATGGAGCCCTCTTGGGGAGGAGATGGAACCCTCTTGGGGAGGAGATGGAGCCCTCTTGGGGAGGGGATGGAGCCCTCTTGGGGAGGAGATGGAACCCTCTTGGGGAGGGGATGGAGCCCTCTTGGGGAGGAGATGGAACCCTCTTGGGGAGGGGATGGAACCCTCTTGGGGAGGAGATGGAACCCTCTTGGGGAGGGGATGGAGCCCTCTTGGGGAGGAGATGGAACCCTCTTGGGGAGGAGATGGAACCCTCTTGGGGAGGGGATGGAGCCCTCTTGGGGAGGAGATGGAGCCCTCTTGGGGAGGGGATGGAGCTGCCTGTTCTGAGCTCTGTGTGCCTTCTGGCTGGATACACAGCCTGGGAGTGGGGATATTGGTGGGCTGGGGTCTGTGTCCTCCCCATCCCATGGGAAGGGGCATTGCCTTGTGCTCAGCCCTGGGGTGCAAGGCTCTGCCCTCAGAGTGTCACACAGAGGGTGTGAGAGATGGTGACCCCTCGCTGCCAGCCCAGAGAGGGATGGGATGGATGTGGGGATGGATGGGGACAGCATCAGGACTGGAACACACTGGGATCCTGGGACATTTCCCTGCAGGGTGATGGGTGATGGGTGATGGGGGTCATAGGCTGTTGGGGTGGCCCTGTGGCTTCCCATCCATGGGGGAGAGAGAACTCCCTTAAATTCCAGGGTGTTTGGGGGACAGCTGCCTTAAATTCCCTTGAAAGGGCAGAGACTGGCAGGACAAGGGGGATGGGGTGAAGCTGGAGGAGGGAAGGGGGAGAGGAGAGATTGGGGGGAAGTTCTGTGCAGAGAGAGTGGTGAGGGGCTGGAAGGGGCTGCCCAGAGAGGGGGTGGGTGCCCCGTCCCTGGGGGTGTTCCAGGCCAGGTTGGATGGGGCCCTGGGCAACCTTGTGTAGCTCCAGGCCTGAGGTTGGTGTCCCTGCCTGTGGCAGGGGGTTGGAGCTCTGGGACCCTTGGGGTCCCTTCCAACCCAGACCAGGCTGGGATTCCATAATTCTATGAAATCCCAGGTGTTTGGGGGAGAAGTCCCCTAAATCCAGGGTGTCTGGGGGAGAACTCCCTTAAATCCAGGGTGTTTGGGGGAGAACTCCCTTAAATCCAGGGTGTTTGTAACCATGTGCTTTCCCCATCAGACACACTCAGCTCTTGGGCATCCCACAGGGTGCCAGAGGTACCTGCAGTACCACCCTCCAACCAGCACCCCAAATCTGCCCCCAGGTGCCTGTCCCAGCAGCTCAGGGGGCTGCACCCCTCTGAGCATCATCCAGGTGTGTTCCAGGAGTGAAGCTCTTCAGCAGCTCTGGGTGTGCTCAGTTTGGGCAAGCACCCTTGGACCTGGGAGTCACTGTGGGGTGGGGGATCCCCTCACCCCAAGAGCCAGCCCCAGCACCCCAAATCCTGGCAGCCTGTGATGTGTCTCACACAGCAAAGCTGGCAGGGACCATGCTCCCCACAGCTGAGCAGGAAGAGGGACCTCCCAAAAATGGGGCTTGCTTCACTGGCCACGAGCTGGGGGTGTTTTGGGCAGGCAGGGGGTGTCCCACACGTGGAGCTGCCCCCTGCCTGGGCACTCTGGGGATGGAGGGAGCACAGGAAATGCCAGGCTGTAGGCAGAGGGGAAACCATTGTCCAGTGAGGATCGTAAAGACCAACAGCACCCAGTAAAAATCCTTTCCCAAGGAGCTGAGGGCAGTTTGAGTGAGCTCTGGGATGTGGGATGAGGTCTGGGATGCAGGGTGAGGTCTGGGATGCAGGGTGAGGTCTGGGATGCAGGGTGAGGTCTGGGATGTGGGATGAGGTCTGGGATGTGGGGTGAGGTCTGGGATGCAGGGTGAGCTCTGGGATGCAGGGTGAGCTCTGGGATGTGGGATGAGGTCTGGGATGCAGGGTGAGGTCTGGGATGCAGGGGGGGAGATCTGGGATGGAGGGTGAGGTCTGGGATGCAGGGGGGGAGATCTGGGATGGAGGGTGAGGTCTGGGATGCAGGGGGGGAGATCTGGGATGGAGGGTGAGGTCTGGGATGCAGGGGGGGAGATCTGGGATGGAGGGTGAGGTCTGGGATGCAGGGTAAAGTCTGGGATGGAGCGGGTGAGGTCTGGGATGCGGGGTGAGCTCTGGGATGCAGGGTGAGCTCTGGGATGTGGGATGAGGTCTGGGATGCAGGGTGAGATCTGGGATGTGGGGTGAGCTCTGGGATGTGGGATGAGGTCTGGGATGCAGGGTGAGATCTGGGATGTGGGGTGAGATCTGGGATGTGGGGTGAGGTCTGGGATGCGGGGTGAGGTCTGGGATGCAGGGGGGGAGATCTGGGATGGAGGGTGAGGTCTGGGATGCAGGGGGGGAGATCTGGGATGGAGGGTGAGGTCTGGGATGCAGGGTAAAGTCTGGGATGGAGCGGGTGAGGTCTGGGATGTGGGGTGAGGTCTGGGATGCGGGGTGAGCTCTGGGATGCAGGGTGAGGTCTGGGATGTGGGGTGAGGTCTGGGATGCGGGGTGAGCTCTGGGATGCAGGGAGAGGTCTGGGATGCAGGGTGAGGTGCTCCTCACCACCCTCCAGCTCCCCTCCCCGTGCTCCCTGTCTCATCCCACTGTGGGGAGCAGTTTCCAGTCTCCTTCCCATCTCACAAGGATCCCTTTGCTGGGTGAAGTCGATGACTTTGCCTGTTGTAAACTGAAACTCCAAAAAAAAAAAACAGAATTAAAAAAAAAAAACCCCTCAGCAGCTGGGTTTGGCTGAGGAAATTTGGGGTTGGTTTTGCCATTTTTAAACCAGTTTGGGAGCTGTACGTGCTGGGGTTGTGCAACAAAAAGCCCTGCTGAGCCAGACATTTGGGACTGGTTTAGGGGGGGAGGTTATTTTTTGCTTGGATTTGGAACCTTGTGGAAACAAACCCTATCAATAGTTATCACCAAATCTGTGTTTTCTTTTCTAATTCGGATTGGGAAATGCACCAGGAGCAGCCCTTCCTGTCCCCACAGGAGCCTTCCCTCTCCCAAACAGGAAAACGAAAGATAGAAAAATTAATGAGGGTGAATTAATCAATCAGGCTTTTCCTGCCTCCCCAGTAGGAACTGGTGGCAGCAGACTGGGAGAGAATGGAGAATCCCTGAGGAATTCCAACTGGCTCTCCATCAAATAGCACCCAGCCAAGGTTCTTGGGGCTGTAGGCTGAGCAGCTCCATGGTTGAGAGAGAATTGGAGAGGTGCCTTTTCCCCCCCTCCCTGGGATGAACCATCCTGGGGGACACCTTGGGAACCTCCTGGGCACGTTCCCCTTGGGATTTGCTGCTGGGGAGGAAGCAGCAGGTTGTCTTCTCCATGTGTTGGGAACCCCCAGCCATCCATCCATCCCTCCAGCCAAGGTCTCTCTCTAATCCCAAGGCTCTTCCCAGCCTCCCCGGGGCGTTCGCACAGCCTGGCTGTGGGGTGCCTTCCAAACCACAGCCACTTCTGGGGGGTTACATTGGGTCTGGGGTGGGATGGGGGAAGGGGGCACAGGATGCACCTCAAAGCCAGCGAAGCAAACCCCTTGGTTTAGGGGGGAGCACAGAAGAGCCCCAAAGAACTCTCCCCTGCCCTGCTCCGGGCGGGAGGTGCCGTTTCTGGCAGCCAAAACCAGCTCTGTGCCCCTCTGCTGCTGGGGAGCACCGGGCTGGGGGGGTCCTGGCACGCTGGTGGATGCAGGGAGGGGGGACACAAGCCATGCAAGGGACCAGAGCATCCCCCCCTCACCCCCCCAGGGCTGGCTTTAGCCTGTGTGTGTGTGTGAGCAGGCTGCTGGTGCCCGAACCCTTCTCAAGCGCTGGTGCCCGTGGGTGGTTCCAGAGCCCAGAGCTGGGGAGAACAGGAACCCAGGCAGGTCCTTCTCCAGCCCCTGTGACCAGGTGACAGCACCTCCACAGACAGAAACCAACCAACCATACTGCTGAAGTCAAAATACCCTTCCTAACCCCCCCCTTGCCCCCTTCCTCTTTCTTTCCAGCTTCTCCCTCAGCCTCCCAGACCCCCCCTCTCCCCCCCCCTCTGTTCCCCATCCCCCCCCCCTTCTGTTTCTCTTTCTCCCCCAACCCCCCTGTCATAAGAAAGTGACTGTGTCCTCCAGGGGACGGTTTTCTTATGCCATTTTATACACTGTGCTTCATGTTTAGAACTTTTTTGCACTAGTTCCTATTACCATTTATTTTCCAAAATGGTTTGACAGAAAACAAACAAACAAAAGACAAAAAAACCCCCCAAGGGAAACACAACCCCCATGCTATAATTCAGTTGTATTAAAGATATTATCCTACTACTCTCTGTGTTCAATAGTCTCTGTACCTGTAATGCTTTCAGTTCTGTTGTATTTGGGGGCAGAGGTTTTCTCTGCTCCTTGTTTAACCCAGTAAAGAAATAAAATGTTAAGAATTGATGATAAACTTCCTCCTCCCTTTCTCTCTGCTGGTTCATTTGGGATGTGGAGGTGCTGGGGGAGTGGGATGAGCTGCCAGTGTGTGTGTGAGTGCGTCCTCCTCACCCAAAACCTGCCCTGTGGAGTCGGGGCTCTGTCCTAAGGGTGGTTTTTTCCTGCAGAATCCAATCTCAGATGGAGGACAGCAGAGGCAGGACGGGGGGGACACAATAACCCTGCCTCTGCTGAGGTTGATTTCGTAACCTTTCTTTATATCCTTTTGTTTCTTGCCTTCCCATTCCTTGCCAGGGGGCTCACCTCGGAACAATAGGGGCAAAGGCTGTCACCAAGAGATTCATCAGAGAATAATGACTAAACCAGGGTATCCACATCTTGCCCTGCTGAAGTCCACACCCACATGTAATCTGGAATTAATTCATCTGGACAACAGATCTCTGGGCGCTCAGCTCCCAGCTGAATGCTGGGTGCCTGGCTCTGAAAGGCACTGAAGCTGTGCCATGGCCATTCCTGCACTGAGCTGGATGGTCTCAGCTTGGGAAGAGGATGAGAGACTTCCCCCTGAGCCAGCAGTGGCTCTGGCAGCTCCCAAGGCCAATGGGATCCTGGGCTCCATCAGCAGAGGGGTGGCAGCAGGGACAGGGAGGGGATTGTCCCTCTCTGCTCTGCCCTCCTGAGGCCCCAGCTGGATCCTGTGTCCAGAGCTGGGGCCCAACACAAGAGAGATGTGGGGCTGTTGGAGAGGGGTCAGAGGAGCCACGGAGATGCTCAGAGGGCTGGAGCAGCTCCCTCTGGAGAGAGGCTGAGGGAGCTGGGCTGGGTCAGCCTGGAGAAGAGAAGGCTGTGGGGGGACCTCATTGCAGCCTGCCAGTCCCTGAAGGGAGCAGAGACACAGGAGGGGAATCAGCTTGTTCAAGGGCAGAGACTGGCAGGACAAGGGGGATGGAGTGAAGCTGGAGGAGGGAAGGGGGAGAGGAGAGATTGGGGGGAAGTTCTGTGCAGAGAGAGTGGTGAGGGGCTGGAAGGGGCTGCCCAGAGAGGGGGTGGGTGCCCCGTGTCTGGGGGTGTTCCAGGCCAGGTTGGATGGGGCCCTGGGCAACCTTGTGTAGCTCCAGGCCTGAGGTTGGTGTCCCTGCCTGTGGCAGGAGGTTGGAGCTCTGGGACCCTTGGGGTCCCTCCCAGCCCAGCCCAGTCTATGGTTCTATGAGGAGAAGCAGCAGGGGGTGGGGGAAGGAATGAGGTGGGATGGGGATGGGGATGGGTCTTTTACAGCAGATGGGTGCTGAAGGCAAGGGGAGGATGTGGGGAGCATCGGCTCTGCTGGGGTGTGGGGAGGAGATGTGGGGGGCATGGGCAGGGAGTGGGGTGCACAGGGGGCTGGGTGGGTAAATAGGAGTGGGACATCTCACAGCTGGAGCTGACAGGATCCTTCCCTGGCCTCTCCTGAGGTTCTTGTTCCTCTCTGCCCAAACCAAGGGCCGGGTTCCCTTGGTGGCTCACAGAGGGAAACCCAGACCCTGACACAGATGAACTGGAGCCCCTCAGGCAGAGGAGCTGGCTGGGGGGCCACATCCAGCAGGATGCTGTGCTGGGATGCAGGGCCAGGGCTGCTGTGCCTGGCTGGGCTGAGCACGGGGGTCCCGCGGCTGCACCGGCCCCTTCCCTCCCCCTTGACCCTGTGGCTCCTCTCTCGCCCCCCACGGAGCCAACATCCACACCCAGCCCCCCAGCCCCCCAGGGCTGCCCAGCCCCATGGCCACACTCTGGAGGTGGGCACAGACAGCAGTGCCAGCAGTGGTGGCAGGTGGGCTGGTGCCTGGACCCCACTTCCACCACCCTTCCTTTGGGGTACCCACTGGGTCGACGGTGGCATCGCTCCTTCCAGAGGGAGCCCCCTCCCTGACACAGCAGCCTGGAGCCAGGAATCCCAGAGGCAGGAGGTTTGGGAGCCCAGGGATGGGCAGTTGGGAGGGGCACAGTGCTGCTCCCCAGACAGAACGTTACCCAGCCTGTCTGTGACTCAACCCAGCCTGTTCCTTCTGAAGCCACATTCAGTCACCTCCAGCCTCTGCAAGGGCTGCAGTGCCTGGGGACCCCCCACCTTTCTTGGGTAACCTCCACAGCCATGGCAGGGAGGCCAGGGTGTGGGTGCCAAAGGATGGTGTGGGTGCCCAGGGGATGGTGTGGGTGCTGAGAGGATGGTGTGGGTGCTGAGGGGATGGTGTGGGTGCTGAGAGGATGGTGTGGGTGCTGAGGGGATGGTGTGGGTGCTGAGAGGATGGTGTGGGTGCTGAGGGGATGGTGTGGGTGCCCAGGGGATGGTGTGGGTGCCAAAGGATGGTGTGGGTGCCCAGGGGATGGTGTGGGTGCCAAAGGATGGTGTGGGTGCCCAGGGGATGGTGTGGGTGCTGAGGAGATGGTGTGGGTGCCCAGGGGATGGTGTGGGTGCCAAAGGATGGTGTGGGTGCCCAGGGGATGGTGTGGGTGCTGAGAGGATGATGTGGGTGCCGAGGAGATGGTGTGGGTGCCCAGGGGATGGTGTGGGTGCCAAAGGATGGTGTGGGTGCTGAGGAGATGGTGTGGGTGCCCAGGGGATGGTGTGGGTGCCCAGGGGATGGTGTGGGTGCCCAGGGGATGGTGCAGGCACCCTACAGAAGCCCTGACATCACAAACCAGGCACGGGTGGGGGGGGTTTGCTCTAAAATCCTTGTGTCCTGCTCGGTTCCAGCCTGTCCTGGCTTTCAGGCCCCCCACATCCCAGTGCCACCGACACAGAAAGATAAGGCAAAGCCAGGGGAGTCTCCAGGATGGAACACGAATGTCCAACGTGGATGCACAATGGACAGGGGACAGGCCCAGGGGTCCCTCATTGTGTGATGGTGCTGGTCCCCCCAGCAAACAGAAGGCTTACACCAGAGCCCCCATCTCCCAAGGGGCACCCCAGGTCAGCACACACCCAGCTGAAAGCACTGGGATCCCACTCAGGTGCTTCCCAGGGTGGGCTCTCCCCCACTGCCCATGATAGTGGGTGCTCCTGGCTGTGCCCTGAGTCAGCTGAGCCCAATTCCAGGAGCTCTGGGCTTCAGCTGGGCCCAAGAAACTACTTAGAGGAGCCCTGCCAGGGGCTGGGGCTGCTGAGTGGCCCCAGGCTCAGGAGGAGCTGGGTTTCTCAGGAAGAGCAATGCTTGGGGTGGCTTTTCCTTCTGCAGGTGCTGCTGGCAGGATGGGTCCCAGCAAGGTGTGTGCTGTTTGTTCCCCCCTACCTCCTGCTGGCATCCCTGCTGCACCAGCAGGCTGTGGAGCCCTGGGGAATGGAGCTGCTGGAGGTGAGAAGCCTGAGTGCCTGGCTGGGGAGGGGGAGTGTGGCAGGAGGGGGGGAGGTGCTGCTTGCCTGGTGCCATGGCTGGGCTGGGCGTGGGGCTGGAGCAGCCCTGTGTGAGCTGGGCAGCTGTGTGGTGATGCTGCTCCTGAAACAGCTGTGCATCAGGGTGAGTTTGGGGGGTTTCTGGGGGCAGTTCCTGGTGTCTCTCCATGTAGCAGCTCTGGTTTGATGTTTAACTGCTGGATTTGCCTTGCTGTGTCCTTGGGCACGGGTGTCCCCCCTCCTGGGGCAGTGAGGGGGGGAGAGCTGTGCTGTGTGCTCAGGTGGGTGTTTGCCCTCAGCAGCTCCTTCTGATGCCCCCACATCTCGCTCTCTGAGGTGCTGCACCCCTCAGCTGAGCATCTCCTGGCTTAGCAGCCCCCAGGCATCGCTCCCCATGGCTGCTGCCCCCCTTGTGAGGGGGGGTACCATGAGTGAGGCCCACCTCCCTGCTGCCAGGATGCCCTGGAAGAGGACAGATCTGCTTGGAGATGGTGAAACCAAGCTTGGTGAGGGCACAAGAAGGCAGCTGACTGCCCAGCCTGGGACCAGTGATGCTGTTCCTGAGCCTGAAGCCCACCCAGGAAGGTTGAACCCCAGGGTTTCACTAGCAGCTGCTCAGGGTTGATGTGAGAGGAGTGGGTGTGAATTCTCACCCCTATGAGGCACTTGGGCATCGAGGCTGGAGGCAGCTGGGGTGGGAGAGAAACCCCTCTGCTGGAAGCTTCCCTTGTGACTCTGGAGAAGCCAAACTGGGCAGGGTGGAAACCCTTCTTCTGGAGAGAGCATGGAGAGCAACACAGAGCCCTGCAGAGCCAGACCTGGGGAGTGCTTTGAGGTGCAGGGCGGCACCCTCCAGTGGGTGCTGAAGGCAGGGCTGGGGTCTGGGCATCAGCTCATCAGGGTGTGAGCTGGGTGTTCCCCTTGTCCCCCTGCCTTTATTGGAGGGGCTTCAGAGAGGGCACAGGAGGCTCTAGGTTATCAAAGCAGCTAATAAAGATATCTCTTGAGGTCCCTTCCAACCCCCACAGTGCTGTGATTCTGCCATCCAGAGCCCTGGCCAGGCTGGAGAGCTGGGCAGGGAGACACCAGATGGGGTTCAACAACAGCAAGGGGAGAGTCTGGCCCCTGGGGAGGAACAACTGCTGGGATCAGGACAGGCTGGGGGGGAGCTGCTGGAGAGGAGCTCTGTGGAGAAGGACCTGGGGGTGCTGGGGGGTGACAGGGTGGCCATGAGCCAGCAGTGTGCCCTGGGGCTGAGAGAGACAATGGGATCCTGGGGGCATCAGGAGGAGTGTGGGCAGCAGGTCACAGGAGGGGATCCTCCCCCTCTGCTCTGCCCTGCTCAGGCCCCACCTGCAGTGTTGTGTCCAGTGCTGGGCTCCCTGGGATCAAACAGCCAGGGATCTCCTGGAGAGAGTCCAGAGGAGGCTGAGGAGATGCTGAAGGGCCTGGAGCATCTCCCCTGGGAGGAGAGGCTGGGTGAGCTGGGGCTGTTCAGCCTGGAGAGAAGAAGACTCAGGGGGGACCTGATGAATGTCGATATCTGAAGCATGGGATGCAGGGGACATGGGCAGCCCCTTCTCAGTGTCTGTGGGGACAGGACAAGGGGCAATGGCTGCAAGTTGGAGCACAGGGAGTTCCCCCCCAACCTGGGGAAGAACTTTTCCCCAGTGAGGGTGAGGGAGCCCTGGGACAGGCTGCCCAGGGGGTGTGGAGTCTCCTTCTCTGGAGAGATTCCAGCCCCGTCTGGACACCGGCCTGTGTGCCCTGTCCTAGGGACCCTGCTTTGGCAGGGGGTGGGACCCCAGGAGCTCCCCAGGTCCCTTCCCACCCCTACAACTCTGATTCTGTGATATAAAAGCTGTATGGGGTCCGTCCCAGAGCCACAGGGAGCATCCCAGGGCCATGGGGGTCCCCCTGAGCCGTGCTCACTGGGCGTCTCTGCCTCTGAGCCCTTTCAGAGCTCCCTGTGCCTCTCCCTGGCTCAGCTGTCCTCAGGCAAACCCAGCGAGGGCCCCAGACTGAGCAGAGGCCTCCTCGTGCCCCATCGCCGCTCAGACACGTGGGGCCAAGAGTCCCAGGGACAAACCCCAGCTGAACACAGCTCCAGGCTGGTTCCCATCCACGGGGCAGCTCCAGGCTGTTCCAAAGGCCCCTCAGCCTTGGTGCCCCCAGGGCTGAGCTCCTGGTGTCAGTGAGGAGCCCTTGGGTGTGTGTTTTCTGTGATAAAACAGGTTTTGGGGGGGGGGGGGGTTGGGTTGTGGCTCTGTGGGCTCTGTGACTGGGAAGCTGGTGTGATGCTGCCTCAGACCTGATGAAAATCCTGGAGTTTGGAGCTGAAGAAATTATTAATGATGATTATTTTCCACATTTTTTGTTGCCTGGAGGACTCCTTTGTTCTCTGCTCTTAGTATTTTAGTTTCTCTTTGCTCTAAACTCTGTGTTAAGTAAGAGTTTGGGATTCATCCTGCATTAGCAGCCCCCTTGCCAGGGAGGGCAGAAGGAGCTGCCCAGAGGGGCTGCACAAGGTGGGTGCAGATGGTTTGGTACCTCAGATGCTTTGAGCCTGGTGGGTTTTACTGGGTGGCTTCATCCCTCTTGCTGCTTTGGGGTTGTTTTTTTATCCTCCTGCTCTCTCCTTTGCTCCCTTTGGATCACATCCCTGGTGCTGTCTGACAGGCTGTGCCTGAGCTTTTGGGAAGTGAGGAAGATGAAGGTCATGCTGGTGTGCTTCCTCCCTCTAAATCCATCGGTGTCTTTGTTAATTCAGCTTTAATTGCATTGAGATGAAGGTCCCCACTGATTGAAGCCCCTCAGGGGAAGATGTAGGTGGAAAAAGATGTAGGAATGAATCCAAAGCCACATGGGGATGTTGGTCAGCACGTTCCTGGGCAGCCTGTGCCACAGCCCCACAACTCTGCCAGGGAAGAACTTTGCCCTCCCAGCTGAGCTGCCCCTGCCCTGGGGCAGCTTGAGCCCATTGCCCCTTGTCCCATCTCCTGTCCTCTGGCTGCAGAGACCATCCCCCACCTCTCTGCACCCTCCTGGCAGGGCAGGGGAGGTGGGGAGAAGGTCTCCCCTCAGCCTCCTCTTCTCCAGGCTGAACACCCCCAGCTCCCTCAGCTGCTCCTCAGAGGATTTGCCCTCCAGCCCCTTCCCCAGCCTGGTTGCCCTTCTCTGGACTGGCCCCAGGACCCCCATGTCCTTCTGATGGTGAGGAGCTGAAAGGTTTGCTGAAGCCTTCAGCTGCACGAAGGGGAGAGCAGAGAGCAGCTCACCTCAGCACCCAGCGCTGGGGTTCCTGCCCCACTCCTAACCCCATGACCTCCTGTCTCGAGTTCTCAGCCTCCCACCACTTCAGCTATTATTATTTTTACCAGTCCCTGGGGTGTACTGGAGTCTCTTTGGTACAAATTAGGGTGGTTTTCATGAAAAACTTACAGTTTATACAAGAGAGAGGTTCCCCTTGGCTTCCAAATCCCATCACCCCCGATGCCAGCACAGCAGCAGTTCCCCCTGTGGAGTCACCCACCACGGGTCCCCACAGCAGCTGGTGTTGTACTGGGGGTAAAGCTGGTCACAACTGGGCTCAGAGTATCCAGAGAGGTGTTGGGAACAGTGGGAATTGTCCCTGAGAGAAGGGAGAAAAGGAAAATGGGGGGGAAAAAAAGCCAAATGCTGAGCAGTTTGGGAAGAACAAGCAGGTCAGGGGATCTCCTGACAGCAGGAGTCGGTCTCAGACTCACCTGGGGCTTTCCTGCAGGCTGGGCTTTGCACCACACAGTGCCAGGAATGGGGTTATTTCTTGGGGGGAAAGGCAGGGTACTGGCTGGTCTGGCAAGGAACAGATGCTGGGGTAGCAAGGACTGAATGATCCCAGTGTGGGGAAGGGGCAGGGCAACCCCAACTGGTTTGGGGGGAAAGGTCAGCTCAGGGGAAGGATGGGTGATGGAGAGGAAAACTGGGGGAAGAGGTGAGGCTGCACCCTGAGTGCTGGGTCCAGTTCTGGGCTCCTCACCATCAGAAGGACATGGGGGTCCTGGGGCCAGTCCAGAGAAGGGCAACCAGGCTGGGGAAGGGGCTGGAGGGCAAATCCTCTGAGGAGCAGCTGAGGGAGCTGGGGGTGTTGAGCCTGGAGAAGAGGAGGCTGAGGGGAGCCCTTCTCCCCATCCACCTCCCCTGCCCTGCCAGGAGGGTGCAGAGAGGTGGGGGATGGTCTCTGCAGCCAGGGGACAGGAGATGGGCCAAGGGGCAATGGGCTCAAGCTGCCCCAGGGCAGGGGCAGCTCAGCTGGGAGGGCAAAGTTCTTCCCTGGCAGAGCTGTGGGGCTGTGGCACAGGCTGCCCAGGAACGTGCTGACCACCATCCCCATGTGGCTTTGGATTCATTTCTACATCTTTTTCCACCTACATCTTCCCCTGAGGGGCTTCAATCAGTGGGGACCTTCATCTCAATGCAATTAAAGCTGAATTAACAAAGACACCGATGGATATAGAGGGAGGAAGCACACCAGCATGACCTTCATCTTCCTCACTTCCCAAAAGCTCAGGCACAGCCTGTCAGACAGCACCAGGGATGTGATCCAAAGGGAGCAAAGGAGAGAGCAGGAGGATAAAAAAACAACCCCAAAGCAGCAAGAGGGAAGAAGCCACCCAGTAAAACCCACCAGGCTCAAAGCATCTGAGGTACCAAACCATCTGCACCCACCTTGTGCAGCCCCTCTGGGCAGCTCCTTCTGCGTCCCCAGCCCTGGGGGTGTTTAGCAGAGGGGAGATGAGGTGCTCAGGGATCTGGTTTAACTTAGGATGGGATTGGGTGGGCTGGATGATCTTAAAGGGCTTTTCCAACCTGGTGACTGTGTGTGGTTCAGAGCGCTGTGGAGTCCCACCTCGCACCTCAGAAAGGAAGCAGATGGCTTCACCCAGCTGGTCCAGGGACACCAGCCTCTGCATCCCCAAGCAGGTCATTCCCAGTCTCAAGGGAATGGCTCCTTCCAGAAGGGACACAGTTTGCAGGTTTTCAATCTTTCCTTCCCTTATTTTTTTAAATTCTGGGATGAAACCCAGATGTTTCCATGGGTGCTCTGGCCTGGGAACACCAGGCTCCCCACGGGTGGCAAGCTGGAGCTCCTGGAGCCATGGCTGGGCTGGGAGAGGTGAAGGTGAGTGGTGCCCATCAGAGCTGGATCTGATCCACACCTTTCTAATCAGCAGCTTCATTTTTTCACTCTTCCAGCCCTTAACAAATGGCCACTGCCCCTCCCTGGATCCCCCAGCTGAGGCTCCAGCTGCCCACCCTTCCTCCAGCCCTGATCCACCCTGGGCTCTGCAGAGGAAATTGCTGGTTTAAGGCTGAGCTGCTCTGGGATATTACACCTGAGCCTTGTGATCTTTCCCCCAGGCTTAAATCCACAGCTGCTGGGCTGCAGCTGAGGACAAGCCCTTTGGGTTTCCCTTCCCCTGGTTATTGCTGTCATGTCACATTAAGGGTCTCAAGGATCACTGGAATCCCAGCCCACCTGCAAACACAGCTTGCTGGGTGAGGGTCCTGGGTCTGCAGTTCCCAGTGCACACTTCCATGTGTCCTCCTCACAACCCCCTCTGCTTTGATGTGAATTCCTTGGATTTATCCTTTCCAGAGCCAGGGCAGTGTGTCCTTACCCTGGCCCTGTGCTGCCTTCTCCAAGATGCTTAAAAATTCAGGTTTAGCCCCAAACAATGTGGGAGACTCTGGCTCCTGACAGCCACTGACCTCTCCTCCCCACCTTTCCAGGCAGATTTGGGGGGGTCCTCTTTCATGCCCATAGCATCTCCTCCAGCCAGTGGGGAATCTGGGTGAGATGTGCTGGAAACACCCCCCTGCCCTCAGTTTGGGCGGTGTGAGGGGTGTGCTTTAGAGATTTGAATCCTCTGGGTAATAACTTAATCAGGGTTGCATCTTCAAAGAGGGAATTGGTGCTGTGCATTAGCAGAGGCAAAGATCAAATGACCCCAGTCACTTGCAGATGGAGCAGGGCCACAGCTCGGGCTCTGCCAGGGGAGAAGGGAGCTGCAAACCCCATCTGCTCCCATGGTGGCTCTTGTGCTTGGCTTAGGTGGGATGTGCTGGGGGTCTCCCACTTGGATGGAGGCAGCAGGGTGCTGTGGGACAGCTTCCTTCCCCCCAAAACAACACCTGGGGTGTGGGGAGCAGCACAGCCAGAGCTGTGCTCCCCCAAGAAACCAAGGGCAGGGGGTGTTTCCAGCCCATCTCATCCAGATCTTGCTTGCTGGAGGAGATGCTATGGGTATGAAAGAGGACAGCTTGCTCTGTGGGGATGACCTGTGGTCACCTGGTGGGGTTGGCACATGTTTTCCCTCCAGAGCTGCCAGCCCCAGGTCCCTGCAAGGAGCTCTCCTCCCCTCCTCACACACCTTCCATGCCTGATGCACTATGGAGATGATGCTTCATGGCAGGTGCTCGGGGTCTGGAGGAGGCCTCTGCACTGTCCTCCTTCCAAAGGCAGCTTCTGGTCCAGTCTGGTGCCTCACCAGGTCTCTCTGGTCACAGCTGCACAGATGTTGTCAGCTGCTGTAAGCAGCAGCATCCCAGGCTGGTCAGGGTTGGCAGGGATGCAGCCAGGAGCATCCTCCTCCTAGTCCTCTGGCGGAGCTGGGCAGCATCCAGACAGTGTGGCTCCCTCCTCCCTGTCCTTGCTTGGGCTGCTGGAGGCTATTATCAAGAGGAACAGGGGCCAAAGCAGGCTCTGGGTTTTCTGAGAGGGTGTTTTCCCTATATCACGTATATTCCTCCAGGCAAAGATCACATCCTCTTTCCCTGGGGACAGCAAACCCAGGACCCAGCGTCCCAGGACAATAACTTGGAAAGGCTCCTCCACCACCCTGCTTCCCTCAGCAACCTGGGCTGAGGGCAGCCAGCAAACCCAGGACAACAACAACAACAAAGGCTCCTCCCCCACCCTGCTTCCCTCAGCATCCTGGGCTGGGGGGACCCAGCAGACCCAGGACAATAACTTGGAAAGGCTCCTCCCCCTCCCTGTTTCCCTCAGCAACCTGGGCTGGGGGACCCCTGCAAACCCAGGACCCAGCATCCCAGGACCCCAACTTGGAATGGCTCCTCCCCCCCCTGCTTCCCTGGGCAACCTGGGCTGGGGGGACTCAGCATCCCCAGGACCCAGCCTCCCTGGACAACAACAACAAAGGCTCCTCCACCACCCTGCTTCCCTGAGCATCCTGGGCTGGGGGGACCCAGCAGACCTAGGACAATAACTTGGAAAGTCTCCTCCCCCTCCCTGTTTCCCTCAGCAAGCTGGGCTAGGGGGACCCAGCAAGCCCAGGACCCAACATCCCAGGACAACATCAACAACAACAAAGGCTCTTCCCCCACCCTGCTTCCCTGAGCATCCTGGGCTGGGGGGACCTTGCAAACTCAGGACCCAGCAAACCCAGGACAACATCTCAGGACAACAACAACAACAAAGGCTCCTCCACCACCCTGTTTCCCTTAGCAACCTGGGCTGAGGGGACCCAGCATCCCCAGGACCCAACATCCCAGGACCCCAACTTGGAAAGGCTCCTCCACCACCCTGCTTCCCTGAGCAACCTGGGCTGGGGGGACCCAACATCCCAGGACAACAACAAAGGCTCCTCCATCACCCTGCTTCCCTGAGCAACCTGGGCTGGGGGGACCCAGCAAACCCAGGACCCAGCATCCCAGGACCCCAACTTGGAAAGGCTCCTCCACCACCCTGCTTCCCTCAGCAACCTGGGCTGGGGGGACCCAGCATCCCCAGGACCCAACATCCCAGGACCCAGCAAACCCAGGACAACACCTCAGGACAACACCAACAACAAAGGCTCCTCTATCACCCTGTTTCCCTGAGCAACCTGGGCTGGGGGGAGCCTGCAAACCCAGGACCCAGCATCCCAGGACCCCAACTTGGAAAGGCTCCTCCACCACCCTGCTTCCCTCAGCAACCTGGGCTGGGGGGAGCTGAAGGGTTGGGGGGATGAGGCAGGGATTACCAGGGAGGTTGTATAACGTGGTGTGGAATATCATTGTTCCAGCCAGGATGAGTAAGAGCCCAGCTGAGGCTGGTCACCGACTGCACTTCCATGTGTCTGAGGGAGGGGGAGGCTGAGAGGCGCTCGCCCAGCTCAGAGTAAAGACAATGAGCCTATAAAAGTTTAGGGACTGAATGGATTCCTGACATTTGCTTTTCATTAGCACCAAATAACATATAAATAAACATACAAGGGAAGGGAGAGCAACAGCCTGCTTACCCACTCGAGGAGGAGCAGCCGTGTTGAGGCTCAGCTCAGCCTGCTTTGGCCAAGCCGCCTCCTCCTCTTCCTCCTGTGCCCCAGAACGTGGTGGGATAGCAAAGCTGCCCAAGCACTGAGGCCTCTGTCCTCCTCTGAAGCAGAAAGCAAAGCACAGGCTCATCCATGCAGGGGAGCTGGGTGTGCCAAGGTGCTGCTAATTCTTAGGATGGGAAGAGTGTTGTTAGGCTTTGGGGGTTTTTTTTGGGGGGTATAACCCCTCTTTTGAGTGGTGCTGCTGCCTGTTGATGCTCAGGAGGGTATTGCAAAGGCTGTCAGTGCATGGCCCTAAGGCTTTGCTCCTCCTTTTTCCATGTTTAATGCTGTTTTGCTCTTTGTTTTTGCTCTCTCTTTCCTTACCACACTCTGTAGAACATCATTCAGGCTTCAAATACAGCAGGTGCTTCAGGGAGGGTGGGATGGGGCTGGATGACCCACTACTCTTAATGCCAGGGGACTTTTCCCCCTCCCCCCTTTCCCCATCCCTGACTCCTCCACTTGTTTATTCCAGCTCCAGCACCTGGAGCCTCCTCATCCAGCAGGATTTAAGGAAAGGTGGGAACAGACCCTGTAAGCCTCCTTGTCAGTGGGGAAGATCTCCCTTTCTTTTGGGATGGGTAAAACCCTCTCAGCATAACACAGGGGCCAGTCCCTGTGGGTGCTTCTCAGCTCAGCCTCTCTTAGAGGATGCTGTGGAGCAGGGTCTTTGCCCCTTCCCCATTTACATTTTGGCAGCAGCAGCAGCAGAGGGTTTTTTAACACCCCTGTGAGCTAAAAAGCTTTGGAATTCAGGGCTTTCCTTTGAGGGGGAGTTGCAGGAAAGCCATCTCTTTTCCTTCTGGTCATGAAATAAAGCCTCCTCAAGTCATGGAGCTCCTAGGACAGAGGAGCCTGATGCCATCCACATCAGAAAATCTCTGGATGGAGCCAGGAAAGGGGCATCACCCCATCTGTGTTATTTTGGGGGTGTTTTTATGGGTTTTTTTCCTCAATTCCTCTCCAAGTGTCCATGGGAAGGAGATGGGGGGGTGGGGGTGGGGGGGGGCAGCTGGACCCCACAAATCCCAGCAGATATAAAGAGGGGAAATTTGGGGAGGGGGGTGGGGGAACCTCTCCCTTGGGAAAGAAGCAGCATTTCTTTCCTGGGGAAAGAGAGCTGCCTTTATTTCCCCACTGCAGACCCTGCCTTCCATCAGCCCAACCAAAGCCATTACCAGTCTGGTTGGTTTCCACAGCTGCTGTGGGTTCAGGGCTTGCCTGTCCCCTGGCTCTGGCCTCTCCTGGTCCACAGCTCCTGGGAGCAGTGAGGATGGGATGTGGAAGGCACTGGAAGCCTTTGAGGTGCTTCCAGACCCAGAGCAGTGAGGATGGGATGTGGAAGGCACTGGAAGCCTTTGAGGTGCTTCCTCAAGCCCAGAGCAGTGAGGATGGGATGTGGAAGGCACTGGAAGCCTTTGAGGTGCTTCCAGACCCAGAGCAGTGAGGATGGGATGTGGAAGGCACTGGAAGCCTTTGAGGTGCTTCCTCAAGCCCAGAGCAGTGAGGATGGGATGTGGAAGGCACTGGAAGCCTTTGAGGTGCCTCCTCAGACCCAGAGCAGTGAGGATGGGATGTGGAAGGCACTGGAAGCCCTTGAGGTGCCTCCTCAGACCCAGAGCAGTGAGGATGGGATGTGGAAGGCACTGGAAGCCTTTGAGGTGCCTCCTCAGACCCAGAGCAGTGAGGATGGGATGTGGAAGGCACTGGAAGCCCTTGAGGTGCCTCCTCAGACCCAGAGCAGTGAGGATGGGATGTGGAAGGCACTGGAAGCCCTTGAGGTGCCTCCTCAGACCCAGAGCAGTGAGGGTGGGATGTGGAAGGCACTGGAAGCCCTTGAGGTGCCTCCTCAGACCCAGAGCAGTGAGGGTGGGATGTGGAAGGCACTGGAAGCCTTTGAGGTGCCTCCTCAGACCCAGAGCAGTGAGGATGGGATGTGGAAGGCACTGGAAGCCCTTGAGGTGCTTCCTCAAGCCCAGAGCAGTGAGGATGGGATGTGGAAGGCACTGGAAGCCCTTGAGATGCCTCCTCAAGCCCAGAGCAGTGAGGATGGGATGTGGAAGGCACTGGAAGCCCTTGAGATGCCTCCTCAGACCCAGAGCAGTGAGGATGGGATGTGGAAGGCACTGGAAGCCCTTGAGGTGCCTCCTCAGACCCAGAGCAGTGAGGATGGGATGTAGAAGGCACTGGAAGCCCTTGAGATGCCTCCTCAGACCCAGAGCAGTGAGAGTGGGATGTGGAAGGCACTGGAAGCCCTTGAGGTGCCTCCTCAGACCCAGAGCAGTGAGGATGGGATGTGGAAGGCACTGGAAGCCCTTGAGATGCCTCCTCAGACCCAGAGCAGTGAGGATGGGATGTGGAAGGCACTGGAAGCCCTTGAGATGCCTCCTCAGACCCAGAGCAGTGAGGGTGGGATGTGGAAGGCACTGGAAGCCCTTGAGGTGCCTCCTCAGACCCAGAGCAGTGAGGATGGGATGTGGAAGGCACTGGAAGCCCTTGAGGTGCCTCCTCAGACCCAGAGCAGTGAGGGTGGGATGTGGAAGGCACTGGAAGCCTTTGAGGTGCCTCCTCAAGCCCAGTGCAGCTGGTGAGGTCCAGCATCACGAGGATGGGAGAACCTTGTGAGATGAAGGGTGCTGGTTGGGTTGGGCAGAGGGGGGCTTGTGGCTCTGAAAGGAAATGTGGGGGGTGGGGGGGGCTCCCCTCCACGTGCTCCCACTGAAGCCTGAAGCTCACAGCAATGCTTAGGAGGGGAGAAGTGAAAGGAAAAGCCTGGAGAAGCAGCACATCCCCTCTGTTCCTGGGGCTGGACTGGTGCCACATGGGTGATGCCTGAGGATGTCTCGTGGGTCAGTGGAACCCCTGTTCAATCACCAGGTGGGGTCTGTGGGCTGCTGCATGGTGACCTGCTCAAGGAGGCAGGAGCACCTGGCTGGGGGGGTTTGGCAGGTGCCCCCAGGGAGATCTGAGCAGAAACAGGGTGCTCACTCCTTGCCAATGGGTATTGTTACTTACTGCATCCCAGCCACAGCCTGGGCTTGAGACCCCACGAACACACATGGCCCAAAGGGCTTTGGGGTGCAGCTCACCCCCAAAATCCATCTGCAGAGTAACATGGACTACCCCTGAGAGCAGAACTGGGCTGCAGAGAGTGTGAGGAGCTGGGTGTGGGATTGGTTTTAATAATCCAGCTCCTGCTCTGGAAGAGCAGTGACATCCCTGAGTGTCCAGATGACTGCAAATGGTCCAGGACTGATGGCAGGATCCTGCACAGGGGGGTGGTCTGCTGTTACTGGCCCTTGCTCTGGAGCTGCTGGGGTTGGCAGTGGGTAATGCTCCTGTTGGGTTTTATTTCTTCATGAATATTAGGGAAACATTTCTGTCTGGAATGGAAACAGAGCCACTCATGTAATTTAGTGACTCTTAAACAGGACTTAAAGAAATGAAAACAAGCCCAACTGCTGAAAAATAAGGGTAGGGAGGGCTGTGAGGAGGTCATCTGCTCCATCCTCCTCCCCAAAGGCAGGATTAACTCTGGTATTCCTCACAGCTGTAATCTGGGGAGTGCTGAGGGATGGAGACCCCTCAGACTCCCAAGCAATCTCTTCCAGGACTGGGAAGGCTTCTTCCTGGAGAGCCTGGCCTCGTGCCAGACTCTCCATGGGAATCCCAGAATCCCAGCATCACTGGGTTGGAAAAGCCCTTTAAGATCATCCAGTCCAACCATCCCTGTCCTGTGCTGACCCAGATCCCTGAGCACCTCATCTCCCCTCTGTTAAACACCCCCAGGGGTGACTCAGCCCCTCCCTGTCCCAGGAGGATGGAGGGGGGGAGCACAGACCCACAAGGGACCAGGTCCATGACCAGTGGGCTCCAGGTGGGCTCCCAGGACAGGTCCCCAGCCACCATGGGACACAGCAGATGCAGGACTCCACATGAGAGTTGGAACAGCTCTGAGAGCCACAGCTCCTGTGAGCAAGGGGACCTCTGGCAGCATCAGGCACAACCCTCAGCAACCCCCTTGACTTTGGGGGCTGGAGCAGCTCCCCTGGGGAGAGGCTGAGGGAGCTGGGCTGGGTCAGCCTGGAGAAGAGAAGGCTGTGGCGGGACCTCATTGCAGCCTGCCAGTGCCTGAAGGGAGCAGAGGAACAGGAGGGGAATCAGCTTGTTCAAGGGCAGAGACTGGCAGGACAAGGGGATGGAGTGAAGCTGGAGGAGGGAAGGGGGAGAGGAGAGATTGGGGGGAAGTTCTGTGCAGAGAGAGTGGTGAGGGGCTGGAAGGGGCTGCCCAGAGAGGGGGTGGGTGCCCCGTGTCTGGGGGTGTTCCAGGCCAGGTTGGCTGGGGCCCTGGGCAACCTTGTGTAGCTCCAGGCCTGAGGTTGGTGTCCCTGCCTGTGGCAGGGGGTTGGAGCTCTGGGACCCTTGGGGTCCCTCCCAACCCAGCCCAGGCTGGGGTTCTGTGGCTCTGTGACTCCCTGCAGTGGTTTGGGGGGTATTTAGCCACGCTGTGTGGCCTCCATAGTAATTCCCAGTGTTTTTTCATCCTCACCCAGCCTTTCAAGCTCTCCTCACAGGATCCCCATGACAACCCCTGCCTGTGTGGCTGAAACATCACCTTTGTTTGGCTGAGCACTCTGCCAGAGCCTGAATGTCTCTATCACTACCCCACCTTCCCTCCCCCAGCCACACCTGAGGCTCATGGCCACCCAACAGAAGCTTGAGCTTCCATTAAAGCTCTAACTTCCCCCCAACACCCCCTCCCAGCCCCTCAGCTCACTTCCATCCCAGCCCTGGTGCTCCCCAAAGCTGAGGAGAACCACCTGGTTTCTCTCTCCCTGCTCCCTGACACGCTCGTTGATGGTTCCTTACCCCCCCTCCAGCCCTCCTGCTCCTTCCAGCTCTTGTCCCCACATGCTCAGCTATTCTTTTGGGCTGGGTATTAAGGGCCTGGCCTGATTTATACTTTCTGTGCGTGTTCCTTATTGTGTTGGAGATGACCAGGCTGATCTCATGCTATTCTTTCTATCTGCTGCATCGGGATGGTCTGCAGATGTGCTGCTCCTCTGGATCCAGCAAGGAGCCAGCAACTCCCTGGGCATCTTTCCCTCCCCCCTGGGCATCTTTCCCTCCCCCCTGAGTAACTTTCCCTCCCCCCTGAGTATCTTTCCCTACCCCCTGGGTATCTTTCCCTCCCCCCTGAGTATCTTTCCCTACCCCCTGGGCATCTTTCCCTACCCCCTGGGTATCTTTCCCTCCCCCCTGGGTATCTTTCCCTCCCCCCTGGGCATCTTTCCCTCCCCCCTGGGCATCTTTCCCTCCCTCCTGGGTATCTTTCCCTCCCCCCTGGGCATCTTTCCCTCCCCACTGTGTATCTTTCCCTCCCCCCTGGGTATCTTTCCCTACCCCCTGGGTATCTTTCCCTCCCCCCTGGGCATCTTTCCCTCCCCCCTGAGTATCTTTCCCTCCCCCCTGGGTATCTTTCCCTCCCCCCTGGGCATCTTTCCCTCCCCCCTGGGCATCTTTCCCTCCCCCCTGAGTATCTTTCCCTCCCCCCTGGGCATCTTTCCCTCCCCCCTGGGCATCTTTCCCTCCCCCCTGAGTATCTTTCCCTCCCCCCTGGGCATCATTCCCTCCCCCCTGGGTATCTTTCCCTCCCCCCTGGGTATCTTTCCCTCCCCACTGAGTATCTTTCTCTCCCCTCTGAGTATCTTTCCCTCCCCCCTGGGCATCTTTCCCTCCCCCTGAGTATCTTTCCCTCCCCCCTGGGCATCTTTTCCTCCCCCCTGGGCATCTTTCCTTCCCCCCTGAGTATCTTTCCCTCCCCCCTGAGTATCTTCCCCTCCCCCTGGGTATCTTTCCCTCCCCCCTGGGTATCTTTCCCTCCCCCCTGGGTATCTTTCCCTCCCCTCCTGGTCTCTGAGGGACACATGCCCCCACTCATGATCTGGTCAAGCCTGTTTTTATCAGGTTCCCCTCTTGAAATCCCTGCTCCTTCCTCACTAACCACTGCCCCAAGCTGAGGCTGCTTCCAACAGCCAGAAACCTCAAAAAAAAAAAAAGGATGGAGGATGCCCCAAAATGTCCAAAGAAACCTTCTGGGTGCCCAGCACCCAGCTGGATCCCCCCTCCAAGCTGTGCCTGTGGAATCAGAGCCTGCCTGCTGCGCCCTGGGCTTGGATGGCTCTGTTATCTGCTCTCATCCTCCCCCTCTGCTCTCCTGGGGCACTGAACCCTCTGCACAGGTGGTGAAACTCCTTTGGAGAGGTAATTTGCCTAATGCCCCCACGCTCTCAGGTGCTTGCTGTCCCCAGGGGGCTGCAGCAGCCTGCCCTTCCTGCCCCTGCTCTCAGTTCCCACCCTTGCCCCGCGTGGTCCCAGCACCAGCGAGGGAGGTAGGACCTGTGCTGAGCAACCTCCCATCCTGCTGGTGGTTTTCAGCTCCAGTTTGTGACTCTTTGGCCTGTTTTCTTAAAGAAAAGGCCAAAGATGGGGCTGGGGGAGCCAGGAGTGTGGGGGTGGACGGGGGCCATGGCTAACCTGGCGTAGCTGTGGGCTGGCAGAGGATGGCTGTGAGTGGGAGACACGGTGTGTGGTGGGCAGCCTGGGCATTTCATACCCCACAATAGGCTTCTGCTCCTGCAGCACAGGTCCTGTCCCCTGGGAGTTCTTAGCACCCCGTGTTAGGACACCACACATCTCCCAGTGGTGTGTAATGTGATTGCAAAATAAAGGCTGCCCAGAGGAGCTGGGGGGACTGCTGATGTGACACCCCTCTGCCACGCCTGAGGGCATCCCTCCATCCTCCCTCCCTCACCCATCCCTCCTTCCCCTGTCTCCATCCATCCATCCATCCATCCATCCATCCATCCATCCATCCATCCATTCCTCCATCCTCCCTCCCTCCCTCATCCATCCCTCCCTCTGTCCCTCTCGCCCTCCTTCCATCTCTCCATCCCTCATCCATTCATCCAATCCTCCCTCCATCCCTCCATCCATCCCTCCCTCATCCATCCCTCTCTCCATGTCTCCATCTATTCCTCCATCCTCCCTCCCTGCTTCCCTGAATCCATCCCTGATTTCCCCCATCCCTGAATCCATCCCTGGATCCCACATCCCTGAATCCATCCCTGGATCTCCCATCCCTGAATCCATCCCTGGATCCTTCCATCCCTGGATCCATCACTGGATCCCCCCATCCCTGAATCCATCCCTGCATCCCCCATCCCTGGATGCCCCAACCCTGGATCCCCCATCCCTGGATCCATCCCTCCCTAGATCCATCCCTGCATCCCCCATCCCTGGATCCTCCCATCCCTGAATCCATCCCTGGATCCCCCCATCCCAGAACCCATCCCTGAACCTCCCATCCCTGGATCCATCCCTGGATCCCTCATCCCTGGATCCCCCCATCCCTGGATCCATCCCTCCCTAGATCCATCCCTGGATCCCCCCATCCCTGGATCCCCCACCGCTGAATCCATCCCTGCATCCCCATCCCTGGATCCCTCCCCCCGAACCCCAGCACCCCCACCCTTCCCTCCCTCTCCCCCAGCCCCGCCCCTCATCCCCGCCCCCCCAGCCCCGCCCCTCCCTGTCCCCGCCCCCTCAGGCTCCGCCCGCTGGCGGGGCGCTGGGGCGGCCCCGGCCGCGCAGCCCCGCGGCGGCCCGGCCCGGCTCGGCTCTGCACGGCGCGGCCGAGCATGGAGCAGTAGCGGCTCTGGGCGCCTCTCCGCTCCGTCCCGCCGGCCATGGGTGCGGAGCGCAGGGGGGAGGCGGCGGCGGCCCGCGGCGGCTGCGCCTGCGGCGGCGGCGGCAGCTGGCGGCTCTTCCTGGGCTTCTTCGCCCTGTCGCTGGCGCTGCACGTCCTGACGCTGGGCTGTTACCTGGAGCTGCGCTCCGAGCTCCGCCGCGACCGCGGCCCGCAGCCCGCAGCCCCGCCGCGGCGGGACGGGACGGCGGCAGCGCCGGGCTCCCCAACCGCCGGGCGCCCGCAGCGACCCGCCGAGGGAGCGGAGCGGCGCCAGCAGGTGGGTACCGGGCCGGGGGAGCGGGGAGGGGGGGTGGGCTGGGGAGAGGAGGAGGAGGAGGAGGAGGAGGAGGAGGAGGGGGGGGGGGGACCGCACTTGTCGCGCGGCCCCGCGCACCCCTCCATCCCCCGGGGTTGGCTCCATCCCTCCCCGCCGATGCGGTGTCGGGCCGTCCGGCTCTCGCAGGCGCTTTAAAAACACCGCCCCCCCCCCCCCCCAACCCCCCCCCCCGCAGCCCCCCAACCCACCCCTCCGCTGTGCGGCCCCGGGCTCGGCGCTCAGCGTGCGGGGCGCCGGGTTCCCTTCTCCGCGGCTGGGAAGCGCGAAGGGGGCGGCTGGAGCTCCGGGGGGCTCCGAGGGGCGGCCGGGGGCCGGCAGCGCTCCACCTGCAGCCGCCGCTTTCCCGTCGCACTGACGGCACCGGCGGGTCGGCTCCGCTCCGGCCGCGGGGCTTGTGTGGGGCGGGGGGCTCTGCAGCCCGGGGGGGGCTCTGCAGCCCGGGGGGGGCTCTGCAGCCCGGGGGGGGCTCTGCAGCCCGAGGGGGGCTCTGCAGCCCGGGGATGGGGGGGGCTCTGCACAGCGCAGCCCTCAACCCGCCCCCCCCCCTCCCCGTTTCACGGGGGAGCCCCGCGCTTGCCCCGCTCCTCGGGGGGTGGTTTTGATTATTTGGGATTTTATTGCCCCCCCGCTTCAGCCCTCCCTCCCCCCCTCCCCCCACCCCCCGCCTTACTACCGAGACGCAGCACCAGCCTTTTCGGGGATGTCTCGGCGTGCCCCGCTCCGGCAGGCGTGCGGGGAGGCTGGGTTCTGGCTCCCCCCTTCTCCGCGCTGGGGTGCGGAGCCCACCCCCCGGGAGCTCCCCCCCGGGACCCCCCCATGGACCCCCCCGAGACCCCCCCCGGGAGCCCCCCCGGGAGCCGCTGGGAGCTCCCCCCGGGAACCCCCCCCTGGAGCCGCGGAGCCCCCGGGAGCCGCGGTGCCCAGAGGGTCTCTCCCGTCCCGAGAGCCTCTGGGAGCGCAGGAGCGGGGCTGGGGCCTCCGCTCCCAAACTTAGATCATTTTTTCCAGGCACGAAACCTCGCTGCGAGCGGGATAAGCTGGAGGGAAGGAGTTTCCTCCCCTTTGGAGCCTCGCAAGCGGATGGCCCCGTTCCCCAAAGGTGCCGGGGGGTTTTGCGAGGAGCCGGGGTCCCGCCGGGGGTCCCGGGGGTCAGGGAAGGGGGGGGGTTAGCAGCGGTGTGAAGCCTTACCCCAGCGCCTGGGCAGCCCTGGCCGTGCTGCTTATCAGTGCCCGGGGGGGGGGGGGGGGGTTGTGGGGAGAGGAAGGACAAAAATAGCGCTGATAAAGCTGGGAGTTGGGAAACTCTTCCTCCTGCTTGGCAGTGGGCAGCCCTGCCTCTGCGCCGGCTGCTCCCGGGAAAGCCGGGCTCCAGCCTTCCGGGTGGGAGTTTGGGATCCCGCAGTAAAATCACAGTTAGCAGCGGACCTGGGGAGTGGCTGTGCTAGCTGGTCATTGCTTTTGGGAGGGGGGGGGGGGGGGGGGAGTTGTGCCCCCCCCCTCCTTTTCAGCCCTGATGGGGTGTCAGTGTAAAGCGAGTGGGAGCGGCTTCAGCATCACCTCCTATTAGCGTGTGGCTGGCAATCTTCTCACCCTGCCATGCTGGATCTGCTTCGTCCTTGGAGCTCTTCTCTTAGTCTTTGGAGCCCTCCTTCTCCCCAGAGATGTGTAGTGAAATACGGTGTGGGGGGGGGAATGCTCGAGGTGTTCGTAAGTCCCAGCGCTAGGTAATTAGCCCCTGGGTGCTGATCCAAGCGTGGCTCGCTAACCTCTGACATACTCCAGATAAGGGAACGCTATTTCTTTCTGTTACCATAGAATCATGGGATGGCATGGGTTGGGAGGGACCCCAAGGGTCCCAGAGCTCCAACCCCCTGCCACAGGCAGGGACACCAACCTCAGGCCTGGAGCTACACAAGGTTGCCCAGGGCCCCAGCCAACCTGACCTGGAACACCCCCAGGGACGGGGCACCCACCCCCTCTCTGGGCAGCCCCTTCCAGCCCCTCACCACTCTCTCTGCACAGAACTTCCCCCCAATCTCTCCTCTCCCCCTTCCCTCCTCCAGCTTCACTCCATCCCCCTTGTCCTGCCAGTCTCTGCCCTTGAACAAGCTGATTCCCCTCCTGTTCCTCTGCTCCCTTCAGGGACTGGCAGGCTGCAATGAGGTCCCCCCACAGCCTTCTCCTCTCCAGGCTGACCCAGCCCAGCTCCCTCAGCCTCTCTCCATAGGGAGCTGCTCCAGCCCTCTGAGCATCTCCGTGGCTCCTCTGACCCCTCTCCAACAGCCCCACATCTCTCTTGTGTTGGGCCCCAGCTCTGGACACAGGATCCCGCTGGGGCCTCAGGAGGGCAGAGCAGAGAGGGACAATCCCCTCCCTGGCCCTGCTGGCCTCCATCTGGCCCGTTGGGTGTAGGGCAAAAGACTCCTCTGGATGTATTGAAGCCGTTGGTTGTGAGAGGAGGTTTCCTTGTATTATGGGCTGGCCAGACGTGGAGCTCTGGGGGCGGGGGGGGGGCACAGCTCCTGGCACCGAAACCGCCCAGCTCAGAAACTGAGGCTCCCGAGTGGAAATGGGATGTGGGGTGTTGCATCACTTTGGGATGAAGAGTTTCCTCGGGCTGTCCCCATCCAAGATGAGACAGGGGACCTTGGGAGCGATGCTCCTGGCTCCTTCAGCCCTGAGCGAGGAGGTAAATGGGAATAGTCCCTTCTGCTGGGTGTGCTGTGCGCTCATGAGCGTTCATCGCTTGTGGCAGCGCCGCTCTCCTGCTCCATGCCATCTCCTCTGTCACCCCATTCCCTTTCCCAGGGGACCAAAGCCCCCTCCTGTCTCCTGGGGTGCTGTGAGGGTATCCCCACCGTGATGGGAGCGATGGACACGTGGTGTTACAGCCATCGGGGTGGCTGTGGGAGGGTCCTGGCTGCTCTCCCACCCTGAGCAGCTGAGCTGTGCCACTGGTAGATCCCAGTGGGATCGCACACACACGTGTCAGGAGTCGGGGTGCTCCCAGAAATCAAGCAGAAGTGGTGGAATGATTACTTCAGGGGAGCTGATTGATGGCATGGCTGTCTCCCCCAGCAGCCTCGGGGGAGCAGTTGGAGTCAGGGTGCTCTGGGGGGAGCAGGAGGAGTCGGGGTGCTCTGGGGGGAGCAGGAGGAGTCGGGGTGCTCTGGGGGGAGCAGGAGGAGTCGGGGTGCGCTGGGGGGAGCAGGAGGAGTCGGGGTGCGCTGGGGGGAGCAGGAGGAGTCGGGGTGCGCTGGGGGGAGCAGGAGGAGTCGGGGTGCACTGGGGGAGCAGTTGGAGTCGGGGTGCTCTGGGGGGAGCAGTTGGAGTTGGGGTGCGCTGGGGGGGAGCAGGAGGAGTCGGGGTGCGCTGGGGGGGAGCAGGAGGAGTCGGGGTGCTCTGGGGGGAGCAGTTGGGGTCGGGGTGCTCTGGGGGGAGCAGTTGGAGTCGGGGTGCGCTGGGGGGAGCAGTTGGGGTCGGGGTGCGCTGGGGGGAGCAGTTGGGGTCGGGGTGCGCTGGGGGGAGCAGTTGGGGTCGGGGTGCGCTGGGGGGGAGCAGTTGGAGTCGGGGTGCGCTGGGGGGGAGCAGTTGGAGTTGGGGTGCTCTGTGGGGAGCAGTTGGAGTCGGGGTGCTCTGTGGGGAGCAGTTGGAGTCGGGGTGCTCTGTGGGGAGCAGTGGGGGTTGGGGTGCTCTGGGGGGGAGCAGTGGGGGTTGGGGTGCTCTGGGGTGGGAGCAGTTGGAGTCGGGGTGCGCTGGGGGGATCCAGCATCCCAATAAAGGCTCCTGAGATGGTCCTTTCACAGTATCTAGTGATGCAAAGTACTCTCAGCAGAGGCTGTGCAGTGACTGCATGGGTTGGGACTGTGTGAGCTGAGTTAAAAACAACCCCAAATTCCTTTCCTCACTCTTTATTTTCTGCCCCCCACTTCTTCACACACACACACACCCCATCCTGACCCGAGGCTGGAGGGAGAGGAGCTGGGGGGGGAAGGCTGGGGAGCGATGGTCAGCAGCACCACGATTTTGGCAGAGATCTTGCCTGGCTGTGTGCCAGAAATGACCTCATGGCAGGAGTCAGATTTGGCAGCTCGATAACGCCCCGCTTCCCTATCTTACAGGGTATTCCAGTGTGTAACTCACTTATGATGTGAGGGCAGTTATTCATGGCTGGTCACATCTTCATCCCAGAACCCACCAGCTGGTGCATCACTTTGGGATGAAGAGTTTGTTGGGGCTGTCCCCATCCGGGATGCACCAGCCAACCTGGCAGTGATGCTCCTGGTACCTTCAGCCCTGAGTGAGGCTATAAAATGGGAATAATCCCTGCAGATGGATGCACTGTGTGCTCATTAGTGTTCAGTAGCCACTTCACTGGAAGGGGCTGCCCAGAGAGGGGGTGGGTGCCCCGTGTCTGGGGGTGTTCCAGGCCAGGTTGGATGGGGCCCTGGGCAACCTTGTGTAGCTCCAGGCCTGAGGTTGGTGTCCCTGCCTGTGGCAGGGGGTTGGAGCTCTGGGACCCTTGGGGTCCCTCCCAACCCAGACCATCCTATGATTCACAAATGACCCCACTGGCAGCAGGGTCCTACTCAATGCTCATTAAAATATTACATGCCCCAGCCAGATGGTGTTTTGTGGTCCCCAAAAAACCCCCCTCACAGTCTTGGGGGCTCACAGAGCGTTGCCTCTGTGTTTCTTCTCCCCATTGTGCCACTTTTCTGCCAGAACTTGTTTTATCCTCGAGCACCAGGTGAAATATCCTTGTGAGTGTCCCAAGGTGGGCTTACGAGTTGCCAAAGCCTGCTTCTTGGACTAGGATCAAATATTCATCAGATATGTCAGATCAGACTCATTGTGGAGGCGCTCGTGGCTGGGCTGGGGGGAGAAGGAGGAGGGGGGTGGATGGGGGGGGGGGGGGGTTTGGGAGGTGCTGCAGAGTCATCCAAAACAATGTGCTGAGCAGGAATTTGGTCAACCAGCAACATCACCAGCCAAGGTGTCCCTTCCCAGGTCTGCACTTCTCATTGTTTCACTGAGGGATGTAATTTCCCACTGACTTTTGTTTTAATTCTCCTTGCCCACCCACATCCCTCCATCCCCTGGTCTGGGTCCCTCCATCCTCACAGTCATTAAGGGGTAAGTGGCTGCATCAATTTCCATTGGTTTTCTCAAGTCCTCCTCCCTCTTTTGATGAGGAATCCTGAGGAACAACTCTTCAGGGGTGCAGCCATGCTTGGCTTGTAGGTGTGGATGGAGAAATGCAGTGAGAGAGTGTGATGCTGAGGTGCACACACTGATTTTTGTTGTGTTTAGTAAAGGATGAGTAAGTGGCTTTACTCCAGGGGGAGGTGGGAAAAGGATTTGGGGAGGTGGGAGAAGATTTGGGGAGTAATAATGTAGTTTTTTTCTCTGTTCCTGGTCTGGATGTTGTGATGCACCAATTCTTGGTGACTTATTTGGGTGGCTTCACCTGGAGAATGGTCGTGGCATGTTGGGCTCTTAGCTGGCTGCAGGCAAGGGCTGTTGGTTGTAGAGGACAGATGGATATGGTGTTGGCTTTGTGTGATTCACACAGCCTGCTGTTAAAGAGTTGGAAAGGCTTTAAAGCTGCTCCGGAGGTTTCTCCCTCCCTGAGTGTGCCTTGAGCTCATCCACCTGCATCCATCCCCATGGCATCTGTGGTTCCTGCATCCCGAGGTGGATCAGGGAAGAGCTCAGCCCCATGGCTTTAAGCAGAGAGTTTTGTTGGGAACACTTCTCCAGCATCAGCCTCCTTGGAAAGCAGCATCACTGCAGAGCACAAACCTTTTGACACCCATCCAGGGCTCAGGCTTTGGGATTTCGTTATGGAAACCCCGGGGAGCAGAAGGAAGGTGATGTTTTGGGATGTGCTTCCCGGTGGGTTTTCCCTCAAGTGATGCTTGGCAGGCTTGGTTGGAGCTGAAGGAAGCAATAGAGGGAGATCACAGTGTGTTCCCTGGCTAACAGCACATGGGGGCTCTGGGAACCCTCACTCACATCCCTTGGCAGAGCAGATAATGTCCCTGAGGCTGTGGGAGGTTTGGGGTCTGTGCTGGGCAGAGGGGGCTGCTGTGGGATTGTCTGGTATCAAACAGGAGAGATGCTGCTCCTGCCGTTCTGGGTGAGATCTGGCATGAACCATCAGCCCCTCCTGCTAAAAGGAACATGGTACCACGCTGGGCATGGTGGGATGTCACTGCTCCCAAGGTGTCCAGCTGGCTGGTGTGTAGGAATTCCCTTGGAAAGGGGAAAACTGTCAGTAAGGAGGGAGGGAAGAGAAATAGCTGCATCTCTGGACTGTCTGGGCACAAGTTGGCTGTGGGCAAAGGGCTGGTGAGGCCAGGGAGTAAAACTTCTGGTCTAGGAGAGAGGAGGCAGCTGGAAAACGTGGAATATGTTTTTGGGGAATGTTTGCTGTCTCTGGAAATGTGGGTCAGGGTTGGGGGGGCTGTCAGCCCACAGTGGTACCCAGGGAGGGCACAGGCAGCTCGTGTGCTGGGATGCTCTGGATGAAGCTGGGGCGCACACACACGTGGTCGATTTTTGGGAATAACTGTGGCAGTGAGAGTGGAAAGAGTCGTTTTCCCAGCTGAAAGCAGAGAGGGGAGAAGGATGAAATGAATTCAGTGATGCTGGGGGGGGGAAAGGAGGAGCAGGGGGGTGCTGATGCCTTGTCACTAACAGGAAAGCAGGAGTACCAGAGGAATACTGCAGGAGTAACAGAGGAATACTGCAGGAGTAACACATAAGGGCAAGGACAGCCCAGCATCCTGCCCACAAAGCATGTGGGCCATAGAAATCCCTGGCCAAAACAGAGCACCCATTGCTTTAGCCACCGTCCTGGCAGGCTGGGCAGTGGGTGCCTGCAGCCCAGGGGGCTCCTTCCCCCTCTGGCTGCCACGGGCTCTGCCCCCTCTTCCCCTCCCACAGCTTCCCAGTGTGTTTTCTGTACATTTTACTGGTTTTCCTGCCCGTTCCATGGAGGATACATACCAGCCAGTGCTGCAGCTCTGTGCCAGGAATCAGGACTTCTATCAGCCTTTACTGAACTCCATGGTGGCGAAGGGTCCTGTCACCAAAGTTAAGTGCTGGGTGGCACAGGAGCAAAGTTCTAGGGGTTTTCCCCACGATTTTGGGGTGAGCTGACTGGCACACCCTCAGACCCCAGCTTTTTAAGACCTTTGGGTTCCATTCCAAAGCTGCCTTCCCCTTGACCCCACGGTACGCAGCGCTGCACCAACCTGGTGTTATTCTAACCTTTTAGCATTGTCTTTCTCACCCTGTAACGCTATAAATCATCTCTGCTCCTCCATACACATGTAGTATCTTGTAATGCTAATTAAACTGCACACTATCCTGCTTCTCACTCTCATCCTAATCCAATCTATTTTCCTTGTCTGGGAGCCAAACCCCGAGCGCCGCGGAGCACGCGCAGCCCTCCTTCCAGCCTCATTATTTGGGAAGGGCTTCATATTTTAATATCTTTCAACACTCTTAAGAGGAGGTTATTTTTGGAGGTGCCTGGCTGTGGAAGGTAACCCATGTGAGAGAGGGCTGAGGGTTTTTTGGGGGGGCTGTGGGAGCACAGAGCAGCCTCTGAAGCTGTGGCATCTCACCCATCCGAGTTAGTCGTAGGGAATTGGGGTGAGATTTGGTTTGAAGATGCTTTGCTGCCTTTGGAGGAGTGGGGAGTAAAACTAATGAAGTTCAACAACAGCAAGGGGAGAGTCTGGCCCCTGGGGAGGAACAACTGCTGGGATCAGGACAGGCTGGGGGGGAGCTGCTGGAGAGGAGCTCTGTGGAGAAGGACCTGGGGGTGCTGGGGGGTGACAGGGTGGCCGTGAGCCAGCAGTGTGCCCTGGGGCTGAGAGAGGCAATGGGATCCTGGGGGCATCAGGAGGAGTGTGGGCAGCAGGTGACAGGAGGGGATCCTCCCCCTCTGCTCTGCCCTGCTCAGGCCCCAGCTGGAGTGTTGTGTCCAGTGCTGGGCTCCCTGGGATCAAACAGCCAGGGATCTCCTGGAGAGTCCAGAGGAGGCTGAGGAGATGCTGAAGGGCCTGGAGCATCTCCCCTGGGAGGAGAGGCTGGGTGAGCTGGGGCTGTTCAGCCTGGAGAGAAGAAGACTCAGGGGGGACCTTATGAATGTCTATCAATATCTGAAGCATGGGATGCAGGGGACATGGGCAGCCCCTTCTCAGTGTCTGTGGGGACAGGACAAGGGGCAATGGCTGCAAGTTGGAGCACAGGGAGTTCCCCCCCAACCTGGGGAAGAACTTTTCCCCAGTGAGGGTGAGGGAGCCCTGGGACAGGCTGCCCAGGGGGTGTGGAGTCTCCTTCTCTGGAGAGATTCCAGCCCCGTCTGGACACCGACCTGTGTGCCCTGTCCTAGGGACCCTGCTTTGGCAGGGGGTTGGACCCAATGAGCTCTTGAGGTCCCTTCCAACCCCTACAACTCTGTGATTCTTCTTGCCTGGGCTGTAACATGCTGCAGTTGTGGAGTGGGCTCTCGTTAAGCTCTGGGGGATGTGGGCTGGTTTCTGTGCTGGCTGGTGCTGCTGGTGCCAGTTGGGCTGTAATGGCAGTAATTGCTCCCAGATGGTGGATGTTAAACCGAGCTCTTTCCATAAGCCCAAATAAAATTCTGGTGTGAGTGGAAAGCACTAAATCACTGAGTCCTAGAATGCGTTGGGTGGGAAGGGACCTTTCCAAGGCTGTGAGCAGGGACATCTTCACTAGAGCAGGTCACTCAGAGCCCCATCAAGCCTGACCTTGGGTGCTTCCAGCGATGGGGGCTCCACCACCTCTCTGGGCAACCTGTGCCAGTGACCCACCACGCTCAGAGTGAAGATTTTTTTCCTAACACCCAGCCTCAATCTCCCATTTTCTAGTTTAAACCCAAACCCCCTCATCCCATCACTCCATGTCCTTGGGAACAGTTCCTCCCCAGCTTTCCTACAGGCACCTTTCTGGGACTGGAAGGCTGCTGTAAAGGTCCCCCTGGAGCCTTTTCTTCTCCAGGCCAGCCCAGGTCTCTCAGCCTGTGGTCCGTAGGAGAGGTGCTCCAGCCCTCGGATCATTTTTGTGGCTCCCCTGGACCCGCTCTGACTGATGCAATGCCATCGGCTGGCGGGCGCCAGCATCCCCCTGCCACGGCCGTGCCACCGCTGGTCGCAGTGGTATCTGTGCTTCCTCAGCATCAGCTCTCACGGCAGGAGCAGCAGGGCCAGCAGCCTGGAACGATACATAAATCTGCAAGCGATTTAGCCGTGCCTCCTGCCTGTGCGTGGCAAGGAGCGGTACCGTGCGAAGCCGAGCGCGACGGCCCCCGGCGCTCCCTCCCCACTCCGATCCCTTCCCGAGACCTCGCTGTGTTGAGGGGGGCACGGCATGGCAGCAGGGGGGCACGGCATGGCAGCGGGGGGCACGATGCTGCAGCGGGGGGCATGATGCTGCAGCAGTGGGCATGGCATGGCAGTGGTGCCCACGATGCTGCAGCGGGTGTTGGGTGGCTTTGCGTCAGCGGGTGCTGCTGCGGTGTGGGGTTGCATGGGGAGGTCTTGTGTTGCCCTGCTTGGCAGCTGCAGGCATTGCATGGCATGGGGATGTGTTGCGTGGAGTTCCAGCAGCAGGAATGATGCTGCAGTGGAGGGTGCATTGCATGGCATTGCAGCAGCGGGCATTGCAAGGTGTGGGGTTGCAGCGCAGGGCTTGGCAGCTGCAGGCATTGCATGGCATGGGGATGTGTTGCACAGCTTTGGAGCAGTGGGAATTGTGTGGCATGGGGTGGTGTTGCATGGCTTTCCAGCAGCAGGAATGATGTTGCAGTGGCGGGCGTGATGCTGCAGTGGGACAGTGCATTGCATGACATTGCAGCAGTGGGTGTTGCAGGGTGTGGGGTTGCAGCGCAGGGCTTGGCAGCTGCAAGCATTGCATGGCATGGGGATGTGTTGCGTGGAGTTCCAGCAGCAGGAATGATGCTGCAGTGGATGGTGCATTGCAGAGCATTGCAGCAGCGGGCATTGCGTGGCATGGGGTCGTGTTGCACAGCTTTCCAGCAGCAGGCATGGATTTGAAGTGATGGGCATGATGCTGCTGTGGATGGTGCATTGCATGGCATTGCAGCAGCAGGCATTGCATGGTGTGGGGTTGCATTGCATGGATTCCCTCTGCCCTCCTGAGGCCCCAGCTGGATCCTGTGTCCAGAGCTGGGGCCCAACACAAGAGAGATGTGGGGCTGTTGGAGAGGGGTCAGAGGAGCCACGGAGATGCTCAGAGGGCTGGAGCAGCTCCCTCTGGAGAGAGGCTGAGGGAGCTGGGCTGGGTCAGCCTGGAGAAGAGAAGGCTGTGGGGGGACCTCATTGCAGCCTGCCAGTCCCTGAAGGGAGCAGAGGAACAGGAGGGGAATCAGCTTGTTCAAGGGCAGAGACTGGCAGGACAAGGGGGATGGAGTGAAGCTGGAGGAGGGAAGGGTTAGATGAAAGAAAATAATATTTAAAAAAAAAAGAAAGAAAATTAAATCTTTGACTTCTTGCCTTTATTTTCCCATTGGAAAAGCAGCAGCAGCTTTTCCCAGGGTGCATGGGGCTGTGCTAACCCATGGGGTAGCACTGATGGCCTAAACCTGATCCTTCCCACCTTCTCCCCGTGTTGGGCTTGGTGCAATTAACCCAGGAAACACTTCTGGAGCAGTAATTTCCTCCAACCTTGCACGTTGCTGTGCTCCTGCTGACCTTCACCAGCGTTTGGGTGTTGGGTTCATTTTCCCCTGGGTTAGAAAGATGGGCTAAAGCAGTTCTGGCTGGGAGCTGGAGCTGCTGCTGCCCTGCTGTGACACTGGGGGGACAAACTGGTTGAGGCTCAGAAAATGAGACTTTGATTTTGATGTTTATAAATAAAGCTGCCGGTCGGTGTGTTTTAACCCAGAGTCCCCTGGGGCCTGAAGCAATCTGAGGCTGCAGGAGTCAGGAGGGGTGGTGTTTCTGCCTGGAAAAGCTTGAATTCTCAGGCTTTCCCGTAAAACAGACCCTACAGTAGGGGGAAAAAAAAAGGGAAAGAAAATAAAAATGGGATCAAAATAGGCTTTGCTGGCTGTGCAGATGGTGAGGTGAGTCTAGAGAGCAGGATGGGGACCTGGAAAGAAGCTGGTGGGGTTTCCACTGCAGCTGATCCTACCTTTCCAGTGGCAGTGAACCAGAGGCGTGCGTTGGGTTCATTGAGCTGTGGATGGGCTTGTTGGTGCTTGCTGGGGCTGGGGTGTTAACTCTTGCTGGGAAGCTGGGTGATTCTGGCTGGGGAGCCTGTGATGCTGGGGTGAGGGGGAGTCCCCTGCTCCTGGCTCCTCCATGGAGCTGGATTACCTGTGTCCCACGGGAGCAAACTGAGGGAGGTTTTCCCCAGAGAAGGCAGAAAGGAGACCTGTGCCATGTGTTGGGGATTGTCACGGTGGGGATTGTCACTTTTAAAGGGTTATTACAGCTTTTTAGATGCTGGTGTGGAGCCCTCTCCTATTTCTTCTGTGCTTGAAGGGAATCATCTGGGCATAGAATATGTCTTGTGCCTGGATTCCCAGACCATGCACAGCTCGGTGGTGTTCAGCAGTGTGAGGTTGTGAGGGCAGTGCCACCCTGTCACTGGCGATGCTCTGCTTTAATCCCAGCTCCATTGGCAGAATGGTGGGATGACTGGACCTCTTGGGTGGCTGCTGACCCATCCACATCCCTTCCCAAAGCCCTTTTGTGGCTTGTGAGTCGTGGAATTGAATTCTGACAACCTGCGCATGCACAGGAAGGATCCAGCTCAGGTCTAGGGATCAAGGGACTTTGTTTTCTTGGGCTCTGGTGGTAGCAAAGAACAGAGAAAGAGTGGGGGGGGGGGGGGAAGGGGATGTCTGCCCCAAGGCTTTTGTGCCAGAGGGAAGGGTAAGATGAGATATTAGGGGGAAGTTCTGTGCAGAGAGAGTGGTGAGGGGCTGGAAGGGGCTGCCCAGAGAGGGGGTGGGTGCCCCGTGTCTGGGGGTGTTCAAGGCCAGGTTGGATGGGGCCCTGGGCAACCTTGTGTAGCTCCAGGCCTGAGGTTGGTGTCCCTGCCTGTGGCAGGGGGTTGGAGCTCTGGGACCCTTGGGGTCCCTCCCAACCCAGACCAGGCTGGGATTCTGTGATGAGAAACACCAACCCTCTTGCTCGTAGGGTGGATTTTCCTTAGGGGATGAGGAGAGGCTCTGTGCTCAGTACTCACACAGATGCTGGCGCGTTGAATCCCTAGAGACCCCCTATCACATTGAGCACCACGAAGCTCTGGGCTCCATCCAACACGTTGCCTGAGCGTGCCAGAACGGGGGCTTTCTCATTTCGGGGTAGGCACAAGAAAGGGGGGGAGTAAAAAGCCTCATGCCCCTGCTGCTGTGTGCCGGGATGGCTGCACCCTCCTGCGCCTTGGCATCGCCCCTCACTGCAAGCATCCCAGCCGTTGGTGAAGCCCTGTGGCAGGGAGCCACAGCCGGTGCAGCGCTGCGGAGAGGAGAGCAGCACGCCCCTAATCAAAGCAGGCCCTGACTTCAAACGGGCGCGGGCAGCGCAGGCCTTGTTAGCACGCTGACGCGCGGCGGCGAGGCCTGGGCAGTTTATAGGCGCTGTGCCGTAGCCGGCTCCCATATGTGCTGCTCCTCTTCGTGCGCTGGCTGGGCTGAGGCAGTGGGATGAGCTCTCAGAAGTTGAGGCCTTCAAAGTGTTAAACGCAACGTGTTGCTCTTGCCGGCTGAGCTCGGCTGAGCAGGGCGCCTGGCGCACGTTTCAAACAACAGCCTGGATTTGCCAAAGAAAATTAAGGCTGGATACAGTGAAAAGCTGTCAACTCTTTCCTCCCTAGTCTGCCAGTCTGCTTTTCTCTTGCTTTCCACAATAACCAGGCTGTTTGGATGAGGTGTGGAAGCTGGGGTGTCTCGGTGCCTTGCGATGCTGCCCCTCGCTCAGCTGAGCCCCGTCCCCTTCCCTCTGCCCACTTGGTCCTTTCTGGCTGGAAAAGGAAAGCCCTGAGCCTCAGGGTCAGAAGGGCTGCTTGTGGGCTACATGAGGAGGTTTCAGGCCAGGCATGTCTTTCATCCTGGCTCCTTTGGTTTGGGCCCTTGCCAGAGCTGTGGCATCCCTCTGCAAACCCATCGAGGAGGTGAGTGCCGAGGGTCGCATCAAGCTGAGAATGACTTGAGTTCTCCTCCTCTGGTACCTAAATATTGGCTGTTGGCTGAAGTATTAACTAGTTTGATCCCATTTAATGAAGACTTTTGGGCTTCTGACCCCAGTTACCTTTGGAGACCCCTGGGCTGGTGTCCCCCCACCTCATGGACCACAAGCTTCTCTGTTATTCATCCCTCCTGACTCCATTTCTTCTTCCTGAGTCTGAAGATGCTGGATAAACCAAAACCAATTTTATGAATGGTGATTTCTGATCTCAACAGTCGATGGGGTTTGTTGGGGAAGTTTAACTTTCCATGGAATCCCAGTGGAAGTCCAGCGTGGCTTCCAGCTCCTCACCTCAGCGCAGCACTCGAGCAGTTAAATGCTCCTGCTGCTGGCGTACCAGGTATCTTCCAGGGGATCCAAGTTTGCTATCTGAAATCTGGCAAATAGCACAGATTTTTATTTCTTTTTTGATGTCCTGAATAGAAATCACCCCCAAGGCTACGACTGACAGGGGGGAAAGGTTTCACTGACATATTTACCTAGCAATTTTGTCATCATTAAGTATGCTTTCTCTGAAAGCCTTGAGAACAATAGCAACAAAAGGGAGGGAAAAAAAAACCCTTTTTTATGTCAAAAACCATACCTTTTGTAGGTTTTTGTGAGCAGATGCAGCTTCAAGATAAGAAATGGGGTTTCTGCTCTGTGTTTGACTACTTGGCATTTCGTGGTTAACTAGAGAGAGGCCAAGTAGGGCGAGATGGAGCTCTGAAAGCCCTGGGATTGAGAGGTTTGGGGTTGTGCTGCTCAGCCCGTGAGGCTGCTGGAGGAGGGTGAACCAGGGGTTTAGAAACAACTCAAAATAAACATTTGTTTTGGACGGTGGAAGATGGAGTTTGGAAAGGGGCGGGAGGGCGGAGGGGAACAGCTTGTGCTGAGGGTGCTATGGGAACGTCACCCGAACAGCCACCCGTCCCGCTGGGGCTCTGCAGCATCGCCTTGGGCTGGGGCTGGTTGGGTGTGTTGCTGGGAGGAGGTGCTGCTGCAATGTGGGGTCGTCTGCTGGCTCCTCTGTCCTGGGTCCTTCGTGTGTTTGGAGAGCAAAGTGAAAACTGAGTTTGGAATAAACAGGGAGGGCAATCAGCAGTCACAGAGTCACTGGGTTGGAAAAGACCTTTAAGGTCATCGAGTCCAACCGTCCCTGTCCTGTGCTGACCCAGATCCCTGAGCACCTCATCTCCCCTCTGTTAAACACCCCCAAGGGTGGGGACTCAGCCCCCTCCCTGGGCAGCCTGTGCCACAGCCCCACAGCTCTGCCAGGGAAGAACTTTGCCCTCCCAGCTGAGCTGCCCCTGCCCTGGGGCAGCTTGAGCCCATTGCCCCTTGTCCCATCTCCTGTTCCCTGGCTGCAGAGACCATCCCCCACCTCTCTGCACCCTCCTGGCAGGGCAGGGGAGGTGGGGAGAAGGTCTCCCCTCAGCCTCCTCTTCTCCAGGCTCAACACCCCCAGCTCCCTCAGCTGCTCCTCAGAGGATTTGCCCTCCAGCCCCTTCCCCAGCCTGGCTGCCCTTCTCTGGACTGGCTCCAGGACCCCAATGTCCTTCTGATGGTGAGGAGCCCAGAACTGGACCCAGCACTCAGGGTGCAGCCTCCCCAGTGCCCACCCAGCCCAGGGGCACAATCCCCTCCCCAGACCTGCTGGCCACGCTGGGTCTGACATAAGCCAGTCACTGGGTTTACCAAGCAGGGCATCGTTGGTGCTGATCCAGCTGCTCCCCTTTGCTTCACCGTTACTTTACAGGGCACAGAAAGGCACCACTGATGCTGAGGTTGGTCTGGGTGAAGTCTGGGATGCTCCACCAACACTGGCATCTATACCAAGGGTGATAAACCCCAGGCTCTCAGCATGGAATTCATCAGTTATTATCCAAAGAGGGGCAGGAGAGCTGTGACACTCAAACTGCCACTCAGAAGGCACCCGATGGAAGTGTGCATGCTAGGGAAGGGTTTGGTGGTGAAGGAGAAACATGGGTTACTTGTGCTTTGGGGAACAGTCTGACACAGCGGGTGGATGCAGGGGGTGAGCTGGGCACCCCACCCCCATGGTTCGTTTTGTCAGCTCCTGTGGGATCTGGTGTCGGGCTGGTGGGAGCCTGCGAGGTGACAATAGGAACAAAGCCCAGGGCAGTCTCTGGGGGTTGTTTTTCTTGTTGTTTGGGGTTGGTTTTTTTTTCTTCTGGTTTTTAGTTTTTCTAAGGCATAAATACTGGGGTTTAATATCTTGGACTTTCACAGGGGAAATTTCATGGTGGTTACCAGTGGTGCAGAGATGGAAGAGACTGTCCATGCTGTAAGCAATGCCCTGTTGGTCCTGCATCCCAGGCAGCTGCTGCTGTGGCTTTTAGGTTGGTTGAGGTAGCTGGGCTTGACGTGCTAATGGCTTTCACACCTTCACAAATGATTGAGGAAGAGCTGGTGGTGGAAGTTGTATGGATGTAGGTTGACTGAGAGCTAGTGGTGATGTGTGGTTGAGTTGCAGGAAGGATGGATGGTCGTGCATAGTGCTCAGTTTTGGCTGTAGGAACAGTGAGTTGTGCTGCTCGTGTCAGAAATAACGAATTGGTGGTGGGTTTGGACCGAGTCTGAGCCCTTTGTCCACACAGATTCTTCCAAAAGCATCAGACAAAGCTGTAGTCCAGGTGTCAGTTGCCACATCTGCAGAAGAAGGATGCTTCAGTGGGAAGGGACCTCCAGAGCTCATGGGGTCCAACCCCCTGCCCAAGCAGGGTCCCTAGGACAGGGCACACAGGTCGGTGTCCAGACGGGGCTGGAATCTCTCCAGAGAAGGAGACTCCACACCCCCTGGGCAGCCTGTCCCAGGGCTCCCTCACCCTCACTGGGGAAAAGTTCTTCCCCAGGTAGGGGTGGAACTCCCTGTGCTCCAACTTGCAGCCATTGCCCCTTGTCCTGTCCCCACAGACACTGAAAAGGGGCTGCCCATGTCCCTCTGTGTCCCACCCTTCAGCTATTGATCCCCATTGATCAGATCCCCTCTCAGGCTTCTTCTCTCCAGGCTGAACAGCCCCAGCTCACCCAGCCTTTCCTCACAGGGGAGATGCTCCAGGCCCTTCAGCATCTCCTCAGCCTCCTCTGGACTCTCTCCAGGAGATCCCTGGCTGTTTGATCCCAGGGAGCCCAGCACTGGACACAACACTCCAGATACCACAGCACCCAGCTGTTCTTTCATATCCCAGCATCCCAACCATGCACCTTGGAATACAAGGGGGTGGTGACAGCTCTGTATCCATCACCTCCAAATCGAGAGGTCTCCGTTTGCTGTTGCCTTTCCCAGTGCTCCCTCTCCCCACGTCCCACCCTCCCTGGTGTGACAACGTGATGAAAACCTCTGGCTTTGATGGATTCTGGTGGATATACGTGGGGTTATTTAATCATTTTTTAATAAAACCAGCTCTCTCTTGGCACTCATGGGCGCTGTGATGGGAGGAAGATGCTGAGGGTAACACAGCAAGCCCCTCTGCTTGGCTGAGGTAGGACTTCCAGTAGGAGAAGGCCCTCCAAAGAGCGTGTGTTTGTGCCCACAGCCATTAAGCTTAATAACCTCACTGTCTGTATCAACTTACAAATGAAAGCTTGCAGTAATTTGGAGCAGCGTTTGGGTTGTGAGTGGTGGCGATGATGCTGAGCTTGTCTTTTAATGCTGAGTTTGGAGTCTTTGAGGTCTGGATGAAAAAAAAACTTCAATGAAACCACAAAAAAGGCATTGGAAGCATAACTGAACAGGTGGAACAAATTTGTTAAATCTGTTATTGGGAAAACAAGCAACTTGCTTTTAAGAAATAAATCAATCTGCAGCTCGGGGTTTCATAATGAGGAGTGGGATAGGAAAATCTAAAAATATCTCCAAATGAGAGCTAATGCTCCAGAGGAACAGATCCAAACTAGAATATAATATTGCCCATTGTGGTGACAATAAGTATTTTAAAGTTCATTGAGATCCTTGCTGTGCTGCAGATGGGGCTTGAAGAGCCAGCATATTTCACTTGGCACAGTCCAGTTTGTATTTGCATAATAACTTATTATATGTATTGCCAGTAGCTCGCAGAGCCCCCGGCCAGGATTGGGAAACCACGATGAGTTCATAGTGCTCTGCCTGGTGAGACAATATAGTCAGGGAAGAATTGGGAGGGAGGTGTCTCTAGCAACTAATGCAAGTGATTACGCGCTCGGAACGGCAGGAGAAGCCAGGGATTTCAAGCCCAGCTTTGGGATGGGCTGACCTTTGCCCAGCCCATCTCTGCTCTTCTCACTGAGGGATGTTTCGTGGGGGTCTTTGGACTCCAGCTGAGTTGTCCCCCAGCCTGTGGTGCTAGCTCTAGGAGCTGGTTTTAGGAAGGAAAGGATCGTGTCGGGGTGAAGGAAACCGTGTCAGGGTGAATGTTGGGGTGGTGGAAAGCGTGTTGGGGTGATTGAAAACATGGGGTGAATGCTGGGGTGGTGGAAACCATGTCAAGGTGAATGCTGGGGTGGTGGAAACTGCGTCAGGGTGAATGTTGGGGTGATGGAAACTGTGTTAGGGTGATGGAAAGTGTGTTGGGATGAATGTTGGGGTGATGGAAAGCATGTCAGGGTGAAGGAAACCATGTCAGGGTGAATGTTGGGGTGGTGGAAAGCGTGTCGGGGTGAGTGTTGGGGTGATGGAAAGTGTGTTGGGATGAATGTCGGGGTGATGGAAAGCATGTCAGGGTGAATGTTGGGGTGGTGGAAAGCGTGTTGGGGTGTTGGAAAGCATGTTGGGATGAATGTCAGGGTGAAGGAAACCATGTCAGGGTGAAGGAAACCATGTCAGGGTGAATGTTGGGGTGGTGGAAAGCGTGTCGGGGTGAGTGTTGGGGTGATGGAAAGCGTGTTGGGATGAATGCTGGGGTGGTGGAAAGCGTGTTGGGGTGGTGGAAACTGTGTCAAGGTGAGTGTTGGGATGGTGGAAACTGTTGGGGTGATGGAAAGCATGTCCACCAGCCCCTGGACTCTGAGGAGATGGAGCACTGCTGTGTTCTGGCTCTGCTGCCTGCCTTAATTTCCCCATCACTGGGCAGCAAAGCCAACTCTGCTCCCATTTTTTTCCTTGGAAAGCTATTCCATAGCTTCATCCCCCTCAGCAGGGTCTTCCTAGCACTATTCCAGAGCTTTCCATGCTCAGCTGGTGCTGAGAGCTCTGTTGCAGCTGGCTGGGCAGGTCCTGGGCATGGCTGTGGTCTGTCATATCCCCCTCCAGTGTTTGCTGAGGGCTTTTCTGGGCAGGGGGTTCTCCTGAGCACTGTTTTGGTGGAGCTGCTCCAGGATAACTGAGTCTGTGTGACAGCTGCAGCTCGGAGTGGGGTAAGCACAACATCCACTGAGCTTTGGGTTTCTGCTGGAGGGACCATGGCAAGGCTGGTGAGCCCTGTGCACTGCAAATGAGAGGAGGGGAATAGCCCAACCTGCTCCAGTGTCCAAATTCTGGTGGGTGGGAGAAGCGAGGGGGTGATCAGGAGATGTGCTGGCACGGTGACAAGCAGGGATGGAGACTGATGTGCGGGGATGGAGACTGATGTGCTGGGATGGTGACAATTGGGGATGGAGACTGATGCATTTGGATGGTGACAGTCAGGGAGGGACACTGATGTGCTGAGATGGTGACAGTCGGGGATGGAGACTGATGTGCTGGGATGGTGACAGTCGGGGATGGACACTGATGTGTTGGGATGGTGACAATCAGGGATGGAGACTGATGTGCTGGGACGGTGACAGTCACTCAGGGATGGAGAGCAGTGTGCTTGCACAGTGACAATGGGGGATGGAGACCGATGTACTGGGACAATGACCATCAGGGATGGAGACTGATATGCTGGGATGGTGACAACTGGGGATGGAGACCGATGTGCCGGGATGGTGACAGTCGCTCAGGGATGGCGACTGATGTGCCCAGGATGGTGACAGTCGCTCAGGGGTGGCGACTGATGTGCCCAGGATGGTGACAGTCGCTCAGGGATGGAGACCCTTGCGTGTGTGCCATGAGCTGCCCCAGCAGCATCCCACCAGCACCATGTGTGGTGGCACAGTGGCTTTTCCAACACAGCTTCTTGTGTTTGGAGCAGGTTTAAGAAGGGCACCAGCAGCCCAGTGTCTGGGTGACAAACCAGCTCAACGTTAGCATTGTGCCAGCTGCGAGCAAACCAGCCAGCACTGCCATGTTGCTGGGCAGGAGGTGCTGAGGGCTGTCGCCGAGCCCGGGAGCACAAGGGATGCTTCTGCATGGCTGGGATTCCCTGAGCATCTTGCAACACAGCTCCTCACCCCAACCCTCATGGCAAACTTCAAGGAGGAATTCTTTTTTGTTTGGTTGGGTTTTTTTAAATTTTTGGGTGGGTTTTTATTTTATTCCTCAACGAGCTGGGCTTTGGGAAGCCAACTCCTAACCATCACCGAGCTGGTAATTGATGTGCTGGGCTCTGGAAGGCTCTGTGGGGTTTTGGAAACTCCTCCTGTTGCTTTAATGAAGAGTTGGGGCTCTGCTTTCGGGGTCGTGTGGCAATTGTGCTGACTCCTCCTCATGCTGCTGGAAGCCCTGCTCGCCTTCTGTTTCCGTGGTTTGCCAGCGCTTTCATGTGATGCTCAGGCCATGAGAGAGCATCTCCACACCAGCCACGAGGAGCCACGCTGTGGTGATGGGCTGCTGTGCCAGGGAGGAGGAAGAGGAGGAGGAGGAGTTGGGAGTGGGGGGGAAAAAGGCAGGCTGGGAGCCACCGTGGGTTGAAAGAGCGAGATGCCGGCGCCCATGGGTGCTGATGGAGGTATGGAGGGAGCCTCTCTGGCTGCACCATCAGCTGGTTTGTTATTTATTTAATATTTATTTCTTTCCCCCCCCCAAGGCCAAGGGGGTTCATGGAGGGCTTTGTGTTCCTGCTTTGAAGCCGGGGTCTGAAAGTGTTGTAATGAGATTTTATGATGTATTCTGGCAAGGGCTTGTTATTCTGTGTGTGGATTTATTGTATAATGAATTGGGTGATTTTGAAATGGTTTTTTGTGCAACGGGGTTTTTTTGGAAGGGACATTGTATTTTGGTTTATGGGATGTGTGAGTTTTTCATGAAACTTTATTTAGCTTTTAGCAAGAATAATCTTTATTCAACAAATAGCGCAAATAAATCTTTAATTGAACAAATATGTGCCAACTTTCAAGCACAGGAACAAACAATGACATGAAACAAGGAGACTTTGGAACAATATATAACTTTAAACATAGTATTAAACCCCCCCCAAACCTCACCCCCCAGCCCCAGAGCCCTAACAAAGCCCTTTGGAGCCCTATAGCAGGGCTGCAGCTCCACGCACCCATATGTGGGTCCTGCCTCGCTGGAGGGAGTGGAGGAGGGATGTTGGTGGCTCTCAGCTTTCTGGGGGCACCCAGTGGGTTGGGGGGGAGTGGCTATGGGTACCCCCCTCAGCCCTGAGCTGGGGTTCAGAGGGAGTTGCTGCTGCCAGCTCGCACTGGGCTGCCGGACGTGCCTGGGCTGCGGAGCGCTCGGAGCTGTGGGGTGATGTGGAAACGTGGTCTCCAGCAAAGCTGGCTGTCTCTGGCTGCTCCAGGAAACGTTTCATATACATCCCTGGCCTCTCTTAGCCCTGGGGGCTGAGAAAGCCAATGGGATCCTGAGGGGCATCAGGAGGAGTGTGGGCAGCAGGTCACAGGAGGGGATCCTCCCCCTCTGCTCTGCCCTGCTCAGGCCCCAGCTGGAGTGTTGTGTCCAGTGCTGGGCTCCCTGGGATCAAACAGCCAGGGATCTCCTGGAGAGAGTCCAGAGGAGGCTGAGGAGATGCTGAAGGGCCTGGAGCATCTCCCCTGGGAGGAGAGGCTGAGAGAGCTGGGGCTGTTCAGCCTGGAGAGAAGAAGACTCAGGGGGGACCTTATGAATGTCTATCAATATCTGAAGCATGGGATGCAGGGGACATGGGCAGCCCCTTTTCAGTGTCTGTGGGGACAGGACAAGGGGCAATGGCTGCAAGTTGGGGCACAGGGAGTTCCCCCCCAACCTGGGGAAGAACTTTTCCCCAGTGAGGGTGAGGGAGCCCTGGGACAGGCTGCCCAGGGGGTGTGGAGTCTCCTTCTCTGGAGAGATTCCAGCCCCGTCTGGACGCCGCCCTGTGCAGTATGAGCTGGGGAGCTGCTTTGGCAGGGGGGTGGGACCCCATGAGCTCTGGAGGTCCTTTCCAACCCCTACAACTCTGTGATTCTGTGGCCCATGCTCCCCTCCTTTTGGGGCACCGTGGGCCCCTCTGTCTCTCCGCAGAGGGGTGACAGGGTGCACTGCAGGGCTGAGGGCTCACTCATCAGGGCTTTGCATCTTCTGACCCCTCGTGACTCTGGGGCCTGTTGCAGGCAGCTGAGTGCCTTCTGCCTCTGTGTGTTGCTGCATCTTGTGTTCATGAGTCTTGTGGTAGCCACAAGCTTGTGCAGACCATTGCTCAACCTGGGAGGTGACCTTAGCATCCCTCACTCCTCTCTCTCTCATCTGGTCTAGCCCGTGGTGCCATCGAAGTTCATCCTTTGCTCCCATCCAGTGTGCTGCTGGAGCAGGGCTGCCCTCCAGCAAGGCAGGGCCAAGGAGCAGGCAGCAGTGTGGGGAAGATGGGCTTTCCATCCTGTGAGAGGCAGCCAGAGCCCTTCCCAGGATGGGGTGGACACCTGTATTTGTCTTGTGGGTGAGAACAGCAAGGTCTGCACGGCACGGGGGGTTTCTCTCTCCTGTACCTGTGGCACAGGACATTGTGTAGGCAACAGTGGTCCCTCCTGGTCCCTTCTCCACCTGTCTCCATCCATCCCTGCTGTGGAGATCTCCATCCCTTGTCTGCTTCCATCCATGCCCTGTGTTTTGGGGCCGTTTGCTTCCTTGTGAGTAAAGGGACATGTTGATGTTGAAACAGCTGCCACCAGCATCCCATTTCTGCCCAGGGAGATCCCTGCGGGTTTCCCAGAGCTCTGCTCTTCCCAGGCTCTTGCTGAGCTCCACACATACCCATATCCTGCAAACCCCAGCCCTGCTCCAGCCTGCCCCTGCCTGTGGCACCCACAGCTGGGGATGGGAGCTGAAGCCCTTCCCCAGGGTGCTGAAGCCCAAGCCAGGATGCAGGGTGGTGCTGCCAGACCATGGTTTGCATGGCAGCCGTGTGAAAGCTTCTACCAGCTTGGCTGAGAAGTGCCACAAAGCTTCTGTACACCCCATGGAAGGGCTTAAAATGAGCCTGGGATGCCACAGAGTTCGTGATCCCTGCAAACGGGCAGGCTAGGAGTGGTTTGTGTGCAGCTTCCTAGTTAAGCCCCCCATCCTCCAGCTCTGCTGCACTTCTCCATCAACTCTCCATTCACTTAGTTGAATATCCTTGTGAGGAGTGACTATTTACAGTGGCTTCTGGATTGCCCAGAGTTCTGCATCAGCTCCATGGAAAGAGATGACCACGTTAAACTTCTCATCTGTAGAACACACTGGTTTCAAACAAACCAAGCCCCAACCCTCCCTTTGCACCCCACTAAGGGACTCCTATTCCTCTTTTTACCTAAGGGCACCTCAGCACTTGTTTCATTTCCCTTTTTCTGAATGTTTGTCCATAGGGAAGAAGGGCAGAGTCACCTTGTTCTTCTGCTGGGTTTCCTTCCTCATCCTGAAACCTTCCCCAGGTTCTGCTTTTCTCTTGACATGCTGATAATTATCCAAAAGGAGTTTACTCATGAGAGATGCTCACATCCCTGGATGGCTGCTGCTTTCCCTGGGGTTTGTGGGGTTCCTGTATTGAAAGGCAAAATAATTCAGCTGGTTATGGCAGGAGGAGCCAAACTCTGCTTTTGAGGAGCCAAACTCTGCTTTTGAGGGGCTTCCTGGCACTTCCAAACCTGAGAAATACCAGGAACACAGAGCCTGATACCACTTATTTCCACGGGCAGCCTGGTGTAGTGAATCCCTTGTTACAGGGCAGAGCATTCCTAACCCTTCCTTGGCCTTTACAGCCCCTGGAAAATTGAACAAAAGAGCTTTTCTTCTAATAGGAGCGATGGAATTGGGTGTTAATGAAAACAAATTAATTCTGGATGGAAAATTCCTTCTTGTCTGTGTTGTGCCATTCTCTCTTTAGAGCCCAAACCTACCAGATCTCCCTGCCCCTGCTTTTCCAGGAAGAACAAGTGAGGCTTATGTTTTCCAGAACCATGAGCTGAGAGGCATCTTGCTTCTCCATGCACCCTTGGGTGAAGTCGCTCACCCTTCTTCAGACCTTGGGTATGACCCCAAAAGGGCACGGTGCTTTCCTGTGCCCCCCTCACTCTCAAACATGGCTTTTCCTGTGGCTTTGGGCCTCGTTTTCTTTCTTGCTCCTTCTTGAGCATTGGGATTGGTTTATGTACCTTGGGGACCTGGTCCAGGCTCTTCCTTTTTAACTGCAAGTGTAGGCTTTGCTCTTGCTTTCACGCCGTGTTTGGAACGGGGGGGGGGGGGGCTTTGTCATGGAATCAGAGCATCTGTGAGGTTCTTGATGATCTTTTCCAACCTTAAAGACCTTAAAGGTCTTTTCCTTTCCAATCCTGTAAGGTTGGAAAAGATCATCAAGTCCAACTGTCTGTCCACCACCACTGTGTCAACTAACCCATGTCCTGGAGTGCTGTGGCTGTAGGTTTTTGAACACAGCTGGGGTGGCAGAGTCCCCAGCCCAACTGATCTCCTGCTCTGCAGAGGTCTTGAAAGGACAAGTTGTGTTAGGGGAGGTTTAGATCAGGCATTAGGAGAAGTTTCTTCACAGAAAGAGTGGCCAGGCATTGGATCAGGCTGCCCAGAGAGGTGATGGAGTCACCATCCCTAGGGTGACTCGCTGGCTGTGTCACTGTGTGTCCGTGGAGGTGTCCCCATGTCTCCATCCCAGTGTGGCCCTGCAGCACCTCCTCTGCAGGCTGGGGGCTTGGATCTGCCTCTTGGGGTGCGGTGGCCCTGGGTGGGGGGACGTTCAGACATCCCTGTGGTGTGTGACAGTGCCTGTGTGTCACAGCACAGGGCTGCCAGCTGGATCTCCCTCGGACAGAGCTGCAGCCCATGCAAGCTCTGGGGCAGCAGCGTGGCTGTGTTTCATGTCAGTAAATCACAGCTGCCATCACCTGCTCTGTGCTGGAAGCAGGAAGGCTCTCCTGGCTTCCTCTCAGCAGTAGATCAGGCATGAAGGCGTGTTGGCAGGCAGCTTGTGTCTTCCTGGGCTTTCGCCTCCTCCTGAAGGGAGGATCATCCAGATGTCCTCAGAATCCCATGTACCCTGTAGCTGTCCTGCAGTCAGCCTGCAGCCTGGTGAGGAAACCCTCACTGCCTGGCTCCATGGCCCTGTCTGCCCAATCTCTCCAAGGTCTCATAAAGACATGATGCTTTTGGATCTCTGCTCCATGCCTGGGCCCCTCAGCCAGCTCCACAGGCTTGGTTTTGGCAAAGCTTTTCCATCACAGAGCCGGGGCTCGGGGCTCTCTCCATTCCTCCTAACCCCTCCTCAGGTAGTCTTTCTCCCTTGGGCTGCAGGTTGAGAGTGGGTGATGGTGAGACCTTGCTGTGGTGATGGTAAGACCTTGCTGTGTCCACGTGAAGGACCAGAGCTGAGCTGGTCCAGCCCATCCTGCCAGGGAATGGATGTATCTAGCACTTTGTAGGGTGTTTCTACCTGCTGACCTGAGGAAGGGGATCAGGGATGCGTGATGTGGAAGGCAGCTGTTCCTGGAATAGACACGTCAGTTGTCTGTGCCAACCTTGGCATTTCAGTGGTGGCAGAGAAGGGGAAATAACAAGCAGAGCTTCATGGTACCTGCCTAACACAGCCTGCTTGGGGCCTGAAGTCCAGACACTGAGGTTTTGGGTTCCCCACGTCTCTGGTTACAGAGCATCCTCTGGCTCCAGGATCTTCCCTTGGAAAGAATGTGCCACAAAGATCTTCCATCCTGGGCTTAGGACAGGGAGTTGGATCTCAACCTGTGAGTCAGAGCACGCACTCCAACAGCATCCTAATGAGCTTATGGTTCAAAGCTATTTATTATCTGTTATAACAGGCCTTTTATTACACTGGAAGACTAATTTGCATTGCTTGTTGTAATTAGTGCTGTAAAATGTTTAAACAAAAGTACAGATAGAAATTAAATTTACAGGCATCGAATTCAATAGCATCAGGACAAACCTTTGATTTGTTTTTCTCCTTTGGCAAGAAAGTGATTAGCTCAAATTAAATTTAAGGAAAGCTCTCAACTTGGAATGAGTGATTTAATGAAAGAAAGGCATCCCGAGCTGCCTGAGTGGCTTGAGGAGGAGCCCAGCTTCCACTGGCAGAAGGATGTCAAAGCAAAGCTTAACTGTTTCAGCAGGGAGAGGTGTGTGCCCCCAAAAACCCACATTGGCTGCTGCCATCAGGACCTGTGCAGGTGGGGTGGTGGTGTTGACCCACCTGGCTTTTCGGAGCAGTTGGTTCAAGGGCAGAGTGCTGCACATGGGACAGAACAACCCCAGGCAGTGCTGCAAGCTGGGGAGACTGGCTGGAGAGCTGTCAGGTGGAGAAGGACCTGGGGGTGTTGGGTGGCTGCAGGCTGAACATGAGCCAGCAGTGTGCTCAGGGGCCAGGAAAGCCAAGGGCATCCTGGCTTGTGTCAGACACAGGGTGGGCAGTAGGGCTGGGGAGGGGGTTGTGCCCCTGGGCTGGGCACTGGGGAGGCTGCACCCTGAGTGCTGGGTCCAGTTCTGGGCTCCTCCCCATCAGAAGGACATTGGGGTCCTGGAGCCAGTCCAGAGAAGGGCAACCAGGCTGGGGAAGGGGCTGGAGGGCAAATCCTCTGAGGAGCAGCTGAGGGAGCTGGGGGTGTTGAGCCTGGAGAAGAGGAGGCTGAGGGGAGACCTTCTCCCCACCTCCCCTGCCCTGCCAGGAGGGTGCAGAGAGGTGGGGGATGGTCTCTGCAGCCAGGGGACAGGAGATGGGACAAGGGGCAATGGGCTCAAGCTGCCCCAGGGCAGGAGCAGCTCAGCTGGGAGGGCAAAGTTCTTCCCTGGCAGAGCTGTGGGGCTGTGGCACAGGCTGCCCAGGGAGGGGCTGAGTCACCCCTGGGGGTGTTTAACAGAGGGGAGATGAGGTGCTCAGGGATCTGGTTTAACTTGGGATGGGAATGGTTGGACTTGATGATCTTAAAGGGCTTTTCCAACCTTCTGATTCTGGTTTTCCACTCTCCAGCAACTACTTTGGAGGCATCGAAGGGTTTGTGTGGAGCAAGGCTGAGACATTTGTTCCCTGAGGTGAGGGCTGTGTTGTGTTCTGAGCAGGAGCCTCAGGGTCCTGTCAAGGTGGGCAGACCCAGCACAAGCTGGCACAGAGCATCCTGTGCTGCAGCTGTCCTGCTTGGGAGGCTGCATCCCTGTGGTACCCACACAGGGCATCATCCAAGGGCAGCACATCACCTGGGGGACGTCTCTCATCTTAATGTTTTGGGAGTGTTTTGCTCTGGTGCCTCAGGTTGAGCATCATTAGGGGCTGAAATGAAAAAGGGTTGTGGGTTAATTTGGGGAATTTGGAGGTTTTTTCATGCATCTTCCTCCTGCCTGGTGTGTTGGGCCTGGGCAGGCTGCTCCATGGAGGATGAGGAATGAAATGTGGCTTTGGAGAATCAACCTTTCCAACTGTGACCGATCCTTGAGCAGAGGGGCTGGGAACTGCACCATGACCCCTCAGCTCCCAGCAAGCTGGCCCCCTGTGAACCTGCTGTTAGGACGTGCTTCAGAGCACCTAAGGTGACCCTGGAACAGCCTTTTTTTACACTAGAAACGGCTTTGAGATGTTCAGCCTCAAATGAAGCCATCAATCCCAGGCTGTTTCTGGTCTGATTTTAGTACAAACTTTGGCAAAACCTTCTCTTGCCAGAAAACAGTCTCTTGGTAAGGTTTGGGTTCTCCTCTGTTGTTTTGAATTGGGGTTTTTTGTCTGTTCTATGGCTGTGATTTCCATGGTTTGAGCTCATTGTCCCGTCTGGGGCCAAGGCTCTGAGCTGTCCCTGGGTTGGCATTGAGCTGCTGCAGAGATTGATGGGTGAGTTATGTGCTCCCCAGGGTCAGGGCTGCTGTGATTTACAGCTTGGGGGCTGCTCCACTCTGCCTGGCAGGCAGGTACAGCACCCAAGACCATACAAGGTAGGGTGTAGGGTGGCTCCATCTCTCCTTGGGTCTTTTGCCAGGCTCGGTGGCCCAGGACAGAGGGGGTTTGGAGGGTGATTTGGGATCTGCTCTGCAAACCCCCGGGTGTCTGCTCTAGGGTGGCTGGTGCAGGTGATGTTCAGCGATGGGTTTGGGTTGGGAGAAGCTGCAGGGAGTTAAAAAACCAAGGTTCATGGAGTGATCAGAAGTTTGAGGTGTTTGCCTGCTCCTGGGTGGTTCAGTAGCCTTCAAGTGGCATCTCCTCCCCCAAATCCCTCCTGTACTGGGGGGAAACCCCCAGCAAGGACCTGCCTGCATGGAGGATGTGCAGAATGGAGCAGAACTGGGCTAAAAGCAAGCAGAAGGCTGCAGAAGTTGGTTGGATCCTTTCTGATGAGCTGGTGGCCTCTGAGGCAAGGGGCTGGGTGTGTTCTGAGCCCACTGTACTGATGCTTTGAGTCATTTCATGCTCCTAATTTCTGCTCTTCAATGGCAGCTCTTCTTTTTTTGCTTTTGATTTGCTGCTGCCTTTAAACCTTAAAACACACCCCAAACCCCAGCCTGGTGATGAGATGGGCTATGCCATGTCCTACAGTCTGTCCTCCAGTGATGCTCTGGGGACAGGGCTGGGGACCTGGGCTGGAGGTGGCTTTGAAAGGATGGTTTAATTATAGCTGCTATTATTACTTTAAATATAGTTCTCATATTAAATACTATTTATATGGTTATTATTGTTGTTCTGCACCATTCTCCTACACCCATGAAGGTCTGAGACAGCAGCAGCAGTGAGGCAAATCCCAGCCTGGGGGGGACAAGGAGCAGCCCCAGGTGGCTGTTCCCACATGTGAGCTGCCTGGGTAGCAGAGAGTGTTGGGAAAAAGTCACATTTATTTGCCCAAAACTCCAGGAATTGTCAGAACCCTCATGGAGTAGTGCAAGTGGGCACCACAGCTGTGTCTGAGCTATGGTAACTGCCACCACTGAGGCCGAATGGATGCCAATGGGCTTATAAATGCACGTGCCTCATTGGCAATTAGTGCTGGGGTGCTGATAAGGGTGCTGAGCCACTAAGTGGGGCACAGACCATGGCTTGGTCCCCTTGGCTGTGCTCGCTCAGCTACAGCTCTGGGACCTTCACACCAGCGATGGCTGGGGATGTGCTCTGGTTGTGCTGGGTGAGGATGCATCCCATCGCTGGCAACCTCCCTCCTCTGCCCTGGCTGGGTGTTCAGAGGAGCTTTGCTCCTCAGGGGGGATGTGGTTGTTATTTGGGGGAGCTCTCACTCACCCCTTCCCAGCCCTGAGCCCTAGGTAACGTGCACCAATGCCTTGAGTGATGGAAGTCATCGTTTCAATGGCAAATCATGCTCAGGGATGATGGAAATCAGAGGTTCAATGGCAAATCATGCTCAGGGGTGATGGAAATCAGAGGTTCAATGGCAAATCATGCACAGGGGTGATGGAAATCAGAGGTTCAGTGGCAGATCATGCTCAGGGGTGATGGAAATCAGAGGTTCAGTGGCAAATCATGCTCAGGGGTGATGGAAATCAGAGGTTCAAAGGCAAATCATGCTCAGGGGTGATGGAAATCAGAGGTTCAGTGGCAGATCATGCTCAGGGGTGATGGAAATCAGAGGTTCAGTGGCAAATCATGCTCAGGGGTGATGGAAATCAGAGGTTCAATGGCAAATCATGCACAGGGGTGATGGAAATCAGAGGTTCAGTGGCAGATCATGCTCAGGGGTGATGGAAATCAGAGGTTCAGTGGCAAATCATGCACAGGGGTGATGGAAATCAGAGGTTCAAAGGCAAATCATGCTCAGGGGTGATGGAAATCAGAGGTTCAGTGGCAAATCATGCACAGGGGTGATGGAAATCAGAGGTTCAGTGGCAGATCATGCTCAGGGGTGATGGAAATCAGAGGTTCAAAGGCAAATCATGCTCAGGGGTGATGGAAATCAGAGGTTCAGTGCAGATCATGCTCAGGGGTGATGGAAATCAGAGGTTCAGTGGCAGATCATGCACAGGGATAATGGAAATCAGGTTCAGTGGCAGATCATGCTCAGGGGTGATGGAAATCAGAGGTTCAGTGGCAAATCATGCTCAGGGGTGATGGAAATCAGAGGTTCAGTGGCAGATCATGCACAGGGATGGAAATCCCAGTTGTGATGGCAGATCATGCACAGTGATGATGGAAATCCCAGTTGTGATGGCAGATCATGCACAGTGATGATGGAAATCACAGTTTTGATGGCAAATCATGCACAGTGATGATAGAAATCAGAGGTTCAGTGGCAAATCATGCACAAAGGAGGTAGTTTTGATGGCAAATCATGCACAAAGTAGGGAGTTTCATTATTCTTTTAACTATGCACCAACTAGGAGCTCTTTTGTTGCTGGCTTTGGAGTTTAGGTCACTCTGCAGCAGGTAGTTTGCTGTGCTGGTGCCTTCTCTCTTTCCAAGCACTTTTCTTGCTCCTCCATCCAGCAGTCCCTTCTTGTTTCTTTTCCAAAGAAGTCTGTTAAAAGTTCAAGCCTCAGTGCATGGTTATCTGCCTTAATCTGGAAGGATTCTCAGCTGATAGAAAATCTCTTTCAAACCCTGCCAGAGGATTCAGGGACCTTTCTTCTTTCCCTTTTTTTTTTTTCTTTCTTTCTTTCTCCCCCTCCTTCCCAAGGCTCTTTGCTTATGTAGGCACTGTGTTTATGTGCTGTAAAGTCTCTCAGGCAACATATGAGCTCAAGCTGGGGCGATGCGTTTCCACCCCATGTGCGTGTTTCCCTTCCAGCCGGTTGAAAGCCATTCCTGACACCACAGCGCTTCCCCAGCCTGTAAATCTGCCCAGGGGTGGATGGGAGCCTGGGAGATGAAGTTGCTGAAGTGCAATACGTAATGCCTTCTGGGCCTGAAAATTGCTGAGCTGGGAATGGGATAGAAGAGGGTCTGGTGGGAAGGCAGTGTGGTGGAGGAGCGGGCTTCCGGGGTGCCAAATGAGGATGCTGGTTCACAGAATCACAGGGGTGGGAAGGGCCCCCAGAGCCTCTGGGGTCCCACCCCCTGCCCAAGCAGGGTCCCTAGAACAAGGCACACAGGTCGGTGTCCAGATGGGGCTGGAATCTCTCCAGAGAAGGAGACTCCACACCCCCTGGGCAGCCTGTCCCAGGGCTCCCTCACCCTCACTGGGGAAAGTTCTTCCCCAGGTTGGGGGGGAACTCCCTGTGCTCCAACTTGCAGCCATTGCCCCTTGTCCTGTCCCCACAGACACTGACAAGGGGCTGCCCATGTCCCCTGCATCCCATGCTTCAGATATTGATAGACATTCATAAGGTCCCCCCTGAGTCTTCTTCTCTCCAGGCTGAACAGCCCCAGCTCACCCAGCCTCTCCTCCCAGGGGAGATGCTCCAGGCCCTTCAGCATCTCCTCAGCCTCCTCTGGACTCTCTCCAGGAGATCCCTGGCTGTTTGATCCCAGGGAGCCCAGCACTGGACACAACACTCCAGGTGGGGCCTGAGCAGGGCAGAGCAGAGGGGGAGGATCCCCTCCTGTCACCTGCTGCCCACACTCCTCCTGATGCCCCCAGGATCCCATTGTCTCTCTCAGCCCCAGGGCACACTGCTGGCTCATGGCCACCCTGTCACCCCCCAGCACCCCCAGGTCCTTCTCCACAGAGCTCCTCTCCAGCAGCTCCCCCCCAGCCTGGCCTGTTCCTCAGCAGAGCACTCCTGTGCTTGCCTTGGAGCTTATTTTATTTCCTCCCAATACCAGGGGTCTCTTGGATATTTTGGGGGGGGTTATGTTTGTTACAATAAAGTATCTCCATGCCTCTCCAGTTTGTTCACTGCCTGCCCCAGGCACCCAATCCACTTGAGATGAGCATTGTCCCTCTAACAGAAGAAAGACAAAGATGACCTCCAGCTAGACAAAAGCTCATGTTTCGTGTCTTAACTCTTCTCTTTTTGTCCTTTTCCCTTTTTTTTTGAGGAAAAAGCCAGCCCTTCAGACAGGGGGTAACAGAGCTTCCAAGTATTTTTCTCCACAAAAAATATGAATGAATTTTGCACATGTTGCTTGACTTGGGATAAACTGGGAAGAAGGAGCATCCATCACAGGGAGGGTGTCTGCTAACAGAGCTCATGTCTGTTTTGAGAGGCTTTTGTCATGCCTGAACTGCTGATGTCAAAGCATGGACAAGGTTGGGGTTCAGTGTTTCCCCCATCTCATTTCCCTTGGTTTTGAATGTACTGGGCCATTGTTCTTGGGTTTGAAGCTGAAGTGCCTTAATCAGCTGTTAAGGAGAGCTGTGAAATTAGTGAGGACGCAGGATTTAATGCCTGGGGTTTGATGATTGGGTCTGTTGGGTTTGGGGTTTTCTTTTGAACCCCTGGGTTTGGTAGCAGGACAGGCTGGTGGTGTGCATCAGAGGCCTTCAGTTGGAAACCTGGTTTAGTCTGATGGCTTTTCCTCTCTGTATCCCCTGCCCAGCCCACTGCCTTCCTCTGGCACTGCTGCTGTCTAGGAGTGACAAGCTGGGAGCGATGTCGTTAGAGTCTGGGGGCATTGGGGTGGGTTGTTCTGGGGTGGTTTTGACTCAGGAGGTGGAGATGGAGTGTTCAGCTGATGAGCCCACATTGGGTTTTACCCTGAGACTCTCGGCTCATCCCTGTTCGTACCATGAACCACGGATCTCCAGCTCGATGGGTTTTATACTGGTTTCACAGCAGGTCCTTGGGGAAGCAGAGCTTAGGTTGGGGGGAGACATGGACACCCCCGTGCTGGCAGCTGCCTCTGTGGGGGCTGCAGGGAGGCGATGTGACCGTGGGGGTCTTCTCCAGAGCACTCCATCCACCTTGTGCTCTGTGTTTCCCATGCTCACAACCCCAGGTTGTGCTGGCAGGCTTGTCTTTTCCCCAGGGTCAGAGGTTTCCTGCCTGGGTTATGGTGAGAGGTGTCGGTCACCCTGACTGCATCGCTGGGAGGACTCCAGTCCCACACACTGGTGTGTCTTCGTGCTGGTAAAGAGCTGATCTTCAGAGATCCAGCCTGGCTCTGGCGTCAGGAAGGGATGGATGAACCACAGCCCTGTGAGATGCAGAACAGCGGGGGTTGGAAGGGACCTCTGCACATCATCTTATCCAGCCCCAACGCTGATTTGGAGATGCTAAACTAGAGAGAAAGTGGAAGAGCAGCTTCCATGGCTGCCTCCTCACGGGTTCCCCTGCCCTGTTACTCAGCACAGTAAGAGGTGGTTGCTTGCTGCTTCACTTGAAGGACATTTGAGAGGGTCTGGGCATCTGCAGGGAGAGTCTGGGCATCTGCAGGGAGGGCTTGGGCGCCTCCAGGTACGGTCTGGGCATCTGCAGGGAGGGCTTGGGCGCCTCCAGGTACGGTCTGGGCATCTGCAGGGAGGGTCTGGGCATCTGCAGGGAGGGCTTGGGCGCCTCCAGGTACGGTCTGGGCATCTGCAGGGAGGGCTTGGGCATCTCCAGGGAGGGCTTGGGCATCTCCAGGGGGGGCTTGGGCATCTCCAGGGGGGGCTTGGGCATCTCCAGGGGGGGCTTGGGCATCTCCAGGGAGGACCTGGGCACCTCCAGGGCGGGCTTCTGCATCTCCAGGGTATCTCCAGAGATCCCCAGGCGGCACAGGAGCGCTGAGGGTTTGTTATGGAGCTGTGAGCTGCTGCTGACTTACACTCTCTGCTCTGCTTAATTCACGTCTCAGGGAATTATCTCACTAAGCACACGGTACAAGCACCGCTCCTGGCTACGGGGGTGAGAGCAGCTAATCCACCGAAGCACGCAGAGCCCAGCCTTTTGTTCCTTCCCCTGCTGCCTGGCGCTGCAGAGCAGGAGGTGTCAGCACCGGTGTCTGACAAAGAGCCACCTCAGGGCTGTGGGGAGGCGGTGGAGCGGGGCCGGAGGGGCAGGTGTTGGGACATGCCGGGGGATAGCGTGTCTGCACAGCAGCAGCTGGGTTAGGAATCCCTCCTGGCTTTTGTTCCTGGAGAGCTGACAGCACCCCAGCACAGGCGCGCTCAGGAGGCGCAGGGTGGTTTGCACGCTCGGTCCAAGGGCAGTTGGTTGCTCAGCAGAGCGAGCTGGCTGGTTTTGGGAGGGGGAGGTGTGTTAACATCTTGTGCTCCTGGGCTGCTGTACACATGTCATCCCTTGCAGATGCTCTTTCTCCTTTTCTCTTTTCTTTCCCTGGACTTTACTAGTTGAAAGAGGACTTGGGTTTCTTCTCCTGGAGAGGGTCCAGAAGAGGGCTAGAGAGATGATTAAAGCACTGGAGCATCTCCCCTGGGAGGAGAGGCTGGGTGAGCTGGGGCTGTTCAGCCTGGAGAGAAGAAGACTCAGGGGGGACCTTATGAATGTCTATCAATATCTGAAGCATGGGATGCAGGGGACATGGGCAGCCCCTTCTCAGTGTCTGTGGGGACAGGACAAGGGGCCATGGCCTCAAGCTGGAGCACAGGGAGTTCCCCCCCAACCTGGGGAAGAACTTTTCCCCAGTGAGGGAGCCCTGGGACAGGCTGCCCAGGGGGTGTGGAGTCTCCTTCTCTGGAGAGATTCCAGCCCCATTAAAGCCCAATGGCCACCTGCCCTTTCAGGGGACTGGTGTTTTCCAGCGTTGTGGAGTGTGTCTGTCCTGGGCTGATGAATGCATCCATTCCTCAGGCTCACCTCTGATCTGGAGCCATGTGCTCTCCTCCTGCCTTCCTGGGCACGTCTTGGGTGTTTTGGCAGGCTGGTCCATGTCATCAGTGTCGGTCATGATGTCAGTATGGATGTGTAGTGCTCCCTTTTCGCTGAGCTTGAGGGAGGAGGAGTGGCAGATGAAGGCTTGAGCTCCCATGGTACCTATTCTGGGTGCATGCAGCAGCTCTGGGGAGCTGCACTGCAAATCCACCCCTCCAAGCTGGAGAACCCCACAGCATCTCCACTCACTCTTAAGGATGTGACCTCACCTGCTCTTTGGCAGTGGATAACACAGAAGGGATTCTCCCTTCCTCCTCCTCTTCCTCAGCTGCCCCAAGGAAGCAGCTTTCCCACTCTGCTGCCTGAGCAAACCAGCCAGCCCAGTGCCACCCATGCCTGTACAGCCCACACGTGTCCCCAGGGTGCCCAGCCACCCTCACCAGCACCTCAGGACAGGGCTGCAGCCCCGATACAGTCTGTGTTCCTGCTCCTGGCATCACAGTGTCTCAGCATCCTGCTCCCCTCTGGATGATGCAGAGATGATCAGCCTGGGTTTGGCACAGTGGCACACCAGCCTGTGAGGTCCTTTCTCCTTTTCAGATGCCAGCCTGAGCAGCTGGACGCTGCCTCAGTTTACCCCCTTGGCAGGGGGGTTTTGCTGGGGGGTGCTTGGAGGTTGCTCCCTGTGAGAGGTGGGGTTCCACCACAACATAGCTGAGCTGGGGACGTTGAAAGCACGATGAGCCAGAGTTCACCCTCAGAAAACAGGGTTGTGCTTTTAATTCCTTACCCCCAGCCTGGTTAAATATTCACCTTGCCTGGTGCTGCCGTGGTGCTTCTGGGCGATGGGCAGATGGATTTCACTCACCCCAAGGAGAAGGCTGGGAAAGAGAGGGAATACAGCGGTGCTAATTGGTTTTAATTTTTTTTAAAAATCCATTTAATTAAAGAAATTCAGCTGCTGAGCTGTGGGGGGAGCAGGAACAACCCGCTCAAGGGGTGTGAGTCCCGTGGTCTGCGGCTACCAAAACACTGTTGACTAAATGATGGGGTGTGATTCCAGAGTAACTTTTAATGATAACTAGTATTTCTAATTACTAATATTACTGGGTTTTAGCTGTGGGCTTCTTCAAAGTGAGCAGGTAATGCCTGTAAGCTGCAGTCTGCCTGCGTGCTGTGGTCCCTGGCCGCAGCGGATTCATCCCCGGCGGGCGTGGGGACGTATCCCATGTGCTGTGTTGTTTAAGACATCCATCTGCTTTATCTGCTCTGGTGTTTACAGCTCCCCTTTGTAGTTCCAGGCAGCGTCTTGTCTCCTCTGCTTTTTGTTTATGTAAGGTTATGGCAAAGTATCCCTTTCCTTCAGGGGCCTGTGGGAGCTTTTCCCAGCGCAGCCGATCCGGGGAGGGTCAAGGGAAGAAAATACCATCGTGGCACCAAGATCATCCCTTGGGCACGGTGGTTCCAGCTGGTGGTTGATGCCCTGGCTCTATGGGAAGCGGGATTCAGGGCCAGATCCTGCCCTTGACCTGGCTGAGGCTCTGCAGACGATGTGCCTGGCTGCATCCACGGCTGGTTTCGTAGCAGATTCAGCGCTCACCATGGGAAAAAACTGAAGGTTTCAGTACACTTAATTCATAGCAAAACTTGGCCAGTGGAATAACTTTTGTTTGGGTACTGAAGCAGTGTGATGTCCCTGTTTGTTTGTCCAGAATGATTTAGAAAGCTGGTTTCAGCCTTAGGAGGAAAGGGGGAACAAAAAATAATTTAAAAATACAACAAACAAACCCAAAGCAAACTGCCTGAACAATCCAGTGAGGATATATTTGATACTTTTTCCTGGCAGAAATTAAACAGTTTCCATCCTTCTTGGGTTTCAAGCCTTCCAAAGGTTTCTGGGTCCTTCTCTTAGCACATGTTGCTGCTCGTCCTTGGCCGTGCTGGTGGGGCTGCACGCGTGGGGCTCCGTGGACTTTGGGGCTTGGCTCAGGTTTTGTGTCCCCATCGTGGGCAAAACATGACCCAGGGTGATATTTGGAGAAGTTGCAAAATTCTGTCTGTAAACAGTAAATTTGGGTGGTTTTTTTTTTTATAAATTGAGCCTGAAGCCACAGAGCTGCTTGTCTCACCCGGAAAAGTAGGGCAATGCTTCCTGGCTGTGGGATTGGGTTGTTTCCCTAATTTTCCTTTGCTATGACACTGTTTTCCCCTTAACACTGGGGGTGTGGAGACCCCCAGCACCAAGGTTCATGTTGGAGATCTGTGGGACATGGTGGAGAATTCCCCATCCTCTGCTGCTGGACTTGTTGCCTGTTTCCCAGTGCCAGAAGTCGGTCACAAAGCTGCAGCCAGCTCTGTTAGCCCAGGAGCTCTAAGGAAGCAATAAACCTGTGTAAATCCACAGTTGTGAGACACTGAGGCAGCATTGGCTGTAGAAGATGCCCTGCAGCAGGTTGTCTGATGTGGCTGTGGAGCCAGGCAGGAGGGATCTGGTTGTGGTGGTAGTCTCGGGGATGCTCTCTGGTGGTCCCACGCCTGCATCCCACCCCCCCAGCACCAGTGTTTTGGCACAGTGGGCACGCTGTGATTCATTCCTTGGCACATTCAAAGCCTGGCTTATGTGCTCAGGTGCCTGGGATGTGGATGTGGACAATAGATGTGGATAATAGGTATGGATGCCTATCCCTGAAACCTTGCTGCCAGCAGGACGTGGGTTGATACGGGAGACTCTCCCATCCTGTAACTGGTGACTAGCAGCTCTCTGGGTAAAAAGGATGCTGATAAAATGAATAATCATTACAGAAGAGAGGGCAGCAAGATGAGGTTTTCCTGGGGAAGCACTTTGGGATGCACTTTGGAGGAGCCAGTCAGGAATCCCCTCTAATTACAATGGAATGGGGAACTTAAAATGACTGGGGAAGATGGTACTTCAGAAACACTTGAGAGCCAGCTCAGCCCTTGCGTTGGGGCTTGGCTATGGGCAGAAACTGGCTATGATATTTTTATTTTCCTGACTTCTTAATGATTTTAAAACCTTCAGAAAGTCTTTTCCTCTCTCAGTGCCTTGGTTGGTGAGATGCAGGGTGGGGGGAAGCAGCTAACGCAGAGGCACACGCGTGCTCCACCACCTCAGAATGGTACTAAAGTACTTCAGATAGCACAAAGCAGGTAGGACCACCCCAAAACTGCTTTGGTTTCTAGATCAGATAGTCAGAACCTGTACACCAACCCATGAGCCAGCACTTCCCCAGCGCGAGACCGCGCCAGGGAAGCGCTGACTCGTGGCTGGTGTACAGGTTCTGACTCAGAAACCCAAGCTGACAAAGCCCAACTTGAAGCAGCTGTGCAGCAGCTGGCCTGGCTGGAAACATCTGGATGGCCTTGACAGTGTCTGGACCTCAGTCTGTGAGATGCTGTGCTGGCTGCTGCGGCATCTCGGTCCCGCTGCCGGTGATGGAAGGGGGAGGATAGTTGAGGTTTGTTTGATGAAGGGGGTAATGCAGTTCCCTTCACGCTGTGCCAGCTGCACGTCCTGCTTGAGGGATGGCTGCCTGGGTGATGGTGGGGTTGTCCCAGTTAAAAGCCGGTCCTCCTGCTTCCCTGCCATCAGAGGGGATGAATCCATCTGGTCCATCCGCTGGCAAGTGGAGCTGGGTGATTTGGCAGCCCCAAAGCTCAGCCCAGCAACTCGGGACCGACTGTGCGAGATGGAAAAGTCAGATTCCTGAACTCCTCCTCCCAGCTCTTTTCCCATCATTTCCACTTCTCCAGCACATCCTGGTTCAGATCCACCAGGCACTGTGAGCTCCTTCAGCACTCAGTCTTCTGCTGAAGTCCCTGGGTGCACCCAGCAGTATTCCCTCAGCCATTCTCCACAGCACCTTACCAAGTGGCAGCGGCACAGCAACCCAGCGTGCCCAGCCTCTCCTGAGGGAAGGGACCCAGCAGCACAAGGGATGAAATGCTATTCCCAGTGGATGCTCTTTTATCCCTCTGGCTGTATCCTGCATTTTCCTGGCAGTCCCACGTGTCTCACTCACTCTCCTTGGGCTGCCCAGATCACTCAGAGGATGTTGGCGGTGAGATGGCCCAGCTGGCAGGCGAGGCTGCTGGAGGCTTTGCCTCTTGAAGGAGCCCCATGTGAAGGGCTGTGGGTGTTTTTCTCCTCCTCTGTCCGGTGGTTTGGGCAGGTCCCAGGGCCGTGGGAGTGTGTTGCGGGTGTCTCTGCTACGGCTCTTGAGCTAACGCAGCTGGGGGGGGGGAAGCCAAGCCAGGAGCTGATTTCACAGCAGCCCTAATTCCAACTTTTTTGGCAAGGGACCACATTGATCTGGAGACAACTGGCTTGGTGGGTGCCACGTGCTGAGCTGCTCCCTACATTCCACAGCCAGGGCTCCAGGGGATGTTCCCTCCTTGCCCCTGTTCCCATTTGCTTCTGATGAGCCCACCTCCACCCCAGTTCAGGATCATAGAATCCCAGACTGGTCTGGGTTGGAAGGGACCCCAAGGGTCACAGAGCTCCAACCCCCTGCCACAGGCAGGGACACCAACCTCAGTCCTGGAGCTACACAAGGTGGCCCAGGGCCCCATCCAACCTGGCCTTGAACACCCCCAGACACGGGGCACCCACCCCCTCTCTGGGCAGCCCCTTCCAGCCCCTCACCACTCTCTCTGCACAGAACTTCCCCCCAATCTCTCCTCTCCCCCTTCCCTCCTCCAGCTTCACTCCATCCCCTTGTCCTGCCAGTCTCTGCCCTTGAACAAGCTGATTCCCCTCCTGTTCCTCTGCTCCCTTCAGGGACTGGCAGGCTGCAATGAGGTCCCCCCACAGCCTTCTCTTCTCCAGGCTGACCCAGCCCAGCTCCCTCAGCCTCTCTCCAGAGGGAGCTGCTCCAGCCCTCTGAGCATCTCCGTGGCTCCTCTGACCCCTCTCCAACAGCCCCACATCTCTCTTGTGTTGGGCCCCAGCTCTGGACACAGGATCCAGCTGGGGCCTCAGGAGGGCAGAGCAGAGAGGGACAATCCCCTCCCTGTCCCTGCTGCCACCCCTCTGCTGATGGAGCCCGCAGGCCTCATCCTTTGTGGGATGGGGTGTTTTGCAACCCCTGTGTGGAAGGAGCATCACGGACACGCCGCGGCACCGCGCCCCGGCTCTGCCTTGCGGTGACTTGTTTGCATCGCCATGCCCCGAAACACAGCGAGCACTCTCAGGGCTTTTAATCCCCATTTCTATGAGATCATAGCCTCCTTTGAGGCTAATTGCAGTGGATCTGATTAATTAAGCAGCAAAGCGTGATTGGTGTAAACAGATTAATGCTCCGGAATTCGAGCAGCAGCTGCCGTCTCCCAGCGCAGCGTGGAGTGGTCCTGCAGGGATGGGGATGGGTGTTACAACCTCCACTGGCTCAGGGGGTGTCTTTGTGATGGGAATGGGCAGCTGAGAAGGGGGTGACTGGTTTATTCCCAGCTTTCTGGCTTTTCCATTAAGGGCTCAGGGATGGAAACCTCTTTGACATGAGTGTGCTGTCATTTGGTGGAGGTCACAGAATCTCCAGGTTGGAAAAGCCCTTTAAGCTCATCTAGTCCAACCGTCCCTGTCCTGTGCTGACCCAGATCCCTGAGCACCTCATCTCCCCTCTGTTAAACACCCCCGGGGGTGACTCAGCCCCTCCCTGGGCAGCCTGTGCCACAGCCCCACAGCTCTGCCAGGGAAGAACTTTGCCCTCCCAGCTGAGCTGCCCCTGCCCTGGGGCAGCTTGAGCCCATTGCCCCTTGTCCCAGCTCCTGTCCCCTGGCTGCAGAGACCATCCCCCACCTCTCTGCACCCTCCTGGCAGGGCAGGGGAGGTGGGGAGAAGGTCTCTCCTCAGCCTCCTCTTCTCCAGGCTCAACACCCCCAGCTCCCTCAGCTGCTCCTCAGAGGATTTGCCCTCCAGCCCCTTCCCCAGCCTGGTTGCCCTTCTCTGGACTCGCTCCAGGACCCCCATGTCCTTCTGATGCTGAGGAGCCACATGTACTCAAGGTGCAGCCTCACCTCTTCCCCCAGTTTTCCTCACCATCATTCATCCATCCTTCCCCTGATCTGACCTTTCCCCCAGAACCACTTGGGGTTTCCCTGCACCCTCTCTGTGTCTGATGCTGTGTTCCATAGATGGGGTGTTTACAGCAGGCTTACTTTCTTCTTCTAACGGGAATGCTGTTTGATGGGACGACTTGATTCCCTCCTCCTCTTCCCTTCTCTTCTGTTTTTCTCCTTCCAATGAAGTGTCATGAAGCAATGGATGGTAGCTGGAGGCCAGTTCAAACATCCATGTTTAGCAAATGGGATTCCTTGTCTGTGCTGAGAGGAGGATGCTCTCTAACAGGGCAGCTTTGTTTTGTTACAGAGCGAGGAGAAATGTTCCTAAAACTTCATCTGTCCCAACAGTTCGTAGCAAAAACACCTCAAAATTAGGAAGGTTTTTTTGAAGATTTTAAAAAAAATGGTGGGAGCAGATCGTGGAATCCCAGAATCCCAGACTGGTTTGGGTTGGAAGGGACTGATCATCCAGTCCCACCTCTCTGCCATGGGCAGGGGCACCTCTCACCATCCAACCCAGCCTTGGACACTTCCAGGGATGGGGCACCCACCCTCTCCCTGGGCACCCTGTGCCAGGGCCTCACCACCCTCACAGTGAAGGATTTCTTCCTAATATCCAATCTAAATCTCCCCCCTTCCAATTTAAACCTATTCCCCCTTGTCCTATCACTCCAGACCCTTCTAAAAAGTCCCTCCCCAGCTTTCCTGTAGCCCTTTCAGGGACTGGAAGGTGCTGTAAGATCTCCCTGGAGCCTTCTCTTCTCCAGACTGAATACCCCCAACTCTCTCAGCCTGGCTTCACAGGATGACTGATAGCAAGGGCAGAATGAAGTTCAGCAGTTCTGGGGGCTGACAAAGGTTCTCCTGTGACTTTCTGCTGTAGGAATCAATTGGTAAGTGGATTCAAACCCATTTTTTTGGCTGCAACAAGCCCCATCTCAAGTGATGTCTTTATGTAGAACTTGAAAGATAAAGGGACAAATAGCAGAGAACTGGAAAATGCCATAAATCCAGGTACTGCAGCTGGGTTCTCAAGGGAAATACCCAGAGCAGGACCTGGCTCTGTCTGTTCTGGTTGGTCACCTCTTGCAAGGAGAGGTGGCTTTATCCCCTTACGTGTATGTCTGCACTGGAGATGGGGTTCAAAAGAGAGATGACTGTTCATTCAAGAAGCTGTTCTTCTCAGCTGTTGGGACTTCAGTGCTCTGGTCTCATGAGACACATCTGGGAGTGGTGCAAGTTGAAGGCGTTGGGTTCTCAGTGGAGCATCTCCTGATACCGGTGTCTCCATCTCATTATGGTTCATGTTATACTGGTTCTGGAAGCCAGGTGAGATCAGCATTTCTGTCATGGCTAGTGAAACTTGCCCTGTGTTCTGAGAAACGTTCTCAAACACAGCAAAAGAAAGCTTGCTCCTGCAGAGGAGACCTGAGGGTGGTTGTGGGTGAGCAGTTGAAGGCTGGAGAGACCCCAGTTCTTGGACCAGCTCTGTTATCCTGGGAAAATAAATAGAGCAGCAAAGCCCTGAAGCTCTTTGCTGGAGCAGCACCTGATTTGGGGAGGTTTTTAGGAGGTGTTTTGGCTTTGAGGAGGATGGTGTTGTTGACCTCGCTCCACCCTGGGTGTGCTGGAGAAGATCCAGGTGGTGAGAAAGCATGAGCAAAGGCACAGGTGGAGAAAAGAGACAATGGGGATGATATTGAGTTACTTAAGCTTACAACCCCCCATCCCCTCTGTGCTTTTTAGTGCAAAGGCTTTGATGATATAACCACTGGAATAAGCAAAGAATGGCTTTTGGTATGCAGGAGAAGAAACTGTGACCTCCATATGGAGGGGGGCAGAGCCCAGCTGGCTGGAAATGGGGCTGGGAAAGGCTAATTAAAATGTGGAAACCTGACAATTCATGCTAATAGACAGCAGATCCCTGCCTGGTGCTGGCTTACAGCTAAACTCATCTCCTAAACTGATTCCAGCTCCTCACCTTGCGCTGCCATGGATGCTTCTCAGCGCTGGAACCAGGATGCTCCCAGCTGTGTACTGGGTTCCTGCAGGTCTGCTGTGCCCAGACTGGGATCCCTGCAGCAGGGAGCTCTTCTTTTTTTCCTGCTGTGAAAAAAAATTGACCACAGGTGTCCTCATGCACAGAGTTAAGCTCAGCTTTGCCCTTGCTCTGCCTAACATCTGGGCTGTGGTTTTAGCTCTCCCTTTCAGTGCACGCAGGTGGGCTGAGTCAGAGACCTCAGCCCTTGCTCTGTGCTATGCATAGCGTAGGTCAGTGTCTACCAGCAGCATCACACCTTGGTCCAGCATCCTCACCAGAGGCACCAGTCATCTCCAGGCTGAGGTAGCTCCACAGAAGGGTGTCCTGAGACAAGCATTTGGGCAGACAACCTCATAAACCAGACCTCTGTGTTCTAGGTGTGGGGTGATGTGGGCTTGGTACTCAATTCAGGGATGTGGATGTGCCTGCAAAGGCTGTTGGTGTTGTGATGTGTGTGTAGCCTGGGGGCTTGGGCTCTGTACCTGGAAAATGGTGTGGCATTGGGTGTGTTAGTTCAACCCAGCTGCTGGAGCTGGAGCTCCAGTTAAATCTAAAAATGCTTACTGGGTGTTCTGGTTTCCCTTCCCTGGGACAAGTGATCAGGGGAATCCCAGTGGCTCTAACAGGGAGTGTGCAGCCTGGGAAAACATGGCCACTGCCATAAGTCCAGCACTGCTCCTTAAAGGACTGAGACATGGGGGAAGGAGAAGGGGAGTGGGAGGTTTCTGGGAAGGGTTCAGATCCAAAGGAGAGTTCTAAGAGTCGAGTTACACCCTCCGACAGCGATGAACTCACTGGGCACGGTGGGTTGTGATGGGGCTTGAGCTGATAACTGGCAGTTGGATTGAATGCTCTGTGCTGAGAAATACAGTGGCTTCCCTGGGTAATGAAGTTAAAATGCCAATAAAAGCTGAGGGAAATAGTCTCCCTCCTCTTTCATTGTTCTCTAATGATGTTCTGTTGCTGCAGTGCCTAGAAGACCTGGGGGTGTGACTCACTGGCTTTCTGAAGGCTGGGATTGCACAGGTCCCTTTGGAAAGGCTTCTCAACCCAAGGACAGGAATGCTTGGTGGATTGAAAGCATCTCAAACCCAGTGCTTTAAAGCAGTGGTGGCATGTTACGGGCTGTAGCTATACTGAGGTAGGCATGCCTGTCTGCTGGCAGTAGCTGGTGAGGTGCCACCGGTCCATGGCTTTACCTGGCCCACCTCTGGCTATGAGACAAAGGTCATTTCTGCTTTCTAATGGCCCAGAACTTCCTTGCTCATCACTCCTTGTGAGTGCTGGGATGGAGGTGGCTCAGCTGTCGCAGCTCCTGCCCAGCAGCATCACTCAGCCCCTTCTTCCACCCAAACTTCCCCCCTGGCTGGCAGTAGGCTCCTTGGCATCACTGGTGCTTTTATTCCCTAGGTCACAGGCTTGCTTTGCCTCCTAGCTTTGGGTGGGAAAAGCATTTAAAGATCATTGTTGGGTGGAGGAGCCTCAGGGAGGATCCTCATGTGGGGATCAGAGTGAGGGGGAATTGGGGGGGGGGTGTTGTCTCAACTCAGCATTGATGGTTGGTGCCACTGGGACCTCAGGGTGAGGAGCTGGTGGCAGCAGGGATGTGGCTGGCATGGGGAAGGGAGGGTGATGGGGAGTGGTGAGAGAGGTGAAGCAGTAGGGACAAGGAGAGTTGTGGAGGTGGGCTTGAAGGAGAGGACTGTGCTTGAGCTTTCATGCAGAACAGCAGCTTGTGGAGGGGTTTGCAGAGGATGGTGTGAGACCTACTCCAGACCCTTGGGAAGGGCATGTGCAGCTGAGCTGGGCCAAACCCACCAGATTTGGGGGAGACAGATGGGTGATGAGAAGTCCGGTGTAGAGAAAGCATGGTCAGGGACCTCGATGAAGGGAAGGAATGCTCCCTCAGTCAGTTTGCAGATGACACTAAACTGGGAGGAAGTGTTGATCTGCCTGAGGGGAGGGAGGCTCTTCAGAGGGATCTGAACAGGCTGGGCCCATGGGCTGAGAGCAATGGGATGAGGTTTAACAAGGCCAAGTGCAGAGTGCTGCACATGGGACAGAACAACCCCCTGCAGAGCTACAGGCTGGGGAGACTGGCTGGAGAGCTGTCAGGTGGAGAAGGACCTGGGGGTGTTGGGTGGCTGCAGGCTGAACATGAGCCAGCAGTGTGCCCAGGGGCCAGGAAGGCCAATGGCATCCTGGCTTGTGTCAGACACAGGGTGGGCAGTAGGGCTGGGGAGGGGGTTGTGCCCCTGTACTGGCACTGGTGAGGCTGCACCCTGAGTGCTGGGTCCAGTTCTGGGCTCCTCCCCATCAGAAGGACATGGAGGCCCTGGAGTGAGTCCAGAGAAGGGCAACCAGGCTGGGGAAGGGGCTGGAGGGCAAATCCTCTGAGGAGCAGCTGAGGGAGCTGGGGGTGTTGAGCCTGGAGAAGAGGAGGCTGAGGGGAGACCTTCTCCCCATCCACCTCCCCTGCCCTGCCAGGAGGGTGCAGAGAGGTGGGGGATGGTCTCTGCAGCCAGGGGACAGGAGCTGGGACAAGGGGCAATGGGCTCAAGCTGCCCCAGGGCAGGGGCAGCTCAGCTGGGAGGGCAAAGTTCTTCCCTGGCAGAGCTGTGGGGCTGTGGCACAGGCTGCCCAGGGAGGGGCTGAGTCACCCCTGGGGGTGTTTAACAGAGGGGAGATGAGGTGCTCAGGGATCTGGGTCAGCATAGGATGGGATTGCTTGGACTTGATGATCTTAAAGGGCTTTTCCACCCTTGTGATTCTGTCTCTACCCTCTCCATCACAGTCTCTGGGCATGTTCTGGCTGATGGCACAGACCATGTTCCAAGAGCTTTGCATTCCAGGCTGTGACCCATCTTGCAGACAAGGCATCATAGCTGAATCTTTCATGTTGAACTGGGAATTGTTTACTCTTTCTCTTCTCACATTTTTATGAGGGGGGGGGAAAAAAAGTCATGACAAAAGCAAGACTTAAAATATATTGAATGGGGCTTTTTTTTTCCCCCCCTCCCTTTTCCCTTCACTAAAGCAGAGCAACTGCCCAAACTTCTTTCTAGTCAGCTTGAAAATAATCAGCTTCATTTTCTTTTTTTTTCCCCCCCTTTCTTTTATTTTTGCACCACGTGTCACCAGAGGCAAATTTCTGCTGGAGGACAATGGGGCTGATATTCAAGTAGCTGCTGCTCTGAACCACAACCTCTGACAGCTGAGCTTGAGAGCGCCAGAAAAATCAACAGCACTGCTTGCAAAGAATGCCTCTGCAGAGCTCGGGCTTGGTGTTAGTCTTCTCACACTGACAGCCTCCAAAATTGTTCCTGGTTGAGGGCATTTGGCTCCAACAATACCATTAAAGAGGCAGGCAAGAGGGTGATTTCATCCCTGGGGCTTTGTTCGCGTTGGTGCTTCAGGATGCTGTGCTGGAGGAGTCTGGGGGCTTCATTGCTTGTGGAATCATTGAATCCTAGAGTGGGTTGGAAGGGACTTTCAGAGGTCATCTAGTCCCACCCTGCAGTGAGCAGGGACATCTTCACTAGAAGAGCAGGTCACTCAGCGCTCCATCAAGCCTGACCATGGGTGTCTTCAGGGATGGGGCCTCCACCACCTCTCTGGGCACCTTGTGCCAGTGACTTGATGATCTTAAAGGGCTTTTCCAACCTGGAGATTCTGGGATTTTGATTCTGTATTATTATATAATAAGAAATTAAAATACTATTAGTTATTTTTTGCAACCTGGAGATTCTGGGATTGTGATCCTGTATTATTATATAATAATGAATTAAAATCCCATTAGTTATTTACTGTGGGGTAGTTAAGGCATCAGCAGAGGGATCCAATTAAACCCAGAAACCTTCCCAGTGATTTCAGCATCCCAGTGTTGTTTGTCTTGCTGCACATGGTCTGTACATCCAGCCCTAACTCCGTGGCACCTTGGAGTTCCAGAGCTTGCAGAAAGCTTCCTATTTCATGATGCCTTTAAAAAGAAAAAAAAACCTAAAAGAGAAGATATATAAATATAAATCCATAGACACACTCCTCTCTCTATTGTTCTGCAGAGCGTGGGCAGGCTGCGTTGTTTTAGTGGTTCCCACTGTGCTCCCTCAACATCCCAGAGCAGCTCTGGGCCGTGTTGCCAGGGTGGGTTGTGCACAGAAAATCCCTGTCTTTGTTTTTCTTGATTTTGCTGGGGAGAAACCGAGGTAGGACGGATCTGTTCTGGTGAGGCATGCCCTTACTATTGTTCCTGGGGTTATTTTGAGGTATGGTTTCCCCTGGGATCTTTCCTCTCCTGGCTTTTTGACCTTTTCCCACCCTATAGTGATTTTTCTTGATTAAAAGGATCGAGCTGTAATGGCTTTACATGGTGTTCCTAAAGTGAAGGTAATTTGAGGGCTTTAGGTTGAGGGAGGAGGGAAATGGTGATTGTTCCAAACTTTTCTGGTGCTGTTGCATAGCTACAGAGAAAATACAGCTGCTTTTTTGGGAGCAGGTATGTGTCGCCAGGCTCCTTGAAAACACACTCACTCCACAGGGGCAGAGGCTGAGGGAATCAGTCCTCTGTGGCTTTCAGGATGAGGAGCTTTGGTGAGATGATGGAGCCAGGAGAGCAATTCCCTGGTATAAAAAAGCCAGGGATCTCCTGGAAAGAGTCCAGAGGAGGCTGAGGAGATGCTGAAGGGCCTGGAGCATCTCCCCTGGGAGGAGAGGCTGGGTGAGCTGGGGCTGTTCAGCCTGGAGAGAAGAAGACTCAGGGGGGACCTTATGAATGTCTATCAATATCTGAAGCATGGGATGCAGGGGACATGGGCAGCCCCTTTTCAGTGTCTGTGGGGACAGGACAAGGGGCAATGGCTGCAAGTTGGAGCACAGGGAGTTCCCCCCCAACCTGGGGCAGAACTTTTCCCCAGTGAGGGTGAGGGAGCCCTGGGACAGGCTGCCCAGGGGGTGTGGAGTCTCCTTCTCTGGAGAGATTCCAGCCCCGTCTGGACACCGACCTGTGTGCCCTGTCCTAGGGACCCTGCTTTGGCAGGGGGTTGGACTGATGATCTCTTGAGGTCCCTTCCAACCCCTAAGGTTCTGTGATTCTGAGGATTGGTTTTAATCCTTCCCAAGGGCTGGGTGCTGCAGATGGGGTGCTCCAGCAAAGCCCTGCACTGCTCCAGCTGCCTTGCCTGATGTAGTGGGCTCAGTTGGCACAGGTATGTTTGCACAGCACCCAGATTCCCTATCCTGCTCCGTCAACTCCAGCATCTCATCTCCTGCACCCTCACACCTCCCAATCATGAGTTGCTGCTCGAGGGGACAGGCACAGGATGCTCGAGCTTGGCTGGCAAATGCCTGTTGAAGCCCTGTGAGTGGGTTTGCTCCGTGTTTTCCAAAGAAAAAGATGCAATGAAGCTTGTGCAGAATGTTTCTGGGTGGTTTTAAAATGCTGGGAAGCATTCAGCCATGGGAATGGCCCCAGTAGGTCAACCAGGACACCTGCCCACCCCACAGCTCTGCTTCCCATGGAGCAGGGGAGCCCGCAGAAGCCATCCCAGCGTGTTGTTCAGCCATGTGAAGCTTTGCCTTCAGGAACCTCTGTGTCCAGCCAGCAGCCCTTCCCTGAAGGTTGTTTCTCCTTTTGTGTCCATCTGCCTGGCTGTACTGTGCTTTGCTGGGTGGGTGGCACACAGCTGCTCGTTCTGCTCTGCAGAGCTCTCCCTCGCTGCGGCCACGCCAGGCAACAGGGAGATGATGAGTTTCATTTGAGGCACAACAACATGCACCCTTAGGCCCAGACCAAAAAGCTGCAGGGCCCCAGAGCTGTGAGTAGATGTATTAATCCCATCTCAGGGGGTGGGGAATGGAAAAAGCATGGCTTGCTCTTCCAGCCGGTGCAGCTGTACCAGCTGCCAGCTCCCAGCCGGCCAGCACGGCCCTTCACGGGCTGACCCTGCGGCCGAGCATCCCCCCACCTCCCACAGCTGCAGCCCCTGGAACAACAGACCCCTTGAGTCATCAGACAGACGCTCTGCCTTCATCGGCGTGGGGGAGCTCGCAGCTGAGCGGGGCGTTGCTGGGGTGGCTGCACCCTGGAGAGTGCCTTGGCCGCCCTTTGCCCTGCCCTGGAGGTCCCCAGGGTGATCCCAGGCACCTCCCTCCACCCTGAGGTGGACCTCCTGGAACCCCTCTGGGCTGGTTGACTTGGCTGAAATGCCACTACTTGCATAATTAACAGTTAATAGTCCCCAGGACAAGCTCCTCTCTGTCTTTCTGCTCACACCAGTTGTGTCTGTCACTGGGCTGAGCGTGGAGCACTGGTGTGCATCTTCCTTGGGGCAGCTCGGATCTCAAAGCCACGTGTGCCCATAGCTGGTTACCATGACAAACACTTGTTATTGGGTTATTTGTTGGGTTTTTTTGAAGTAAAAGGCATGTTTCAGTCGTTCACCCTCCCCATCATTCCTCTTTCTGATTGAAAGACAAATGCTAATGAGTTGGTTACTTATAGCTAATGTGTAGTGACATTGTGACTGGGCAGTGATAAGGAGGATACAAGAGTAAAACCTGGGTGAGGACAGAGTAGTGGAGTTGGGGTGGTTCAGCCTGGAGAAGAGGAGGCTCTGGGGGCACCTTTCCATGTATAAATGGGCTCGTAGGAAAGGTAGAGCCAGCTCTTGCAGCATCCGTGGTGGGAGGAGGAGAAAGAGGAGGGTCTTGGCTGGGTGATGATGGGGCACCCACCCCCTCTCTGGGCAGCCCCTTCCAGCCCCTCACCACTCTCTCTGCACAGAACTTCCCCCCAATCTCTCCTCTCCCCCTTCCCTCCTCCAGCTTCACTCCATCCCCCTTGTCCTGCCAGTCTCTGCCCTTGAACAAGCTGATTCCCCTCCTGTTCCTCTGCTCCCTTCAGGGACTGGCAGGCTGCAATGAGGTCCCCCCACAGCCTTCTCTTCTCCAGGCTGACCCAGCCCAGCTCCCTCAGCCTCTCACCAGAGGGGAGCTGCTCCAGCCCTCTAATCGTGATGCTCTCTTCCCAGTTACTCCAAGCCTGCTCACAGTTCTGGCTCCCTGAGTGCAGGTGGGAGGGTGGCATGTGAGGATCCTGCTTACACCTGGCAGGAAAAAACACCATCCCAGTGTATTTAGCACCAGTTTTCTGGGCCAGCACCTGAGGTGTGGAGAAGGAGGCGGCGTGGGCTGAGCTTCATGTTGTCCTGCAGCTCTCAGAGCCGTGGGTGTCCTGCTAGGACTGTGTTTGTAAGAGCAGGGAAAGGAAACCTCTTTGTGTTGATGCAGTTTGGGTCATGCCATTAAGACAGAAACCTTCTCAAGAAAAAAATGGTCGGTTTAGGCTCCGTGCTGGGAGCAGCTGGTGTGTTGCTTGGCTGAGGGTGATGTGGGACGGGAGGCTGAGCATCTCAACGGGCTGGTCCTCCACCACCTCCTTTAAGGCTTGTGTCCAGTGCTGGTCTGTAAAGCTGGAGTGAGAGCACCCAGTAATAACAGCACGATGATGCCACTGATGTTTTAGCCTGAATTTAAACACAATGTGTTTGTTTCAGTTAGTTGTACACCGTTTCCACTTGGTTTCCCAAATCCCCATTCCCAGGGCGGCGCTGGGGCTTCTTGGAGCAAAACGCAAGATGTGAGTGGAAAATCCAGTGGCTGCTGATTTGGGAGAGGGGATGGGATGCTCTCACACTGGGAGAAGAGCGTGGGTAGGGAAATGACTTGGGAATAGGGGTCTGTGCCCAGAGGGGTGCACGCCCCTGCATCCCAAGGGGTGGGAGAGTAAAGGAGAGAGCCTGGGGACATATCAAAGGCAGAGGGACCTTTAACCATCATTACTTTGGATAGGGAATTTATGGCCTGTAGCTTAATAGCTGCTGTTCTGCCTAATTCAGGGAAGGGGTTGATTCTTCTCTGCTATCTCAAAGATGCTTTTGATGCCTCAGGTTTTGTTCTGGGAACAATAACACCCTTGATAACCTTTGGTGCTGCTTTTTTGCAGCTTCTCCACTCTTTCCCTAGGCTGTGCTTGGCCCCTGGGTGTATTTATGGCTTAAATAACTGCCCTGGGCTTTCTGCAGTGTGAAGGAAACCTCAGAGCATCGCTGGGCAGAGTGTGCAGCACAAGGAGGTGTTTGGTTCCCAGTTCCTCTTCTGTGAAACACTCTGTTTTTAGGAGGTGGGAACAGCTGGGGGCAGCACTGCTGGTGGTGCAGCTGGGAGGACTGGTGAGGTTTCAGAAGCAGAATTCCACTATCTGGGTAGGGATGTAGATTTAATAACTGAGATGAGAAACTCCCCCTGAGCCAGCAGTGGCTCTGGCAGCTCCCAAGGCCAATGGGATCCTGGGCTCCATCAGCAGAGGGGTGGCAGCAGGGACAGGGAGGGGATTGTCCCTCTCTGCTCTGCCCTCCTGAGGCCCCAGCTGGATCCTGTGTCCAGAGCTGGGGCCCAACACAAGAGAGATGTGGGGCTGTTGGAGAGGGGTCAGAGGAGCCACGGAGATGCTCAGAGGGCTGGAGCAGCTCCCTCTGGAGAGAGGCTGAGGGAGCTGGGCTGGGTCAGCCTGGAGAAGAGAAGGCTGTGGGGGGACCTCATTGCAGCCTGCCAGTCCCTGAAGGGAGCAGAGGAACAGGAGGGGAATCAGCTTGTTCAAGGGCAGAGACTGGCAGGACAAGGGGGATGGAGTGAAGCTAAAGGAGGGAAGGGTTAGATTGGATATTAGGGGGAAGTTCTGTGCAGAGAGAGTGGTGAGGGGCTGGAAGGGGCTGCCCAGAGAGGGGGTGGGTGCCCCGTGTCTGGGGGTGTTCCAGGCCAGGTTGGATGGGGCCCTGGGCAACCTTGTGTAGCTCCAGGCCTGAGGTTGGTGTCCCTGCCTGTGGCAGGGGGTTGGAGCTCTGGGACCCTTGGGGTCCCTCCCAACCCAGGCCATCCTATGATTCTATGAATAACTGCCAAGGGGTTTTTAATGCTCTGACTGTTTTGCCAGGAATAGGAGGTCACTGCAGAGTGGGGTTTTTTGCCTCTTGGCAAAACTCATACTGTAAAAGTCGTCCTTGCTCTAGGTTGAAAGTGTTAATTTCTGTGGTAGGCTGGATGGGGTTTACAGGTCCCTGAAGACCTTTGAATCTCAGTGCCTAATGAGCCTCGCAGAAGAGAGGAAAAAACTTACTGGCAGTGAGTAATGCTGGTGAAAGAGCTCCAGTGTTGAGCAAGTTGTGCAGAGAATAATTAGAAATGATCACATCAGCATTTGGGGCGTTTGGTTATTTCCAGCTAGAGATCTCTGCTGGTGCTGCCTGCATCCCTGTCCCTGCAGCGCCCTGGGGAGCAAGGGGGATTCTCCTCCCTGCCAAAATGCTTCAGGTTGAGTTTTCCCAAGTCCTAGATGGTTTCCTCATCCCTGGGAGTGTTCAAGGCCAGGTTGGATGGGGCCCTGGGCAACCTTGTGTAGCTCCAGGCCTGAGGTTGGTGTCCCTGCCTGTGGGAGGGGGTTGGAGCTCTGGGACCCTTGGGGTCCCTCCCAACCCAGACCAGGCTGGGATTCCATGACACAGCTCCTTGCAGATCCCCATGGGATGAGATGGGAGATGGGATGGAGATGGGATGGGATGGGCATCCACAAGCAGCCATCTCACATCTCCCCCTCGGCTCAGCTGAGTATCCCCAGTGGAAAAGATTCAATGTTCGGGCTCCCATCTCTCTGCTCAGCTAAGCCACCTTTGCCAAAGATGCTTAAACTTGTTCTCTTCCTTCCAGCTGGCCTTGCTGAACTTCTTCCACCCTGAGGAGAAGCTGCACGTCGGAGAAGAGGGGAGACGCGTCCGTCGAAACAAGCGCAGTAAAGGCAGCGAAGGGCCAGAGGGTGAGTCCTGCTCTGGGCAGGTGGGAGAGGGATGGGGTTTCTAGGTCATGGTACAGATCTCTGATGCAGAGGGGAAAAAAACCCCACCATCAGTGGTTTTTAATAGTTTCTGTCTGATTTTCATTGCCTTCCAGGTGAGGAATTCTGATTTCTGCAAGCCTGGGTCTAGGGCTTCTGTGCAGGTTAATGCTGCTTAGTGATTTGATCCTTGATTCTTCCTCTCTGTGCTCTTTTAAGGCTGTAAGTTCTGCTTCTGTGCCTCTGTTGTTGTTTCGTGCTCCTGTCTCTGTGTAAAATCATCAGTAGCTATGTGTAATCTAACAGAGCTTGAGGATCTGCATCACAAAAGAGTGCCTGGGCTCTCAGGGGGGCTCAGAGCTCATGGGAAGGGGAGTCAGGGTGGTACAGAGAGAGTGTGGGGTTACAAACATAAATCACAATGATGTAGCTGCAATCTGATGAACACAAAAGGAGTATGTGTGGTAAAAACACCACTGGTCCCCTTTGCCCTCACTGTCCCATGGTGAGAGCATCATCTTCCACGTGTCCTTCTCTTGTATCAGTCTCTTTCTTTCAGACCTTCTCCTTGGTTTTGGGCTCCGTGCCTGACAACATCCCAGCCCTGTGGGAATGGTCCCACCACCCAGTTGGTGATGGGCTGGTGCCGTGATGGGCTGGGTCCGTGATGGGCTGGGTCCAGTGATGGGCTGGGTCCAGTGATGGGCTGGGCCCGTGATGGGATGGGTCTGTGATGGGATGGGTCCAGTGATGGGATGGGTCCGTGATGGGATGGGTCCAGTGATGGGATGGGTCCGTGATGGGATGGGTCCAGTGATGGGCTGGGTCCGTGATGGGATGGGTCCAGTGATGGGATGGGTCCGTGATGGGATGGGTCCGTGATGGGATGGGTCCAGTGATGGGCTGGGCCCGTGATGGGATGGGCCCGTGATGGGCTGGGTCCAGTGATGGGCTGGGTCTGTGATGGGCTGGGTCTGTGATGGGCTGGGTCCAGTGATGGGATGGGTCCGTGATGGGATGGGTCCAGTGATGGGCTGGGTCTGTGATGGGATGGGTCCAGTGATGGGATGGGTCCAGTGATGGGCTGGGTCCGTGATGGGATGGGTCCAGTGATGTGGTGTTCCTGCGCCTTGTGTGAGCGCTCAGTGTTACAGGGTGCTACCATCTGATGGGGTGTTTTCTCTTTAACCTTTTATCTGGGAGATGGAGGCATTCCTGGTGGCTGCAAGAAGGTTGAGCGTGGCGGTGGGAGCAGGAGCTGGGCTCTCCAGGGTTGGGTATGGCTTTGCAGGGCGAGGGACCCCGGCGAGCTGCTTCTGGGTAAGGTCTGGGAGGTAAAACCAGACTCAGGGAAAGCCTTCTGCCTCGAAGGTGGGGAAAGGACAGCCTCACAGCCCTGCCCCATGCGTGAGCTCAGTCTGCAAGGCAGAGGCATGGCAGCTGAGGACTCTGGGAGCAGCAGGAGACAAGGAGCTTGTCCCTTGAGCAGGCGGTGGCGAGCAGCCCCTCGGACGTGGCGGTGATTCCCCGGGGCTCCCCAGGAGTGGTGTGCCCAGCCCCTGGCTCTTCACATGAGGGGTGTCCTCCAGCACCTCAGGGTGTCTGAAGGGTGCTTCCAAATGGCAAATGAACCCTGCCAAAACTATATTTCATGCTTGAGGTTGGGTGATGACACAACCGAAGTCCTTCGATAGAGCAAGACGGGGAGTAAGCACCATGGCATCTCTGTTCCACCAGAACCACGCTCAACACGTGCTGAGAACTGAAGCAATGAATGCCAAACTAATTAAAGGGGACTTCACCATCAGTCCCTTCCCCCCTGCCAGAATCCTGCCTGTGTCAGCATGAGGAATTTGATTTCCAACACTGTCATCCCAGGGTTGTCCATCTGCTAAGGGCTGCCGCCCGTGTCAGGCTCCATGGAGAGCTCCCACACTTCCCTGCTGCAGGAAAGCACAGCTCTGGTTTTACACAGAGAGAGGAGGAGACTGGGTGCCAGGGAAAGAAATGCTGAAGCAGTGATCTGTGTGAACCTCAAGTCCTGACTGTTCTAAACCTCTGTTGGGAGTTTTCCTCCCCAGCTCCCCGAGTTTCCCATCTCCCCTGCAGCCTTTGCCATTTCACAGTGGAAAAGTGTTTCCCTGTGGCTCCTCTCCAAGAAAGAGCTTCATGAAACTCCCCGGATTCCTCCTCCCCAAGATGCTGACAGGAATGATGCATTTGGTACAGCCTCCCTGAGTGATTCCAGCTCAACGTGGTCCATCATCTTCAGAGCCGGTGTCGCTCTGATGCTCAGATGCCTCAAGCAGCATCCAGCCCTTTTCACACACAGAATCACAGACTCAGAGGGGTTGGAAGGGCCCCCCAGAGCCCCTGGGGTCCAACCCCCTGCCAAAGCAGGGTCCCTAGGACAGGGCACACAGGTCGGTGTCCAGACGGGGCTGGAATCTCTCCAGAGAAGGAGACTCCACACCCCCTGGGCAGCCTGTCCCAGGGCTCACTCACCCTCACTGGGGAAAAGTTCTTCCCCAGGTTGGGGGGGAACTCCCTGTGCTCCAACTTGAGGCCATTGCCCCTTGTCCTGTCCCCACAGACACTGAGAAGGGGCTGCCCATGTCCCCTGCATCCCATGCTTCAGATATTGATAGACATTCATAAGGTCCCCCCTGAGTCTTCTTCTCTCCAGGCTGAACAGCCCCAGCTCACCCAGCCTCTCCTCCCAGGGGAGATGCTCCAGGCCCTTCAGCATCTCCTCAGCCTCCTCTGGACTCTCTCCAGCCTGGCCAGGGCTCTGGATGGCAGCACAGTGTCCTGTGTGTCAGCCACCCCTCCCAGCTCTGGATCAGCAGCACTTGCTGAGGGTGGGTGCTGTTCCCTCAGCAAGGTGTCAGTGAAGATATTGACCAGGACTGGACCCAGCACTGAGCCCTGGGGACACCACTGGTTACAGGTCTCCAGCCAGACTCTGCTCCACTGCCCACCACCCTCTGAGCTCAGTCCAACAGCCAGTTCTCAACCCCAAGTCCTTGAAATCCATCCCAGCGCCTTCGCACGTCGCTCGTGTCAGTAGTGAGCTCTCCACTGTCCACGAGCAGTGTGAGCAGAGAGCTGCAGCCAGATGTTCAGAGGAGTTGGGCTGCCTGAGAGCTGCCTTGCTGTTGCCAGATGTGCTGAGCATCGCCGCGCGGTCAGAACCAGATGCTGGAAGTCATCACAGGCTAACGAGGGCTTTTCTCATCAGCCTCGTGCCCGGGTGGAATCTCAGCGTGGTTTTATAACACACACTCCCTGCCCAGACTTCCCTTATGTCCTCTGAGTGTATCAGAGTCAAGTCACTTGGGTTTTTTTCCCTAAATCAGGGGGTCTGACCCCATAAGGGGATAAATTGCCAGAGCAATGGGTCGTTTTCCTCCTGTGTGTTAAGAAGGAGTCGCTGTGAGTTTGGGTTTTATTCAGTAGGGCACCATGGGGCACGTGGAAGCTGGTTGGGGGGACCTGGCCTTGTGGCAACCTTAACACCAATAAACAACCCAAACAGCTTGCTCGTGCCACTTGGTTTAGGCCTGCATGGAGGAATCTTGCCTTTTTTTAGAGAAGGGCAATGAGTCATTAATGAAGAAAGAAGGAAAATCATGTCACAGTATCGACAACACCATTCTCTGCCTGAGTTATACAAAGGGAAAGTTGATCGAATCTTTGATCTCCAAAGAGCCTCCAGAAGATAAAAGTGGTTGAACTATAAATTCCCAGGAGGAAGGAGATGTGCTTTCCACTTGAGGCCTCGCTAATATTTGTCTGGAATTAATTTGATGAACTTTCAAGTCCTTTCACACATGCAGTGCAAGACCAAAGGGATCCATCCCAGTGTGGAAGCCGTGGTTGGAGGACGGCTGCTCAGTCCCCACACGGCTCTTTGGGTCCTGCGCATCCCAGTACCGACTACACGACAGCTCCAGTGATTTATAAACACCAAATGGGGGGCTTCTCCTGAAAGTTGGGGGTTTTTTTTTGTTAGGAAAACTTGTTTTCAAGCTTTGTGCTGTGGAAAAGGTGGTTTTGAGGCAGATCATGGGGCGAGAGAAGGATGATGCTCAGAGCCTCAGGGATCCAATGCTGAAAAACGCCTAGAAAAATTGGGGTTGGGCGATTGGTTGGATCCTGTCACCTCTAAACGTGACTCTGGTATTTCAGGGGCTCCTCCAGCTTCAGTCCTGCTACACACTGGTTCTGGTTTATGAGTGCAGTGCTTCATTTTTGCTCCACCACGGGCAGCCGGGGGGGATAACGGGAGCCCAGCGATGCTGGTCCCAGTCCCCAGAGGCACACACCAGCTCTCTGTCCGTGCCACCAAAACCAACTTTGGCACAACTCTAAAATCTCCCACAATTTTTTTCCCCCTGCTTCTCAAGAACTGGGATTATTCCCTTTACAGCTCCGTTTCCCAGTGCTGCTCATGCTCAGTGTTACCAACTCCACCTGTCCCTTAATTCACTTTACTTCCCTAAACTTAACCCTCCTCAATGTCTCTTATTTCATTTATTTTCCTATCCCCCCCCCCCCTTCTTCCTTTTCTCCTTGGTGTATTTATGCTGCTGTGGAACCGCTGTTGCTCCCAGCTTAACAAATCATTTTGGGAGCTGGTAATTAGCAACAGTTGTTCTAAAAAGGAACCATCCAGAATGTTAAATTAGTCTACTTTTTAAATAAACTGTGTACGAAATGTTAGATCTCTATTCCCAGAGCCCCAGTAAAAAACTGCTGCTGGCTCTTTGCTAAGGCAGCCAAAATATGGGAGTAGCGTGGTTGTAAGTACAGAGACAATTCCGTGAGCTCGGGGTTATAAATCATGGTGTAGCATTTACAAAGCAGATGTCAATAGGAGCTTTTAAAAAACATTGTTTTAAAAAAAAAGAAGAAGAAAAAAAAAACCCAACCCCAAGTTTCTTTTTCTCCTACTTTCATCTCTGTTCCCAGTTAGATCCCTGCCGTGCTGCTTTCCTTGGTTGGTTGGGTTTTTGTTCTTTGGGTTGGGGTTTTGTTGGGGTTTTGTTGGGGTTTTTGGGTTGTTGGGTTGGGGTTGTTGGTTTTTTTTTCCTCCCCCCCTCTCTGGATTTTTTTCATATGGAGCTTGGTGAGAAACACCAGCGATTGTTCTCCGTTCTTTGATTCGGAGCATGGCAGCTGGGAAGAGGCTGAGCAGATGGCTGTCCTTAAGCTGACAACAGTTTGAGTTCCTACTACTTTGGCAATCCTTCCTGCTGAGGAAAAGTCCTTGAGGAGGACTCGTGGGTGTCAGCACAGCAGAATGAACTGAATCACAGAGTTGTAGGGGTTGGAAGGGACCTCAAGAGATCATGGGGTCCAACCCCCCTGCCAGAGCAGGGTCCCTAGGACAGGGCACACAGGTCGGTGTCCAGACGGGGCTGGAATCTCTCCAGAGAAGGAGACTCCACACCCCCTGGGCAGCCTGTCCCAGGGCTCCCTCACCCTCACTGGGAAAAAGATAGATGTTCCAGGCCCTTCATCATCTTCGTAGCCCTTCTTTGGACTCTCTCCAGGAGATCCCTGTCCTTTTTATACCGGGGAACTCAGAACTGGACACAATACCTCCTGTGACCTGCTGCCCACACTCCTCCTGATGCCCCCAGGATCCCATTGTCTCTCTCAGCCCCAGGGCACACTGCTGGCTCATGGCCACCCTGTCACCCCCCAGCACCCCCAGCTCCTTCTCCACACAGCTCCTCTCCAGCAGCTCCCCCCAGCCTGTCCTGATCCCAGCAGTTGTTCCTCCCCAGGGGCCAGACTCTCCCCTTGCTGTTGTTGAACCCCATCTGGTGTCTCCCTGCCCAGCTCTCCAGCCTGGCCAGGGCTCTGGATGGCAGCACAGTGTCCTGTGTGTCAGCCACCCCTCCCAGCTCTGGATCAGCAGCACTTGCTGAGGGTGGGTGCTGTTCCCTCAGCAAGGTCGTCAAACCGTGTGGTTCTGGGAGAGCAGGAGCTCACCTCGATCCTCACCTCCACCCCAGAGCTTTGAAAGCCATGCCCCAGCTGCCTGGGGCTGGTGTTTCCCCTGGTTGTATTGGTGTGGTGGCTTTGGGGTGGGTTCATGATGGTTTAGTGGGTAGCTGGTGCTGGTGGGTGCCTGGCTGGAGCTGCCTGGTGTCATCTGTTCCTCCAGGCAGACTCTGCTCCCAGAGGTGCCGCATCTCAGCCAGCTCCCTCCCAACCTGATGGTGTTGATGATTTAATAGGGCTTTTTTCTCCTTGTTCCTTATTTATTCTTTTTTATTTTTCTTTTTTATCTTCTATTTCTTTTTTCTTGTTCTCTCCTCCTTTCTCCTCTCCTCCCCTCTCCTCTCCTCCCTTCTCCTCTCCTCCCTTCTCCTCTCCTCCCTTCTCCTCTCCTCCCTTCTCCTCTCCTCCCTTCTCCTCTCCTCCCTTCTCCTCTCCTCCCTTCTCCTCTCCTCCCTTCTCCTCTCCTCCCTTCTCCTCTCTTCCCTTCTCCTCTCCTCCCTTCTCTTTTCTTTTTTTCCCCCTCTTCTTTTTTTTTTCCTCTCTCTTTTTTTAATACCCCAATCACAATAGCGACTCTTCCTGCTGGTTTCCTCTCCCCTGGAAGAGGCAGGTTTGTCCCTCTGCCTTCAGAACAATCGGTGCCTTTGTGTCGGGCCGGTGCAATTCCCCAAAGCCCAGGCATTGCCAGAAACACAGCTGTATGACGGGCAGCAGAGCCTTATTGTGCTCTGCAGCCATGGTGATGAGGGCTCAGTAAATACAGACCATTTCCTGGATACTGGAGCGCAGGTGACGGTCCCAAAAGAAAGGCTCACCACAGAGTGCTTGCACTTTGCTGGTTGCCCCTCAGAATTTCTCCCTCATTTTCCCCAAAATGGGAGAAGGGAAGAGTTAAGGTGATGTTTGAATCTTCACAGTCTCCATCCCTTTCCCATGATGGCCCTGTCAGTGCTTGTTATTGCTGTGGTAGAGTTAAGAGTGCAGCTCGTGATGAGATCCTTACCTGCTCATGTTGATGAGGAGGTCCTTACCTGCTTATCATGAGGAGGTCCTTACCTGCTCATGATGAGGAGGAGATCCTTACCTGCTTGTGATGGCCAGATCCTTACCTGCTCATGATGAGGAGGAGATCCTTACCTGCTCATGATGAGGAGGAGATCCTTACCTGCTCAGGAGGAGGAGGAGATCCTTACCTGCTCATGATGAGGAGGAGAACCTTACCTGTTCATGAGGAGGAGATCCTTACCTGCTCATGATGAGGAGGAGATCCTTACCTGCTCATGGTGATGAGGAGATCCTTACCTGCTTGTGGCCAGATCCTTACCTGCTCATGATGAGGTCCTTACCTGCTCGTGATACCCATGGTTATTATAGTGAGTCCAGCTATTATTTCTTTCAAGTTTTCTACCCCAGGTGCTTTTCAGCCATGAAGTTAGAGTGATAACTATATCAGTAGCTTATTTCAACCATGGCCTTGTGTCTGTGCTCCTTTCTAACCAATGTGTCCCCTCAGATGAATCTGGAGAAGCAAAACAACTGGTTAAAAGCCCAGGACACCATTTAGGTCATGGTTTCAGCTCTGGTGCAGGGGTGGTGGGTGAATACCACATCATTTCAGGAAACAGGTGGAAGTAAAGGTGAAGATGATATTAACAGGGATCTTCTTGCTTTAGGTACAACTTTTAAGGGAAAACATCTTCAGACAGCTGAAGTGTTTTTGAACTTGTCTGTGGTTCAAACTACTCTGAATTCTTTTTTACTTTTAATACTGAAACGACTCAGAGGTCAGATTTACTGCAGTGTCCATTAGCGATCTGTGCTGAAGCCCATCTTGGGAAGCCAAAGGCAGATGTTTGTGTTCCAGCAGCGTGGTGTGGTAGCTACCTGAGAAGGATAGAATTTGAGGGAAGCCCACATAGCCTTGGGTAAAGAGAGGTGTTAACATCTGGGCTTGAGACAGTTTGTTATTTCAGCTTAGAGATCACATTCTGTGCCTGGAAAGCACGTGATGCTGAAAGGCAGAGTGGTGAGGTTCCTCCCTGCAATACGTGTTGAGGGTGGTGGTGTCTTCATGGGGATGTGGAGCATCAGCCAGGAAGAAGGAACCAGGGTCTAAAAAGTCCAGAATTCTTCATCAAACCCTGGTGTGTTTTGGGATTGGACCTGATGATCTCTTGAGGTCACTTCCAACCCCCACAATTCTGTGGTTCTATGTTGCTGTCCTAGTTGGATGTTAAATCTTAAAAACAATTAACTTGCTGGGAGAGGTATGACCTTAATTGTGTGGTGGCTGCAATGAGAAACTGTTCCAGGTCACAGTGTTGACAGTGTCCCAACCCACACACTACATCCATTTGTCTCCTGTCTACTTCACCAGCCCTTCCAGTTGTGATCTGGATTGTTCCAAAAGAAACCCTACATCATTATTCTTAATATCTGTAACCCTGTGATGAGGTGGTGTTGCTTTGCTCCATCCGTAGAGCTGCTTTGATGTGTGTATTCATCCTTCCCTGGTACCTCCCACTGGGTTCAGATAAGGTGCTGGGTGAGCGCTGAGAGGTTGGGAGATGCCAAGGACCTTTGGAAGGCCTGAGGAATTCTCTGGTCAGAGCCTCCCCTGGGTTGCATTTTCAGATACTTGTACAGATTCCACTTCTGGGTGGATTTCAGAGTTGTCCTGAAGGATCCTCAGCCCATAGCCTACGGTGTGTTCTTCAGCAGGCTTTGCTGGAACTTGAACTGAACTTTTAAGGGGCTTTTTGGGCTTGTTTTGTTGTGGTTTGGGTTTTTTTTACAACTGCATGTTAAGCAGCAGCGACTGGTGATTCCCTATGAATTCCACTCGGGCTTTTCGTGACGCCCTCGGGTCAAGTACTGAAGTTCAGGAATCTCAGATAGTTTCTTCTGTTACAAAACCAGGGCCAGGACTAATGAGAGGAGAACAGATGTTCCAGCCAGGCAGGAATGTTGTTGCATCTGAGCTGTGCGTGTGCCTGAGCCAGGGATGCCACACCGCACGCGTGGGACACGCTGCACCCAGCTGGCAGCGGGTGGCTCCTTTCCCACAGGAAGAGAGGCTCTGCTGTCTGTCCTGCTAAAGTGTTTGCAACTGAGATGTGATTTCTGTGAATAAAACCACCTCTCTGGCCACATCGTAGAATCATAGACTGGGCTGGGTTGGAATGGACCCCAAGGGTCACAGAGCTCCAACCCCCTGCCACAGGCAGGGACACCAACCTCAGGCCTGGAGCTACACAAGGTTGCCCAGGGCCTTGAACACCCCCAGGTGGGGCATCCACCAGTAAAACCTGGGTGAGGACAGAGTAGTGGAGTTGGGGTGGTTCAGCCTGGAGAAGAGGAGGCTCTGGGGACACCTTTCCATGTATAAATGGGCTCGTAGGAAAGGTAGAGCCAGCTCTTGTGGCATCCGAGGTGGGAGGAGGAGGAAGAGGAGGGTCTTGGCTGGGTGATGATGGGGCACCCACCCCCTCTCTGGGCAGCCCCTTCCAGCCCCTCACCACTCTCTCTGTAAAGAACTTCCCCCTAATATCTCATCTCCCCCTTCCCTCCTCCAGCTTCACTCCATCCCCCTTGTCCTGCCATTATCTACCCTTTTAAAAAGATGATTCCCCTCCTGTTTATAAGCTCCCTTCAGGTACTGGCAGGCTGCAATGCAGGCAGGCGTGAGTTCACTTAGCACGTGTCACCCTTTAGCTCTAACATGGAAGCTGAGGGCCTGGTGCTGAGCCAGAGCCACACGTGCCTTTCCAAACAACCAGGCCTGGCACCCCCGGCTCAGCACCCCGCTGCAGTGGTTGTTTTGCCTTGTGTGGATCTCAGCTGAATAAGCTTTATTTTGCTGTCCGTTGGGGCCAGGGTGGGACTGAATAGCCAAACCCAGAGCTGCTGGGCTGGTGATGGGAATTGTGAAGTTGTCTTCAGTTGTGGCCTGTCTGGGCGCTCGTTAAAAGCCTTGCTTGGTTGTAGTAGGCCAGATCCATTAGCCATACGGAAATGACTGCGGCACAAAGCCTGAGCATACCGCCACCAGGAAGCTCTTCAGGGGGAGGGGAGAAGCTGTGAATGAGGCCTGGCTGTGGCATGTTTTCATTAGGGCTTTGTTGGCCATGATGTATGGTGACATTGTTGGATCCGTAACCGACCCTCGTTAGCACGAGCGGGATTGGAAGTTCCCTTAATCTGTTTGAAATGAGCTGGCTGAGACAGGCAGCGCTTTGCTGTGGTGTGACTGCCATGGGGAACCTGGCTTTGGCTTCCTAAGGTGTGGTGGTGTCTCCTTTGGGGGTTTCTGTGGGCCCCTCTCCAGATTCCCATAGATACAGGTGCACCCACATGCACCCAAATCCATCTGAATCTCCAGCTGGGTAATTAAACCACCAGATCACAGGCAGCGCTGCGGAGGGTTTCGATCCAATGAGGCAGAGTTTCATATGGGAGGAAGAAAAGGATCTCAACTTGTGCAGGGATGAGAGAGCCACAGAGATTTCCTCCCACCTGCCCACGATTCCTTATGGATAACCAGTGGGGAAGAGTGCAGTTAATAACACATCCAGAGCCTGGGTTGAAACCTCGCTGCGGCGCCGCTTGGGAATCATTTCTACTGGAATTCATGACATATGTTAGTTGTTTATCTTAGTGGGATGTGACTTGAAATGTCAGAGTGTTTTGTGTTAGGCAACAACCGAATAAAACAAACAAAATAAAAACACAGCTGTAATACTATGCTTTAAATTGCTGGATTCAAATCTGTGGTATTGATAAAGTAAGCAAGAGGGTGCAGCGGCGTATAGAAAATACGCCCTGTGAGCCAAAGAAAAGCCTGGAGATACTTGAATTAGGAAGAGTAATGTTGTTTGTCAGCCCTGCTGTAAAGGTCCAGAGTTTGGAATCCAACTGGAATGCCCAAAGGGTAACAAAAAGCACCTCACAGGCATCTTCCATGGCTGGGAGGAGCATGGAAGAGGCAGCGCCAGGATGGCCACAGGTTCTGGTGTGAACCCCAGGACGTGGCTGGGATTCATTATGTGGGAGCAGAGTTAAGAGGGGTGGAGATTTATGTTGGATGGGGTTTGGGTGTTTTGGGGAAGGCAGTGCAGTATTATTTTGCCAGCAACAGTGGCTCTGTAGTTAATTGGGAGCAGGGTTTTGTCTTCGTTCAGGCGCACATTTACACTGTGATGTGCTTGCACCTAGTCAGCAGAGCCTGGATTCTATTTTATTTTACTTTATTTTATTTTATTTTATTTTATTTTATTTTATTTTATTTTATTTTATTTTATTTTATTTTATTTTATTTTATTTTATTTTGTGTGAATCTATATAAATATAATTTTATTTTAATTTGGTGATTGAGCTCAGAGTAGGTCTGGGTGGGGAGATAAAATCAACTGGTTGTTGTTTGTTGTATCAGGCGGTGGAAATCCCTGTTGCAGTGGGTAAGAGCGTGTTTGATGTCCTCAAAGGAGTCAGCAGCCATTTCCCACAGAGCTCTTCCCTGGCTGTTGGAGAAGCAGAGCTGAGGTCAGGGAGTAACGTAAGGTGGAGCGGACCTCAAGAGGAGACCAGGTCCATCCCTCTGTCCCAAAGTGGCACCAACAGCAGCAGAGGTGACAGACTTTCTCATGGATGGTTGCTGTTCCAGCCTGGTTCTTCCATGACCCTGCACCTACATTGTTCCTCTTGTTCTAAAGTTCTTAGGAGGTATGTGGAGCAGGTGGAGGATCTCTATGGGCTGGGGGGTTCTACTGGCTGGTGGGTCCCTTCAGGCAGCAGCTGATGAGCTTCAAGTCACACCATCCTTTTTAAGGTGAAAAAGCCTGGTAAATGCATGGGAGAAGTTGGATTCACCCTACACCTTCCCCTTCTCCAGCTGGGGCAGAGGGTGAGTGCTCAGCATGGAGCCTTTACCTGGACCAGTGAAACAGGGTGCTGGCTGATGGTCCCTTAGTTCTGTCTCGCACTTCAGTTGGATTTGATGATCTTAAAGGTCTTTTCCAACCTTGTGATTCTGTGATTCAGTTCCAATCACCTTGAACTGTGGTAACTAAAGATGTTTTTCTCCCTGTACCAATGATTATAGATCAGTGTGAAGCCCACCACAACCTCCTGTCGCTGTCATAGTGTCCAGTCTCTGCAGATCTGTGTTTAACCATCCTCCTGTTCCTTATGAGCTTGACCCAGTTATTCCCTGATTCTGGCATTCCTTGTTTTTAATCACCAAACCAGGCAAAAATATCTTGGAGTGTTGGCAGGGAAGAACCAATGGCAGCAACCAATGGCTGAGAAAGGGAGTGTGTGGCTCTGGTACCCAGCATCACTCCAGGGATACGAGGGATGGGGCAGGGATGAGCTGGGGCAGGGATGAGCTGGGGCTTCTCCCTGTTTGTTTATAGCCCAATAGCCTTGCACTGGGGTCTGGTGTCACAGGATCAGAGGAATTGGGAGGGAGCAGGCTACTGATCCATGGAACTCCTGGAGCAGCATCTGATCATCTGGGTGACAGATGGACGTGCGCTTCTCCTCTGACGGATTGCTGAGAGGAGAAAAGCAGTGAGGCAGCAGAAAGCCACTCTTGCACCTAACTCACTGCAAGAGAAACGATTCCCAGCCTTTGGTGGTGATGCACAAGCTCAGCTTAGACCCTCTGGCAGTGGGATGTCCAGTGTGTGGTGTTCCAGCAGTGTCAGGGGAGACCTCAGCGCGCGGGACGCTTCCCCTGGAGACATATGGAGACATGAAAAGTCCTCAAAGAAGAAGAATAGCCTCAAAAAGTGGATGTAGCCAAGGGAGTGCCTCAAAAAGAGTACAAGATGAGCTGCAAACTCTTCTTGATCTCTCAGGCTGGAGGAGACTGGCTCTAAGCACTAGGCAGTGTAATTCGGCGCAGGGTGGGATATCAGAAGGAGTGTCAGCTCATCTATAAATCGGCTCCAAACCAGTCGTAGGGACTTAGCAGCCTGTAACTCCAGAATGTGACAGGACTACCGCTGAGCAAGGGCTTCTGAAATGTAGGGCTTGTGTTTGTGCTGTGCACAGTTTAAGAAGGCAGAGCAGCAGGCTGGGATGTCCTCTGGCTGTGAAGGAAGATGGACAAGGAGGGAACGCTGGCTTTTGGGATGCTGTCACAGAGCATCACAATTTAGGATGTAACCAGAAAAAGGCAGTTAAGGGTGTCTGTGTTCACAGATGAATTTTGAACAATTTAAACAAAAGTTTAAACAAAAGCAGAGAGAGGAACACCAGTGGTGGTGGAGAAGAAGCTGCGTAGCCTCAGCTCTGCCTGGCGTGCTGATACATCGAGCAGCGCTGCTTCAACTTCTCCCACTCTGTGCAGTGAGCTTCCCATCTTATGGGGAGTATGGGGTGTGGAAAATAGTCACTCTATTCTGATTTATTAAAATTAGTTCTAGCCATGTACTGGGAGCATCCCATCCTGAACATGGATCCAGCCATCCTGCTGGTAATGCCAGGCAGCAGCTTTCCTCCACACTTAGCAGAAGACCTCCCTTCCCCATCCCTATGCCCTGGAAACCCACTCTGGCAAGGCATGCCAGGAGTTTTGAGTGGTGCACCACGTCTTTTGGAATCACAGGATCATTTAGGTTGGGAAAGACCTTTAAGATCATCAAGTCCAACTTAACACTGCCAAGTCCACCACTAAACCACGTCCCTAAGTGCCACGTTGGCTTCTGGGATATTTTCCTAGATCTGTGATTTAGCCTGTTTCCTAGATATTTTGGACTAATAATGCCAAAGCTGCTTTTCAAGACCTGCTGCCTTTTCCTCTGGAATTGGTGAAGCAGCACTTTCTTTTTTGGGAGAAGGGAGAGGGGGGGGGGAGAAATCATCTTGTTCCAGTATTTGTATCGCCGGCTGACATTTCAGTAGGGTCCAAGAAACTTTCATCTGGATAGACCAAATTTCCTGAAAATGTTGAAAACATATTGGTTCCAAACCTTCCCCCCCCCCCAAACCCACATGTTCTAGATTAAGCATGTGTTTGGGAGCTAACATCCTTCTTTCCCCAGCTCAGCCATAGTCTGGCATTAATAACGCTGCACTAAAAGCTATTGGAAGAGCTGTACGTATCTCATAGCTGGGGGAATGAAGTGAGTATCATTACACCAGAGCCCTTACATGAAACAGCTCAATTTTTGGATGTTTGACTAAAGTGGAGGGGTTTTATTCCTCCTTGAGGCAAGCTAGATCAGGGAGGGTAGTAGATTCTTCAGCACTTGAAGTAGATTCTTCAGCTCAAGTAACGCTAGAGCTTTTCTTTCTGCCTGTCCCCACTCCCCACCTTCAGTATCAGCCAGTCACAGAGTCATTCAGGTTGGAAAAGACCTTGAAGTTCCAGTCCAACCCTAGAGAAACAGAGACTGATGGATGGCTGAATGGGTAGGACTTCTTTAATACTCGATCATCATTCCTTCCTGGTGTTAATACCTGGGGCAGTTGACAGGACTGGTTCATTCCCACTTTGCCCCTCTATTTTTTAGGAAGCCCCAAGTGTCAGAGAACTTTCTTCCTGGAGAGGTGGGAGCTTCCATGGCACTTGGTGGTCAGAGCTTTCCGTGCCAGATGGAGACACCCTGCCTTGTTGGGTTGAACAGTAACCTGAGGGTTAGCAGGGCTTGGGTGCTGGGGTGCTCACCTGCTGCACACAGAGGCTGGTTGTGGGGCTTGGCTTCTGTTTCTTCTCTTCCCTCTGCACACAGTGTCTGTTGGGAATCCAGGATCAAAGAATCACCAGGTGGGAAAAGACCTTTAAGGTCATCCAGTCCAACCGTCCCTGTCCTGTGCTGACCCCCATCCCTGAGCACCTCATCTCCCCTCTGTTAAACACCCCCAGGGGTGACTCAGCCCCTCCCTGGGCAGCCTGTGCCACAGCCCCACAGCTCTGCCAGGGAAGAACTTTGCCCTCCCAGCTGAGCTGCCCCTGCCCTGGGGCAGCTTGAGCCCATTGCCCCTTGTCCCATCTCCTGTCCCCTGGCTGAAGAGACCATCCCCCACCTCTCTGCACCCTCCTGGCAGGGCAGGGGAGGTGGGGAGAAGGTCTCCCCTCAGCCTCCTCTTCTCCAGGCTCAACACCCCCAGCTCCCTCAGCTGCTCCTCAGAGGATTTGCCCTCCAGCCCCTTCCCCAGCCTGGTTGCCCTTCTCTGGACTGGCTCCAGGACCCCAATGTCCTTCTGATGCTGAGGAGCCCAGAACTGGACCCAGTAAAAATGCTTGAAGAGGAAAAGCCATCCCCGCATGCCAGTGGGGGGTAAGTTCCATTTGGGCAGCACCCACCGTGTTTCAGTAGCTCTGTGAGTAATGACACCCTGACTGATGTGCAGGAACTCATTTCACATTCTGTTAGCTGTCTCTTCCCCAGAAGTTAGGGGTGGGTTTGGGCAGTATTCAGAGCTTTGTCTGAGATTTAGCAAGTGGTCTCTTTGTTAAACCAGATGGTCAGCAGGGTTTGGAAAAGTACTTTCCACAAATTTCCATAGCTGTTGAGAGCAGTGATCATTAAATCCAATATTCTTCTTCCAGCTACAGCCAGAAGCTCAAGCTTCAAAGAGAAAGATGTGATTTCATTTTTGTAGGGCACAAAGATGATGGTGTTCTGAAAATGTGCATATTAGGGCAGCCACACAGAGCTCCCTGCTTCTGTTCTCAGAATTAGACCTTCATCCTGCAAGTAGCTGTAGACTAAATGTATTTCAGATTCCTCCTGGCTGATTTTATGAGTGAGTGAGAAGCGACCTGGTGCCAGAGGACACCAACATCTCATTAATCATCAAGGTGTTGTCTCTGATTCTGTCTGTAACCTGGGATGAGGATAACCTCTCAGTCCCTCCAGGGGCAGAGTGGTGATGGGAATATGGAGATGGCATCTCCTGGTCTTACATCTCTCCCAGAGCAGAGCCATGCTTGGGTGAGAAGACTGATGATACGCTGTAATAGAGAATAGGAAAGGGATGCTGTTATAATCCCAGGGACAAGCAGGGAATGCTGGAAGGGGTTGGCAAAGCTGTTGGAGGATGTGGTGATCGCTGCAGAGTACCTCCCCAAGAGCAGTCAAAAACATCATCAGCCATCTTCATTCCAGGCTGAAAGGGGACACGCTGCAATCAGGTAACAGCACTCATTGGCTTTATTCTGCTCCTGGCCTCTGGGAATTTTAGGAAGTTCAGCAGCTTTCCTGGGTATTTGTCCTTTATTTGACTGACTTCTATAATGGTCAACCTTTTATAGGTGTTCTATAAAGGAAGTGTAAGTACTAAGGTCTGTTCCCATCAATAAAACCGGTTTGAACTATTTCACAGGAATTTAAACTATGTCTTGTTAATCCCCACACATAACTAATAAGCAAGCACAGGTTTGGGGAGGGGGGGGGGGGGTTCATACACTATTTATATCAGCACATGTCCTAAAGAGGTTTCTGATATTTCTGTATTTATAGTAAATCACAGCAGTGTGTAGCACGCAGCGAGAGAAGTCGGGGCTGGGGGGGGGGGAGGGGGGGAATAAACCCTATTAATCTTTCTAAGAGCAAACATGTCATTTGGAATATCCTCAAGTTGCATCACCATCTGGTTGGTTGGGTTTGGTTGTGTTTTTTTTTCCTGAAGCCTTTGGAAATGATCCAGCAGATGTTAGGGCTGCAGGAGCTGGGGGCTAGAACCTGCTCCTTGAAGCACGGTTAGATGCCTTCTGCTGCTTGCTGGGCTGCAGCTGTGGTTTTACACCACAAAAAGAACCATAAACCCTCAGCTATTGAAAATATTTGGTTTTGCTGAAGGGAGAAACTCACATCTGAACCAGATCCTTGCTAAAAGCCCTGACCAGGGCACTTCTGAAGGCTCTGAGCAGAACCTTCCCCTCACAGATGCCTGGTTGGATGGAGGCTTCACAGGGTCACAGAATCACAGGGGTTGGAAGGACCCCCCCAGAGCCCCTGGGGTCCCACCCCCTGCCAAAGCAGGGTCCCTAGGACAGGGCACACAGGTCGGTGTCCAGACGGGTCTGGAATCTCTCCAGAAAAGGAGACTCCACACCCCCTGGGCAGCCTGTCCCAGGGCTCCCTCACCCTCACTGGGGAAAAGTTCTTCCCCAGGTTGGGGGGGAACTCCCTGTGCTCCAACAGGAGATGCCATAGAAGCGTTGAATGTGTAAGGTTGGAAGGGGCCTTTAAAGGCCATCTAATCCCACCCCTGGAAGAAGTTCTCTGTTCAAAGCTCATCCTGTGGCGTTGCCCCTCCAATGCCTTTGCTGGGGAAACCCCATCCTGTGATGGGCAACTCAGCTGGTGGATGGTAGAGCTGGACAGAGTTATTACAGTGGGAGCTGGTGAGAAAGGGAGAATAGATCTTAAAAGTAGATCAGGAAGCTGGTTTGTATGTTCCAAGTGAGGCTAGCAGCCTGCTCCATGGCTTGGCAGCTCTGATTAGGAGTTAGGCAAAAAATAACCTCACTGCATTCAAAAGGGACTGATGACCTTTTGAGGGATGTCTAGGCAGCGACCTGTGAAGCCAGAGGGCTTGCTCTGAGCCAGAAGACCACCTCCAAATGTCCTTCTGGGGGAGCCTTCTCCAGAAGAAGCCTTCTCATTCCCAGATGAATGGTCTTGGGGAGGACTTTGCACATGTGGGGACATGCCAGCACTGTCCTTTAAGCCCTAACAGGTATTCTCCCACCATGCCCATCACCACAGCCTTTCCCAGTGGTATTCTCATCCCTTTCCCAGCATTGATGGCCAACCAGGCAAACTCTGCTTGACCACTTCCTGACCTTCCCAGGAGCCCTTCTGTGAAACCATTCTTCCTGAAATTCATCCTTCTGTATGCAGATGGTGAGGAGAGACTGCATTTCAGCCCTGTGAGAGGTGTTTCCACTGAGCTGTTTTAGGATTGCACTGCTGCCTTTCCTGGCTGTGTGACAGCAGCTCTGCCCAGGCAGATATTGTCCTCCACAGCCCCATCTGAGGAGCTCCACCATCCAACACAACAGCTTAGTGGTTCCCTCTGTCTGCATCATTTATAGGACTGGGCATTTTGTATGATGGAATCTCATTCCATACTTATTACTGTATCCTTCAAAGCCATCCAGCCTGTCCTGTCTGATATCCCAGTCCTCTTCTGTGTGAACAGTTCTCATCAGCTTTCCTTCCTCCACAAAGCAAAGTGAGAACGAAGGGTTGAACAGAGCCCACAGCTCCCTCAAGGCTGGGTTAGAGGACAAGCATCTTTTTAATTCCAGATGAAGGAGAGGAAATGTAGACATGGTTGGACTTACCTAGGACTGGGCTCTGGTTTGACCTCCAACAATGAGCAGACAGCGTGTGGAAAGGAGCTGGAAGGTAGGTGAGATCAGGGCTGCTCTCCAGGAGCTTTTCTCCCAGGCTGGATCTATGGCTGTATCTGTGTCTGACCTTCCTTGGAATCAAGTCATCTCATGGCCTCCATGAAACTATAGTAAATAAACCTGGGTAGTGGGAAAGGCTTTGAGACCCAGAGCCTCTCCACAGGAGCACTGGGATGGTGAGGTGGGCTTAACAGTGTAGGAGAAGACTCCAGGAGAGACTTAGGCCTGCCTAACTTGCAGGTTTTTAACTTGCTCCATCAACCAGCAGCTAACCAGCGGGCCATGTGCATTCACCCAGCGCAGCGTTTGACAGGCTTGATGGCTTAAATATTGGGATGTGGCCTTGGGAAGGCTCCTGGGAAAGGATTTTCTCATCCACACACACGTGTTGGGACAATGTATATGTCATGTATGGTTTCAAGCCTTGTGCCTCAGCACCTTTTTGGGGTTGGACCTGATGATCTCCCAAGGTCCCTTCCAACCCCTCTGATTCTGTGATTTCCTACCGGGGGGAACACAGATGGGTGGTTTGGATGCAGCTCTGCTTCCCACGCTCAGCCAGAGCCCTCAGCCCCATCTCAGACTCAGCTGAGAAAGGCCCAATGAGTTTTCCCATTTGGAGCACGAAGGAGGGAAGCTCCATCTCCTGGCGCTATCAGCCGAACCTTCCGGCTCCCCGCTACGATTAAACTAGCCTCCCTCTCCTCTTGGGAGCTGAACAGATGCAAACCCCAGCGACTCAGCAGCAGCTCCCATGGCTAATAATAATTGTGTGTGTGTGTGATTATTTTTTTTTCCATGTCAGAAGTATTTCTGTGTGTCTGTCGAAAGCTCCACTTGCACAGCCGTAACATCTCTCTCTGCCGTGCCTGCAACAGATGCGCCTGTTGTAATATAGACTGTGAACATTGACATCACATGTGGTTCTCATTCCTCCCATTCATCTTTGAAGCTAATTGGTTCCATCCACCCCAAATGGGTTTGGCTCGCCGCAGCTATTTGTACTTTCACTCTGGTTATAGCACTAATGGTGTGATATATATAACATGAAATAAACTCTCGTGACTCCGAGGTCTGGAGAGGCACATAGGCAGCACACGCCTTTTGCTCGCTGGGGTTGGGGGTTTGGGGGGGGTTTATTTGGGGTTGTTGGGGTGTTTTTTAATGACGTCCACCATATGGTTGGGGTGGGTTTTTTTTCTTTTCACTGAAAACTGGTAGTAACTAGCTGGTGCCTGAGATGGGGGCTGGTGGAGATCACTGGTGTGATCCTGGTTCCTTCTGCATCATGGGAGCTCAGGAAATGCCAAAAGAGGAGCCTGTTGGTGCATGCCAAAGAGAAGAGGGTTTGCAGTTCATCTGCCAGATGCCAGGACCAGCCTTGGTAGAAACCTGTGTCTTGTCCAACCTACATGTTTCAGTACTCTGAGGAAACAGGCTAGCAGAAAAAATACTAATTGATCAGGAGATCAACTTATATTTATATATGAAACATTATATAAATATTATATATTACAGGGAGGTGGTGGAGTCTCCTTCTCTGGAGCTATTCCAGACCCAGCTGGACACCGACCTGTGTAGTATGAGCTGGGGAGCTGCTTTGGCAGGGGGGTTGGACCCCATGAGCTCTTGAGGTCCCTTCCAACCCCTATGATTCTATGATTATCTATATAACAATCTATAACCATATATTGATATATTTATATCAGTTATTATTAATAGTATATATTTTTATATGTTATGATATATTTCTATTATTTATTATAATAATTTAGACAGAATCTCAGAATCCCCAGCTTGGAAAAGCCCTTTAAGATCATTGAGTCCAGCCGTTCCTGTCCTGTGCTGACCCATATCTCTAAGTACCTCATCTACCCTTACCATACTCATCCCACGAGCCAACAGCATGATGTAGGCAAATAAATCCTGTCCAAAAGGCACTGGTAAGGTTACTGGGTATTTCTCTGGTCCTTCTGACACCATTCCATGTAGCTCTGGGATCTACAGCAGCACTTCTGTACTAACCAGTCGTTTGTCTTTCCCTCCCTCAGCTTCCTCATTACCTCCAGTTCATCAACAGCCTATCTCAGTTCCAGGGGATTTCAGTCCCCCATCTGTGTTTAAACCCAGTTTTGTAGTGGGATTTCGCTGATGAGCAGCAAGGGATTCTTCTGGGGATTTCTGCAGCTCATTCCCATCCCTGCTGATGTTTTGAGGAAGCAATGGAACGTGGTTCACACTTCAGCCTCTGCTCAAAAAGTCGTTTCTCAGCTTTGCTATAAATATTTTCACTCCTTGCCAGGGAGGCTCGTATTCCCATTGTTTAAATAACCCAGTTCATACTAATTATTCAGTTTGGGTTTGGTTTTATTCTAGTATTTTATTACTTCTTTTTTCTTTCCCCCCCAACAATTTGGCTCACAAGTATTTGGGTTCGTGCTCTTGGCTCCCATGCTGGCTTTCTTCTGACCTGTTCCTCATTGGGAAGTGAAGTGTTGTTGGGCTTAAACTTGGTGATTTGAAAATAGGTTTTCAGAGAAAATTCATGTATGGCTGCATAGAGCATGACTGCTTCTGATACCCACTTGAAGAATACTCTGCATCATGTTTTCAGATGGTTTCTGTTGAGTATCAGGATTTCTGCTGTCTGGAAGGGTTGAGGTGTGATGCCAAGGGATCCCAATGGTAAATTTCAGGGCTGGAACCAACCTGGTATCTCTGAGAGTAAAGCTGTGGCTCAGGGTTGATGAGAATCCATCACCTGAGCTCGTTGCCTGTGGTTTAACTCATCTTTGTCACCAAAACTGACTCGCTCACGTTATCCCAGCCATGGGTTGCATGGGAAAAACAGGCACAGAGCCCAGTGAGATCATTACACCTCCAGAGCAGCTGTTTGGAGCAAACAGAAAACTCTACATCTTCATCTTCCAGGTTTTGTTCCAGCTCTGGAGAGATGCCCTCAGGTTGGTGGGTGTTGGTGACAGTGTGGATTTCCTAAGATGAAATGATCACTGAGTTTCACTAGGTTTCTTTTCTTTTCCCTTTGTAGGTCCAAGTTCAGTTAAAAACAAGAAAAAGGGTAAGTGTGAGTTTTCATTTCATCTCCCTTCCTGTGCCTGCATTACCCAACTGTGAATTTTCTTTAGCCAACAGGAAGCAGAAACCACCAACCAGCAGGTTCCTCTCCAGGAGGGGCAAGGACTAAGGGGGTGCTATGTGGTCCTGCAGCACCAACCATGAGCTGCTCTCCCTCATTAAAGCCTCCCTGAAAAGCTAATGGAAATTAATTACCTTGTATAAACCTAATTCTGAAGATGCTCTGATGCAGTAGGGGAGTGGAATTGAGTCAGGTACCTGCTGCCAGGACCAGGATTCCTACCCTGCTGTGCATCCTGCTGCAGGATGGGGTCCCCTCCAGACCCACCAAAGTCAACGTAGAACCATGCTGCATTGAATCATAGAGTCAAAGACTCATAGAATGGCCTGGGTTGGAAGGGACCCCAAGGGTCCCAGAGCTCCAACCCCCTGCCACAGGCAGGGACACCAACCTCAGGCCTGGAGCTACACAAGGTTGCCCAGGGCCCCATCCAACCTGGCCTGGAACACCCCCAGGGACGGGGCACCCACCCCCTCTCTGGGCAGCCTGTTCCAGCCCCTCACCCATCTCAGGTCTGGTTGGTGAGTGCCCTCAGCAGTGTTATTGCTGTGTGATGCTGGAGCATCACACAACCCACGAGTGGTTTGTCCAACTTTGTTCCTCATGCTGGCAACAGGTCGTTTGGGGATCTTCTAAAATGCACGTGGGTGAGCTGTTGTGTCGGTTGTTTGGGAGGCACCCTGTGTTTCCAGGGGGTGTCTGACGCTGTCCCAGGCTCCCAGGAATGCCCATGGTCATACACTTTACTTGCTCCAGGAACCTGAGTGATTCCAAGGCTCTGAGTTCACTGATTTCAGGGAAGCAGAGTCACATTGCCCAGTTTTTTCCCACTCATGATCATCGAAACGCTTCTATGCAGAAACTTAAACCCTCAGCTCTCTCCTTACCACCTGTTGTACCTAATGTATACTTAATTAACAGAAAAATTAGCCCTTGGTCATACACTTTACTTGCTCCAGGAACCTGAGTGATTCCAAGGCTCTGAGTCCCCTGATTTCAGGGAAGCAGTCACATTGCCCAGTTTCTTTCCACTCATAATCCTCCAAACGCCTCTATGCAGATACTTAAACCCTCAGCTCTCTCCTTACCACCTGTTGCACCTAATGCATTCTTAATTAACAGAAAAATTAGCAGCTCAGTGCTTTGCTGTGGCCATTGAGGGATCTTCCCATGCACACCAGTCCATGGCTGGGGCTCCAGCCCATCGTTGCACAGCTGGATCGCTTTCAATCCTCAGATTGCTTTTAATCCTCAGATGCAAACCCAGAACTTAAAGCTGAGAGCTTGAGCCAGGCCAGGGTTAGAAACCCTGTTTACATTTACTCTCAAAAGCAGCCTAAAATCTTATGTGGGAGGAGTTTGTCCTAAGGAAACCCTGAGATCCCTGTTAACTGATAGTGACCGATGAGCAGCTCAGGAGCAGCAGGGGGGTCTCGTAGAGCTGTGTTAGATGATGCTGTGTAACATAGCTTGGTGTTATGGGATGGTCCCATTTCTTTAGTTTTACTTTTTAAAGAGTTAAAGCTCATTGTTTGGTGTAGGATGGGTTAGGAGGAAGGGTCTGGCTGTGCCCGCTTTGCATTTTTGAGCCTGCCCAGTGCACGTGGGTGAGATGGAGATGTGAGGAGCTGGGCCTTGGGTGCTGGTGAGCCTCCTTGGAGAGGTGCTGGGGTTGAGAGCTTTGTGCTTGCTGAATATATCCCTTCTCCCTGCTGGCTTTAATGAGTGAGGCTCTGTTAATGCCCAGAAGGAGTCGAAGTGGCTTGAAGGAGCAGGAATGTGGAGAAAAATAAGCATCCCATCGTGGCATCAGGATTGTGTGCAGTTGTTTCACTGCTAACCTAGCAGCTCGTGGAGGAGCAGCCCAGCTTGCTGAGGTGGATTAGTTAAACCAGCATTAATGCCTGTCCCTCTCTGGAGGGGAAGCAAGGAGCGATGGCAGCAGGATTCCCAACCTGCTGCATGCTGATCCCCCCTTTGCACAGCCTGGATCGGAGGGGATGGGAATGAGGAGGGCTTAGTAATTGTGCTTTAGGAAAGGGGTCTGAGGGGCTGATTCCAGGTGATCATTTACAAAGCATGTCATTATCCTGAGGAGGAGGATTGATGGATGGGAGGAAGGCTGGCTTGGTGCCAGCTCAAATTTGAAGGCACCCCTACTAATGCAGGCAGAAATCCTGCTCCAAAGGACCCATCCCTTTAAGCCTTTGCCCCATTTTATAGGATACCAGGATTTAGTCTCCTGTGCCCACTTGCACTTTGGTTTCTGGGTGGCAGAACTGAACCACAGTGTGTCCTGCACCAGTTCCTGTGTTTGTGGGTAGGGGTCACCCAGAGATCTCCAGTTCTGTGTGCACTGAGAGAGATGGATCTTTCCTTATAGCTTTGTTCCATGGCAAAGGGGGATGTTTAGTGGAGAAACAAGTAGGTGACTGTACTCAGAAACCATACTGGTTGCTGTTGTTTCCTATCCCAATGTCTGCTGTCCCCTCAGGTGTTTAACTCTGTCCCACAGCAGACATGGTTTCAGTGGCTGAAGCAATTTTGCTGACTTAATAACGCTCCTCAGTGTAAAAGCCATTAAAGTTGTGCTTTAAAAACTGCATCAACACAGCAGCATTTCTACTGGGGGCTCTGGAAGATCAGGAGAGCCCGGGTCAGGCTTTCCCTGCAGCCCTGATTTCATCCCACCCATACATGCCCCCATCAGGGGCTTCACCCACCCCTGAAGCTCTTCACCCCTGAAGCTCTTCACCTGGCTGTGTTTCTCTCCCTGAGGCGATGTAACAGCTGTGCTTGAGGATCCTTCTTCAGTCCTCCCACCCTCCCAGTGGGGTTAGCCCTTCCCTCAGCCCTCCACCCAAAGCCCAAACCCACTCATTTCATTAATTGGAGGTACCGTAGTGCTGAAGCTCTCTGTGCATGTTCACCATGACCTCCTCTCACTGTAGGAGCGTGCGGTGCAGGGATGCTCCTACATCACCATGGGCGCTCGCAGCTGCTGGAGAGGAGCTGAAGCTCAGCTCTGAACTGCCCTCTGGAGGCACCTCTCCCCTCAGACAGGAGATGAATTGAGGGGGGGGTCGTATGCTAACACAGCAGGTGGGAGAGATGGCGACTGGTTTCCATCCCAAAACAGATGGCTGAGAAACTCCAGAGAGTTTCAGCTCAGCCTGTGATACCCCAGGTTGCGTTGCAGCTGGTCCAAAGGAGCGTCTTAACCTTGTGATGGGCGCTGGGGCACACTGCCCTCAGGGGCTGTGGCACATCCCAGCCCCCTGCCCAGAGCAGGGTGGTCAGGGAGGACCCTGGCCAGAGCTCTGGGGCAGAGGCTGTCCGAGGCTCCCTCGCTTGGGTGGCCATGGAGAGTCCATGTGCCTCATTTAAAGGCAGTTTTGCAGGCCAGGAGGAGTCTGTGAGGCTTCTGCACTGCCAGCAGCCGTGTCCTTGTGGTGCAGAGCCATGGACCCCCACCCTACCCCAGCCAGGTGGATGCTCCTCCTTGTCCCTGCCCTCCAGCCAGCGATGAGCCACCCCCAGTCGTGGGCTTTCTTCATTCCCAGGACTTTCCTGTAGGTAAAAGAGCATCCGGTGCTCTGCGTGTGGAGAAGCTAATGGCTGACCTCCTGTTTTTCAGGTAAAAAGGCTGGTCCTCCAGGACCCAACGGTCCCCAAGGGCCACCAGGTCCTCCTGGGCCCCAGGGTCCCCCTGGCATTCCCGGCATCCCCGGGATTCCCGGCACAACAGTGATGGGACCACCCGGCCCCCCTGGCCCACCAGGCCCTCAGGGACCACCTGGACTGCAGGGCCCCTCAGGTAACTGGTTTGTCTCCTTCTCTGCTGGGGGATGCAGGAGATGCTGGCAGGTTGTCCTGCATGCTGGGGGAGGATAGAAGAGATGCTGGCAGGTTGTCCTGCATGCTGAGGGGATACAGGAGATGCTGGCAGGTTGTCCTGCATGCTGGGGGATAGAGGAGATGCTGGCAGGTTGTCCTGCATGCTGGGGGATAGAGGAGATGCTGGCAGGTTGTCCTGCATGCTGGGGGATTCAGGAGATGCTGGCAGGTTGTCCTGCATGCTGGGGGGGTACAGGAGATGCTGGCAGGTTGTCCTGCATGCTGTGGGGGTACAGGGGATGCTGGCAGGTTGTCCTGCATGCTGGGGGATAGAGGAGATGCTGGCAGGTTGTCCTGCATGCTGGGGGATAGAGGAGATGCTGGCAGGTTGTCCTGCATGCTGTGGGGGTACAGGGGATGCTGGCAGGTTGTCCTGCATGCTGGGGGGGTACAGGAGATGCTGGCAGGTTGTCCTGCATGCTGGGGGATAGAGGAGATGCTGGCAGGTTGTCCTGCATGCTGGGGGATAGAGGAGATGCTGGCAGGTTGTCCTGCATGCTGGGGGATTCAGGAGATGCTGGCAGGTTGTCCTGCATGCTGTGGGGGTACAGGGGATGCTGGCAGGTTGTCCTGCATGCTGGGGGATAGAGGAGATGCTGGCAGGTTGTCCTGCATGCTGGGGGATAGAGGAGATGCTGGCAGGTTGTCCTGCATGCTGGGGGGGTACAGGGGATGCTGGCAGGTTGTCCTGCATGCTGGGGGGGTACAGGAGATGCTGGCAGGTTGTCCTGCATGCTGGGGGGATACAGGAGATGCTGGCAGGTTGTCCTGCATGCTGGGGGATACAGGAGATGCTGGCAGGTTGTCCTGCATGCTGGGGGATACAGGAGATGCTGGCAGGTTGTCCTGCATGCTGGGGGATACAGGAGATGCTGGCAGGTTGTCCTGCATGCCAGGGGATGCAGGAGATGCTGTGGTGGTGGCACCACTGTACAAATAAAGAGATAAGCCCCAGGTTTCCATTGGAGGAAAGCATAGGGTCTGAATGTGGTGGTGCAGCATCCTTGGGTATGATGAGGGTCCTGGGTCATCCTTGGGATGAGAGCAGCAGCAGCAGCTGCTCTGCAGCCCCGTGGGAGCCCAACAGTGCTGGTGCCAGGGGCAAGGTGGTGCTTGTTGCACAGCCTGGGTTGCTTCTAAGCTGCATCCCACTGGAGCCTGTGTCTGCAAGGTGCCTCTTCAGCAGTCACTCTGTGGTTGGGTCAATTCCTCCTAAGCCTGATGCAAAGCCTGGCTTTGTGGCAGGACCAGGAAGGCTGAGCCTTAGCACAGCTACTGAGCCAGCCCAGTACCAGCCAGCTGAGAAGGACGCTGTTCTCCTGCAGCTTTTGGTTTCCTCTTTGATTCTGTCTGCACCACATTGTTTCTCTGCAGAGTCATGTGCCAAACAGCTTGTTAAAACCCTGAATTTAATATCCCTGGAAAACACCAGTTAGTGGAAGTTCTCAATGCTGTTGTTTGGGTTTTATATATATATATATATATATATATATATATGAACATTTAAGTATTTTAAAAAACCTACCTTTGGAGAAATTGAGGGTATCACCCAATAGCTCCTGTGGCTCCCCAGTGGAAACTGGGCTGACTCCTCAGTTCACACCTCAGAAGTTGCCAGAGTGGAGTCCAGGAGCAGCACAAGGTCTGTAGCACTCCAGAGCGCTGCTCACAAGCATCACCTCTTCACCAGGGGCCTGGCTGTCAGAGAAGAGAGATTTCCCTGTGTAGCTTGATGCTGTGGATGCCTTGGGCTACTGCAGAGGGAAAGCTGTTGTCTCTGTGGCCAAGAGGTGTCATCGCCACTCCTGGGTGGGAAAAGGGGGGCAAAATTCCTCCTTCTAGTGGGAACTGGTTGAATAATGCTGGGGGGTTTTGATGATGCTGAGGCAAAGATGTAGGAGTAAAACAGGACATAGTAGGGTGAATCTTTGCCTTGTTTGTGTAGTTTGGGACATTAAGCTGTGCCCCATAGTGCTGTTGCTGTCATCCTCCCCTTAAAATTGGGAAGGGTAGTGGTTTTTATGGGGCAAGTGAAGTTTACTTTACTGGGAGGGTTTGCTGCAGCTCTTCCAAGCTTCCTCTGCAGTGATGTGCTGTGTGTTTTGCAGGTGCCACAGACAAGGCCGGCTCCAGAGACATCCAGGTGGGTTGGTTGGTTGATCTTCTTTCAAGGGAAAAGAATCCCAGCTTTGGCTGCATTGCTGTAACTGCTGCTGGCTGTGGTTGCTGACATCATGTTTGTGATGCAGCCCTGAAAATACTGCCCCCTCCCTGCATGCACTGAGCTACCCTTTGTGTGGCTCAGAAGCTGTGTTAACCTGGCTGGGGCTTCTCACCTCTTGCCATGAGCTCAGATCATTTTCCTTTCCTCGTTTGTGACAAGCATTAATGACCTCTGGGTACTGTCACACCTCCATCCTGGTCCCCAGGGCTGTGGAGGTGTGTGGAGGGGCTGCAAAGCAATGCCTTGTTTCCTGTTAATCTGTGATCCCTGTGGTCTCCTCTGCAGCCAGCTGTGGTGCACCTCCAAGGCCAAGGCTCTGCAATCCAAGTGAAGAATGGTAAGGATCTCATGATACACATGGTTACTGACAGGAGCCCACCTTGCACCCATAGCTTTGTGTCTGGGTCTAAGTCTGTCCTGTAACACTGGTCCCCAATCATCCCTGCTGTTGGCCTCCCCCCTGTCACCCAGACCCCCTTAGAGAGGTCTTCATTGAGTCTCCATTCCTGCTTCTCCTGTGCTCCTATTTATCTCTTGCTATCTCTGTCCTGTGCTTCCCAGAAATTCTCTCCCACTGAATCTCCCTTCTCCTTGACCTCCAGATAAACAGTGTGCTGCCTCCAACCTGCTCTCCTGTCATCCGTTTTCCTCAGCCCCTCGCTGGCCAGCCTTCTCTCCCACTCTCTCTTAAGCCCTCAGTGTATCCTTTTCCTGTCTCAGCCCCATTAGCCTGGGTTTTTCCCTCCAGTTTTCCCAGTAATTCATGGCAGGGGACGGCACAGCTGTAGTGTGAGGACACGGAGGTGAGTGCAGGAGCATCCCTGCTCCCTCCGACAGCCTCGAGCCCTGCTGAGCCATTCCATAGGCAGCTCCCTGCTCTGCTCCTTCCTCCCTGGGATCCCTGTCCAATTTCTGCTCGAGTTCCTGTACCTCTTGCCAACAGCTGGGGCTCATTCATTCACTGCTGCCTCCCTCCCTGCTCACCAGGGCTGGCTGTGCCAGCTGTCTTGCCACTGCATGCAGCATCCCCGGGAGTCCCTGGTGCACACACACCCCCCCAACCCCACCCCAAACTTGGAGGGCTGTGGCTCTTAAGGGTGGGTTCAGCAGGGATGGGGTTGCACGATTCCTCCCTTCTCCTCCACGCACCAACTTCTGCCCTGTGTGTAGGACAAGGAGGGCTGGTCCCCACTGCTCTTCCAAAGAGGTTCCTCTCTTCCAGCAGACATGAGCCATGGGAGCTGGGGTGCCTCATGGTTAGGGAAGCATGCTTCCAGAGGGGTGGGTGAGAGCTCCCCAAAACAAGAAGGAAACCTGCTGTTCCTAAGAACAACACGAAGCGGGGTGGTGGTGGTGGGGAAGATGCTGTTTTGCTTGTGTTCAAAAAGTAATTAGCCTGTTATTAATGGGAAGCCTGTATGTTTACAGGGAGCACGCTGCTCTCTAAGAGTGGGAATCGCCCTGTGAGTGTACTTCCCTGCTGCTGGGGAACAATCTGATGCTGGGAGCCATGAATGCCATCCAGCTGGATGGGAACAGCCCAGCAGGATTGCAGCTGGGGGCAGGGAGCTGAGGAGCAGATGAAGGCTGGGAGGAAGAGAGGCGGGTTGGATAGAGCAGGGCACCTCCAGAGAACGGCTCAGTCCCAGGCTTGGGGTGAAAGGTGTCCCCTAGCCCATCCTGAGAGCCAAGGTCTGGTTGTGTTATCCACCATTCTCTTGGCTCCCATGCTGGAGGGCTGGGTGATGGATCCGAAACCCCCTGTCCATGTGGAGGGACCCCAGTCAGGGGTTAACATGATGTGATGCAATCTCCTCCTTTGTTGTTATTTTGGCTTTTTAAACCCCCCTCAGGAAACACAGTGACAAAGCCCTTGTTAGAACAACACCAGTTACCAAGTGGGGACTGTTGAACTCAGGGAACACCAGTGTTACAGTGGGCTGAGTAACCTGACGTTGGCCCCACGCACAGATGTGTCCTGGGAGATGGTGTAGGGGCCATAGTTGCACATGGTTTTTACCATAGTGCTGTTGTTTCTAGCTGCCAGGACTAGTTTCCTTCTAGGGATGATTCCCAAGTGAGGGTGAAGGCTGGATGGTGACGTTCTGCTGAGAAGACCTTCCAGCCTAGCAGCACTGAGAGGGATGGAGGGGACAGGCAGATTGGCCACGTGTAGTCTCACTTCCACAAGGAATTGCTGGTGCCATCCCGGCCTTGCTGTGGTCCTCAAGGATGTACCCCTTGGCATGGTCTTCAGCACATGGTCTGTTGAAGCTCCTCTGTGTTTAGCGTGGAAGCTGGGGCAGAGAGGTGTGGGGAGGGGATTATATGAGATGGAAGGCAGAGGAAGAGATTTGATGGTCTCAAGGCTTGGGTGATGGCAATTGAGAACCTTTCCTGGAGAACTTGGGTCCTGGTCCCACCTCTGCTGCAGAGTTGCTTCCACTGTGCCAGGGAAGTTGCCAGTAGCAAGGCTTTGACAGGGGCCACAAACAGATGCTCTTCAGCCTGAAAAGGACCTGTTGTGATCCCAGCTGCAAGAAGTCATTGGGGTCTGTGGCTGAACGTGCAAAAAGAGGGTGAAAAACTGAAAAGAGCAGCTCCTGGCCTTGGGGTGAAGTAAGAAATCTTGGCAAATACCTCCCAGGGCTGGCATTGGTTTGCACATGCTGGAGCATCCTTGCTCTGGAGCAGGGATGGTAGCAGGGAGCATGTGTTCAGGCCTGGGAAACACTCAGAGGGGATAAGAAGCCCAGCTTGGTGTTGGGGGGAGGCCAGCCAGCCTGTGCTCAGTGGGTTATGTGCCCACTTAGGAATATGGCCTAGCTTAGGACAGGTATGGTTGGACTTGATGATCTTAAAGGTCTTTTCCAACCTTGTGATGCTGTGATTCAGTGCTGGGGATGACCACAGCGTGGTACTAAAGGCCATATACCCATTTCTAAGGATGAGGAGAAGTAGGTTTGATGAGGACAAGTAAGGATGCAGACCAGCTGTGCTGTGCACTAGATGCAATGGGTGTCCACCAGCAAGGGGCTCCATTAGAAGAGGGGTGGCAGCAGGGACAGGGAGGGGATTGTCCCTCTCTGCTCTGCCCTCCTGAGGCCCCAGCTGGATCCTGTGTCCAGAGCTGGGGCCCAACACAAGAGAGATGTAGGGCTGTTGGAGAGGGGTCAGAGGAGCCACGGAGATGCTCAGAGGGCTGGAGCAGCTCCCTCTGGAGAGAGGCTGAGGGAGCTGGGCTGGCTCAGCCTGGAGAAGAGAAGGCTGTGGGGGGACCTCATTGCAGCCTGCCAGTGCCTGAAGGGAGCAGAGGAACAGGAGGGGAATCAGCTTGTTCAAGGGCAGAGACTGGCAGGACAAGGGGGATGGGGTGAAGCTGGAGGAGGGAAGGGTTAGATTGGATATTAGGGGGAAGTTCTGTACAGAGAGAGTGGTGAGGGGAAGAGGCTGCCCAGAGAGGGGGTGGGTGCCCCATCCCTGGGGGTGTCCAAGGCCAGGTTGGATGGGGCCCTGGGCAACCTGAGGTTGGTGTTCCTGCCTGTGGCAGGGGGTTGGAGCTCTGTGACCCTTGGGGTCCCTTCCAACCCATGCCATTCTATGATTCTATGCAGTTAGAGCTCTAGGGAGGGGCCCAAACGAATGCACCATAGCCTTTAATTCTGGGATTTCCCTCGGGAGCCCCCAGACTCCTCACCTCCAGCCCGTGGCAGCCGTTGTGTGTGAACCCTTGACAATGTGACTGTATTTCTGTGCTCCCGCGCGGCCCATTCTGACGGGTACTGAGTGACTGCCGTTCTCTCATACTGAGATCTTTCAGGTGGAGTCCTCAATGACTGGTCTCGCATCACTATGAACCCCAAGGTGTTTAAGCTGCATGCCCGCAGTGGGGAGCTGGAGGTACTGGTGGACGGCACATACTTCATCTATAGTCAGGTAGAAGTGAGTACGGTCCTAGGCCTAACTCCTATTCTTGTGTTCCGGCGGAAGCCTTGCATGATCCACGAGAGGGCCCCAGACAACTGCCAAATGCCAAGACTTGTGTGTCCCTTTTAACCGCTTCCTGCTCTAGGAGATGGGTGTCGGAGGAAGACCTTAGAGTCTGGAAGCACAAGGTCGGTCACACCTTTCGCCGTGACACCAGCCGCAAGACACTAGTTCCCGAGAAACACGGGCGCCCAGCCAGGGCCCACCTCCCACCACAGGCCTTCTTTTTGTATGTTAATCCTCCACATCACCTGTGCAGCCAGCAGCCCACCTAAAGCTCCCTGCAGAACAAGGGGCTCAGCAGGACACTAAGCCCTGTGGCCTTAACAGAGATGCAAGGCCCAAACCCCAAACCCCGCCGGCTCGTGATGGTTGTGAAGCTGTGTAGCTTTCTAAGTGTAGGACTCTCAGTCCTCATAGCTTGGCCAAACTCCAGCCCAGGGAACTCCGTTTTGGCCTCCACCTTCCTTGTGTGGCTTCAGACCCACACAGTGCACCAGCAACCACAGTGGGATGGCTCAGGTGCTGCTTTGATTGGTACGGGCGATGGACGTACAGACCCGCTCCTGTAGAAAGGGGTTTCAGAGATAAATTAGTGTGTTATGATTCAGTCCACCCTCAAGACATCGTTTCCTCTCCCCATTCAAAAGAGCACCTGCCCTACAAAGAGAGGCTGAGGGAGCTGGGCTGGGTCAGCCTGGAGAAGAGAAGGCTGTGGGGGGACCTCATTGCAGCCTGCCAGTGCCTGAAGGGAGCAGAGGAACAGGAGGGGAATCAGCTTGTTAAAAGGATAGACAATGGCAGGACAAGGGGGATGGATTAAAGCTAAAGGAAGGAAGATTTAGATTAGATATTTGGGGGAAGTTCTGTGCAGAGAGAGTGGTGAGGGGCTGGAAGGGGCTGCCCAGAGAGGGGGTGGGTGCCCCGTCCCTGGGGGTGTTCAAGGCCAGGTTGGCTGGGGCCCTGGGCAACCTTGTGTAGCTCCAGGCCTGAGGTTGGTGTCCCTGCCTGTGGCAGGGGGTTGGAGCTCTGTGCCCCTTGGGGTCCCTTCCAACCCATGCCATTCTATGATAAAGATCCAGGAGGAGGACCGTAATTTAACACACTGCTCCCAGTGTCTCATGGATCTCCAGACAGAATTCCTGAGCCACGTGGAGTCTGATCTACAAAGCTCTCCCCTTCCAGAGCACGCAGGGTGTTCCTCCCACCCATGGACTGAAAAACTGTCCAGGTTTGGGACAGATTTTAGGAAAACTGCCACAATTAAGCAACATCCACCTTGCCTCCCACTCACAATTGGCCTCTGTTCAGTTGGCAGCTCCACTGGGGACCGTACCGGGTCGGATAAAGTGGGCTGTGGACATCAGGTTAGACAGGGGCTCTTCCAGTGTCTGGTTTGGGTGGGGACAGGAAAAAGAACTCTATTTGGGCCAAAGGATACTTGTTTTCCTGAGTGCTTAGTGCTAATTGCTGGCCATCTAGTTGGGCTTTTGAAGCCTTCATCCTTTGTAGTTCACCAAGAGAAGAGGGGATTCAGTCTTTGCAAAGCTTCTGTGGTCACAGAGTGTAGGCTAAGAGAAGCTACCAGATGCACCCAAAAAGGGCTGGCTTTCTTCTGTCAGGGTGAAGGAGCTCCCTGGGCCTGACTTCTCCACAGACGGATCTTGCTCATGCACCCCACAGTTCTTCAGAACGGGTAGAGATGGTTAAGTAATGAGTAACGTGGGAGATGGTTGAGTAATGAGTAACGGAGTCATGGGCACTTGGGCACCAGGTCTGAGAGTTCAGCCAGTACAAACGCTGCAAGGTCATTTGCTCCCTGGCCGTGGAGGTTGGGAGAGTGTCTTCCCTGTAATAGCTGATGCCTTCGAAAGCCCCTCAAGTCCAGTTACAAAGAAGGCAACTCCCCAAGTACATCTTAGGGCATTTTTGATGTCCACACTAAAGGAGGCTCATGGGACGCAGGAGGCAGGACTGGCCAGGTAAGTGACAGAGGACTTCGGTTGCCATCTTTCTGTTTGCTCACTGGAGCAGAAGCTGTCTGTAGCAGACAGGGTTGTCTGTGCCCCTTTGCGACTTGGCCCAAGCAGGTTTGTAGTTCTCCCTGTAAGGAGCAGGGGCGAATCCCAGGGTTGTAGCTCAGCCTTAGCTGCAGGAATCCACGGCCCCTTGCATGCTTGTGTTAGCATGAAGCCAAACACAGAGTTCCCTCACATTTTGGTTGGCTTTGGGGTCCTTTCTGCCCTGAGCAAGTCACCCTCACAAGAATCCAGGTGCCCCAGGGCAAGGAAGGGATTGCTAGAGGAGGGAACACACACACACACACACACACACACCAAAAGGAATGCGGACTTGATCCCAGTGCGCAGCTACACCCCCTAATATCTCTCTTCTCCCTGCTTCACATCAGGTATACTACATAAACTTCACAGATTTTGCCAGCTATGAGGTGGTGGTGGATGAAAAGCCCTTTCTGCAATGCACTCGGAGTATTGAGACCGGCAAGACCAACTTCAATACCTGCTATACAGCTGGGGTCTGCCTCCTCAAAGCCAGGCAGAAGATTGCTGTGAAAATGGTCCACGCTGACATCTCCATCAACATGAGCAAGCACACAACTTTCTTTGGGGCCATACGCCTAGGAGATGCTCCAGCATCCTAGATGAACTTGGCACGTCCGAGGATACTCACAGAACTGCACAGTGCTGCTGTTCATAAGCGTATCAGTATTTCAGGGGGTTCTGTAATCCGGCCATAAAGAAAACTGATCCAGAGCTATTTATTCCTATATGTGAATTGCAGGAAGCACAATTGTCTTCTGTGACTTGCATGGAGACTTGGATTCCAAAAGCTGGTTGAGAAAGCGTTGTGAGGGAGAAAGGCTGTTGTGTCTGCCTCGTCTCAGTATTTCAAGTATTACTGCACTGATGTTCTGCTCTGTGATCTTCACATGAGGCTTGCTGAGAGCGGTGTGGGTCTCTGCTTCTATGTTGCACTAGCAAGAGCATCCCAGGAGGGAGTGGGAGAAGATAAATGAACGTCTGAATTGTCCTACCCGGGCACTCCTGCTTCTGCACGCTAAGGAAAGCAAGGAAAAAGGGGGGAGAGGGGGGAGGTTCTCTGGTTTTCCACCTTCCCAGTTCGAAGGGGAACAGCCACGGGGGTGCGATGGGGAGGGGTGAGCGAGACAGGGTCGGTGGTGTTTACATTCATCCTCAGGAGCGCGAGCGAAGGGCGGCCAAGTGCCTGGAGCTTGGAAGAAGCGGGCTTGGGAGCAGGAAGTGGGAGAGGAAGGCGAGTGCTTGAGCAGCAGGTAGGAAACTGCCTCCAGAGTCCAGAAATCACAGCGTCCCAAAGAAAACACCCTTACCGGTCCCAGCACCTCTGCCACTCCCAGGAGGTGTAACCCGAGCAGGGGCTGCCTTTAAGTACTGCTGCTGTTACAGCCATTCGTGTTCCGTTGGGCTTTGGTTGTTGGTTGGGGTTCGTTTTGGTTTCCTAGTTGGGATTTGTTGGGAGGGGGGGTGGGGGGGGAGTTGGTCTTTTTAATTAATATTTTGCAAACCAGAACACATTTCTACAGGCTTCACCGAGCCACGAGGAGCAGACACAAAGTACTTGTGAAAACACTCTGAAGTTTGTCATGTTTAAGAATAAAATATTCAAACAGGACTTTAAATATTTTTTTTTCCTTTTTATTAATTTTTTTTTCTTTACACTAGCGCCTGTCCTGCTTTGGGATGTGGTTGTGTTTATTTTTATCCTCCCACCCCCTCCCTTCCCTTTCCTTTTGGCACCCTTCTACCTAAAACTGCTTTAATAAGTGGTGATGGAGTCTCTAGCAAGTTGTATTTTAAAAAGCCTGGTCCAGCGTGAAGTCACCACTTTTTCTTTCCTCTGAGCCCTGCTGAGTCTAGTCATAACTCGATTCCTGGTGCCTGCCAGAGGAGCTGGGATGCTATTGTTTCTTTTGGCTTCTTGAGCAACTCTCTCTTGTTACCTCCCCTCAGCTGGGGACATCTAAAGCTATAAGATGTGTTGGAGCTGAGGCAGAGGCTGAAGCGCTAATTGCTCTTTTGTGTCGGGCTTGTTGTTGCTGCATTTCTTTTTTCAGAGCCTGGGGTGGGGTTTTTTTCCCCTTCAAAGAGGGTAGTGAAGTTTCAGCCTATGTAGCAAGCCCCAAACCCAGGTCTTGGTGATGACCTCCATCCCCTGGCAGAGATGGCTCTTGGCTTTGGTCACCTCCAGGCCTGTGGCCACGGCTGCGCCGTAGTGACCGATGGGACCTCACAAGGGTCCCAAGCGCTCCTGGCTCCATCCCTTTTCCCCCATCCTGCTTGCCAAGTTCCTGGGAGATGGAGATTTCTTGGGGGCAGCCAGCTTTGGCTGCAGCCTCGCTATTCACAGGAGGCGTGCAGCGAGCGAAGCAACCGCATGAAAAATTGCCTGCTGCTGCTTTTTGCAATGTCTTCTCCTTTCTAGCCATACCCTGTTAGGCCAGCAAGAGCCTTAGGGGCACTTAACTGGTCTTTGTGGTTTGTTTCCTTTAAAACGGATTAAGGAGGACGTGTTCCTCTGAGGAGAATGAATGGAGACAGCTGCGTACAGCGAGAACATGAGGCAAATCATTAACAGAACAGCTTTAGAGCACAGCCTGAACTGCAGGGCTTGGGGGGCAGGCATGGGCAATGCAATGGCTTGTGAGAGCACCATGGATGGGGTTTGGGGTCCTTGTTCCCTACAACCTCTGGTTGGTGCCTCGCCGTGGCAGCAGGGTGCAGGGGGAGCATCCCTCCTGCCTGCAGAAGCCCTGTGCATCGCTGTTGGGTTCCCTCTCTGGGGCCTGGGATGCAGGAGGAGAGCAGCAGGGAGCAGTTCCTGCTCTGCGAGGTGGTAACAGGCTGTTCCCAATGCCCCTGTTACACCAAAGCCTGAGCTCAGTGTGGTTGAGATGGGGACATGGAGCTGGATGTGGTGTTGGAGAGCAGGGGATACCTGAGTGGTGGCCTCGGTCCCGAGAGCTGCCTTCACCCCCGGGATGAGCTGGTCCTGTAGCAACCCTGGGGAATCTTTGTACCTGAAACCCTTGGGCCTCTCTGGCAACAAGTGCACCTATCAGTGCAAGTTCCCAAGGCTGTAGCATAGCTGCTTCTGTCTGATGCTCCTCGGGATGACATCCTGCTGCCTTTGGTGCCTCTTCCCCCCCACTGGAGCTGAGAAGGCCAGGAAGCAGCTGGAGGAGGGTGAGGAGGGTGTGTGTGTGAGGTTTCACCAAGCTCCAGTGGGAACAGGACCCTGCTCCAGCTTTCACCCTGATGTCTTTGAGCTCTGATGGGTGTCTGTTCTGAGGGAAGCACATGCTTCCTTCACAGACAGACATCTGTGTGTCCGAGGCGGTGGACACACATCCAATCTCCACAGCCTTCCTCTCTGCTGGCACTTGCCTTGGCTCCACTGCCTGACTTTAGGCTGGCCTCCAGCCATGGACCCACAGCAAGCAGCTGGTCGGTTCATAGCGTATCACCTGAAAACCTTCTCCCTCACAAGCTGCACCCACTGACCCCCACCCACCCCAAGCTCATCACCCCTGGGCTGGGAGGGAGCTCAGGCTCCCCATCAGGAGCATTAGCAGGGGAGGAGCTGTGGGAAGACACCCAGCTCCCCCTGCTCCCCCTTGGAGCTGCACAGTGACCCCGATGCCGTTCTGCGCCTCGACACCTTTACTGGAGCCACTCTCTGTATATAGGATATACATAATGTATATAAATTAGGATGTAAGTTTATGTAAATTGCCAATATTTTCTCTGCAAATAAAGCGCTTTTTCCCAGAGCTGGGTGTTCCAGTGGGACTTCTTCCCCAGCCAGACTGGGACTTTCCCTACGGCTACGCCAAGGTTTGGCAGCAGGTGAAAGGCAGAGCCCCTCCGAACTTTGGGGAGCTGCAGACAACGATGCAAGAGGCACCAGTCTCCTCCTTAGAGCTGCTCCATGTTTGCCTTCCAGCTCCCAGCTGCAGAGAGCTGGAGGAGCAGCATTTCTGGCCCTGCTTCCCAGGAAGGATGTGTGGAGTTCAGGTACTTGGGTAACCAGTTACTCTTCTGCTTCCTTAGCGTCTGGGATGGGCACAAGTGGCTGTCACCCCAAGCTGGGATGGGTGAGTGGCTTTACCCCCCCCATCCCACCAAGGCTCTGCCCTGCTTCTCACGCTTCTTATCCTTTGGAGACCCCTCCTGTGACAGCCACAGGGAAACAGAGGCACCTCTCTTCACAGACCCTGGTGCCAGCCTGGAGCCCCAGGGATGGCAAGGATGGGATGCCCCATGATTTTCCAGAACAAACCTTGTCCCATTGGCACCGTGCAGGTCTCTCTGCCGTTGGCATGGTCTGGACAAAGCCCCTCAGCATCTGCAGGGTGCCATGGGGGGCTCTCCATCTGCACCCAGCTCGCTCTGCTGGGCGCTCCTGCAGAGAGAGTTCACAGCCTCGGGATGCAAATGCCCAGGGATTCTCTGCAGAAGTTCCTGATCGAAATCAGGGACTTTTCAGCTGATTTCATCGCCGTGCCCGCTGTGCAGACCCATGCCCAGCAATTTGGGGCTATGGAGAGGAAAGGGATGGGGTTTTCCAGGCTTGGTGACACCCAGGACCGGAGCGCTTGGATGGTGTGGTTCCTCCCTGCGCTGTCTTCGGCTTTCTGGGCTCGGTGCTCGCCTGCTGATGGGAGACAAGGGATGCTGGAGGCAAAGGTTCATCCAGAGGTCTGTGTTTCCCTGGCCAGAGCCTGCCGGATTCCACATCTGCACAGATGTGCTCTCCTCCCTGCGCCTCCCAAAACAGCAGCGGGCTGCTCGCTCCCAGCTGCTGACGGAGCCGGGTCCGCCGTGGTGAGCGGAGAGGGCGTCAGCATGGCTGAGCCCGGCTGGTTGGCACCCCGCTGTGGCTGCCCTGGTGACATCGGGCTGGCTCAAGGCTGAACCACATCCCGGAGGTGACACAGTGCTCCCCACCACGCCAGCTGTCAGGAGGGCGAAGGGCAACGGCCGCAGGAGCCAGGCTGCACCATCTTCCATGTGTATGGATACGTGTGTGTGTGTGTGTAGATAGATAGATGATTGATAGGTAGATAGATAGATAGATAGATAGATAGATAGATAGATATTAAAAACAAGGGTTTTTTTTCCTTGAGCAGCATATGTATGGATACGTGTGTGTGTGTGTGTGTGTGTAGATAGATAGATGACAGATAGATAGATAGACAGATAGATAGATAGATAGATAGATATTAAAAACAAGAGGTTTTTTTCCTTGAGCAGCATATGTATGGATACATGTGTGTGTGTAGATAGATAGATGATAGATAGATGATAGATAGATAGATAGATAGATGATAGATAGATAGATAGATAGATAGATAGATAGATAGATAGATAGATAGATAGATATTAAAAACAAGGGGGTTTTTTCCTTGAGCAGCAGCTCTACAGCTGAAACTACAGCAGAAAATACCATGTCCTTATGCAATCATGCAGCAGCCTGGAGGAACTCCCCCAAATCCAATCCTCTCTGCTTCCCCAAGCATCCCCTCTGCCTCCCAGCTCTCCACTGGGGCGGGCGGGCCGATCACCTGAGCGCTGGTGCAGCCCTGCCTCCTCCCCATCCCACCGTTTCTCTTTCCCTTCCTTGTGGCTTTCTGTACTGTTTTTCCCCCTCTGCAATCTTAGGTCTTTCTTTTCCCACTTCCGTAGCTACAACCACCCACATACTTTATCTCCTTCCCCCATCCCATCCTGAAGCCTATTTATATAGAGCCCAGCTCCTGCCCAGCTTGCCAGAGAGTGCTGGAGGAGCAGGAGAGGCTGGCAGTGCCCACTGCCCAACATGCTCTTGTTTGAACACCGGCTGGCTGAAAGAGGATGCTTGCTGCTCTGGCTGCTCCCCTCGGTTCTCAGAGCCCAGTCTAACGGGGAGACAAGGTCCAGGACCACACCATGCCAGCAGGTAAGGTGGCTTTCTGAGGAGCCCCTGGGCTGGGGTGGCCCTGGGAGTCAGAGCAGGGCTGTGAGCATCATTCCTCTGCACAGGGCAGGGGTGCATCTCTTCCCCATGGTGAGCTCCTCCCTCCAGCCTCTGGCTCTTTGACCTTCCCAGCTTTGATCTCTGCATTCCTGGATCCCAGTTTGTTCCCTGACAGCTGGTCCCTGGCTCCCAGCTGCTCCCATGGCCCTGCCTCACTGCCGCCACCTTCTACAGGGTGGTTGTGGATGTTGGTGGGCAGGAGCCTGGTTGTGGAGCAGCTGGTTCCTGTTGTTTTGGGGACACACACACACAATACACGACAGAAACCTGCTGCTTCATGTCCAGGCTCCCAGTGAGGAAACCACAATGGTGCCCTTCCTTTGCCCAGGCCGGACAGGGATGCTCTGGACCACTCCCTGGGCTGTCCCAGTTTGTCCCACCAGGCTGCTGTGTCTTTGGTGCTTAACAGCACTTTTGGACCCCTCTCAGGGGGAACAGGTTGTGGGGCAAAGGACAAAAGCCTTTTCCTCTCTCCATCAGAAAGGACTCAGCAGTATGGGCCAGGCTCTCAGGCCACCTTCACCCCAGGGACAAGCTCCTTGTCTCCACACAGTGGCATTAGGTGATGTGACTCCTTCCCATCCCTTGGGAAGGGGAAGCAGAGCGATGCTCATTTCCACACTGCTTATGCCCACCTTGACCAGGCTGGAGCTGTAGTTTGAAGCCCCTCTCACACTGACAGCATCTCCTCTCTCCCTGCAGACCCCCACAAAGGTGTCCTGTAAAGGGGTTGGGCTGCACAAGTTCCCCAAGGACCTCGGCCAAGGCGTTAGGTACCTCGAGCTCTCCAACAACTTCATCCAAAACCTGTCGGGCAGCCACATGCCAGAGTTTGGGCAGCTGGAGTACCTGGATGTGTGCTTCAACCAGCTGGAAGCCGTGTCAGCCAGGACCCTGGCTCAGCTGCCCCAGCTACGCTCCCTCCTCCTGGGATCGAACCACTTGGACCGCAATTACGTCTCCAACGGGCAAGCCTTCCATCTGCTCAGGAATATCGAGGTCCTGGACCTGTCAGCAAATAACCTGGAGAGCCACATGGCAGGCTGGTACATCAACAACCTCACCAGGCTGAGGATGCTGGATCTCTCTGGGAATAAGATGACCAGGCTGCCGGCGGGGATCTTCCGGAGCACGCCACGGCTGCGCGAGCTCCACCTCAGCAACAACTACATCATGGAAATCCAGGAGGGAGCTTTTGAGGCTCTGGAAGAGCTGGAGGTGGTGAACTTGGCTTTGAATTCCCTCCACTGTATCTCTGGCTTCAGCCTCACGCAGCTGCGAGTCTTAAATCTCAGCCACAACGCCCTGGAGCTCTTCATGTCAGAGGACGGAGCGGAGCCCTACCTGCTTCAAGTGCTCGACTTGAGCCACAACAGGCTGCTCTATTTCCCAGAGCTCCCCAAAGCCCATTATCTCACACACTTGAACCTCTCCAACAACCTCATTACTTCCCTGCTCCCAGGCTCACACCATCCCAGGGAGGAGTTTGTACTTCACTACCAGGAGATGGTGGGTTTCAACAGGACATCCCACACCACGGCGGCTCTGACACGTGTAGCTCACCTGGATCTCAGCAACAACCGGCTGCAGCTGTTCCCATTCACCTTCCTCCAGAGCCTGGGCTCCCTGCACAGCCTCAGCCTGGCCATGAACTGTCTGCAGGACGTAGCTGAGGAGCTGCTCACTGGTGGCACGGAGCCCACTGACCGCTCTCCCTCTCCGATGGAGGGTGCCACCCTCTCCGTGCGCTCGCTGGACCTCCATGGCAATGCCATCCAGGTGCTGCCACACTGGTTCTTCCCTTCTCTACCCCAGCTGGAAGTGATTGACCTGAGCTCCAACAGCCTCCAGCCTTGCGAGGGCCAGCGCAGCGATCAGGGACAGGGGGGCTCTCTCCTGCCAGGCCCCGGAGGTGCCTGCACCCCCTTCTACAACGTGCCTCGCTTGAAGCACCTGAGCCTTGGCAAGAACAGCATCGTCAGGCTGCAGCCCTACGCCTTCAGCCAGACCTCGCTGCTCTCCCTGGACCTGTCTGGGAACAAGGACCTGTCTGTGCCCAAGGAAGCCCTGGGGGGGTTGGAGGGGTCCCTGCAGAGACTCTCCCTGAGGGGCAACCAGATGGGGAACGGCCAGGCAGAGCTCCCCTGCCTGGGCATGCTCCAAGTCTTGGACCTCTCTGGCAACAACCTGAGCCTTTTGCCAGGGGGTCTCTCGTGCTCACCGCTGGAAAGCCTGGACATTAGTGACAACAAGCTGCCAGCCCTGGAACAGCCAGTGCTCCTGAGCTGGGCCAGCAGCCTGAAGGACGTGGCCATCGCTGGAAACCCCTTCAGCTGCTGCTCACTGGCCTGGCTGGACACGCTGCAGGCGGCTGGTGTGGGTGTGAGGGACCTGGATGAAACCCTCTGTGCCTACCAGGATGAGAGCAGGAACTTCTCAGCCAAGATAACCAGCAGCCCGTGGTGGCTCTGTCCCCGTCCCACGGGCAGCGGCTCGCTGGCTCTGCTGGTGGCTGTGCTGAGCCTTTTCTTTCTGGGCTCTGGGGCTTGCTGCCTCCTGAGGAAAGGGCAGAAGCCCCCAGGGTGTGAGAGACCCCACAGCAACAGGGTTGGGGTCTTCCCCCAGCCTCCCAGAAGAGAGGAGCCAGCCGAGGTGAGGCCAGCAGACAGAGTCACCCGAGTGTAGCCCGGCCCTGGGGAGCAGGGACTGCAGCCACCAGTCAGAACTCTAATTAATATTATTATCATCAGTGGTGTGCTTTAGGCCTCACTGGTGCCCTGTGTGTTTTGTGAACCCAATAAAAGGCATGTGGCTGGTGCTGAGCTCTGTGCTGGGCAGAGGTGGTCCCCAGGCCCAGAGAGGGACCATACCCCCCTCTGCTGTTACCTGCCCAGCAGCAAACACACTAGGAGCACTGTCACAGGGGGATTCTGCCCTGCCATCCTCACCCAGGACAAGAAACCAAGACCTGAGCTGCTTGGATTGACCCTCCTGCCCTCCCTGAGCCCAGCAGAGGCTGGTTGTGGAAAGGGAATCATCTCCATTGGTGCCAGCTGAGCATTCCCAGTGAGCAGGTGCAATGGCTCAGTTAAATCCCAGCTCCTGAAGGCACCCCCAGCCCAGGGCAGTGGTGGGGAGGGAGGAAGGGGTGTTGCTGGAGGCTCTAGCAGTGGTGGGTTGCAGTGCCAGGGGTTTTTTGCAGCATCCTGTGCTCCTCTCCCTTCCTTGCCAAGCTGTCAGCCGATGGCTGTGGTGGAGTTGACAGGGCTTGAAATGCCCCCAGGAACTTCTGCAGGAAGGAAATGTGCCTGTCCTGACCCACTGAGATAGCGATGGGGACAGAGAGAGAGATCCAGCCTGGTGCTGGGTCACGGCCTCTTGATGGGGGGGTGAGGCATCCCACCCTCAGCACCCTGAATCCTGAGTCCACAGCAGCAGGAGCAGCTCTGCCTCCAGCCCAGGGTAGGTAAGTGCTGGTGGGGCTGTGGGCTTTGTGTGTCCAGCACCCTCTGAGCAGCTGTTGGTGTAGAATATGGGGCTCCGGCTTCCAGGGCAGGGCTGTTTGATCATCCAGGGCTCCAGCTTCCAGGGCAGGGCTGTTTGATCATCCAGGGCTCCAGCTTCCAGGGCAGGGCTGTGTAATTTGGAGGTCCAGCTTCCAGGGCAGTGAGTGCTGCCCTCATTGCCCTCCCCCCACTCCCATGACAGCAGCCTCAGAGCACCTGAAGTGTTGGGACCAGTCCCAGGGCAGGATAACAGTCCAGCTGCAATAAAACCTCTTGCATTTCACATTCTGGTTCCACCTTGAAAGTCCCCAGCTGGCCCAGGCCACCTACTTGCCCTCATACCTGTTGGGTTAGAGGATGTGAGAGCAGAAGGGTCTGGAAGTCACTCAAAATCCCAATCGCTTGATGTGTTGGTTTTTTCCTTCCCAAGCTGGTCGTGGTTTTACCATGAAGCAAAGGGCATTTTTGCTGTATGATATATAGTGCTTCCCATGCTGCTGTGATGCTGGTGGGGCTCCAGCTTCTTGGCCTTTGATGGGCATCCAGCCCCCAAGGAATCCCTGGTGCCTTTGAAGGTCCTGTGTGTCCATCCCTGCCTCAGTTTCCCTTTGATCTGCCTCTCTGTGGCTCACTGCAGTGAGTGACCAGCCATGCCAGTACCCAGGGTGTCACAGGGGTCACCTTCAGGATGGGTAGGCAGATCTCCTGTGTCCACCCACCCCCTTCCCACCACCCACCCTGCCACCACAAGCCCTTGTCCCCTCCCAGCCCGGTGTTCCCCAGCTTTGTCCCCTGCTCCAGTGTGACCCCTGGGGAGCTGCAGCTCTGGGCATGAAGCACCGTGAGCCGGAGCCACCCTGTCCCCTTGGCCACCTCTGTCACCTCCTGCGCAGGGTCCCCTGTCCTTGGGCGGCTCCCCAGGGACAGGGATGCATAGTGAGGGCAGGTGGGGGAGTTCATCCCAGCTTGGGGCTGTCCCCAGAGCCACATCAAGCTCCTTCCCCATCCCAGGCACTCGGTGACACGACAGGGACGTTCTGTGGGGCTGCCTGACCCGAGCCCAAAGCGCGGCCGCTGCCTTCGGTGGGTGTTTCTGGAACATTTTGTCTGGCCTCTGTTCCTCATTTAAACCCCCTCCCGAGCTGTACTTTCCACACATGTCACCCTCCAGCACCCTGCTCTTTACACTGCTTCTTCACCAGCATCCTCCCTCCTCCCACCATGGCTGGAGCTGGGTGACCCACGGTGATGCTGGGTACCCCGGGCTGATCCAGCGCTGGTGATGCTGTGCTGTGTCCCCGTGTGGTTGGGACCCAGGTGGCTCACTGCCCTGTCACCCCCCCGATGGTGTTTGACCCATATGGGGATGGAGATGAATCATAGAATCCCAGCCTGGTCTGGGTTGGAAGGGACCCCAAGGGTCCCAGAGCTCCAACCCCCTGCCACAGGCAGGGACACCAACCTCAGGCCTGGAGCTACACAAGGTTGCCCAGGGCCCCATCCAACCTGGCCTGGAACACCCCCAGGGACGGGGCACCCACCCCCTCTCTGGGCAGCCCCTTCCAGCCCCTCACCACTCTCTCTGCACAGAACTTCCCCCCAATCTCTCCTCTCCCCCTTCCCTCCTCCAGCTTCACTCCATCCCCCTTGTCCTGCCATTGTCTGTCCTTTTAAAGAGTTGAATCCCCTCCTGTTTATGATGCTCAAAGATCTTCTACCCAAGCGTCGGGTGAAGGGGGTGGATGGGAGAGGGACAGGGATGCTGCCCTGTGAAGGGACAGGGATCCTGCCAATCCCCAGGAGAGGGGACAGGAGCTTTAAAACAAAGCCTGGAGAGCCCCCCTACCCCGAGGTCAAAGAAGGGCTGTGAAGGTCTGGGACCCGAGCTGAGGAGATGGTGTGTTGGGTTAGCATCTTTATCCACGTGTCTGTGTGTTTTCCCAAGTCAAGGGGAAACAGGAGTCCTGGTTGTGGTCTCCTGGGCACTACCAGAACCAAATCCACATCAGCACCAAGGGCAACACTCCCATCTGAGCTTCCCATGGCTCAGGGGAAGGGTGTCTCTATCCCAGGGATGCCTTGGCATCTTGTGCTTTTTCTTGATCCAAAACAAGGGTAAAAGATCCATGCACCACTGAGGCTCAAACAATGAGGATGCCATAACCTGTATTTTCATGTCAAGCTTTAGGGTAGCAGGAGACAAACCTGGGTCTGGGAGGAGCCATGGTGCTTGAAATATTCTGGCTGCTTACACATCTTCCAGAGAACAAGTTGAGAAATCCACCCAAACTCCAGTGGGGAGCCTCCAGTGTCACTGGATCTGCCTTTTCAAAGGAAAAGAGATTTGATCAAAAATTTCCAACTAGCTGTTCTGCTAACCCTGGTGGAAACTACCTCAGCTGGGACCAGCTCCCACTACAGCACTGCTTTTCCTTCTCCTTTGCCTCCCCTTCTCCCTCCTCTTGGCCTCCCCTTCTCCCTCCCCTTTGCCTCCCCTTCTCCCTCTCCTTGGCCTCCCCTTCTCCCTCTCCTTGGCCTCCCCTTCTCCCTCTCCTTGGCCTCCCCTTCTCCCTCTCCTTGGCCTCCCCTTCTCCCTCTCCTTGGCCTCCCCTTCTCCCTCTCCTTGGCCTCCCCTTCTCCCTCTCCTTGGCCTCCCCTTCTCCCTCTCCTTGGCCTCCCCTTCTCCCTCTCCTTGGCCTCCCCTTCTCCCTCTCCTTGGCCTCCCCTTCTCCCTCTCCTTGGCCTCCCCTTCTCCCTCTCCTTGGCCTCCCCTTCTCCCTCTCCTTGGCCTCCCCTTCTCCCTCTCCTTGGCCTCCCCTTCTCCCTCTCCTTGGCCTCCCCTTCTCCCTCTCCTTGGCCTCCCCTTCTCCCTCTCCTTGGCCTCCCCTTCTCCCTCTCCTTGGCCTCCCCTTCTCCCTCTCCTTGGCCTCCCCTTCTCCCTCTCCTTGGCCTCCCCTTCTCCCTCTCCTTGGCCTCCCCTTCTCCCTCTCCTTGGCCTCCCCTTCTCCCTCCTCTTGGCCTCCCCTTCTCCCTCCTCTTGGCCTCTCCTCCCTCTCCTTTTCCCCTTTCTCCCCATGGAGCCAGGATCCAGAGCTTCACCTGCATGAGGAGCTGGAGGGTTTCCCAGTGGCTGCCCAGCAGGTATTGCTCCTTGAGCTGCCCCTGCCCACTCCTCATCCCTGGCTCAGCCTGTTCTGAGGCAATGCCAGGTGAGCTGTGCAGCCATGGGAGCAGGGAGCACAGTTTTCCTCCCAGCAGCTCCTGCCCTGTGTGTCCCCTGATGGAAGAGCTCCAGTAAATCCACCCCCACGCACCCAGGACAGCTGAGGCAGGGATCATCCCTTCCAGTTTTGGATGCTGCTGCCACATGAGGCCGATCTCAGAAAGCACTGTCCATTTCCATGGCCCTGGCTCACCCAGCATGCTCCCAGCATCAGCTCCATGGCTTTGGGATGGGGCAGGAGGCTGCTGCCAGCAGCTCATCCCCATGTGTCACCTCAGGGACATCATGTCACCTGTCTGTCCCCTTCACAGGGCTGTGCCACTGCTGCTCCCCATCATCACCTGCTGACCCAGCAGCAGAGCTGCCCTGGCAGCAGCTCACAGCCTCCTGGGGAGCTCAGGTGAGTTATTCCTGACCCCTCTTCCTCTCCAGGCTGGGATACACTCTGTCACACGGTCTCTTCAGCCAGGGGACAGGAGATGGGACGAGGGGCAATGGGCTCAAGCTGACCCAGGGCAGGGGCAGCTCAGCTGGGAGGGCAAAGTTCTTCCCTGGCAGAGCTGTGGGGCTGTGGCACAGGCTGCCCAGGGAGGGGCTGAGTCACCCCTGGGGGTGTTTAACAGAGGGGAGATGAGGTGCTCAGGGGTCTGGGTCAGCACAGGACAGGGATGGTTGGACTCGATGAGCTTAAAGGGCTTTTCCTTGGGATTCTGGGATTCTGGCTCTGTGGCAGACAGACCCTCAGCCAGAGGAGATGCTGGTGGGGGGCAGATGGGGATCAGCACCTCCCTGGCCTCACACAGTCCCATTCTGCTTTCTGTGTGCCACTTTGGGGTGGGGGGTGCAGCTGCCAACACATGTTCTGCAGCTGGACCCCCCCCCAGCCCAGCCAGCCCTGGGGACAGGCTGTGCTGCAGAGCTCACCCTGGGCTTCCTGCAAGGGGACCTTGGTCCCAGGAGTTCCCCTGGTCCCAGCAGCTCCTGAGGTGCCACCGGGTGCTCCTGTCTCCTCAGAGGAGAGCCCACAGGCTGGTGCAGACCCATGGTCCCTGCTCCCAGCTTTGGGACTTCTCTAGGGTGACACATGGGAATAGCCACATGGGGACCAGAGGGCAGCGTCAGCGAGTGGCTCTGGAGGAGACAGGCTGGCAGGGACAGGTCCTCATGGGTCCCCACCACCCCCAGCCTGCTTCTCAGTATCCATCCTGCAGTGAGGTCACCCACTCCACCACGACAGCAGAAAGAGGAAGGAGGGTTGTGCTGAAGGAAAGCAGCCCCCCTCCAGCAGCAGGATGGTCCCCTGCCACCCAGGGTGACCCTTCCAGCATCTCCAGCCTCCAGAGAGGATGGGATGCTCCCAGGCACCCACCTGCAGCAGGGATGTGACCCGCAGGCTCTGGGGAGTGTGACCTGCCTCCTCACCAGGATGTCACAGCGTGCCACCACCACCTGGGTGATGGCAATCTGTCACAGCTTCCCCAGGAACAGGATGTGGCTCCTCACGTGGTTGGGGAGCGTGGGGTGGGGGAGCACTGAGGTCACCAGGGGCTTCAGGGGACAAGGGCCAAGCTGATGGTGAGGGGAACCCATGGAAGGTCCTCAGAGGAGGCTGCATCTCCTCAGCCTGGAAGCCACAAGTTGTTGCAGGCTGGGCTGGTACATGAGGACAGGTCACTGTGAGCTTACACAGGTCACAGCTTCGTGGGTGTTTGCTTTGGGCTCTGAGTCCCAGCACTGGGACACGTGAAGCTTTAGATCTTTTGTCCAGAGCTGGGGCCCAACACAAGAGAGATGTGGGGCTGTTGGAGAGGGGTCAGAGGAGCCACGGAGATGCTCAGAGGGCTGGAGCAGCTCCCTCTGGAGAGAGGCTGAGGGAGCTGGGCTGGGTCAGCCTGGAGAAGAGAAGGCTGTGGGGGGACCTCATTGCAGCCTGCCAGTGCCTGAAGGGAGCAGAGGAACAGGAGGGGAATCAGCTTGTTCAAGGGCAGAGACTGGCAGGACAAGGGGGATGGGGTGAAGCTGGAGGAGGGAAGGGGGAGAGGAGAGATTGGGGGGAAGTTCTGTGCAGAGAGAGTGGTGAGGGGCTGGAAGGGGCTGCCCAGAGAGGGGGTGGGTGCCCCGTCCCTGGGGGTGTTCCAGGCCAGGTTGGATGAGGCCCTGGGCAACCTTGTGTAGCTCCAGGCCTGAGGTTGGTGTCCCTGCCTGTGGCAGGGGGTTGGAGCTCTGGGACCCTTGGGGTCCCTCCCAACCCAGCCCAGTCTATGATTTGGCCATCCAGGAGACCAACTTGATGTTTCTCCACTAATGGGCTTAATCCCAGGAGCAAGCTCTGTGTGTGAGCCCCAGCAGCAGGTCACCTCCTTGCCTTGAGCACCCAGCACCAGGCAAGCAGCTGGGGGGGTGATGTTTTCCAACGTTCCCCCCTGCTCCTCACTGCTCCCCTCTGGCCTGGCCCCCTGCTCGGTGCCTGCAGAGGAACCCCCAGCAGCACAGCCACACTTTCTCCCAGTGTGGGCAGGCTGGGGAAGGGAAGCCTTTCTCCTGGGCTGGGAATCCCCTCCTGCCCTCCTCCTTCCCCAAGAGAGGGCCTGACACAGAAGGGGAAGGGGTATTTTTAGCTCTCACCCTGGGTTATTTCAAGGATTGGGCCAAGAAGAGGAATTGACATCAAGGGAAGGATTGCTTTGGCTTTAAAAGGAAGCCCTGCTTGCTTTTTTTCCCCCCTTACTACTCAGTCATTGCAAAACTCTTGTGTGTAGAGGGATGGGTAGAAATCACCTCCCGTAGGAGGCAGCGGGCTGGAGCAGGGCTCTGGTGTCACACATCACAGGACCTCAGCGTCACAGCTCACTGGATGCTGTTCCCTGTGGCAGGGACTGGCTTCTGGGGAACTTCCCCAGCTCCCACCGTGACCTTGCATCCCAAGAGAAGGGGAGAGAGTGGTGCTAAGCCCTGCTGGGCTGGTGGAGGTGCCTCTACCTGCCAAACCACCCGTGTCCTCGCTGTGTGCCAGCTCTCCAGCATCTTCAGGGGCTGTTGCTCCTCCTGAACCCCCCAGGAACCCAGGTGCCATCAGCCCCCAGCATCTGCTGGCCACGGGAACCCCCCCGAGATCCTCCAGCTCCCAGGTGGAGATGCCATCCACACCTCCAGGACTCCACCGAGGAAGCCAGGTGGTTAACAGGGGGAAGGAGTGAGACTTGCCAGCACCAAGGTGGGAGTGTGGGGAGAGCAGGGGGTGTCCCCCCATTTCTCCAAGGGGGGGATAAATAGGTGGCCCTCAAAAGCAAAAGCGCTGGCCAGAAGGTGGCAATATCCCCTCTCCAGACACTGAAGGGACCAGCCCCTCGTGCAGGGGGGGTTGGTGGGTCCCTCTGGGTTGGGAAGCTCCCACCGAACCCACCTTTGGGTTGAACAGCTCTGACAGCAGCAGGACAGTGCTCCATGTCCCACCCCACCGCTCGAGTGTCCCCAGCTCCTGAAGCTCATCCCTGGGTGGGTGCTGGTGGGGTGGGTGCCACGGTGCCAACAGCCAGGGTGCTGTCCCTGTCCCCCCAAGGCTGAAGGTGGAGGGAACACGACTCCTTCACCTCCAAGTGGGGTGTGGAGGTGAAGGAGCCACAGTGGGGTGCCTGAGGAAAGGAGCAGCTTGGGGCAGCACGAGGAGAAGTGTGGCCACAGCATCTGGCTTGGGCTCAGGGGAAGGATCTGCAAAACCCACCCCTGGGAAGGTGAGCTGCCAGAGAAATATCAGGGACTTCCAGGGTGCTGGGAGAACCAGGGGGACCCAACGGAGTCATGGAAGGTGGGAGAGGCACCAGCCAGGCTCAGGTCCCAGCAAGCCCCCACCTCACTACCTTACCCTGTTAACAACAGGCAGAACGGTGGTTATTTCAATCCAATCCATCCTCAGTTTAGAGACAGGAGCCAGAACACAGGGTGTGGTGGTTAGGGAGTGTAGACTTGAGTTACCCCTTGTCCTCTCCAGCAGGGACTAATGAAGTTCAACAACAGCAAGGGGAGAGTCTGGCCCCTGGGGAGGAACAACTGCTGGGATCAGGACAGGCTGGGGGGGAGCTGCTGGAGAGGAGCTCTGTGGAGAAGGACCTGGGGGTGCTGGGGGGTGACAGGGTGGCCATGAGCCAGCAGTGTGCCCTGGGGCTGAGAGAGACAATGGGATCCTGGGGGCATCAGGAGGAGTGTGGGCAGCAGGTCACAGGAGGGGATCCTCCCCTCTGCTCTGCCCTGCTCAGGCCCCAGCTGCAGTGTTGTGTCCAGTGCTGGGCTCCCTGGGATCAAACACCCAGCCCAGTCTGGGATTCTATGATTCCAGGGACACTGAATGCAGCTTCTCTTTCTGTTCTCTCTGCCCTGTAATGAAGCCTTATGTAACCCTGCTTGGGATTTGGGAGTGAGCTCAGTGCATTCCTAGCAGGCCCTGTGCTCACCTTGGCCTTTCCATCCCAAGGGAGCAGTTTGGGAAGGTCACCAGCTGGAGCTGGGTGTCCTGGTTTCAGTGCACATGACAGCAAGTCAAGGGGAGGTCATGGGGATGGGGGGAGATGCTCACCAATCACCCAGTGATGTCCTGGAAAGGGAAAGCACCTGCCAGTGAGAAGGGAAGTTGCACAGTGAGGAGAAAGTGAAAGCCCTGAGCTAGAGGTCTTCAACCTGGGGCTGTTTCTGAAAGGAGCTGGGGGTCAGCTGGACTCATCCCTTCAATGGCACCACCTGCTGTAGGAAGGGTCTCAGCCCACCTGGTTCCTGCAGGTCTTCACAGCCCCAGGGTAGGGCTTTTGGGGATTCTCCTGAAGGAAGGATGTGGGAAAGCTGACCTTGTGAGGAGCATGTGTGAGACCAGACTTCCACTCCCTTTGGGTGGAGAAAAATGGACTAGAATAGTGCTTCTTGCAAAGAAAGGGGAAACAACCCCCAACCCTGAGGTGACTGTGAGCCTGTGCCAACCCCTGTGTCCTGTCCCTGCTCCCTCCCTCCCTGAGTGCTGCAGGGAATCACAGGCTCACAGGGGTGGGAAGGGCCCCCCAGGGCCCCTGGGGTCCCACCCCCTGCCCAAGCAGGGTCCCTAGGACAGGGCACACAGGTCGGTGTCCAGACGGGGCTGGAATCTCTCCAGAGAAGGAGACTCCACACCCCCTGGGCAGCCTGTCCCAGGGCTCCCTCACCCTCACTGGGGAAAAGTTCTTCCCCAGGTTGGGGGGGAACTCCCTGTGCTCCAACTTGCAGCCATTGCCCCTTGTCCTGTCCCCACAGACACTGAGAAGGGGCTGCCCATGTCCCCTGCATCCCATGCTTCAGATATTGATAGACATTCATAAGGTCCCCCCTGAGTCTTCTTCTCTCCAGGCTGAACAGCCCCAGCTCACCCAGCCTCTCCTCCCAGGGGAGATGCTCCAGGCCCTTCAGCATCTCCTCAGCCTCCTCTGGACTCTCTCCAGGAGATCCCTGGCTGTTTGATCCCAGGGAGCCCAGCACTGGACACAACACTGCAGGTGGGGCCTGAGCAGGGCAGAGCAGAGGGGGAGGATCCCCTCCTGTGACCTGCTGCCCACACTCCTCCTGATGCCCCCAGGATCCCATTGTCTCTCTCAGCCCCAGGGCACACTGCTGGCTCATGGCCACCCTGTCACCCCCCAGCACCCCCAGCTCCTTCTCCACAGAGCTCCTCTCCAGCAGCTCCCCCCCAGCCTGTCCTGATCCCAGCAGTTGCTCCTCCCCAGGGGCCAGACTCTCCCCTTGCTGTTGTTGAACCCCATCTGGTGTCTCCCTGCCCAGCTCTCCAGCCTGGCCAGGGCTCTGGATGGCAGCACAGTGTCCTGTGTGTCAGCCACCCCTCCCAGCTCTGGATCAGCAGCACTTGCTGAGGGTGGGTGCTGTTCCCTCAGCAAGGTGTCAGTGAAGATCCTGACCAGGACTGGACCCAGCACTGAGCCCTGGGATCCGTGATCTGCTGCAGGGATGGGTTGTCCTCTCCTGAGCAGTGCCAGGTCTCCACCTCTCCATCCAAAGAGGGAGAACTGTGTGGTGCCAGTGCCAGGCCTGATGCACGCAGCATCTCTACACCTTGTGGGGATGCAGAGGGCTACATGACACCCCAAAGCTTAGTGGGGTGATGTGCTGGACCCCATGCTCCCCCCCAGCTCCCCAGCACAGAGCTGCTCCATCCTGCAGCCGGTCAGTTCTTATTGGCTTCCCAGGTGTTGTTTCAGGGATGGTGGCAGCTAAGGAAGCTGTACCTCCCCTCCACCCCCCCCCCCCCAGATCCTCCCTCCCCGGTCCTAACCTGCTGTGAATGGCACCGAAACCGCCTTTGTTCCCCTCCCCAGGGGGGAAAGATCTAGCTGGCCTCGGCTATAAAAGGGACTGAGGCGCTGAGGGGTCCCGGCCCCATCCCTGGCCCTACCCCCAGTCCTAGCCCCATCCCCAGTCCCATTTCCAGCCCCATCCCTGGTCCTGGTGCTGGCCCTGGTCCCGACCACATCCTTGGTTCCAGCTCCAGCCCCAGTCCCAGCTCCAGCCCCAGTCACAGCCCCAGTCCTGACCCCATCCCTGGTCCCATTCCCAGTCCCAGCCCCATTCCCAGTCCCGGCCCCATCCCTGGTCCTGGTGCTGGGCCCGGTTCCGACTGCATCCTCAGTCCCAGCCCCAATCCCAGCCCCAGTCCCAGCCCCAATCCCCCCAGCCCCAGTCACAGCCCAGGTCCCAACCCCATTCCCGGTCCCAACCCCATTCCCAGTCCCATCCCTGGTTCCAGCCCCAGTCCCATCCCCAGTCCTGACCCCATCCCCAGTCCTGACCCCAGCCCCAGTCCTGACCCCAGCCCCAGTCACAGCCCCATCCCCAGTCCCGACCCCATTCCCAGCCCCATCCCTGGTCCCAGTCCCAGCCCCAGTCCTGACCCCATCCCCAGCCCCGTCCCCAGCCCCAGCCCCAGCCCTGACCCCATCCCCAGTCCCATCCCTAGCCCCAGCCCCAGTCCTGACCCCATCCCCAGTCACAGCCCCAGCCCCAGTCCCGACCCCATTCCCAGCCCCATCCCTGGTCCCATCCCCAGTCCCAGCCCCAGCCCCAGCCCCAGCCCCAGCCCCAGTCCTGACCCCATCCCCAGTCACATCCCTGGTCCCATCCCCAGCCCCAGCCCCAGCCCCAGTCCTGACCCCAGTCCCAGCCCCAGCCCCAGTCCTGACCCCAGCCCCATCCCCACCCCAGCCCTGTTCCCAGCCATGGGTCACCCTGCCCCCGCTGCCGTGCTGCTCTGCCAGCTGGGGCTCTCCGTGGCCATCCAGTGGCTGTGAGTACCGACCCCAGGGCAATCCCCCTCTTCTCTCCCCCCCCTCCTTTCGGGGTCCCCCTCTCCCCCCTGTCTGACACCCCCCCTCTCCCCACAGGGGGCTGACCGAGCGCAGCAGCGGGGTGGCCTGGAACGAGAGTCAGCACTGCCGGCTGCTGGCCGGGCTGGTGCCAGCCCAGCTCCAGCTGTGCCGCAGGAACCTGGAGGTCATGCCCAGCATCGTCCAGGCTGCCCACCAGACCAAGAGCATCTGCCAGCAGACCTTCACAGACATGAGGTGGAACTGCTCCTCCGTCCAGCTCGCCCCCAGCTTTGGCCCTGACCTCCTGAAAGGTAAAGGATGCTTCACCCCCTTCTCTTCCTGCTCCTCTTCCCACCCTGGGCTGCTTCCCAGGCAGGCTGTGCTTCAGGCAGTGCTGCTGTCCAGCTGATGGGGGTCAGTTTTTGGGGAATCTCACTGGCATCGATCCCCCTGCAGCTTAGCTCTGAGAGGGAGGATGGACAGAAACCTCCTCTCCAACCAGAACAGCTGCTAGGGGCTCAGAAAAGAGAAGGGAGACGCTCTCCTCAAAGGCAGGAGGCAACTAAAGGGTTAAAAATGGAGTTAGGTGGGTTTATAGGGACATCTCCCCCTGCTGCCCACCCCCCCAGGCATCCCCACACCCTTTCCTCAAGGAGCATATCTACCCCTTACTGCCCACCCCCCCCAGGCATCCCCACACCCTTTCCTCAAGGAGTATATCTGCCCAGTTCACACCAGTACTCCCAGCACCCCTTCCTGCCTCTCTCAATGGAAGCAGAGGTGTGTCCTGCTCAGGTCCCAGCTGGGCTTCTCAGCCCTGCAGATTCCAGGCATGAGGGGGTGCCCAGGGAAGCCACCAGCCCCGCAGGAAGCCCAGTTCACACCAGTACTCCCAGCCCCCCCTTCCCACCCTGGGGAAGAGGCAGGGACACGGGGTGTATGGTGAGTGTGGTGAGGTTAAACACACAGCACAAGAGAGATGCTGGGGTTTAGCTTCTTGCAATGGAAAAATACCCCCTGATGGGCACTGTGGGGCCTTCGGGGTGGGGAGTTTGGCTGGGCAGGGAGGAAGGACATGGGTTGAGAAGTGGCTGTCAGGCTGGGCTCAGAGGGTCGTGATCAGTGGAGCAGAGTCTGACTGGAGACCTGTGACCAGTGATGTCCCCAGGGCTCAGTGCTGGGTCCAGTCCTGTTTAATATCTTCACTGACACCTTGCTGAGGGAACAGCACCCACCCTCAGCAAGTGCTGCTGATCCAGAGCTGGGAGGGGTGGCTGACACACAGGACACTGTGCTGCCATCCAGAGCCCTGGCCAGGCTGGAGAGCTGGGCAGGGAGACACCAGATGGGGTTCAACAACAGCAAGGGGAGAGTCTGGCCCCTGGGGAGGAACAACTGCTGGGATCAGGACAGGCTGGGGGGGAGCTGCTGGAGAGGAGCTGTGTGGAGAAGGAGCTGGGGGTGCTGGGGGGTGACAGGGTGGCCATGAGCCAGCAGTGTGCCCTGGGGCTGAGAGAGCCAAGGGGATCCTGGGGGCATCAGGAGGAGTGTGGGCAGCAGGTCACAGGAGGGGATCCTCCCCCTCTGCTCTGCCCTGCTCAGGCCCCACCTGGAGTGTTGTGTCCAGTGCTGGGCTCCCTGGGATCAAACAGCCAGGGATCTCCTGGAGAGAGTCCAGAGGAGGCTGAGGAGATGCTGAAGGGCCTGGAGCATCTCCCCTGGGAGGAGAGGCTGGGTGAGCTGGGGCTGTTCAGCCTGGAGAGAAGAAGACTCAGGGGGGACCTTATGAATGTCTATCAATAGCTGAAGCATGGGATGCAGGGGACATGGGCAGCCCCTTCTCAGTGTCTGTGGGGACAGGACAAGGGGCAATGGCTGCAAGTTGGAGCACAGGGAGTTCCACACCAACCTGGGGAAGAACTTTTCCCCAGTGAGGGTGAGGGAGCCCTGGGACAGGCTGCCCAGGGGGTGTGGAGTCTCCTTCTCTGGAGAGATTCCAGCCCCGTCTGGACACCGACCTGTGTGCCCTGTCCTAGGGACCCTGCTTTGGCAGGGGGTTGGACCCGATGATCTCTTGAGGTCCCTTCCAACCCCTGTGAGTCTGTGATTCTGTGACATCTCCCCCTCTTCTTCCCAGGGACCCGGGAAGCCGCCTTCCTCTGCGCGCTGGCAGCCGCCGCCGTGGCGCGCTCCATCGCCCAGGCCTGCGCCTCCGGGGAGCTGCCTCTGTGCTCCTGCGGCCCTGTCCCCCCCCAGCGCCCCGGGCCGCGTTTCAGATGGGGTGGCTGTGGGGACAACCTGCTCTACGGCCTCCAGCTGGGTGCTGCTTTTGCTGACAGTCCCTGGAAGTCCAGCAAACTGGGGACACCGGCGCTGCAGGCTGTGAACCTGCATAACAACGCCCTGGGCAGGCAGGTGGGTCCCACCCAGCACACCTAGGATGGGGGGGCACAGGTGTCTAATGCAGGGAGGTAGAGAACCCCTGCCCTGCTGTTGGGATGCTCTCCTCAAAGGCAGGAGGCAGCTAAAGGGTTAAAAATGGAGTTAGGTGGGTTTATAGGGACATCTCCCCCTGCTGCCCACCCCCCAGGCATCCCCACACCCTTTCCTCAAGGAGCATATTTGCCCAGTTCACACCAGTACTCCCAGTACCCCTTTCTGCCTCTCTCAATGGAAGCAGAGGTCTGTCCTGCTCAGGTCCCAGCTGGGCTCCTCAGCCCTGCAGATTCCAGGCACAGGAGGTGGCCAGGGAAGCCACCAGCCCCTCAGGAATCCACCAGCCCCCCAGGAAGCCACCAGCCCCCCAGGAAGCTCCAGCAGGGAGTTCCCAAGGGTTAGGGCCTTCTCCCAGTGGGGGGTAAGCAGGGCTGAATCCTTGATTGCCCCATTATATTCATCTGAAGGTGGCAGGAAACAGCAGCCAGAGCTCTTTCATCTCTTGAAGCTCCCCAGGGATGCTGGGAGGGTGGGTACCAGAAGGGCATCCCTCTGTTTTCCTGCCCTCTGCAGGTGCTGAGTGACTCCCTGGACACCAAGTGTAAATGCCATGGTGTTTCAGGCTCCTGTTCAGTGAAGACCTGTTGGAAGGGGCTGCCAGACCTGGATGAAATCGCCTCTGCCCTCAAGTCCAAGTACCTGGCAGCCATCAGGGTGACCCACCGGCTCGTGGGGCCCCGCAAGCAGCTGATCCCCAAAGAAACAGATGTGGGGCCAGTGAGAGAGATGGATCTGGTTTATCTCATCAACTCCCCTGACTACTGCACTCCAAATCTCCTCCTGGGGTCTCTGGGGACACAGGACAGGTAAGAAACTGCTGGAAACAGGCTCTAACTCAGCCTCCTGTTAACAAGTGCCTGGTTTATGAGTGCTTGTACCCCTGGGTTTGAGAGGATGCTCTGGGAAGCTGGTGTGGATGGGCTGTCCCCCTGTGAGGAGCAGACTCCACAGGGCCTGCCATGAAATCCTTGTGTCTTGACATCCCAAGGGAGGGAAGGCAGGTGTTGTTCTTCCAGAGCCATGCAGAGTCCATCAGCTCTGCTCTCCCAGCCAGGATGTGTGCAGTGAGGAGTCAGGCAGGGCAGGATCACCTCTCCCTGGGAGCCCTTGGGTGCTGCCTGCTGGGAACCAGGATGGTTCAGCCATCCTTGGAGCCTGCACTGCTCCCCAGATGTCTCCTTTCTGGAATGTTCACTGTGGGAGGGGGAGTTTTTAGAGGGATGGGGAAGCCTCATGCTGCTTCCCAGCTATGGGCATGTAAGCTCTGGGTGGAGGCCAGGGCAGATAACTGCAGTCACACCACCACCATGGGTGGGCAGGGATGCTCCTCAGCTCCCACCTGTGCATCCTCCTCTTGGCAGGCAGAGCAGGGATGCTCCTCAGCTTGTGCATCTTCCTCTTGCAGGCAGTGCAGGGATGCTCCTCAGCTTGTGCATCCTCCTCTTGCAGGCAGAGCAGGGATGCTCCTCAGCTCCCACTTGTGCATCCTCCCCTTGGCAGGCAGGGATGCTCCTCAGCTCATGCATCCTCTTGCAGGCAGTGCAGGGATAATCCTCAGCTCCCACTTGTGCATCCTCCCCTTGGCAGGCAGTGCAGGGATGCTCCTCAGCTCCCACTTGTGCATCCTCCTCTTGCAGGCAGAGCAGGGATGCTCCTCAGCTTGTGCATCCTCCTCTTGCAGGCAGAGCAGGGATGCTCCTCAGCTCCCACTTGTGCATCCCCCTCTTGCAGGCAGAGCAGGGATGCTCCTCAGCTCCCACTTGTGCATCCTCCTCTTGCAGGCAGAGCAGGGATGCTCCTCAGCTTGTGCATCCTCCTCTTGCAGGCAGAGCAGGGATGCTCCTCAGCTCCCACTTGTGCATCCCCCTCTTGCAGGCAGAGCAGGGATGCTCCTCAGCTCCCACTTTGCATCCTCCTCTTGCAGGCAGAGCAGGGATGCCCCTCAGCTTGTTCATCCTCCTCTTGCAGGCAGTTCAGGGATGCTCCTCAGCTTGTGCATCCTCCTCTTGCAGGCAGAGCAGGGATGCTCCTCAGCTCCCACTTGTGCATCCTCCTCTTGCAGGCAGTGCAGGGATGCTCCTCAGCTCATGCATCCTCTTGCAGGCAGTGCAGGGATAATCCTCAGCTCCCACTTGTGCATCCTCCTCTTGCAGGCAGTGCAGGGATGCTCCTCAGCTCCCACTGGTGCATCCTCCTCTTGCAGGCAGTGCAGGGATGCTCCTCAGCTTGTGCATCCTCCTCTTGCAGGCAGTGCAGGGATACTCCTCAGCTCCCACTTTGCATCCTCCTCTTGCAGGCAGAGAAGGGATACTCCTCAGCTCCCACTTGTGCATCCTCCCCTTGGCAGGCAGGGATGCTCCTCAGCTCATGCATCCTCTTGCAGGCAGTGCAGGGATAATCCTCAGCTCCCACTTGTGCATCCTCCCCTTGGCAGGCAGAGCAGGGATGCTCCTCAGCTCCCACTTTTGCATCCTCCTCTTGCAGGCAGTGAAGGGATGCTCCTCAGCTTGTGCATCCTCCTCTTGCAGGCAGAGCAGGGATGCTCCTCAGCTCCCACTTTGCATCCTCCTCTTGCAGGCAGAGCAGGGATGCCCCTCAGCTCATGCATCCTCTTGCAGGCAGAGCAGGGATACTCCTCAGCTCCCACTTGTGCATCCTCCTCTTGCAGGCAGAGCAGGGATGCTCCTCAGCTTGTGCATCCTCCTCTTGCAGGCAGTGCAGGGATACTCCTCAGCTCCCACTTTGCATCCTCCTCTTGCAGGCAGAGCAGGGATACTCCTCAGCTCCCACTTTGCATCCTCCTCTTGCAGGCAGTGCAGGGATGCTCCTCAGCTCCCACTTTGCATCCTCCTCTTGCAGGCAGAGCAGGGATGCTCCTCAGCTCCCACTTTGCATCCTCCTCTTGCAGGCAGTGCAACAAGACCTCCGTGGGCAGCGGCAGCTGCAACCTGCTGTGCTGCGGCCGCGGGTACAACGCCTACACGGAGGAGGTGGTGGAGAGGTGTCACTGCAAGTACCGCTGGTGCTGCTACGTGGTGTGCAAGCAGTGCCGTCGGAAGGAGGAGAGATACGTCTGTAAATAAGGCCTGAGGAGCCACAGGAGGGGTCCGGCTTGTCCAGAGCATGGCTGGAGACCAAGCACCAACTGCAAGGGATGCTCTGAGCTACAGCAAGAAGAGGGCTGTGTGGGAAGCCTGGACTCTCACCTTACCACAGAAGAGCTCAAACTGAGAGATGCCAGGAAGCCCCAGAGCAGGGGGCTGACCTCTGCTCCACCTCTCCAGACCAAGACAAAGGGCTGTCCCCCCTCAGCTGAGCAGGAGCCTCCAGCTGGGGACAACCCATCCATCACTCCCCACACATGGGCTCTCTTCACTGCTCTGAATGGGCACCCTGGGCTGCCACTGCCTCTGCAGGAGGCTCCTGACAGTGGCCTGAAAGCTGGGAGTGATGGATGGGAAGGGGGAGGGTGGGGGGGTGGGGTTGTCCATTGGGAGAAGGCTGTGGGGGAAGCAAGCTGCTTTGGGTGCTGGGGTCATGGGCAGGTCTCTGCTGTGGGCTCACCCAACACCACTGAGTGTTCCTCTTTGGGCAAACACTGGTCCAGTGCCTTTTGCAGCAGCATCTGAAGTGAAGACCAGGCTTGGCCACAGGCAGAACCAGTTATTGCTCCAGGGGAACAATATTACTCCAGAAGTCACCAATCCTCCCCAAGACCTGCGTGGAGATGAGCAATGAGCCTTCATCTCTGGCTGATGATGGCACACAGACCTGGGGACAGGAGTGGTCCCAGAGGCTGCCTTGTGCTGCCTGGGTGGGTTACCCCTCCAACACAAGCCCAGAGGGTTGGAGGGGTAACCCACCCAGCTCCTGCCCTCTGGGCTTGTGTTGGAGGGGTAACCCACCCAGCACCCTCAAAGCTTGTCCTTCCTGCCCCTCCTCCTAAACCAAGAAGGTCTTCAGCCCTCTCCTTCCACTCCCTTAACACCCAGTGTGCTGGCACGTGGGCTGGGAGGGATGACACAACTCCAGGGCCCTTGGGAACTAGGGCTGACCCTCTAGTCTCTGTCCCTGATGTCAGTGGGGTTCTGGGGTGCATTTCTGGAATAAACATGTTATGCTGTACATCTCTGTGAGGTGTCTCCAGGACAATCCCCTCCCTGCCATCTCCCCAGCTGGCCCCAGGGAATGAGAGGCTGAGGGAGAGCCTAAAGCCCCATGCCTGTGCCCTTACAGGCTGTGGGGGGCCAGTCTGGTTGGAATTCTTCCTGCTGCCCACCAGCCCAGGTCTGTCTTTAGCTACAGACATCAGCTGCCTGTGGAAAACCTATGGGAAGGTTTCTATCTGCTCTCTGAGCAGGCAGCAAGGAACTCACCTTGCTGGGACTCAGTCCTGGGAAACCAAGGCAGGCTGGGATTATTTTCTGATCCTGGTGGGAGCAGTGAGGTGGCAGGAGCCTGGGGTGGGGGCTCTGATGGCCCCCCCACTTCCCCTAACACAGAAGCCAGCCGAGCAGTTGCCTGGAACAGGAGATCCCTGTTGGTGCTTTGGAGAGGAAGGGTGAGTCTGTGCACACGGGTGATGCTGAGGAGAACCCACAGCACAGGGAGGGTGGGGAAATGGGGTGGAAATCCTACAGCACTTTCCTGATGCTCACACCATGACCTGGAGACCGGGGGGCTTGGTGTGCACCCTGCTCTGTTGCTATGGGGTGACTGGAGCTGGGTGTGTTCAGCCAGTCCAGCTGTGGGGTTACTGACTTCCAAACCCATTCCATCATTTTTAACAGCCTCTGCTGGGGCACTGAATCAATTCCTGAGCTTTTATTGGAAACTGTCCCTTCCCCTTAATGTGCTCCAGGTTTGGGTACCAACAGGGAGCCAGAGCTGGGGGGTGGAAGTCAAGCATGGGGGCTGGAATCATAGAATGGCCTGGGTTGGGAGGGACCCCAAGGGTCCCAGAGCTCCAACCCCTGCCACAGGCAGGGACACCAACCTCAGGCCTGGAGCTACACAAGGTTGCCCAGGGCCCCAGCCAACCTGGCCTGGAACACCCCCAGACACGGGGCACCCACCCCCTCTCTGGGCAGCCCCTTCCAGCCCCTCACCACTCTCTCTGCACAGAACTTCCCCCCAATCTCTCCTCTCCCCCTTCCCTCCTCCAGCTTCACTCCATCCCCCTTGTCCTGCCAGTCTCTGCCCTTGAACAAGCTGATTCCCCTCCTGTTCCTCTGCTCCCTTCAGGGACTGGCAGGCTGCAATGAGGTCCCCCCACAGCCTTCTCTTCTCCAGGCTGACCCAGCCCAGCTCCCTCAGCCTCTCTCCAGAGGGAGCTGCTCCAGCCCTCTGAGCATCTCCCTGGCTCCTCTGACCCCTCTCCAACAGCCCCACATCTCTCTTGTGTTGGGCCCCAGCTCTGGACACAGGATCCAGCTGGGGCCTCAGGAGGGCAGAGCAGAGAGGGACAATCCCCTCCCTGTCCCTGCTGCCACCCCTCTGCTGATGGAGCCCAGGATCCCATTGGCCTTGGGAGCTGCCAGAGCCACTGCTGCTCAGGGGGAGTTTCTCACCCCCCAGAATCCCCAGGTCCTTCTCACAGGGCTGCTCTCCAGGAGCTCTTCTCCCACGCTGGATCTCTGGCTGGGATTCCTCCAGCCCAAATGCCACCCCTGACCCTTGGCAGTGTTGGACCTCATTAGGTTCCCCCAGACCCATCTTTCCAGCCTGGCAAGATCCCTCTGGAAGTCAAAGGAAGCTGTGGGAAGGGGGGGAGCTGTGCTCAGAGTTAACCCAGTAAGATAACGTCATTATCAGTTGTTTAATATGCCACTGACTGACCAGCCTTCCCAGAGCCACAGCTGCCCCAGGCCAAAAAGCCACCCCGAGTTCTTTTAAAATGCAATTAGGACCCTCAGAAAAGGGTCTTGGGCAAAGCAGCTGCTGGGGCCAGGGCTGAGCTAAGCCAAGGGGTGATGCAGGTACTTAATTAGGAGGATTGCTTAAATACCTTCCCCCACAGCCATCCCCCAGCTGCGCATCCCACATCACAGGGCTGTGAACTCCACAGAGGGAGCATTGCAAAATGGGATGGGGAGGGGAAAAAAGGGGGAGGGGGGGCACGACCAGGGAGCATTGCAAAATGGGATGGGGAGGGGGAAAAAGGTGGGGGGGGAGGAGGGTGGAAAAACCAGGGAGCATTGCAAAACAGGATGGTGAGGGGGGGAAAAGGGGGGGGGGGGGGAAATCCAGGGAACATTGCAAAATGGGATGGGGAGGGGGAAAAAGGGGATGGGGAACCAGGGAGCATTGGAAAATGGGATGGTGAGGGGGGGTAAAGGAGGGAGGGGAACAGGGAGCATCGCAAAACAGGATGGTGAGGGGAAAAAGGGGGGGGGGGGGGGAGGGTGGAAAAACCAGGGGGCATTGCAAAACGGGATGGGGAGGGGGAAAAGGAGGGGGGGGGACGGACCAGGGGAAGGATCTGAGGGGGTGCGAGGTTCAGCCAGGAGGGTGGGCAATGTGATTTGCATTTGGTAAGTACAAACACACACAGCCCCGGGGAGAGGAGAGGAGCCACAATAGCTAGGGATGCCCCCGGGAGGCGTCCTGATGCCCTCCTAGAGAGGTGCCATTTGAATTTCGGCCTGGGAACAAGCAGGGTCAAGTGCTGAATATGCATCCTCCTCACCTCCTCCTCCTCCTCACATCCTGACCACCCGGGAGGAGCTGGGGAAGGACCCAAGGGGCAATCAGCAGCAAGGACCCCGGGCTCCCTGGTGTCCTGGGGGGAATTGGGAAGTGGTGTAATTAGTTGAAGGGTGCAAAGGGTGACAGGAAGGACAGGGGGGAGGAGGCAGCGCAGGGAGGATGCTCCGAGGAGGAGGTGGTGCAATCCACTCCTGACTGGGATTGTGGGATCTGCTGGACTGGAAGAGTCTCCCAGAGCCAGAGCAAGGCAGTTGGCATCAGAGGATGGATGCAGAGGGAGCAAGCCCGGCCACAGGGGCTGAGGGTCTCCAGCTGACTCTTTCTAACCCCAAGGAAACACAGAGCCCCTTCACCCCACCCAGGCTACCACAAGCACCTTCAGAGGGAAAAGAGGGGGAAACCAGGACCCTGACATCCCCCTCCAGTGCCTCCCAGTGCCAGTCAGCACACCCCTCTGCCAGAGAGATCCGTGCAAGAGGGCTTTTCTCCAACCCTCTACACCACCAGCTCTGAAGGGCAGACAGCCCCTCAGGACCCAAATAAACCTGGGCCAGGATGGTAGGAGCACCCCCAAAGCTGATGCAGAGCACCCCTCTGCAATCATTTGCAGCCCTCCCTCAAGCCTTTCTTTTGCCCCCCTCTTCACAGTGGGCGCTCTCCAGGCTGTGGTAGGCTGCTGTCCTTACCCTCAGCTTCACACCCCCTCGTGAGGGCTCCACCTGACTTCCCTGGCATTAGCCATTTTCCCCTGGCATTAGCCATTTTCCCTGGCATTAGCCATTTTCCCCTGGCATCTTGTGTGTGGCGTCCAGCAGGGAGCAACACACAATTCAAGATATGAATTTTAGGTGAAGCCATGAAGCCAGGAAGCCATTTTATGAGGTGAAATCACACAGATTCTCTACCTTTCTTACTGCAAACGTGGCAAGCTAAAAAACTGTTAATTGGTTCCACAGACTGTTCACACCATATTGATTGGTTAGTGACTATAACGAGTTCTGATCAACCTATCTTATAGCTAAACATCCTCAGTTTACCTTTAATGCCTAAAAGCATCCCCACACCTGCTGTTCTGACCCTCTTGTTATGGTTGGTTCCTAACATGTTCTGTTACTCCCAAATCCCTTCCCATAACTGCTCCTTGGTCAGGGCAGCCTGTACCCCTATCAGCAAGGCCTCTGTGTTTGGAGAATGGGATTATTGGGATCCTCTCAGCATGAGGAGCTTTTCCTGTCTCATGGGAACAGAAGAATATTGTCAAGGCCTAAATCTTGGGAGAAGCGAGCTAGGCCGCACGCAGGCCTGCTGTCTGCCCCGACACTTGAGGGTCTTTGTTTCTCTGGAAAGGAGGCCTCCCCAGAGCCGAATTCTCCCCAGCCACAGCAGAAGCCTTCCACTCTTCTGGTGCTGTGATCTGAGAGGTGGCTCTGTGGGTGTCTCATGAGCAGAAGCAAGCCACCCCTCTACGTGAGACCCGGGCAAAGGGGTCTGCTCTGAAGAGCCTCCTCTGGGTTACGGCTTGGCTCTTCTCCTGGGTTTGAAAGGAGCATCAAGGCTGTCGTTGGGTGTCACGAATGTGATAGTTCTCTGCTAGTTAACTTGGACAGTGAAGTCTGGAGAAGGGAGAGTGACTTTCATGGACTCTTTTGGCAGTGCTGTTAGGCACTCACTGATTTATTATCTCCTTTTCTTTACTCACTGAGGGATGCTGTGTCACCTATTCCAGGAGGATTAATTCTGAGCAAGGCCAACAAACTTGGTAATCAAGAGAGGGTTTTGTGGGAAGAATGACTGACTCTGTGTTCCAGAGGGCATTGAGGCATGCCTGCCCTGCAGCGTTGGATTGCAGGTTGGACCAGGCAGGATCTCCACCTGCCTTTGCTTGTGCCCTCCACAAAGAAAGCTGAGCCAGAGTGAGGAGAGAGCACAGGATGGGGCTGCTGCCTGGGGACTCGGTGTTGGTCAACATCTGTGCTGCTGTAAATACTTGGGGGATGTTGCTTTGACCTTTGGGATGGTTAGTGCCGACACTATCACACCACAAGACACCAGCATGAGTAAAGGGCTGTATTTAAGGAAAAACCCTTGCCTCTCTGTTCTCCTTTGCTTCTGGGGTGTTCAGCAATATCATCATGCCCTAAGGATGATAAATGGTAACAGGGATCGTCCTTAATGGGGATCTTCAGGGACAAGTCGATGTGAGTAACAGCCATGAGACCAGAGGGGGAATCAAGGGCATCGCTTGAAGGGCAGCTGTGGTGATGGCTGTGCAAGGGCAAGCAGACCTCCATCCCTTCTCCCAGGCTGAGCAGGCAGCATCCCTTCCTGCTCTGACCCCTGGATTTCATCAGATTACGCAATCAGAGGGGATGAATCCCAGAAACCACAGGGTTGTGGTATCCCTGCCACATCCATGGGTGCCAGGAGGAGCAGGGTGGCTGCATTTCTGAGACCCCCCAGCCCCCTCCACCTGCCTGTATTTCTCCCTCTTGCTTGTTCAAACCCACCCACGTTCAGTGCAGCATCCCAGGGGGTGCTCATGGGGGGCTTTTCCAGCTGCTTCCTCCCAGCGCAGAGAAGGCACTACAGCCACCTTGCCAAACCAGTAAACAGGAGTGTCTTCCCATTGTGCATCCCTGGGGACCCCAGGCATCCCTGGGATGGCAGTTAAAGTGGGGAGGGGGCTGCAGAGCTGTCTCCCTTCCAGAGCAGAAGCTGATGTGAGCCCATCCAACTGGGCTTTCCCAGGACCATTCTGCCCCCAGCCTGGAACTGGGGCTGTACAGATTTTGAGGACTTTCTCAGCTTGCATATGTGTCAGCTGTGAGCACTGTGCATGTGCTGTGTGGGGCAGCAAGGGATTTCCAGGCATGTTTCTGCCTGGCTGGAGCAGCACTCGCTCGCGTGCTGCTGGGTGACGTGCAGCAGCTCAGAAACACCTTCCAGGATGTAGCTGCAACGTGTTGGGGCTCCTGGGAAGCACCAGACAGGCCTCCTGGATGCTCACAGCCAGATGTTCTACACATGTGTGTTACAATTCGCTGTGGTGGGTGGATTTACCACCTGTATGTCAGAGCACGTGGGTGCTTTTCAGGTCTGGAAGTGGAAATGTTCTTACCCTCCAGAAGCTGAGGCTGGTCCCTTGGACACTGACTTCATGCTGGGGACTCCCAGCTTGCCAAAGCTCCCAGAACTCCCCGTGTCCAGGGGGATAATCACAGCTACCACCCCTTTAGCCTCCTGCTCGAGGCTCGCTGGGGTGTGAGGAGGGACTTGCAGGGTAATGATGCCTTCCAGAGGATTATTTTTAACCTGTGTTGAGAACATTAGCTCTGTAATTAGCAGGGGCTGCTGGAAAAGCAGTGTCCTGCCAGGCAGACCTCAGGCAGAAGGAGAACAACATGTGCAGGGACGTACAGTTTGCTAGGCTGAGGCTGAAGAGAAGTCTGTAGGTGATTCTGGTCACTAATCTTTATCAGTTCCATGCTCTGGGGGTGTAACTGGAACCTATTACTGACCAGTTGGCACAAGGGGTGATTAACTTCTACCAAGGAGCTTTGGGAGCTTCTGATCAGCTAACAGGTGGACCCACCTGGCTCTCAGAGGCAAAGCCTTCTCCATCTCAAAGGAAAAGAGGGCCTCACGTGGATTTCCTACTCTAGCTCAGCTGGTGAGCCAGGGCAGCCCCCTACTCAAGGCCCAGCCTGTGCTGCCTCCAACAATCTGGGTTAAAACTGCTTCACCCACCCCCCCAGTTCCAAGGGGGAAATCCCATGTTACATCCTCAGCCAACTCAGGATTACTTGGACAGCAAAGCTGTGATCCTGCCTGGCCCTAAGGGGGTGTGTGTTAAAGACTGAACCCAGATGCCCTGTGAAAGGATACCCCTGGTCCTTAAACCTTGGTGGCTGCAGGGGGAGATGATGCCTTAGGCTTACTGTAGCTTCTAACCACTGTATACCAGGGGGTAAGAGATGATGTTGAGTGGTATTGCTCTGGTGGAAGTGAACTGTCGGGGATGCTGAAGCATCTTCTGCCATCCAAGAAGGAAGGGCTGCAGATCCCTGGCTCTGTGCCACTTCCACTGATTAGGCTGTCCTGGTTCTGGCCAGGCCAGAGTCAACCTCCCCAAGCAGCCAGCCCAGGTGAGCTGAGTCAGCCCAGGCGAGCTGAGTCAGCCCAGGCGAGCTGAGTCAGCCCAGGTGAGCTGAGTCAGCCCAGGCGAGCTGAGTCAGCCCAGGCTCTTTCCGTCCTACCTGACATCACTCCCCCATAAAAGGGGCTGGTTGGGGAGGGGTGCTCCTGACTGCCTCCAGGACAGTCTGAGTGTGGCTGGGGTATCAGGTCAGTCCTCATGCTGTGCAGTGGGTCGGTAAGGTACTCTGTGTTATCACTGGGTGTGAGTGTAACTGGCTGTTATTGTTCTGTTTTCACGGTGCTTGTCAGTAGGCTGTCCTTGTCCTCCCACCATGGAGGGTCTGCCTCTTCTCCTCAGGGACTGAGCTGTGTGTGGTGCTCAGCCTCTCTTGGGGCTGAGCCACCACAAGACTAACCGGCTTTCCCCAAGCACAGTGGGGGTTCCTCGCCTCCTGCCCGGCGTGCTGGGCCGCAGGGGGGGTTCCTCACCTCCTGCCCGGCGTGCTGGGCCGCAGGGGGGGTTCCTCACCTCCTGCCCGGCGTGCTGGGCCGCAGGGGGGGTTCCTCACCTCCTGCCCGGCGTGCTGGGCCGCAGGGGGGGTTCCTCACCTCCTGCCCGGCGTGCTGGGCCGCAGGGGGGGTTCCTCACCTCCTGCCCGGCGTGCTGGGCCGCAGGGGGGGTTCCTCACCTCCTGCCCGACGTGCTGGGCCGCAGGGGGGGTTCCTCACCTCCTGCCCGGCGTGCTGGGCCGCAGGGGGGGTTCCTCACCTCCTGCCCGGCGTGCTGGGCCGCAGGGGGGGTTCCTCACCTCCTGCCCGGCGTGCTGGGCCGCAGGGGGGGTTCCTCACCTCCTGCCCGGCGTGCTGGGCCGCAGGGGGGGTTCCTCACCTCCTGCCCGGCGTGCTGGGCCGCAGGGGGGGTTCCTCACCTCCTGCCCGGCGTGCTGGGCCGCAGGGGGGGTTCCTCACCTCCTGCCCGGCGTGCTGGGCCGCAGGGGGGGTTCCTCACCTCCTGCCCGGCGTGCTGGACCAGAGGATGAGGCAGCCAGCTCCTGGCTCAGCTCACCCTGCTGTGGCCCACAGAGGGGGTGTGATGGGGGGGTGACCCCGCTGTGGGGTGCGTGGTGAAGGGGAGCCTAGCCCACAGCTCTTGTGGGGCTCCTAACCCCTTCCTGAGCTACCCCACATCGGCGTGAAGACCACAAACAGTCTCTCCTCAACCAGCTGACTCCTGGAGGCCGAGTGCTTCCAGCCGGCCCCGAGTTACTCCTGCGCCCCCCCTGCTTCCAAGGGGCCTGTGCCTGCCCACCCCTCCGTCCCTCGACGCCCAGCCATGGCATCTCACGCCCGCCCAGCCCGGGCAGGCCTCGGGAGGTGGGTCAGCACCCCGGGAGGGCTCTCCTCTCGCCTGTGCGGGGCAGCCGGGACTGAACCCGGCCTCTCCCAGCAGGCCCCGGCGCGGGGCCCTGCCCGCACAGCTGAGGCCGGACCCGCTCCCTCCGTGCCCGAGGCGCTGAGCCCAGAGCTCCGCCCGGCCCCCCCAGCCCCGCCGCCCTCCCCAGCGCGGCGGAAAGGGCCGAGCCTCTCCCGGCCGCTCCGGAAGCGGTTCGCGGGCGGCTCCTTCCCGGCCCAGCATGGCGGAGGGGGCCGGCACGGCCCCGCGGCTGGCCGAGCTGCTGGCGGTGGGCCGGCGGCTCTGGGAGGAGGTGGAGAGCGGCGCCGAGCCGTCCTCGGGGGCTCCAGCCGTGCAGGAGAAGGTGCGGCAGGGGCTGGACGCGCTGCAGCAGGCGGCCGCCATGGTGGCTCAGCTGGACCTGTTCAGGTGAGAGGAGGGGGGAGCCGGGCTGGCGGCGGGGCCTGGGGCCGGGTCCTGCTCAGGGGAGGGGGGACGAGGGGAGAGCCGGGCCTGGGGCCGGGTCCTGAGTCTGCTCAGGGGAGAGGAGGGGGGGGCCGGGCCCCGAGTCCGCTTGGGGGGATGCCGGGCCCGGGGCCGGGCCCCGAGTCCGCTCAGGGGAGGGGAGGGGGGAGCCAGGCCGGCGGCGGGGCCTGGGGCCGGGTCTTGCTCAGGGGAGGGGAGGCAAGGGGAGAGCCGGGCCCGGGGCCGGCTCCCGAGTCCGCTCAGGGGAGAGCTGGGCCGGCGGTGGGGCCTGGGCCCTGGGCCCGGGTCTTGCTCAGGGGAGGGGGGACGAGGGGAGAGCCGGGCCTGGGCCCGCATCCTGGGCCCGGGTCCTGAGTCTGTTTAGGGGAGAGGAGGGGGGAGCCGCACCGGCGGCCGGGCTCCGGCCTTGTTCAGGGGAGGGGAAAGGAGGGGAGAGCCGGGCCTGGGGCCGGGTCCTGAGCCTGTTCAGGGGAGGGGAGGGGGGAGCCGCTCGGGGGCCCTGGGGCTCCGTGCGGAGGGGCTCTCCGCGGCGGGTTGGGCTGTGCCCAGTCAGAATGGATCGGAACGGGAGCAGGCCGGCTTGTCTCTGCCCTCTGCAGCGAGAACGAGGAGCTGGAGGAGATCGCCTCGGCCGACCTGAAGTACCTGCTGCTCCCTGCTTTGCTGGGGGCCCTGACGCTGAAGCAGGTCAACCTGAGCAGGAGGCTGGAGCACCTGGAGAGCGCTCGGGCTCACTTCTGGCGCTTCCTCAAGCTCTGCAAGAGCTACGGGCTGGGCAGCTTCCACCTGCCTGCTGCTGCCACCGGGACCCCGGGAGAGGAAGATGCTGAGAGCCCATCCCCAGGGCGTCCTGCTGCTGCCCAGCCCAGCCTGGTGGCCATGGCGTCCAGTCGGCAGGCCAAAATCGAAAGGTGGGTTATCACTTCATGGTGGTTAAAGGCTTTGGGGAATCAGTTTAAGAGAAGGGTTGCACCTCGGGCAGGGTGAGACCATACAGAGAAGGACTGTTAGGAAAGAGCTGGCTCCCTTGGTACTGGGGCACGTTAATTGTTGAACATTCATTTTAGGGCACACACTGTGCCTTGACAATGTTGGGCTGGGCACAGGTCAGAGAGATGCTCTTCTGTCCTCAGTTTCTGGTCTTTGCTGCACAGAAGTGCAGGGGACAGGAGATGGGACAAGGGGCAATGGACTCAAGATGCCCCAGGGCAGAGTCAGCTCAGATGGGAGGGAAAAGTTCTTCCTTGGCAGAGTTGTGGGGCTGTGGCACAGGCTGCCCAGGGAGGGGCTGAGTCACCCCTGGGGGTGTTTAACAGAGGGGAGATGAGGTGCTCAGGGATCTGGTTTAGCACAGGTCAGGAACAGTTGGACTCGATCTTAAAGGGCTTTTCCAACCTGGTGTTTCTGTGAAGCTCCTACGATTACTTCTTTAGTCACTGCTGAATGCATAAAGCCACTCATGCTGGAAGCTTCCTACTAACATGCTTATTAGATCTCTGAAGGTGAGGCTGTTGATGCCTCTCTGTCACGCTGTAGTCGGGCTGTCCTTGTCATAGGTGGTAGCACTGGAAGGCCTGAGCTGGGCTGACGAGCTGTTTGGGTTGCACCAGGACAAAACCATGACTGATGTTCCAGCAAGTAGCCTGGCTGAGATGAGTTTGGGGTGCCAGCTACAGCAGGGCCTTTGGGGCCAGCTCAGCAAAGCCTTCTCAGCACAGGCTGTGTGTCAGGAGGCTGGGCTGTGCATTGTCCCTGGGTGAGCTGTGTTGGTGTGTAGGGAGGGCGTTGGTTGTGCCTGAACTCCCCGCTCTGAGCGCTGGTGTCTGTGCTGTGACTCCTTCCCTGTGGAGGCAAGCAGGAGGTACTGGCACTGTGAGTTCTGTTGCAGGCAGGTTGCTACTTGATCCAGGCAAGATGCTGCAGTTGTATTTGCTTCCAGTAAAATACAGGGGCTGTGTGGACAGGAGATTCCTAGGAAGAACTGTGTCACCACACCAGCTCCAGGCCTCAGGTGTGGGACACAAGGGGACACGGGCAGCCTCTTCTCAGTGTCTGTGGGGACAGGACAAGGGGCAATGGCTGCAAGTTGGAGCACAGGGAGTTCCATCCCAACCTGGGGAAGAACTTTTCCCCAGTGAGTGTGAGGGAGCCCTGGGACAGGCTGCCCAGGGGGTGTGGAGTCTCCTTCTCTGGAGAGATTCCAGCCCTGTCTGGACACCGACCTGTGTGCCCTGTCCTAGGGACCCTGCTTTGGCAGGGGGCTGGACCCCAGGGGCTCTGGGGGGCCCTTCCCACCCCATGAGTCTGTGATCCCTCACATCCTTAGCTGCTGTTAGCCTTGCTGTCTGAATGAGCACACGAGCTGATGTCTTGGAGAGCAGTTTGGGGTTGCAGTGACCAGCTGAAGAGAACTTAACTTGCTGTGGAGTGTAAAGCAGGATTGGGGTGGCTTGGTGTGTTTTCCTGCAGGGCCGGGCAGTCAGGAGCCCAGCCCATTCAGATGTGGGTTTTGGGGTTCTTATTGTGTTTGGGTTTCAGGGTGACTCTTTCATGCTCCAAGTATGAGCTGCTGGTGCTCCTCCTCTTAATGGATGCTTTTCCTGCAAGTCTCTGCTTTGCTTCTCCAGAGCTCAGTGGTGAAATGAGCAGGTCTACCTCGTGCAAGGAGGTTTGTCAGAGACCTGAGGAGCTTTATGAGCACCCATGATTTCTGTGTCCTGATGGTCAGCAACTGGCACCTCTGTGTCAGCAGTTAAAGGGGCTGGGGACAGGAGGTGGCTCTCTTAACTGTGTTGGGTTGAAATTTCAAGCAGCAGGAAAGTGTTTCATGCAGAAAACACTCTGTCTGGGCTGGGCTAGAGAAAGGTTGTTTAATGATCTCGTTTTTGCTCTCCCTGAGGTAGGTACAAGCAGAAGAAGGAGCTGGAGAACAGGTTGGCCTCCATGAGAACCTTTGTGGAGAGTGGGCAAGCAGATGAGGATCAGACACGGGAATTTTACATCCTGCAAATCCAGAAATGGATCAACACCAGCCTGGAGGAGGTGGAGAGTATTGACCAAGAAATGGTGATCCTGAGGAGCAGGGCTACAGCAAAGCAGGTAGGAGAGACCTTGTGCAGCAGCTCCTGTGGCCTGGTGATAGTTAGACCCCATGATAGGCACGTGTGTGGGTAAAGGAACCTCAAAGGAGCTCAGTAGCAGAGCTTTGTAAAGTTTGCTTGACTGAAATGTGGTTGAGTCACAGCACAGGCAGGTGGGGCTTGGTTTAATTCTGAAGGGGCAGTGGTCTGATTTTTGGGTTGGGCACTGTCCAGCACTATGGTGTGTGGCAGACAGTCAGATGCTTGAGCACTGAATGTCAGAGCCAACCCTGTCTGTGCTGGTTGGCTTTGTTGGGTGAAAGCAGAGGCTTTTCCCCACTCTGCTGGGTTCTGCCAGCCCCTTAACTCTGAAGAATTAAGCACCTTTGTAAATCAGAACAACCACCTTGTGAATTCTTTCAAGCCTGAGGTTCTGGCCTACAGAATCACAAGGTTGGAAAAGCCCTTTGAGATCATCAACCATCCCTGTCCTGTGCTGACCCAGATCCCTGAGCACCTCATCTCCCCTCTGTTAAACACCCCCAGGGGGTGACTCAGCCCCTCCCTGGGCAGCCTGTGCCACAGCCCCACAGCTCTGCCAGGGAAGAACTTTGCCCTCCCAGCTGAGCTGCCCCTGCCCTGGGGCAGCTTGAGCCCATTGCCCCTTGTCCCATCTCCTGTCCCCTGGCTGCAGAGACCATCCCCCACCTCTCTGCACCCTCCTGGCAGGGCAGGGGAGGTGGATGGGGAGAAGGTCTCCCCTCAGCCTCCTCTTCTCCAGGCTGAGCACCCCCAGCTCCCTCAGCTGCTCCTCAGAGGATTTGCCCTCCAGCCCCTTCCCCAGCCTGGTTGCCCTTCTATGGACTGGCTCCAGGACCTCCATGTTCTTCTGATGGGGAGGAGCCCAGAACTGGACCCAGCACTCAGGGTGCAGCCTCCCCAGTGAGAACAACAAAGTGTCCAGATGTTACAGAAAGAAGTGCTTGTTCTGAGTGCTGAAAGCTGCTCACAGGCCTGCTCACAGTGCAGAATAGTGTCTGTGGGCTTCCTGTTCCTCCCCAAAAATGCCTGCCTGGAAATAACACCATCATGAGGTGCTGCTGTGGGCTGTAGCCTGGCTTTGTCGGCATGGCTGGTTGTGCAGTTCCTTCCTGGTGTTGCAGAGCTCTGCTCTGCTGTGGTGCCTTGGGTGATATCATTGGGAATGAGCCCCTCTTGCTTCAGAACACACTGCCTTTGATCCCCAGGAAAAAATAAGCTGTATTTCATGCTTTGATCTGAGCTGATCTGGTTTAGCTCTGTCAGCTCTCCCCTTTGATCAGAGCGAGTGAAACAAAGGCACAAAGAGAAGTGATTTGTAGACACTCACTGACTGACTTCACGATTTCAACTGGATTCAGGCCTGAATTATCCCTCTTGGGACGTTGCTCTGACAGCAGGGGTGTTTCCCAATAACTTGTCTGGGGTGGGAAGCTGACAAAGGGGGTTCTCCTCTACGGGATTATCTTGTGACTATTGTTTGCCTCTGCAGCCCTCAGCACCACCACACGCAGCGTCTCGGCAAGTCAGGGCTCCAATGAAACCTTTCATTCTCACCAGGGATGCTGCTCAGGCAAAGTATGCTGCTTTCTGATTGATTTCTGATCACTCTTGATTCTTTAGACTGAGGTGTGATGCTGTTTATTCCTGGTGGGGTGCAGAAGAGGGGGTTTTCTTGCCCAGATACCTTAGGTGGTTTATGTTTTACCACATGCCTGCTGTTTGGTGAGCTGTGGGTCTGCCCCTCCAGCCACTCCATGATGGAACAGGATTGTTCTCTGCTCCTAAAATAAGATCCCAGCAGTGAAAAGCACCTGCTCTCTCTTGAGCCAGTGTAAACACCATGAGACTTCCATGAATTCAGAGGAGTCATCCTGGGGCCTGGGAAGGTGGGATACCTGCCAGGAACTCCTCACTCACAGTATACGGGTTTTAACTGGGAGGCTTCCCTAGAGGATTGGGATCTTTGGGGCACTCTGAGATTCTTGTGAGGAATATGGCAGCAAACCCACAAAATGGGATAGAGACCAGATTCCTTGTCATGCTCTTGATACCCTCTGCCTTCCATACATTTATTTAGCCAAGCCATGCCTTGTCTGATTCCCAGGGCTCTCCTTGGCAAGCTGTGCTAGCACAGTGTTCCCCTGTGGGCTGGAGAAGTGAGTCAAGGTTTTAGGGCTAGAAAGTCCTCTCCAAACTAGTGGCACCAACTCCTTAAGTGCCATAGCCCCCAGGTTGCTGACAGCTCTGTGGCTGATGGCCCAGGCTGTGGAAACAGGTTTGTTCTCAAGCCCTCCTTGGTAGCACTGTATTGTTAGTGTGGGTGGGATTATGCAGTCAGTCTGGGCAGGGCTGGCTGTTGCCCCTGGTTGGCAGGTGATGTGAGGTGCCTTCTCTGACTGTCTCTCTTCCCACAGAGTGTTTGGTGCTGGGTATCCCGGGCTGCCGACTGTGACTGTGGATGACTGGTACGAGCAGCGCAGAAGGCAGGGGCTTGTATCTGCTCAGGGGGCACCTCAGAGGACCCCAGGTATGGACTGGCCAAGCCACAGGGAGTTCAGGAGGCCTCTTGATGGGGGGATGGTAAATGGGGATGTGTTTGGGGTGTAGAACCCCCACCAGCTGAGTTTATCAGGCTGGGAGAACAACTGGGTTGCTCTTTGGCAAGTCCTGTTTGCTGTCCAGACCAGCTCCTGGCAGGGCTTCTGTTTGGGGATCTTTCCCTGCCCCTCACTCCTGTCCCTGACCTTCAGCAGGTATAACTGATGAAGACTTGCAGCAGCAAGAGAAAAAAGAGGAGAAGGATGATGAGGAAGCTCTTCAGAAAGCTCGGAACTGGGACGACTGGAAAGATACACACCCAAGAGGCTACGGCAACCGGCAGAACATGGGCTGATGCTCTCCCTGCAAGAGGGAGCAAGTAAGGACTGTGTCCTGGAGCTGTAGGAGCACATATGCTGTACATATGGGGAGGTATCTGGCTTCTCTGGGACACACTGGAGCCTGAGGAGTGACTGTGACACCTTGCTTTGGTTGACATGACCTGTTGGGCTGAGCACACGGGTCCTGTGCAGCGGCAGCGCAAAGCTCCTGTCCGGTGGAGCTCTTTCCATGGGGTCAGGCTGCCTCTGCTCCCCCAGCCAGAGGGAGCCCTTGAAAGGGAAGTACATCAATTTGGAAACTGCTCTTTGTATCGTGGGTGGATGTATTTATTTTTTTTCCTCTATATTTTAAGCAAAATAAAATCTCTCATGCTGCCTAGTTCTTGCTGTGAAAGTCCCTCACTCCTCTTCCACCAGAGCAGGTCTGGGAGGCTGGTTTCCAGCTACCAAAGGAGCTGAGGATGGGAAGTAGGGGATATCAGCCTGCTGTTTGCTTTTTCCCTGAGGCTTCTGAATGTGCCAGCTCACAGTGCAACCCTCAGCTTGGCAGTGAGGTCTGTATGCAGCCAGGGGGATTGGTAGCCCTTCCACAAGCTCATCCCACCGTTCCTTCCTGAGCAGATGCTGTATTTAAAAGCAAAGCTGGGTGCTGGTCATCAGTGTGTGTTAAAATCTGCTTCCAGAATAACCCCAAAGGGGTGAGAACCTTGTCTTGGACCCCTCTGAAGGCATCTGGAATAGCTGCTGGCACTACCCCTGAGCTGAGTGAGAAGAGGGCAGGATTCCCCTGCTGAACCTGGTGGCATTGCCCAGTGCAGCAGTGAGGAGTTGTGGCTGGAAGCTCTGGGGTTGCCCTGTGTGGGCTGGCAACTCTCCTGTTGTTCTAAACCTGTTGCAAGTTGGGATTAAGAAGAACCCCCTAAAGCATTGCTGCTGCCTGTGGTGTGGTGGTGTGCTGTGTGCTGCCTTCACAGAACCCCAGAATGGTTTGGGGTGGAAGGGACTGTGAAGATCATCCAGTCCCAACCCCCTCTGGGTCAGCACAGCAGAGTGTCCCCTTACTCTGGGGACAGAGGGGTTTGAAAGAATTGGGGGCTTCTGTTTCTGTGATGTGGGCACTCCCAAGGGGCTGGCTAGGCAGTGGGGGAGCCTGGATGTTGGACATAGCAGCCTCAGCTCCTCCTGCTTCCCCAGTGGGTGCTGCTGCGCCCTTCTTCCCAGGCACTGAGTCACTGCAGTCTGCAACTGCAGACAGGAGGGTTTGTGGGCTCCTGGGTTCCAAACCTCTCTGGTGAGGACGTGGTTTTTACGTTAACCACAGTGCTGTCCTGTAGGTGTATTTACCCCCCTGCCTTTGATGCTCTTCCCAGAGAGTGCTCCTGCAGAGGTACAGCCAGAGGAGGAGCTCCTGTGCCTCAGTGGGCTTTGCTGTTCCTTTGGCTGTTGGCCTGGAGCCCCATCTCGATCCTGCTGGTCTGCCACTCTTCTCTCCTCCTCCCTTTTTCTCCCAGTCTTCCTGGGCTGCCCTGCAGAGATAACCCACCCCAGTGCCCCTCTTAGAGAGGATGCTGGAGCTGATGCTCAGGGCTTGCCTGGTGGGCAGTGGGAGCTTCGGGGTGACGTTTTGGGGCGGTGCTCAGGGGAGTCACACCAGGAGAGCATGACAGGGGTTTGTGAAATACCCAAAGCGTGGACGGTACCATTCCCAGGGGAAGGTGCTTCCCTCTGAGCCCCCTCCAGTGCCAGCAGCAGTGCCCTTCCAAGGAGCAACACCCACCCTCCTCACCACCAGCTCCTCCTCGCTCAGCACAGCTCCTCATCCTCCTGAGGACCATCAGCTCCTCTTGCTCCTCAACCTGTGGCCAGAGCAAGTCTGCCCCCCTCTGCAGCAGACAGTTTACCTTGGGTCAGCTGGTTGGAGCAGCCAGATACACAATCAATCACCCTCCCTCCGGTATTTCCAAACTGGCCCTTTAACCTGCTGCACCAGCCCAGAGCTCCTGGCCACCATGAAAACCATCATCGCAGCCTGTTCCCAAAACCTCAGCGGTAAGACACTTCCAAAGCCTCTTGGGATGGCTTCTGATGTGAGGAGCTGCTCCTCGGGCAACTAGCGCTCGTTAGGCGCTATTGTCTGATTGCTCTGGGCTGCTTGGGGGGAGAGGGAGGTGTTGGGAGCGATTTGGGGTTAGTTTTGGGGCACCAGAGGAAAACATAGGGTTGCTCAACAGGAATGAAACTCCTGACAATGGGTTTGGTAATGTTCCTCCTGCAAGATGCTTCGGAGCAGCTGCACGTTCCCCTTTGTCTTTTCCTTGCTGCCCCAGGGCTGCAGAGTCCCCAAATTTCTGGGTTTGAAGAAGACCCTGTCACCACGGGGGAGGGGGGGGGGGGGCCGGCAGCGCAGCCCCTGGGCTGTCTCCACCGCTTGTCTGTGGTCTGGATGTTGCTGGAACATTTTTGGGGGGAGCTGGGGGAAAGGAACTAAAAAAAGCAGCTGGTGGGTAGGCACAAATGTGGCAGGCAGAGCTCCCTGCCCTCCCTGGGAAAGGCTTTGGGGAGATGCTAATGGCAGGGCTGGGCTGGTGGGGATGTCTCTCTGGGCAGGAGAGGTTGCTTAAAGCATGGCAAGCTGCTCTGCACAGAGGGAGGGGAGGGAAGCAATCCTTGGTCCTAGCGATGGCTCCAGTGTTTCATTGATTTCAGCCATCCCATTCATGATTTGGAGTGAGCTGGGAAGAGTTGAGCCTCCCCCAGTCCCCCCCAGTGCGGGGTTTGGTGGTTCTCCTCTGACCCTGAGGGTCCCCAGCCTGGGCAGCCATGGGGACAGGTCTGTGCCTGTCTCACCCTGAGCATCTCTCTGCCTGGCCAGCATGCTGAATTGGGGCTGTTTCCCCCCCCAAAACAAGGCTCTTGTGACACAAGAGCTGCAGCCAGAGCAGGGGCCAGGCTGGGTGGTCTCTCACAGGAGACCTTTGGCCGAGGGCAGTGGGACGGGTGCCTTGGGCCCATTTCGGGGATGAGGAATGGGGCTGAGCCTGGAGTTTGGATCCTGGCACCCATCCCAGAGTGGTTAATGGTTCACCAAGGTTGGCTGGAGGGAAGGGGGTGGCAGGGGGGGTGGAGTGGCCTGGGTGCTGCTGGGCTGTCCCGTGGGGGAGGCAAGGCTCGGTGGGGATAGCCTGGCTCAGCCCCTGGCTGCTGTCCTTGGCGCTTGCTGGGGGGTGGATGTTGCCCTGCACCTCCTGGCTGAGAGAACCCCCAATTCTGAACCTGCCAAAGAGGGCACAGGAGAGGTCCTGGCCTTCTGGGACCTCAGCATGGGACAGGACGTGCTGCTGTCCTTGGCTCTGCTGGTGTGAGCTGGACTGACGGACACGTCTGTGCTTGGGGGTGCCCAGCCTGCCAGCTGCCCCCTGCCCCCTCTGGTTTCCCAGGGCCACCTCCTGGCACGGTCCAGAGCTCTCTGGGGCTGAGCATCCCTCACCCCATCCTTCCTCACTCAACTGCTTCATCCTTCCCTCCACCTTGTCCCTGTACCCCAACCCCGGCAGCCATGGGTATCACTGGAGCGGGACCCCCCTGGCTAGCTGGGACAGCAGTTAAGTAGCCCACGCTGTTTTGGGCTGGGTGCCATGTCCCTCCCTGCAGGCAGCCGTGCCAGCATCCAGACCGCCCTGCGCACCCTGCTCGCAGCGCCCTGGCCCTCGCAGCGAGACATCCGCTCCTGGCTCCAGCTCCTGGCTGTCCTGCAGTGGGTGCTCAGCTTCCTGCTGCTGGGTGAGTAGGGGGCTAGGGAGGGCTGGGGGTCCCACTGAGGGGGGTGCTCAGCTGCTCACCGCCCTCCCTGGCTCCCACAGGGACTGTCAGCCTGCTGCTCCTCATCTACCTGGTGTTCACCAGCTTCTGGCCCATCTCTGCGCTCTACCTGGCCTGGATCATCTTTGACTGGGACACGCCAGAGAAAGGTGGGGATGGGCACAGCCTCCCCCTTCTTCCAGCTTTGCAGCAGGATGGGGTGCAGGGTCCCCCCCTTTTCTCTGGGTCCATCCCAGCATGGAAAACAGGGAGCACCACATCCTACCTGCTCTCTCCCTCCTTTCCCTCACCATCATCACCGTGGTGGGAAAGGGGATGCAGCAGGTCCTCAGGGAGCGTTTCCCTTGGGTCCTGCTCCCTGCTGGGTCGGGGGTCACCTCCTGTGGTCCCTCCTGGTTTGCAGGTGGCCGGAGGCTGCCGTGCCTGCGGCGATGGCCCGTCTGGAGGCACTTTCGGGACTATTTCCCTGTGAAGGTACAGTGTGGGGAGCAGGGGTGCTGGGGTGGGATGTCCACGCAGGTAGTAGTTGGTGGTACCCCCCCCAAAAGGATGTGCCACTGTTATGCCCCCACGATGCCCCTGTCCCTGTTATGCCCCCACGATGCCCCTGTCCCTGTTATGCCCCCACGATGCCCCTGTCCCCCCGCAGCTGGTGAAGACACACGACCTGTCTCCCAACCACAACTACATCATCGGCTCCCACCCCCACGGCATCCTCTGCGTCGGCGCCTTCTGCAACTTCATCACGGGCTCAACGGGCTTTGGGGAGATGTTCCCAGGCATCCGGCCCTTCCTCACCACCCTGGCCGGCAACTTCCGCCTGCCTGTCTTCAGGGAGTACCTGATGAGTGGAGGTGAGGGGCAGCAGGGTGCCAGCTGCCCACCCCTCAGGGCCTGGCTTGGGCTGAGCGGGTGCCCTGGGGCTGCATCCCTGGCCCACCCTGCTCCTGCTGCCACTTTGGGGGTCCAGGGTGGGAAACCCCTGACTGACGGTCTGTGCTCCCCAAGAGTGGGCAGGGGAGAGGTGGTGCTCTGCCTGCACCCTGCCTGCACCCTGCCTGCACCCTGCCTGCAACCTGCCTGCACTGCAGCATCTCCTTGCTTTGCACCCGGCTCATCATACTCTGCTCATCACACCCTGCCAGCACCTTCTCTCCCACACCCTGCTCATCACACCCTGCCCGCACTCTGCCTCCCGCACCCCTCCCGCACGGCTGGTAGCCCGAGGGCTGCGAGCAGGAGGGGGCGCCCTTGCGCTGTCCTCTACACATGGTCCTTGTGTGGTCCCTACATGGTCGTTACACCGTCCTTACATGGTCCCTGCGTGGTCTTTGTATGGTCCCTGCATGATCCTGCACATGGTCCCTGCACAATCCTTACATTGTCCTTGTATGGTTCTTGCATGGTGCCTGCACATGGTCCCTGTATGGTCCTTGCATGGTCCCTGTGTGGTCCCTGTGTGGCTCTTGCATGGTGCCTCCACATGGTCCTTGCATGGTCTCTGCATGATCCTTACATCGTCCTCATATGGTCCTTATGTGGTCCCTGCATGATCCTTTCATGGTCCCTGCATGGTCCTTACATCGTGCTTGTGTGGTCCCTGCATGGTCCCTGCACGGTCCCTGCACAGCCCCCCCCAGGCAGAGTCCCAGGTGGGGTCCCTGCCCCCCCCGGCGCTGTCCCGCCGCACAGGCGTTGCGTTGTGCCGCAGGGCTGTGCCCGGTGACACGCCGTGCCATCGGGTACCTGCTGTCCAAGAACGGCACCGGCAACGCGGTGGCCATCGTCATCGGCGGCGCGGCCGAGTCGCTCTCCTGCAGCCCCGGCGTCACCACGCTCATCCTGAAGAACCGCAAGGGCTTCGTCCGCATGGCCCTGCAGCACGGGTGGGTGACGGGCACCGCCGGCCTGGGGCGCGGGGGTGCTGGCCCCCCATCACCGCCCGCCGTGTCCCCTCCACAGGGCCTACCTCGTCCCCTCCTTCTCCTTCGGGGAGAACGACCTCTTCCGCCAGGTGGTCTTTGAGGAGGGCAGCTGGATGAGGAGCATCCAGCAGCGCTTCCAGAAGATGATGGGCTTCGCTCCCTGCGTCTTCTACGGACGGGGTCTCACCTCCGTACGGTCCCGGGGCTTCCTCCCGTACGCCAGACCCATCACCACTGTGGGTGAGCATCGCTCCCCGCCCATCACTCCCCGCCCATCACACCCTGCCCATCACTCCCCGCCCATCACACCCTGCCTGCACCCTGCCCATCACACCCTGCCCATCACACCCTGCCCATCACGCCCCGCCCATCACGCCCCGCCCATCACGCCCCGCCCATCACACCCTGCCCATCATGCCCCACCCATCACACCCCACCCATCACACCCTGCCCATCACACCCTGCCCATCACGCCCCGCCCATCACGCCCCGCCCATCACACCCCTTCCATCACACCTCTTCCATCACACCCCACCCATCACACCCTGCCTGCACCCTGCCCATCACACCCTGCCATCACACCCTGCCCATCACGCCCCGCCCATCACGCCCCGCCCATCACACCCCTTCCATCACACCCCTTCCATCACACCCCACCCATCATGCCCCACCCATCACACCCCGCCCATCACACCCTGACAGCACCCCGCCCATCCTGCCCCATCCATCCTGCCCCGCCCATCACACTCTGCTCATCACACTCAGCCTACACCATGCCCATCACACCCTGCCTCCTACATCCATCACACCCTGCCTGTACCCTCCCTCCTGCACCCTGCCCATCACACCCTGTCCATCACACCCCGCCCATCACGCCCCGTCCATCACACTCTGCCCATCACACCCTGCCCATCACACCCTGCCTCCTGCATCCATCACACCCTGCCTCCTGCATCCACCACACCCTGCCTGTACCCTCCCTCCTGCACCCTGCCCATCACACCCTGCCTCCAGCACCCTGCCTGCAGCACCCTGCCTCCCACACCCTACCCACAACCCTCCCACCCTGCCCACCCACCAAAAAGGCAGAGGGGTGGAGGAAGAGGGCACCCCACAATGGGGGGGCGTTGGAAGGTGAGCAGCTCTCAGCCGATGTTCCCCCAAAGAGCCGAGCATGTCCCCCACCCCCAGCCTGACCTTCCTCCCCACCCCTGGCAGTGGGAGAGCCGGTGGCGGTGCCCAAGATCGAGGACCCGAGCTGCGAGGTGGTGGACAGGTACCACGAGCTGTACGTCCGCTCCCTGCTCAAGCTCTTCAACGACAACAAGACCAAGTACGGGCTGTCGGAGGCGGACGAGCTGCGCATCCTCTGAGCCCAGACGGCGCCGGAGGCCAGGTCCTGGCTCACACGGGCACTTGGCTCTTGTGGGTGAGGATTTCAGCCGGCCTGGCACTGGGAACACGTGGGGGACGGTCCCTGCTCCAGCACCCTGCTCCTCCGGCTGGGCAGGATTGGGAAAGGGTGCCCCTTGGAAGGGGTTCGGAGGGGCTGTGGGTGACACAGCCGTCCGCTGAGGATGTGGGACTGATGTGGGGGGAGGGGGGGGGCTGGCATGAGGCTGGGGGACAGCGATGGGCACAGTCCCTCCGAGACAACATGAACTGAGAGTGGGGTGTCACTGGAGGAGGGAACAAGAAAGGCTTTTTGGGGTGATGTCCTGACGGCACGTGGGACCAGGCTGGGGAGACATTCCCTGGGGTGGGGGGGGATGCACACACACTTTTGGACTTAGGGACCCATGGAAGTGGCCTCAGCCAGGACCACATGGCCCTGGGCAAGGGGTGGGTGCTGCTCTGGCCCCCAGTGAGCCTTTCCCACCACCTCTGTGCCCAATACAGAATTCCAAACCCCCGACGCTGCCTGCATGTGCTGGGGGGGGGGAGGGAGGGACACATGCTGCCTGCATGTGCTGGGGGGAGCAGGGGTAGGACAGGACCACTCATGTCACAGCCATACCCCCATACTCCCCATGCCACCAGCCCCTGTCCCCTCCCTGGCATTCCCACTGCTGGGATTTGGTGGGGAGCCCTGCCCTGCTCAGGTGCAACCGAGCAGCTCCTGGGTCCACCTGGGCCCTGTTGGATATAATGGGAGGTGAGGGGCTGCAGCTGCTCTTTACTGGTTTAACTGGGTGGAGGAGGGATGCTTCCTCCCACCTCGGCTTCTGCGGTGAGTGAGGGGCTCTCTGGGTATTGCTGTCCCATGGGATGGGGGTGCAACCCTGGGGACCCTCTCCTTCCCTGGGTGACCCAGGATGGGCTGTGTGGGGTTGGTGCCCTGTGGCTGGGAAGGGGGGAGCACAGACACCCTGATGGGGTTGTGGACATGTGTTGGGGGGTGATGGGGGCAGCCCCTCCCAGGGCTCCCCATGGTGGGGGCAGCCCTGTCCCAGCCCTGCTCTGGCTGGCATGGGAGCGGCGTGGTGCCACCTCCGTGCGCTCCTCCACGCAGGGACACGCTCAAACAACAGGGCGGGTAAACACTGGGAAAGCAAACACCCATAAAGGCACAGTCCTGGGGACCCTCCCAGCACCGCGGGTGTCACCGCTCCAGCCCCCCACCCCGAACCTGCCCCAGTGCTGGGTGGCTCTGCCTGTCTTGCCCCACTTCCCGCTGCGATGGGGAGGAGCAGTCTGGATGCAGAGTGAGGGGAAGGGGTTTTATTGGGGATGGTGGGCAGCGAGTGCCCTGTGCTGTGTCCCTCCCCACCTCCCTGAGGCCAGCAGTGTGACAGGCACAGCTCGAGGGGACCCAGCACCAGCTCCATCCCCCGGGTTCAGCCTGGTCCCTGCACAGTGCTGATGAGCAGGCTGGAAGAGCTGCACACTCCTGGGGAAGGACGGACCCGTGTCACTTCTCCTCAGGGACCGGTCAGCCCCCTGTGTGTCCCTGGGAGCATCCTGGGGTGTTGGCCATCCCAAAACAGCTTCCTTGGCGTCATTCCCATGGGAAGGTGGCTGTCCTGCCCCAAGCAGCATCCTCCCAGGGCAAAGCCTGGGACAAGTCCAGTGGCCACCCATCCTCAGCCCTGCTGCCCCTACGGGCAGGTTTGGTGACCTGGGGGTGCTGGGTGCCCACACAGAGCCCAGAGGGGCTGCGACTCATTGAGACTGAGGGCAAGGTTACTGTAACCACCCCCCAAATCGGCCTCTCAGCACCCACCTCCGTTCCGTGCTGTCCCATGGGGGTCAGGGGTGGATGCCAGCCATGGGATTGTCCATGGAAGGGGACACCAGGGCCAGGTCACAGGTGGGCATGGGGCGCAGGCGCTGGGCCGGCCCCCGGCGTAGCCGCCCCCGGTACTTGTCCCCAACCATGAAGTACAAGATGGGGTCGAGGCAGCTGTTGATGCTGGCCAGCGGCCGCGTGATCTTGTAGGTGAAGTTGATGATGTTGAGGGTCTGGCAGTCGGCTTGGAAGTAGCGGGAGGTGTAGTAGATGGTCCGGGTGATGTGGAAGGGCACGAAGCAGATGGCGAAGACGGCGAGGACGATGGCGATCATCTTGATGGAGCGTTTCTTGTAGGAGGGCATGCGGGGGCTGGGGCTGGAGAAGCTGGACTTGCCCAGTCTCTTGGCCATCAGGCAGTAGCACAGGACGATCACCAGGAAGGGGACCCCAAAAAGGAGGGCCATGACGGAGGAACTGTAGTGCACGTAGTTGTCGAACTCCTCGGGCTTGGTGGTGTCGTGGCACAGGGTGCTGTTGCCCCTGGAGCTGGTGGTGACAAAGATGAGGTTGGGGATGAGGCAGATGGTGACAATAAGCCAGGCGACCACGCAAATGATGCGGGCGTGCTTGGTCTTCACCCACTTCAGGGAGCGGATGGGGTGGCAGATGCCCATGTAGCGGTGGACGCTAATGCACGTGAGGAAGAGGATGCTGCTGTAGAGGTTGGCGTAGAAGAGGAAGCGCACGATCTTGCAGAGCCACTTCCCAAAGGGCCAGTTGTTACGGTCGGCGTAATAATAGACCAGGGTGGGGAGGGAGAGGACGTAGAGTGTGTCAGAGACAGCCAGGTTGAACATGTAGGTGGTGGTGGCATTCCAGGGCCTTATCCTGGAGATGAACATCCACAGGGCCCAGGAGTTGAGGGGCAGCCCCACCAGGAAGACCAGCCCGTAGGAGACAGGCAGCAGGATGTACTTGAACTCCTCGTTGAAGACACACTTTGCCTCCAGCTCTGCAGTGGTGTTCCCTCCTGGCCAGGGAGCTGTCGTCGGTGTCCACGGGGCAACTGGGAACGTCCTCACTGAAGTGGCCATGTTCTCCACGCCAGACCTAGGGGAGCCGTTAATTAAAGCACATTAGTCATTGATCCCGACCATTGTCAGGCACAAAGCGTGGAAGGGAGCCAAGGGCACCAGATTCCACCCCCCCAGCCCCCTCCAGAAGCTATGGCCACTTTGATGGTTCTCTGTTTTCTCTCAGCTCGCGCATCCGGGCCTCGCAGGGAGCTGGGGGGGGAGGGGGCTTGACAAACCCTCCCCTGCGCAGCCCCCGCAATGACACCCGTTAATCATCCCTTTGAGCAGCACACAGTGACACCAGCGCCGCGTGGAAGCGGGAAGCGTGCCTGAGACACAGGACCCCGCCGGCCAGCAGCCCCACGGCGCGCCGAACAATGAGACCTTTATAAGCAACAGCAGCCCCTGGCCGGTGCCAGCCCAGCCTCTTGGAAGCTGGCTCAGCCTAATTGGCACCATCCTGACAATGCTGCTCGTCCCAGAGGGCTCCTTGACAGAAGAAAGGCGGGAGGAGAAGAAAGGCTTGTCTGCGGGAATATTATGGCCGGGAGAAATCCTTGGGGGGCTGTTAAAGGAGCCTTTGGGAGAGCGTCCCTGGATGGTGAGGGGCCTCCAGCTGCTGGGTATTCTCCATAGGAGAGGGATGATCTAAGCCCTGCGGAGAGGAGCTGTGACAGAGCCAAGTCCCAGCCCAAGACAGTGCAAGTTCTCAAGGCGACGTGTCCCGGCGCATTGTTGGGATCAAAGGCTGGGATCAGCATCCTCCCGGCACATCGGGGCTGAGGCGTTAGGAAGAGCTGTCCGAGGGTTGCCTTCACTTCTTGGGGTGTCTGAAGTTGAGAGCCTGCTGCCCCAAAGGAGACAGGGACCTTCTGCCACCCTCCTGGTGTCCAGCAAAGGAGCAACTCTCTGCAGGATCCCCCCAGCCTCGGCCCCTCCATGCCCGCCCTGGTGACTGGCAGAGCAATTTGGGAGCGCCTGCTGCTGCTCAGCTGAGTGACCTGGGAGCAGGAACATCTCCATGCCACAGGCAGAGACAGAGGTGTGGCCAAAAGAGGAGGATGGAGGTAGCGCTGGCGTATCTCTATCCAGAGCTCACCCGGGAGGTGATGGGCACCAGGATGGAGCAGGACTTGGAGCTTGTGGAGACTGAGGAGCTTTAGCAGGGTGCTGGTGTCCGTGATGCTGAGCTGTGATCCATCTTCTCCCTGCAGAGCCTCTCCTCGGGAGACACCCCTGAGTTTGCAGAGATGATCATAAATGAGCTAACAGGTCAGGGGACCGGCTCCTCCGTGCTGCACACACCTCCTCCAACTCTGTTTGAGTTGTGGGCTGAGCTGCGGCTTCCTTCCCGCTGCGGCCAGCGCAGGCAGCTGCCTGGCTTTATTACAGGGATGAGTTCAGAGAGCAACAGGCAGGTCCTGATCAAACATTAACAGTGGGAAGAACTTGCTCTGTTTATTCCCAGAACCAGGAGGGAAAACCAACTGGTAGGAAACCCCGAGCAGCTGGTGCCAGCGGTGGTCCTGTGGGGTGCTGTGCTGGTTGTGCTGGTCCCAGCTTCGCAGCTGCATCTCCCCGAGCTGTGATGCTGCCACAGACACAAGACACCAGGAGGTTTCTTTTCCTCTTCCAACCTCAGAGAGCAGGTCAGCACAAAGCCCTGAGCCCAACTAGACCGGAGGTGGTGCAGGGTTCAGTGGCCAAAGCTGATGCCCACGACACAGGTCAACAAACAGCTACGATGGGAAGGAGCCAACAAATAAAAACAGGGTGGTAATCTGGTGTGAGAGATGTGTAAGGGACAAGAGCCTGAGCAGCTGCGTGGTGCTTGGAGGAGAACACCAGGTACATGGCTTCTCCCAGCTGGTAAAGCCCAAGTGAGCGTCGTCATGGCATGATTGACCCATCCCTAAGCCAGCTTCCTTGGAGGAGAAACCTCTGGAGCATAGAAACATGAAGGATGACATTTGGCAGGCTTTATCTCAACAGGTTTCCTGCTTCCTCATCTTAGTCACGATCAGAACCAGTTGTTTTAATTGCTGATACACATCAGTCCATCCCGAGGACACGTCACCCCATTCCGAGTGCTCACCAACGTCCCCAGCAAGGCGCTCCCTGGTCACAGCCTCTCTGGAGTGTGCTTTTCAAGGAGGGACTTGCCATGGGTCTGAGCTGAGCATCTGGGCTCTCTGCTGGAGCAAGAGCCAGCCAGCACCGCAGGGAAGAGATGTGGAGCTGGGGAGGTGATGCCCACTCCCACCCTGCCTGTTTCATGGACGCGGGAGGGCTGCGATGCTGGGGAATCCCTCACCCACAGCAAGCACATCCCCCTGGGACAGTGCCTGCTGGCTGCTCCCCTGTGCACCCCAGGAAGCAACGGGGGGGTCCTGCAAAACACCCACCCAGCTGTTTGCCAGCGGGAAGGGGCAGCAGCCTACCACGTGCTGCCTTTGGCTCTTTGCTGCAGGAGCCCTGCCCTGGCTCCCAGCCCCATGGCTGTGCCCAAACTGAACCTGTCCTTCTGCCCCATGGGCAGCATCGGCTCTGGTGGGAGCCTGGGGTGCCCCCCCCCCCAGCTGGCTAAGGGTGCTGGCCCCAGGGATTCATGGGGGTGTTGGAAAAGCACCAAAGAAATGAATGGGGGGGTGGGAGCAGCACCGAGTCTGGTTCAGCCCCAGCGCCCATGTCCTGGGGCAGGATGGGGCCATACCATGCTGGCAGGATGGGGCCCGGTATCAGGGCTGGTGGCGCAGGGGCAGGAGTTTTGGAAGGGGGACAGGAGAGAGGGTTTGGAGGGGAGTGAGCAGCCACCAAGAGACATGGGGCTGTGTGAGCCTGGGACTGGCTGCTGCTGGAGCACAGGGCTTTTCTTCTTGCCTAAGCTCTCCGAAAATGCAAAACAAGGGGAAATTATGCCAAACATCCCGCAGAAGGACCCTTGTCCCTAATCACCACGTGGTTTGGGCAGCCAAAGCCTCAGCACAAGGTGAGCATGACCTGATTTCTTTTTGATCCCTCTTTTTGAGCACCCAAAGCACCAACTGCCCAAGCGCCGGCGCCTCGTGCCTGGGGACACCAGCAGGGCTGGGCACTGCCCACCCTGTCCCCTGCTCCCAAGTGACTCCCTGTCTCAGCAGGGTGGGAGGTGAGGGTCTCCTTTCACCCTAGGGTGGCCTGTCCCTGTCCCTCTGCCTCCCGGGCAAAGGGAGGGTGCCCAAAGCTGCGGTGGCCCATGGGGCAGCTTCACCCTGTGAGGAGGCAGTGATTTGGGGGATAGGGAAGTGGGTGGAGAGGAGGTGGCTCCACTGGGAAGGATGAAGGCCCTTGGTGATGGAGGAAGGTGTGTTAGGGAGCAGGATGCACAGAGGGGTCTGGGAATGGTGATGGGACCTGGGGATGGCAGAGGGATGGGGAGAACCAGATGACCCCCACCCCCACCCAGCCCGGAGGTCCCACCTCAGTCCCTCATGGGGTGCTCCCCACGGCCCCCCCAAAGCCTGGCTGGGTCCATGGTGGGGCTGCCCCAGCTGCTGCCCCCCACCCTGCCTGGGCTGCCCCGGCTCACCTGCCGTCCTGGCCGGGGGCGGCTCTCAGGAGCGGGCCCCCCCCGGGGAGCGCCGGTGCCCCGCGGGGCCGGGGGCCATGCTGGCGGGGCTGAGGGCTGTACCGCTCCTCTCCCGCTCCTCTCCCGCTCCTCTCCCGCGGCTGGGAGCAAAGTGCCCGGGAGAGGCGAGGCTGGAGGCGGGCGGGGGCGGGAGCCAGCATGTCCCTGCCCGCCCCGGGGGCTGCCCGGGGCGTCTGCAGCCCCCACACCCCCCCCCCCGCTCCTTCCCCAGGCACCCCCCAGCCTCGGGCGTGGGAGCTGCGACCCTCACCCCCGGCACCGGGCGAGGGGCTGCGGGTGTCCCGGTGCCGCCCGTCCCGGGGCGCTGCCCGCCGCCCTGCGGGGCATCCCGGGGACACGGGCGGCCACCGCCACCGTGAGGCCACCCCGCGCAGGGTCCCGCCAACGGGGGCACCGGGCCCGAGCCGGGTTGGGGGATCCCCGTGATTTGGGGGGGGAAGGGAGGGGGGTGTCCCCGTGTTTTGAGGGCAGGGGGTCCCGTGTTTTGTGGAGGGGGGGGGTCGTGCGCCCCCGCTGCCCTTAGAGCTGTGCCCGGTCCGAGGTGGCCGGGGCCAGCCCGGGGACCCTGGAGCGATGGCACCGGTGAGGGCAAGAGCCGGTCCTGGGAGCCCACCCAGGACCCGGGGCACAGGCAGCCTCGGGGGTTGCAGGGTCCGTGGTTGGGCAGGGGGAAGCCCTGGGGCGATGCTCCGACGGCACCGGGGGCCCCGGGAGCCGGGGATCTCCCCACCCCACATGCCCTGCCCAGCCCAGCTCCCTCCCCACCCCCGCACAGAGCCAGGCGCTGCACGCACCCACCCCCGCGTCCCTGAGGCTTTATTCTGGGTGGGCATAGCCAGGGGCATCTCGTAAGGAAAACAGGGTGCTGCAGCCTCAGGGGCGGCTGCTGCAGGAGAATTCCTCTGGGAACACGGGCTGAGCCTGGGGAGGAGGGAACTGCTGCTGAGGCCGAAGGCACAAGGGTGCCCGCAGCTGGGCTGGCTGTGGATGCTGCTGTGCCCTTGCAGGCTGTGAGCCAGCTGCCTGGAGAGGCTGAGCCTCGAGGTCCAAAGAGCCCAGCGGTCCCCACATCCCTGATGGCCTCAACATCTCCTGTGTGCCCTGCTCTTCCTTGTTGGTGGGGCTCAGCAAGGTTCTTCCACCGCTTTGGGGCAGGAGGAGACAGGCAGCAAGACCTGGAAAACGTCCGTCCCAGTGACCACCAGAGCCTTTCCAGGCTGCTTGCTGGTAAGACCAGACAGGTTGGGAGCATGGCTGATAGGAGCCTGCGTGCCTGCCTGCCTGGTCCTCCGCTCTGCTTGCCCCAGGAGCTCCACAAAGGGTGCTGGGGCAGGGGTAGGTGCTCTAGGTGCTGGGTCTGCGGTCGGGTCTTTGTGGCAGGTTCACTGCACTGTCCTCGCTGAGCTTGCCATGGGTGAGCCAGGGATGGGTCGGGCTCAGCAGGTCCCTCTCCAGGATATCTCTGCACATGGGGAACAAGTGCTGGAGGAGGCACTGAGAGGGAGCAGGAGCTCCCATGGCCCCAGGGCATCCATGGGGATGTGGGGACTTGGGAACTTGATGTCCCCACTGCACCCCCACCCCAAGGCTCACCTCTCCTCCCCCGCAGGGTGCGGGGCTCTGGCAGGGACCGGGGGACCGCAGGAGCTGGGCTGTGAGGTGCCCCCCTTTCTGAGCTCCAGGGCCTGGGGGTTCCTGAAGATCTCCGTGTGGTCCCAGCTGTGATCCTGCAGCCCTTCTGCATCCTGCTGCAAGCCGAGGTGGCCCAGGCACCCATCGAGGCCGCGGGACCACTCGCCCCTGTTGCAAGGCCACTGGGGACAGGAAAACAGAGACAGGCACTAGCAGTGTCACAAGAGGGCTGCGAGGTCCCCCCCTTCATGACCTTACCCCACGTGAATGGGGCACACTGCTGACCCTCCACCTTCCCCTGTAGCCCTCTGCCTGCATCATGGTGGCTCCATCAGGCAGAGCAGTGCCATGGGACTGGGACATCCCGTCTGCTGGTAATGGCCCCGTGACCAAAAGCCAGTCCTCTCCCCTCAGCTGAGCTCCAGCACCCCGTGGGAACCCCAGTAGTACCTCTCCAGGGTGGCCATGAAGGTGAGCATCTGGCGTGCCCCTCTGCCCCTCCCGGCAGGGCCGGGGCGGTGGCTCCAGGGCGCTGTGGGTCTGGCGCAGCAGGGTCTTCTGGCTGTCCCCTCCGTGCTCGTGGGACACCCGGTCCAGCTGGCTCAGGCAGGTGGCCATGTGCAGGGCTGTCAGCGAGCAGTCGCCCAGCCCCGACGGGTCCCTTGGCAGGATGGCTGATTTGGGTCTCTTCTGCCGCCCCACGCCGGGGGGGCTGAGGAGGTGCCCACGGAACGGGGTCCCTGGCACACAGTGGGGCTGGCTGCCCCACCGCTCCTCCTCTGAGGGCGAAGGCACCTGCGTCCCAAGGGGGCTGCGGTGCCGCTGGCCCCCGGGCGGGCTCTCCACCTGCTTGTCGGGTGCTTCGCCAGTGCCAGAGGCTGACACCCACGTGTTGGGGACCCCCTCAAAGATGAAGTAGGCTGGGTTGGTGTAGCTGGCAGCTGGCTCTGGGAGGCTGCGAGGCCGGGTCCTGCAAAGCGTGGTGGGACAGGGCTCAGCATCGCCCCATGGCCGGGGCTCATGGTGGGGCCGAGCCTGCCTGGGATACCTGACTTGCTGCAGGGGGGGCTTGGGGCACGTCGGGGTGTCTGCTGCCGGCTTGGCATCCTCCTCCTCAAAGCTGATCCACTCTGTAATAGCACCAAAGTCTGGTCCCAGCACCCCCAGCACCACGCAGTCCCTGCCCACAGCTGGGGTCTAGGGGTGCACTCGGACACCCCGCACTGGAGCGGGGCCCGGAGCCCTCGCCCAGGGCGACAGGAGGGGGCTGGTGTGTGTCTGCCTTTACCGTAGAGCCTCTCGCGGGTGCTGCGCCGGTCCTTGGGAACACGGACCTTCATCCAGCCGCGGATGGAGCCCGTCTCCTCCCCGCGGTGGAAGAGGAAGGTCTCGAACTGCTGGGCCATGCTGCCGATCATTGACCTCATCGCGATGCAGCACTCGCCTGCAGCCACAGCGTGCCTGTGTTAGCCCCCCCCGGGCAGTTCAGGGGGGTGGGTGACCCCCCCCGCCCCAGGAGTGGCATGGGTGAAGGGGTCCCTTCTGCCAAGCTCCAGCAGGTAGGTGACACCCCATCTAGCCCTCTGGGGGCTGTGTTTGGTATCCCCCCACACGCACCGTAGGACTCGCAGCTCTCCACACCCTTCACGCTGAGGAGTACGTGCTGGTCCCCCAGGTACTCCAGGTCTGGCAGGATGGGGTTCAGCTGCATGAGGAGAGAGGGGTGCTGGGGAGGGGGGATCTGTGTTCCCTGGGGGAGGGCAGAGGATGGTGCCAGCCCTTGGGGCTCAGGGTGCAGAGCCAGCAGGAGCGATGGGGAAGTGGTGGGACAAGGATGCTCGAGGGCTGCGTACCACAGGCAGATGCTTTGTGGACCAGCCCATCCTGAGGAAGCCGGGGATGTCACAGCTCTGGGAGGTGTTCTCCCCGCTCCGCTGGGCCTCTGCCAGGGAGAGCAGGGGGCACAGCTTCAGCAGGGGCCAGCTCACCCCCCTGGGGAATCCCCCAAGGCGCCCCCTGGCCCCGCACCTCACCCTCCAGGCAGTAGGAGTGGAACTCGATGTAGCACTTGCTCCGGCTGGCAGTTTTCACGATCACCTCGATGCTCTCCCACTCGATGCAGGCCAGGGCCTCCGGGCCAGATCCTGGAGCTGCAGGCAGGCACCGGTGGGTTGGTGTGCACTGGCTGGGTGCCCATGACCAGGGCTCACCTCAGACCAGGCACGGGGGGTGACAGACCCCATCCCCTTACCCTTCTTGGGCACAAACTGCGATGTCACTCCCACCTCGAAGGTGGCGAAGACGGGCGAGTGGTCGCTGGTGACGATGTCGTCGGTGCAGCCTGGATGGGAGGAGGGGGCAGCTGGGTGACAGTCCCTAAGCCTCAGGGTCCCAGGCAGTGCTGGATACCCCGCGGTCTCACTCACCATAGGAGTTACAGACCACGTGGGTCTCTGGGTGTGACTTCCAGAGGATGCGGTCGCACCATGAGGGGACGTTGATCCTCACCTAGGAACGGGGGAAGCAGCCAGATTCGGTGCCCACTCTGGTCTGGCTTCCCCCAGCCTGGAGAAAACCCCCAGCACCTTAGGGAAGTGAGCTTCCCTCCCACCCAGACCCCTTTGGGAAGGGAATGGACTGGTGGAGGCGTGAGGGCTGAGGATCACCACACAGCCCCCCCAGCACCATCCCAGCCTGCTGTCCCCATCGGTGTCCTGCAGCTCATCGGGGGCTCCGGGAACTCACCCCTGTGGGCTTGAACTTCTGCCACATGTAGCTGTCCCTGGAGCCCCGCTCATACCGGTATGTGGGGGGGAAGGAGATGTCACCCTCACCTGGGAACCAAGACACAGAGGTGGCATGGTGTCAGTGTCCCCTCCTGTCCCCACGGGGTGTGACAGTCCCCACCCAGCACCAATGGCTTGCATGCTCCTGGGATGCAGAGCTCAGGGTCATGCCTGGGGGGGCTGGCACGGTGTATGTGAAGGCCCCCTGGGCTTTGGGCACCTCACACGGGGCTGTGCCAGGACAGGGCACCGCTGTGTGCTGGAGGTGACCCTGGAGAGCTCCGTGGGGACTCACGGAATCTCAGGAACACCTTGTTCTTCTCCCGCTCCAGGTTGAGCTGGTCGACAGCCAGGAGAGCTTCAAACTCCTTCTTGGTTACGTGGGCCAGGATGTCCTGCGCCAGGGGAAAGTGAGGCACAGTGAGCCCTGGGTCCCCCCAGGCCTGCAGCTGCACCGGCGCTGCCACCAGCATCCCACCATGGCCTGCCACAGGGTCCCACCTGCACGTCCATGTCCAGGCGGTAGTTGAGGTCCCCGAACCAGAAGAGGTGGGTGAAGCGCAGGGTGAGGTCGAAGGCGCTGAGCCGCTTGTCACCCAGGACCAGGGAGCGCAGGATGTCACTGTAGTTCTGGTTACGCCTGCCAAGGGGGGACAGCAGCACCCCGGGGACACCTCAACCCTCCGGACAGGATGGGGATAGGGACAGTGCCCCAGTCCCCAGGGCTCCTCCAGCCCCCCTGAGGCCCCTGCCTGCCCCAGACCTTCATCACCTGTGGGTCTTCTCCCCACCAGAGGCCAGGTGGCAGTTGATGAAGCCAAAGGAGGTCCCATTGAAGAGGAAGGAGACGCCCACAGCTCCCTTGTTCCCTGCAAGGATATGCTGGGCATTAAGCTCCGGGGTGGGGGGCTCCAAGGTCTGGGGATGGTCCCCAAGCTGCTCCCCACACTCTGGGGCATGCCCCCACCCCTTCCCATCCCTACCCAGCGTGTTGGCTATCCCAGTTTTCACGCTGGAGGTGTTGACGTGGCTGATGCGCCGCTCGTGCTCGGGCTTCACCAGCACAACTATCTTGATGCTCCAGAGGCACTGCAGGGCGACCTGGGGCCATGTGAGGGGGACAGGCAATGAGTCTGCCCACTGCCCCCACCACATCACCCCACAGCCAAGCGCGGTGGGGACAGAGAAGCAGCAAGGTCAGTGTGAAAGGTGGCTCCTGGGGGGAGGACACCTCTTGCCTGGGGTCCACCAGGCACAGGAGGTTCCCTGGGCTGCTTTGGGATGGGAGAGACCCCCTGGTTTGGGGTAGGAGCCCTGGGGCAATGGGTGCTGGAAACCAGTCCTGAGACTTCTGGGGGGTGTCTGGAGCCTGCTCAGCACCGGGTGTACCTCCCACCCCAGCACAGCCCGGGGGGCTCCATTACCACTCGGAAGTCGATGGCCATCAGGGTCTTGAGAGAGGCGCGGAGGAACTCGACCCACTCGCGGTCGCCCAGGGAGTTCTCCTGGGTGCCGATGACGTAGATGTCGTGGGGGATGCAGGCAGTGGTCTCATCCTGCGTGTGCCCCAAGCCCCTGGAGGTCAGCCAGGAGGCAATGGAGCGGGGTGGCGGCGTGCTGCCTGCAGGCAGGGGACAGTGAGTCACTGCAGGGGACAGCATGGGGATGCCCCTCAAGCACCCTTCCACCCCCAGGCTTTGTGTGTCTCCAGGAGCTGCAGGGGATGGGAAGCATCCTGCCATCCCTGTGGTCCACCCACATGGTGTGGGGATTTACTGCTACCACCTGAAGCCCTCCCAGTACCCCAACTCCTTCACTTCCTCCACAGCAGCCAGCTGAGTGGATCATGGTGGGGCAGGCAAACTCCAGACTGGAGTCTTCTCCAACCTCCTCCTCCCACAGAGGACCAGCTCAGACCTTGAGTAGCTCTCACCTCCCAAACCCCCCCTGGGGCTGCAGATGAGGTGTGACAGCTCCCCAGGACAATGTGATCACATCCCAGCTCCTTACCCATGTTCCATGTCCCAACGTAGACCGAGATGAGGTCAGGCTCATCCAGGTTGGAGTGCTGGATCTTCATCAGCTGCAGCAGCTGGCAAAAGGCCTCTCGCTTCTGCGGGACAAGACGGGTGTCTCAGGACCCCCATAGAGAAGCTGGGAGACACCGCACCCCAGAAGGTGCCAGTGGCCACGTCAGAGGTCCATCAGGCCCAGGAGGATGCAGGAGCTGGTTGCATCGCTACACAACGGATCTGTATCCCTGGGGACAGGTGTACCCCACTTACCCGTGCGCTGGGGAAGAGGAAATCCCTGCTCAGGCTCCTCTGCGGCTCCCGGTCGTACACCAGCCTCACCTTGCTCTGCACGCTCTGGTATTTGATCAGCTGCAGGACTGAACACAGGGTGTGAGGAGGGGCAATGCTGGCACCCCCCCCTTCCCACCAGCAGGCAGCGTGGGATGGGGGCTCAGGGTGCAAGTGGATGTCTACAGCCCACCACTCTGGCATCAGGCCTGTGCCAGGGAAGCCCCCATGGCTCTGCAGAGCCCCATCAGCAGCCAGCGTGTGTGTGTGTGGGGTCAGCATCCCCTTACTTTTGTCCTGGGGGATAACCTCCTCGGGGGACCCGCTGGCCCGCTTGGTGATGGCCACTGTGCCCGACTCCACGTCCACTGTCAGGGTTGCCCGCTGCGACTTGCCCACCTTCACCTGCAGATGGGAACACGGTTCCCAGGTCAGCCCCTGCCCACGCAGCAGCACCAGGCCCACACCATGCCTGCACCCTCACCTCGAAGCTCTGCACAGCCAGGGGCTTGGCGGCCGGCGGGGAGGCCGCAGCCACGCTGGGCAGCACCAGGTTGTGCCTCGACACCGTCTCCTGCAGAGACTTCAGCACCTGACAGAGAGATGGATGCTGGTCTGGGGGATGCTGGGATGACTGGGAGCCTTGGGCACCCTGCACTGGGCAGTCCTGCCCCTCGGGGCTGTGCTTTGTGGGGGTGCACCCACCTTCTTCTCCAGGGAGGAGAGGAGATGGTTGACAGTCGATATCTTGTTGAGGAGCAGCTCAAGGTCTGGATCGCTGGTCAGGAGGCCCTGAAGGGAAGGACAGGTGGTTTTGGGGCAGCGTGGTGGCACAGGCTTCCCCAGCCTGGCACCGCTTTCCCCACAGACCCAGCCATGCAAGGCACCCATGGGTGGCTAGGGGCTGCAGGGTGAGCTGGGGTGGGGGGAAGGCTCACCTGCTTCCTGTCCGGGCTGCGAGGGGACGTGGGGGGGTCAAACACCCTGGCCAGTGTCTCCAGCCCCGCCAGTGTGAAGTCGATCTCACTGCAAGGAAAAGGAGAGGAGCGATGGAGAGTCAGCAAGGACATCTCCTGAGCCTCGGTGGCACTGCTTGGCCACCATCAAGGGGTTGGGGACAAGGCGGGTGGCCCCACGGTGTGTGTCCCCACGCCCCCATCCCGCTGCTGCTGTGCTGCTCCTGTGCCACTCGCCTGTGCAGCGCGCGGCAGGCGGTGACGAGCGCGGTGCTGAGGTGACGCAGCTGGGGGTGCCCGTGGCGCAGGGCCTCCAGGTCCAGCTGCACGTGGTGGTTCAGGTACTCTGCCATGAAGCCCATGAAGTCGCTGGCGGGGCTGAAAAGGGGTGTGAGAGCATCTTTGGAAGGTCTCCCGGGGCTCTGGGGCACACCCCTGCCCAGCCTGGGGTGAGGAGGGGGACGTTACCTGCTGTGCACCTGCTCCTGCAAGCGCTGGTGCAGCTGCTGTGAGATGGGGGTCCAGCCAGCCATGGGAGTGCTGAGACAGGCGCCTGCCCCGCCTGGGACCCCGCTCACCAGGAGCCCGCTGCCACGGCTGTCCTCCCCATCTGCGGGCAGGGGGACACAGCCAACTCAGTGGGACCCCTCCCCGCCTGCACCCCCAGTGTGGCCCCCCCAGCGCGGTCCCCCCAGCGCCCACTCCCTGGCTCACCCGAGTCGTCATCGTCTGCCTGCCTTGCCCGGTGCACAGGGTAGAGCAGGGGGGTCACCAGCCCGTTGTTGGGCTGCTGGTAGGCACTGATCAGGTCAGGGAGGGTGCGGAAGCACTTGGCCTGGACACCCTGGATGGTCTGGGAGGGCAGAGAAGGGGTGAGCACTGCCACATCCCCCCCTACCACCCTCCACCTTGGCCACCGTGCCAGGGTCAAGGGGGGGGTCTGTCCCTCGAGATGTGGCCATGGCGAGCTCATGCTGGCCCCTTGCTGGGCAGCAGAGCAAGGAGAGGAGTGTGGGGGCATCTGCCCCACACAGCAGCAGATGGGGACCCTTGGGATGTGCTTCTGAGGGGGCTAGTAAGGGGGGGCTGCAGAGAGTGGGGCACCGGCAGGTGAAGGGACACCAGGGACATGCAAGAGGGGAAGCGAGGCCAAGCTGGCAGCTGGTACAGATGTCATGGGGACAGACATTGTGAGGACAGATGTTGTGGGGACAGACGTCATGGGTACAGACATCATGGGGACAGATATCATGGGGACAGACATCGTGGGGACAGACGTCGTGGGGACAGACAGACACCATGGGGGCTGGGCCTGTGTGGCCATGGTAGGAAGGGGACAGACATTGTGGGGACAGACAGACACCATGGGGGCTGGGCCTGTGTGGCCATGGTAGGAAGGAGACAGACGTTGTGGGCACAGACATCATGGGGACAGACATGATGAGGACAGATGTCATGGGGTCAGATGTTGTGGGGACAGACATCGTGAGGACAGACGGACCCCATGGGGGCTGGGCCTGTCTGGCCATGCTGGGAAGGGGAGAAGCGCCTTTGCGTGCCACCCCAGGCAGGCTGGCAGCAGCCGTGGGGCTGGCGGGGGGGCAGGCAAGGGGTGGCTGCAGAGCGCTCACATCCTGCCAGCAGCTCGTGCAAGAAGCAAACCTCACGCTCGCAGCGCTGGCGTGCCGGGACGGGGCTGTGCGGGGGCTGGCGGGGCAGCCCAGCACCCCAGCACCTGCATCCTGCCCCACACCCCAGCTTGCAGCTGGTGACCTGCCTGGCACGGCACCCTGTGGCATGAGCTGGGGTGCCACCCAGCCTCTGGGCACCCACCGCTGCACCCACCTGTACGGAGAGCAGCCCCTCGTCATCGGGGAGGATGCGGTAGGTGTGGACATGCCTCTGGAACCTGGGAGAGAGCAGATGAGGGTCCTCATCGTGCCCCCTGTGACACCATGGGCATATGGTAGCATTGGTGGGGGGGGGTGCCTGGCACCCAGCCCTGATGCAAACATCCCGTCCCCTCTGCAGAGCGAGGAACTGAGCGCTCCCTTCTGGCAATAAAAGCATCACCCTCAGCTCTGGGTCTGCGCCCATTTGCAGGGGAGGATGTGACAGCGTGCCCCTGCCTCCAGCCAGCACCCTGACTGCAGCAGCACATCCACCATGTACGGGGAGCACCCCCAGCCCCACGGCTCAGCACGGCACCGTGCTCCCCAGCCCCAAAGTTGTGCTTGCACCGAGGCCACCACAGCATCCCTGCCCATGCCACCGCCCCGCCTGGCATCGGCCTGACCTCCACCTGGGATGCCAGCAGAGCTGGGGTGACTCCTGGCTGAGCCCCCAGCATGCCCCCCACGCCCCCTGTGCCCCTCAGCAACCTGTCCCACACACTGGGCCAGGCCAGCCCAAGGAGAGTGCCTGCCAGCCCCACCGAGGCACCGCCCCACGTGCTCCCCGCTGCAGACGTGTCGTTGGGCTGCAGGATAGCGAGGAAGGGTGCTGGCAGCCCCAGCAGCAACGCTCACAGGGTGCCATGCGTGGGGATGGGGGGGAAGGCAGTGAGGGGGGCCCCGTGGGCGGCAGGGAATGCAGCCCTCTGCGTCCCGGCATCTGAGATGTTAAGAGCGGGCGTCGCGGTCCGGATGTGGCCGTGTTGGGGGTTGGAGAGAGAGAGGGGATGTTTGTTTTCTCAGAGGGAGAGCGATGCGAGTCAGCCTCTCCCTCTCCTGTGCACTGTGCCAGCCCCGCCGGCAGCTCCAAAGGGCTTGGGGTGTCCTGGATTTTGGGGTTCTCCCTTCAGCCACCCCAGTGCAGGGACAACCGCTGGCCCAGGCTCCTGCTCACTCCCAAGGACACGAGGGTTTGCCCTGGTCTGACTTGGGGATCACCCAAAAATCCCCCCCCCCCCCCACACACACACACATACCCCCACCCCGTGCCAAAGAGTGCTGGCACCTCGCCAACATCCCGGCCTTCCTGTGAAGCTTTGGCGGTGCTGGGAGCAGCGTGCCCGAAGCCTGGAGCACGGACAGGACCAGAGGGATCCCAGCAAGGGACAAGGGAGAGAAGCCGCAAGCAGAAGCTGGGGAGGTGACTCACAGGAGGCAGAGGGCATATGCCCCCGACACCGACTCGCTGTCCCGCACCAGGAAGCAGCCGTCCCGCCCAGCCTTGGCCAGCAGCTCCTCCGCCACCACACGGCTGATGTCCCGGTGGTACCAGCTGGCTGCCGCCATCCTCTGAAAGAGCAGGGTGCTGGTGGCACGGTGTCCCCGTCCCAGCCCCGCATCAGGGCTCAGCAGCGGGGGCCGGCCATCAGCTGGCCCACGGGGTCAGTTGGGGAAGGAGAAAGGGTGGGGGGGACCAGCCCCCCGGTACCCAGCGGATGAAGGTCCCGGTGGGCGATGGGGAGCTGCCGAGGTGATGCTCATGGGGACAGGGTGCCCCGTGGCCAGGCAGCGTGGCAGGAGCAGAACCGGCTGGGCAGCTGGGGGAGGCTGGGGGTGCAGACACTCCTCATCGCAGCCTGCGGGATGCACAGGGACAAGAGGAGCAGATCAGACCCTTCCCAGGGGAAGATCACGCCATGCCGCAGCCCCGGGGCCACCATCCCGCCCCGGCGCACAGCGAGGACAGGCCATGCTGGCATCCTGGGGGCCCAGACCTCGCCCCACACACTCACCGTCCCTCGCAGACACAGTGTGGGGCTCCTGTGGCTCTTGTGGGGCGCGGGGTGGGGGTGGGGGGGCAGTGAGCTGAGCTTTTGGGGTGCAGCCAAGCAAGAGCAGAGCTGCGATGCTGCACCAGCCGCTCCGGGCTTGCTCCGGCGGGGTGTGCCGGCAGCCCTGCCCGCCGGACGCTGCCCGTCGGGGTGGCAGCACCCACCGCGATGCCCCCACTCCTCCGCTGCTCCAGCTGAGCCCCGCCGCTCGGTGCTCTGCGCTGCTGGCTCAGCACCACGGCGGTCGCCTCGTTCTTCCTCCTTCTCTGCGCTCTGCTCTCCTCGCCGCCAGGACCAGCCTCCTCGCTCCTCCTCCTGCTCCAGCCCCGCCACGGGGGGAAGCCTGCGGCCATGCGGGGCCGAGCATGGCAGGGTGAGGGCAGGAGCAGCCTCGGACAGGGGTCTGCCTACACCCTGCTGCTCATCTTCCTCGGGGGAGAGAGGGGATGGGGGTACAGACCCCGGGAGGGGGGGCTGCCAGCAGTGTGGGACGGCAGCAGCTGCTCATCTTCCTCGGGGGAGAGAGGGGATGGGGGTACAGACCCCGGGAGGGGGGGCTGCCAGCAGTGTGGGACGGCAGCGAGCCCCTGAACTGTGTTTGGGGTGGTGGGCAGTGCCCTTCGGTGCTCCCAGGGACCTTGCCGGTGACTGACAGTTGCCCAGGGAAGGAGATGCTGTGGGCATCCACATGAGCTGGGCACCCGTGAACGGCGTTTATGGCACCCTGGCTACATGTGCCCCCGGGGTTAGGGGGTCCCAGGAAGGATTTGGAAGGCAGGGAGGCTTTTCCCAGCGGGATGGGGCTGCAAACTGCAGCAGGGCTCCCACAGCTCCCGGGCACAGACCTGGAGGGTTCACCCCCATGCATGTGCACGTGGGCAAGAGACTGGCAGGGGCTGTGCCAGGGTGCTAATTAGCACCAATTAATTACAGATGAGCAGCAGCCACCATCTGCTGCCTGGGTGCCCAGGAGCACCAGGGCTCCTCCGGGGAGAGCCAGGAGGACAGCAGACTCCTGCCAGCAGAGGATGAGGATGGTGTGCAGTGCCAAGCCATGCTCCTGGCTGCCTGCTGCCCTCAGCTTCACCGCCTGTGCCCTGCAGCCATGAGCCCATGGCAAAGGGATGCTTATCCCCCTCTATCTGCCCAAGCCCACCAGCACAGACAGGCCAAAAGCCAAGGGTTCCGCTGGGGCTCCCAGCCTCAGGAGGAACCTGTGGGGACCACTGAGACATTGGGCAGCCTGCTTGGGTTTGGGCTGGCAGCTCCGTGCCACACAGCATGTCTCACCACCATGGGAACACGCAGCATTTGGGGAGGGGGGGGTGGTGCCTGGAGACCCTCCCCATCCTACCAGAGACCCGGACTCTCTGTCCCTGCTCCCTCCCGTTACTTAACAGCACTGGAGTAATTCCCTGCAGCTGCAAAGGCGCCTGGCTTCGCTTTAATGCCGTCTGCACCGCTTAATCCGGATCAGGGAGGAAGACCTGGAGCTCTGGGGGGGCTTTGGGAAAGCAGCGCTCTGGCTGCAGGCCTTTACGTAAGGTGGCTGTGGTGCCAGGGGCTGAGCCGGGACGTTGCCAGGCACACTGGCACCCAGGGAGCTCTGCCAGCACCCAGGGAGCTCTGCCAGCTGGATTTTGGAAGGCGATGTGGGGGCCTTGCTGGGTTCCCTTCAGAGGGGAGACCCCAGAGCAGAGGGTGCAGGAAGCCTCGTGGCCATTCCCCAGGGAGGGAGGACACCCTGGGACACTGTCCCCGTGCCAGCTGGAGCCAGGGATGAAGCCAGGCACCCACATGCTCCATCAGCCCCAGGTCTGATGGTGTCTGTCTGTCTGGAAGGGGCTGTTTGGGCTGTGCCACAGCCAGCACATGGGCCCAGAGGTGCGGTGGGCTGTGGCGGTTGAGAGGAGCCTTTGGCCATGAATTCAACAGGAAGAAGCCCTCCCTCACTTCCCTGCTATTTATGTCACAGATCTGCATCCCCCAGCTTCCTTCCCCAGCGCATGGTGTGTGAGCACAGGAAGGGATGCAGCCTGTCCATCTCACCACCGGTTTGGGAGTGGGAATATCTGCCCTCCCCCATCCCACCTGGAGCAAGTTTCCCCTCCTGAATCCACCCAGTTGGGATTAGACGGAGGTGAAGCTGCCCATAACATCATCCCCATCATCACAGTGCTCTGCAGACCCTGCAGCAGGGGCCCTTGTGAGTGGGACTGGGCTGGGGTTGGTGGCCCAGGCCTGAGGTTGGTGTCCCTGCCTGTGGCAGGGGGTTGGAGCTTTATGATCCTCGGGGTCCCTTCCAACCCTTGCCATTCTATGATTCTATGATTCTATGATTAAGAGCCTAATGAAGAGCTGCAAACACAGAGCTCAAGATGAGGTGCCCTGGGCACGGTACTGGAGATGGCTGCTCCCATTGCCACCCCTGGGCTGGGAAGCAGGTGTCCAGGTGGGTCTGCTGCCTCCCTCCTCCTCCTCTTCCTCCTGCCAATGGGAAGGTCACAGTTCACGTGTCCCCCTGACCTTGGCAGAAATAGCGCCCGTTAATCTGCAAACTAAGCAGCTCTCCTGTGTGCAATTAAAGAGATCACAAGTCCTGGCCCTGGGCAACGTGTGCTGACAGCTAAAGCCCTGGGCAGTGGGGCTCCCAGTGTCTCCCAGTGCCTCCCAGTGGGTCCCTGGACTGGGAGCACAGGTGGGCTGCATTTGGGAGGGGTTGGTACCCAGGTGATAAAGGTTGTTGAGCTGCCCTAGGGTGCTTGGAGGAGGCTGCTGGCAGCTCTGGGATGGAGGTGTGGGAGTGAGCAGGGGCATCCTGACCCCGGTGCCTCATTCTGAACCAAGTGAGTGCTCAAGGAAATGGGTCTGGCTGAGCAAGCAAAGGCTGGGGGGGTGAGCACAATGAGGGGGAGCCTTGCTGGAGCAGTTTGTGAGCTGCCCTGGCCTGCTCCTGGGGTCTGTGCTTCCTCCCTAGGGCCAGCCCACGGGCAGCATCTGTGTGAGCATCCTGCAGCTGCTGCTGTGGGAGGGGGGTCCCGTGCAGTGGCTGCTGTGGGGGGTGGTGGTGGTGAGCAGCTGAAAGGCAAGCCCACTGTGGCCTTTCTAGGGTTTGCTATTTGCAGCAGCACCCCTTCAATTAATGATGTGCTAATCAGGTCAGGCAAGGCCAGCCCGTGGTGTTATGAAATCTCACGGGGATGAGTGTGAAGCCCAGGGCTGCTGAGGGATGGGGCAGTGCTGCATCCTGCTGCTGAGGGGTGGCTCTTCTGTCCCCATTGCTTTGGGGGGAGCAAAGCCTGGCACGGGAGTTGCTGCTGCAGCTCACGTGTGCCTTTGCCCCATCACCTCCTACACTGGCATCCCCGTGGCAAGGGTGTCCCGTGTCCCCTGGGCCACAGCAGGTCACCTCTAGGTGATGTGCCACATGGCTACGTGTCTGCCTGGGCCTCCTGCCCATCTGTTGCCCCCCAGTAGAGCAGGTGAGGGAGCTGTAAGACCCGGCAGGTCCCTTCCCACCCCTCTGCCATCTCCATCCACCCTCGTGCCCAGGGCTGGCCCAGCTCTGCTTGCCATGGGAGCAGCTGTGGGAAGCTGCTCACTGGGAGCAGAGCTTCCACCTCAATTACCATCACCTTGCTCCTAAGCCCGCTTTGTCAATCCCTGTAAGCTGCTTTCTCAGGGCCCCAGCAGCTGTATTTATAGCCCACTCTTACTCACCAAGCGTCTCCCCAATTAATAAGCTAATAGGATTCTTCCCCCAAGTCTCTGTCCCACAGCACACACACAAACACCCTCCACCCCCGCATCCCCAGCCAGAGCCCATGCCAGGGGAGGGACTGCCAGGGGGTATAAGAGGCTGCTGGACTGGGAGCAGCCCAGAGTGACTGGGTGGCAGTGGGACACGCTGGGAGAGGAAGAGGAAAGCTTCTATCTGCCTGTCTATCCATCCATCCATCTATCCACTGACCAGGTGAGTGCTGCCTGGGCTCTGCCAGTGCTTTGGGACATGGACTGCAGCTGGGATGAGGGTGGTTTGGGGCTGGAAGGGGAAGAAACTGGTCAAAAGGATTTCAGTGTGGCCAAGCTGCAGGGTGTGGGTGGAGGGGCTGGGTACTGGGGTGGCAGAGCTTAGCCAAGCCAGGAGGGGTCTGAGTCCCCCTCTCTGGGGCTTGGGAGAGGCAGAGGAGGAGTTCAGCTCTTCCCCTCCACCTTTCATCGCCCTCTCCCCAATTCCTGGGCTCTGCTGAGGGCTGAACCAGAGGCACTGCTCTGCTCCTGCTCCCTTTGCATCTCCTCTTGCTGCTGCCTGAGAAACCCTGTGGCCAAGGATGCTGGAGCTGCACATCCCACAGCACCTGTGGCCATCAAAGATCCCATGGCTGGGACTAATCCCTTGTTTTCCAGTGGGGAAGAGGATCATCTCTTCCCCCCCATATCAATTTCTTCTTTCTCCCCAGCATCCCTGTGGCCCTGCCCACACACCCCTGAGGCTTAAAACCCTGCCTGGGCTTAAGCTCTGCTAATGTCAGAGCTGCCTAACTTTAAGCAGCTGAGCTCATCCTGTCTAATCTCCCTGCGAATCAGCTGGTGATCAGTGTGATATTTAGGGTTTAATTCTGAACACCAAGCTTGAGCAAGCAAAACACAGGCTGGGCTGGGCAGGGCTCCCAGCATGAAGGCAGGGCTGCCTGACAGGGTGGGGATGGAGGGTCTGTGGGTTGGGGCAGTGCACCCTGAGACCCCCCCCTTCCTGCCCGCAGGGTGGTTAAGACTTGACCTTTCTGCCCACGGTTTCCTCCCCCTCCCAGGAGGGGGGTGCAGGATGAGCCCCTTGCTGCTGCTGAGCCACAGCAGCTGATTCAGAAAAAGAAAAATGCATCAGACTGAAACTCTGAGCTCTTTTGTTCGTTTTCCTGCCTTGAACTTGCTCCCTTGGGAGTCACCCCTGTGCTTCCCATCTTCTGAAGCTTGCCCAGCCCAGGGCATCGCTCTCCCATTACCTCTTCCACCTCCTCAGGCTGGTGCAAGGGGCTGGCTCTGTTTTGGGTCCTGGCTGGGTCCCCAGCCTGTGGGGCAACCCCAGCTCGACCCAGAGCAGAGGTGAAAGGCTCAGCCCTGCCCATCCATCTCTCCCTGCAGGTCCCCCTGCCTGTGTGGCTGCTGACTTAAAATGGCAGAAGGAGCAAAGTAAGTGTCATCTTTTATTACTTTTTAATTGGGATGGAGCAGGGCACTGAGGGACAGGAGCAGAGGGATAAAGCAAGCCCCCCAGCTGCTCCCCCCCCCTTCCCTCCCATGCAGGGATGTGAGCTAGCTGCAGTGTGATGGAGCAAGTCATGAGGCCAGCAAAGCATCTTGTATCTCCCATGTGTTGGTGCTTTCTCACGTGCCCATAAGCCAGCCAGCTAATGCATCCCCTCCTCCACGGTCATGTGCTGAGCTTGGGAGCATGACATCCCCCTGTGCAGCCAGGCAGGGCGAGTTTGGGCTCCAAATTTGCAGGACACCAAATTCCTCAAGCCAAGACAGTCATTTACACTCTGGCACAGCTCCTGGAGCTGTGAAACACTTGCAGGGAAGCCCTCAGCTCCCTGCCCAGATGTGTGGCTGCTCGGTCCCTGCCTGCCCCTGGAGCCTCATCCAGGGCTCTCCCAACCAAACCCTCTGCCTGTGTTTCCTCTGCAGGGTGTTCAAGAAGACCAGCCCCAACAGCAAGGTGAGTCTGTGTGCAGAGATGGGCCCATGCTCCCCATCCTCAGGTGTGGGTCAGCCTGAGGTGCAGGATGTGCTGGGGCTGCTCCAGGGTGGCTCTGCCTGTGGGATGGGATGCAGGCTGGGCTCCCCTTCCCTTGGAAATCAGATGGATTCCTGCTGTACCTGTCACCCCAGGCCCTGCTTTCCAAAACAGACATTAAAAACCCAACCCCACATGAGCCCTTAAATGTGATGTCTGGCCCAACATGGGTTAACGAGCCCCAGGACTCAACTCAGGGCCTTGAAAAGGTTGGCTGATTCAGTAGCAACCACTAACCTGCCCCCTTGTTTCCTTCCCTCCAGCTTTCCATCTACCTGGGGAAGAGAGACTTTGTGGATCATGTGGAGAAGGTGGATGCCGTAGGTGAGAGGGGCTGTGCCAGCTGAGGAAGGGAAGCACGGGCAGGTCCCAGTCCTGGTGCTGCTCACCTCTGCTTCCTGCCCATGCAGGAGGAGCCAGGGCAGCTCCGGAGGAGCAAACATCCTGTTTTCCTGCCAGTCTCCTTGCAGGAGAACAGCAGGGAATGTGACAAAGCCCCTTTGCTGAACAACCTGGCCGTGCTGCTGGTGGAGATGCTGGAGGAGGCAGCTGCCTTCCCAGCTGCTGGGGGGATTATTTGGCTTTTAAAAGCACTGTGGTTTCACAGGGATGCTCCTGAGCTCACCAGCCCTTCTCCTCTCTCTGTTTGCAGATGGTGTTTGCCTGATTGACCCGGAGTACCTGAAGGACAGGAAAGGTACTAAGGCAGGGGCTGTAAGGGGCAGGGATGGAAACCAGTGCGAAGCCCACGGCGGCACTGGGACTGTAGTCAGGTTAAAGCTGCAGCTCAGTGTACATCAGGGCTGGGGCAGCTGGCTGGAGGGGAAGGCTGCCTCTCCCTGCTCCTCTCTCCAGCCTGGGGCACTGCCTCTGACGCTACCCAGGCCCTGCAGAGAGATGTGATGAATCTTGTTGACTTCCTACTTAGTGCTGAGGTCCAGGCCCTGATAACAGAGCTGTATTTCCACTGAAGAGTTATTAAAGTAGCTTTCCTTCCTTTCTCCCCCCTTATCTCTCCCTCCCTGACCCCATCCTCCCCGTTCCACCCCACACCAGTGTACGTGATGCTGACTTGTGCGTTCCGCTACGGCCGTGACGACCTCGACGTTATCGGCTTGACCTTCAGAAAGGATCTCTACGTCCTGACCACCCAGATCTTCCCACCTGTGCCAGACCAGGCACCCAAAACCCTCACTCCTTTGCAGGAGAAGCTTCTGAAGAAGCTTGGGGAGAACGCCTACCCCTTCACCTTTGAGGTAGGGGCTGCTCAGCCCTCCTCAACCACACAGCCCCATGGTGAGCACCAGGGCCCATCTCTCTATTTACTCTTGTTTCTCTCTTTCCCCTCTTCTGCCCAGATTGCCACCAACCTGCCCTGCTCGGTCACCCTCCAGCCAGGACCAGATGATGTGGGGAAGGTGAGCTGCTGTCCCTAACCTGTGTCCCCAGACCCTTTCTCCCTGGCAGGGGTTAGGTTGTAGGGTGGTAAAACTGAAAACTACTTCTCCTTCATGGGGATATGGCCCATGGGGTGAGGACTGGGGAGGAAGGATGGCTGGAGCTGGCACCAGCATCTCTGGAGATGCAGTTGGAGGAAGGAGGGGAATGAACTTAAACCTCAGCCTCTCCTTAGCTGACTGTACGTGTCCCCCCCAGGCCTGCGGCGTGGACTTTGAGGTCAAAGGATTCTGTGCTGAAAATCTGGAGGAGAAAATTCACAAGAGGTATTTGCAGGGGATCCCTTTCCTGCCCCATGGCCCTAAAAGCAAACCACTGGATGGTTTTGGGGTGGCCAGGGGATCCCTTTCCTGCCCCCCAGCCCTAAAACTGAACCACTGGATGGTTTTGGGGTGGCCAGGGTGGATCCCTTTCCTGCCCCAACACCCTAAAAGCAAACCACTGGATGGCTTTGGGGTGGGGACAGGCTGAGGACAGCCATAAGCTTGTGCCACACCTGGATCAGGTGCTTTTCCTGAAGGATGGGCAGCAATCCCTGTGCCAGCACCCAAGAGCAGGCTGTGATGTCCCCAACGTGGCCCCTCAAAGGCCGAGTCGACACGTTCCTGCTGGGTGGGGGGGGTTTGGGGGTGACCACCTCTCACCCCACAGGAACTCGGTGCGCCTCATCATCCGCAAGATCCAGTTTGCGCCCCTGAAGACGGGCCCAGCCCCCAAGTCGGAGACCACCCGGCAGTTCATGATGTCTGACAAGCCCCTGCACCTCGAAGCCTCCCTGGATAAGGAGGTCAGTTTGGGAGGCATCCCCTGGCTCGGGACACCATGAGCATCCCTAGGGACGGTCACTGGGATGCCCAGGCGTGTAACTGAGCCTCTTCACCCCACAGATCTACTACCACGGGGACCCCATCAATGTGACTGTCAACATCAACAACACCACCAACAAGATTGTGAAAAAAATTAAGATTACAGGTAGGAGGGGCACATCCTGGCACCCCCATGGTACCCCTCCTGGTCCCAGCCTCCCTGGGGATGGGGACTGAGCACTGATGCTGTGCCACTGAGGCTGCTCCCTCTTGGCTCTCCTCAGTTGATCAGATCACAGATGTGGTCCTGTATTCGCTGGATAAATACACAAAGACTGTGTGCACTGAGGAGATAAAGTAAGTCAAAAGGGCCATGGGTGGCCAGAGGGAGGAAGAGGGAGGAGGAGGAGGAGGGGACAGTGATGGGGAGAGAGGGGGTGGGGAAGATGGTTTTACACCAGACAGCAAAAACGTCTGGGTTAGAAGAGCAGATGCAGAGGAAGCAGAGGAGAAGGAAGGCTGTGGACACCTTGCCCCCAGCACAACCCAGTGTCAGCTGGGGAGGTCCCTGGGGAAGGTGCACAGCTGCCCCACTTCCTCTCCTCACTTTGCATCTCTGAGGCAGGCCGCAGTCGCTGTGCCCCTGAGAAGGAGAAGGGCTGCAGCAGGGTGGTGGGGTGGAAAAAAGAAGTGGTTGTGTCAGGGAGCAGAAGAGGGAAACAGAGCCGGGCAGCTGCGTGGGGAAGGGCAGGGGGGGCAACGTCTGGCTCCGCTCGTGTGCGACGTGAGCCTCCTCAGCGGGTGCTGAGCACCCACCAGGCTGGCTCTGAGCTCTGTTCTCCCACCCCTTCCAGTGAGAACGTGGCAGCCAACTCCACCTTCTCCAAAACGTACTCTGTCACCCCCCTGCTCTCAGCCAACCGCCAGAAGCGAGGCCTGGCTCTCGATGGCAAGCTCAAACACGAGGACACCAACCTGGCCTCCACCACCATGTAAGAGCCAGGCAGGCTTCCCCCTCCCTGCCACGGCCAGACCCATGCACTCCCCACCCCCTCTGTACCAGCTTCCAGCTGCTCAGGATGCTCTTGTCCCCCCCACACGCTTCCTGTGCTAAGCCCACCCCTTCCAGCTGGAAAATGTGTGGGTTTTGAGACATGGCCAGAGATCCACCACCATCTCATAGGAGATGTAGCCTCCCAGACCCAACCATCACCCAAAGCCCCTGTATCCCTCTCCAGAGCTGCATCAGGTCTCATTTTGGGAGTAAATCCCAGCTTGGGCAGCTCAAGTGGCCTCCAGAAACTGCTCTGTGGCTGCAGCCAAGTGACCTGTCCTGCCCTCTCTCTTTTCTGCCACGTTGTGCTGTCCTCTTCTGCCAAACCCCAGTGCACCCCACGTGAAACAGGGCTGGAGGCAGCCTTGGGAGCTGCTGGGGGGCGAGGGGGGAGTGGATGGGGTCTGCAGCCAGCACTGCCCACCTCACTGCTCCATTCTGCCTTTCTCCTAGCCTGAGACCTGGCATGGACAAGGAGGTGCTGGGCATCCTGGTGTCCTACAAAGTGAAGGTCAACCTGGTGGTGTCCCGAGGAGGGTGAGGCTCTGCGGACACGGGGTTAGGGACTGTCCCCTTGGGCCATGCTGTGGGATCTCATACCACTGGGCAGGTGACAAAGGGACTCATGCCATGGGTCTCCTCATCCCTGCCCTGCTCCCCCAGACCATGGGACAGCCAGGCACTGGGCTGCCCTCATGCTCCCACCTTCTACCTTACTATAAAGCCAAATCTTAGCCCTCCCCTCCTGTGCCTTGGCTGATTTCTGTCCCTTCTCTGCCACAGCATCCTGGGGGATCTCACTTCCAGGTAAGCAGGGAGCTGCCTGGGGGGCTGAGCACTGCCTGGTGCTGGGAGGGTTAATTGCAAGAATGAACTTTGCCTTCTAGTGATGTGGGGGTCGAGCTGCCTGTCATACTGATGCACCCGAAGCCTACTGATGGTAAGTAGTGCCTGGGCTGCTGCCAAAACTCTGGGGAGGAAGAGGCAGTCCCTGTGCAGGGGGAACTGTAAAAGCAACGCTGCTGCAGCTGCCTCTGTGCAATGCGCCCTTCTCTGCCTCAGCATGCCCTGCTGTGGGATGGACAGAGCCCCAGGCTGTGCTGCAGCCACCCTCTGTGTAGAACCTACCATGGGAGCAGCTCTGCTCCCTGTGGCTCCCTGGGAGCGCATCCCAGCTCCCCATGGCTGCCCATCCCTGCATGTGCCTTTCTGGAACCCCCCCCTGAGCGCTGAGACACCAGTCCAGGTGTCCTTTCTGTGTTAACCTGCACATCTGTGTCTCTCCAATCCTTGTCTCCTGCTGCTTTGCTGATCAATGGACCACAGATAAGCCAAGGTAAGGAGACTTTCCTTTACAGCTCAAGGCAATGCTTCCTCTAACGTGTAACCATGCAGATCCACCTCAGATGGATCCATCCCAGATGGATGTGATGCCCCGTTCCAGGATCCATCTCATTCCCTCCTTGGATGAACTCATCCAGGCCTCGAAGTCCTGAGCCCCTGGGTCACAGCAGACAGCACGCCACCTCCCTGCCCCATGGGAGGGCTGGCACAGGCTAGGGGGATGCAAACACTGGGTTTGGTACAAGTTCTGCACCCTTCCAGAGCTTATTTTACACCCCCAAACACAGCAGCCTTCCTGGCTGTCAGCCTGGATCACACCTTGTCCCTCAGAAGCAGCCAGCAGCACTGCCACAAAGTGCCACCACTGCACAGAACATCCCTTACGGCCTCAGTCCCCATCCACCCCACGCTGAGGTCCCTCTGCTGCTGGAGGCTGGGCTGGTCTCAGCCCCATGTCCCTGCATGTTCCCCAGTGCCAGAGCTGCCTTCTCCTCCCATGACATGAGGCTATTCCAGCTGCAGACACAGCTGGGGTTGCTCCTTCCCCCCGGGAAGCCGCAGTGTGCCAAACCCATTCCTGGCAGCCGTGCCTGACGGTGGTGGCCGCCAGCCATCCCCACAGCCAGCCCTGGCTTGCACAGCCTCAAAGGCTGGGTTTGGGGCCTGGCCACCCCCTGCAAGGGTGCCAGGGCGCTGGGGTTCAGAGGCTGCAGCTGCAGGGCTCTCGCACCAAAGCCTATCCCTTTCCCAGCTCAACAAGGGTGTTCAAACTTCCCGAGGAGGAAATCTCTTGGCCCATGTGCCCCCATCTCTCCCCGTTGGGTTTGCCAAGTTGTTTCACATTCTCAAGCTTTTGGAAGCTGTTTTGCTGATGCTTTTTTTTTCCCCCCCCTTCCATTTTCTCCCCCCCTCTCTTCACTCTGTGGCTCTCCTGTGATCCCTCTGCTGTTTGCCTTCCACAAGGAGGTAACTAATCTCTTTGTCTCCACTTTACTTGCTCTTCTTCCCCTTGACAATGCAAAATACTGCCTTAACATCAGGAGCTGTGGGTGCTCTCACCCAGCTCCTCAGGTCACCCACCCTCAGAGCTGAGACCATCCATGTCCTGGGGTCAGGCTGTGGCTTGCAGCATCCCTGTGCTGCCAGACCCTGTCCTGCAGTGCCAGGGGGTGGCCAGGGTGGGGGGTAGCACTGCACCATCCCCGAGTAGGAGCAGGGTTGGGGTGCCAGCAGGGATGTCAGTGCATCCCACGCTGCCAGCCCTGGGCTCAGCCCCCTCCGCTCTCCCTTCCAGCGAGGAAGACATCGTCATCGAGGAATTCGCTCGTCAGAAGCTCAAGGGGGAGAAAGACGATGAGGACGAGAAGGAGGAGGCGGAGAAGGAGGAAAGCTAACTGAAGCGGCTCCACACACCCTGCTGCAGGCTGCAGCCCCCCGGGGCCTGTCCCCTGCATGCGGTGCAGGCGCCTCAGCCCTCCATGTGACGTGTTCCCTTAGGCACAGCCCCCCCTGTTCTCCTTCATCCCCTCCCTCCAGGGCTCCTCACACCTGCTCTGCACCCCAGGAGAGCCCCAGCGGCGTGCGGGATGGCGGGGAGGGTGGAGCAGGGCCCGGTCCAGCACCATCACCAGTGTGTGTGTGTCACTCGCCTGCGTTATCGCGATGGGTGGGTGCTGGATGGATGGATGGATGCTCTGTGACACCGCTACCAATAAACCCGCCGCAGCCACCCACTGCAGGCTCCGTGTCGTGGTGCTGGGGGAGAAGCTGGGGAGGGATCTTGCCAGGCTGGAAAGATGGGCCTGGGTGAACCTGATGAGGTTCAACACTGCCAAGGGTCAGGGGTGGCATTTGGGCTGGAGGAATCCCAGCCAGAGCTCCTGGAGAGCAGCCCTGTGAAAAGGACCTGGGGATTCTGGGGGGTGAGAAACTCCCCCTGAGCCAGCAGTGGCTCTGGCAGCTCCCAAGTCCAATGGGATCCTGGGCTCCATCAGCAGAGGGGTGGCAGCAGGGACAGGGAGGGGATTGTCCCTCTCTGCTCTGCCCTCCTGAGGCCCCAGCTGGATCCTGTGTCCAGAGCTGGGGCCCAACACAAGAGAGATGTGGGGCTGTTGGAGAGGGGTCAGAGGAGCCACGGAGATGCTCAGAGGGCTGGAGCAGCTCCCTCTGGAGAGAGGCTGAGGGAGCTGGGCTGGGTCAGCCTGGAGAAGAGAAGGCTGTGGGGGGACCTCATTGCAGCCTGCCAGTGCCTGGAGGGAGCAGAGGAACAGGAGGGGAAGCAGCTTGTTCAAGGGCAGAGACTGGCAGGACAAGGGGGATGGGGTGAAGCTGGAGGAGGGAAGGGGGAGAGGAGAGATTGGGGGGAAGTTCTGTGCAGAGAGAGTGGTGAGGGGCTGGAAGGGGCTGCCCAGAGAGGGGGTGGGTGCCCCGTGTCTGGGGGTGTTCAAGGCCAGGTTGGCTGGGGCCCTGGGCAACCTTGTGTAGCTCCAGGCCTGAGGTTGGTGTCCCTGCCTGTGGCAGGGGGTTGGAGCTCTGGGACCCTTGGGGTCCCTCCCAACCCAGGCCAGGCTGGGATTCTATGAGGCAGGCAGGGAGGGAGGGAGAGAGACCGGGCGGGGCGGTGCCTCTGCCCGCGGGGAACCCGGCCGCCCCCCCCCCCCTCCCCCCCCGCCCCATCCCCGGATCCCGTCCCGGTGCCACGGCAACCGCCCGGCCCGGCGGAGTGACGCAGCCGGTGACGCCAGGCGGAAGTGACGCGCGGCGCGGCGGGCGGGGCGGCGGCGGTGGTGCCGGTGCGCGCTGGGCTCGGCGGTGTCTCCTTCTCCTCAATCACGGCTCCGGCTCGGCCTCCCCGCGCCGCCATGTCCGCCCCAGGCAGCGGCGGCGAGTTCGGGAACCCGCTGAGGAAGTTCAAGCTCGTTTTCCTGGGCGAGCAGAGCGGTGAGCGGGCGGCGGGGGCCCGGCGCCGCTCGGAGGGGAGGAGGAGGAGGAGGATGGGGAGGGAGGGGAGGCGGGGGCAGCGCTGCGGGGCCTTGCGCTGCGGCGGGGCGGTGCGGAGGCCTGAGGGGCGATGAGGAGCCGCGGAGGGGCCGGGCCGCGCGTTGAGGGGGGAGAGGAGCCGCCGAGCGCTGCCTGGGGCGGGGGTGGGAGGGGGAGGCGGTGCGTGGGGATCCGTGAAGGCCGGGGGGGGGGGGGGCGGCGGCGCCGTTATGGGCCTCTGGCTGCCTGGCGGGAGGCGGTGACGAGGCGTCCGGGGTCCCCGCGGGGGGCGGCGGCAGGAGGGAAGAAGGGAAGGGAGGGGCGGCCCGGCCCTGCCGCGGTCCGGCCTCAGGCCTCGGTGTAGGCCTGGCTGAGCCCCTGCTCGCCGCTTCCTCAGCCGGGCCGCCTCCCGGGGCTGCCCGCAGTGCAGCCGCGCTCTGGGGAGGTGCGGGCCCCGCTGGCTCCTGGGAGGAACGCGGTGGCTGGCAGGGTGCTGCCCGCCCCGGGTGTCGTGCCTGGAGAGAGGACACGGCCCGGCAGCGCCGGGTGTGCGCGGGGGGGGTGCCTCCCTGCGGGGTTTCTGGTTGGTTTTACCGGGAAGCTGCCTCTCTTTTGTACTCCTTCCCTAATAAGACACGGGTGAGGTGTGCCTTTTCCTTGGAATTGGGCTGTTCTTGCTCGATTGCTCCCTTTAGAGCTCTTGCTTACCTCCTCCTTGGTCCCAGAACTGTAGGTCTTGGAGGAGTTTCCAGAAGCTGTCTAATTCACCCACCTTACCAAGCTGGGATTGACTGCCGCTGACATTTGTCTAACCTGTTTTTATAACCCTCTGCAATATTCACAATTCCACAAGCTTTCTAGACAGTATATTGCTCTTTCTCTCCTCCATCTGCCTCCTTTGAGTTTATTTTTGGCTTATTCCAGCTTCCTGAGAATCAGAGACCTTTGGTTCTGTTCCTTGTCAGTCCTGGCACTTTGTCTCTTGATAATCATAGAATGGCATGGGTTGGAAGGGACCCCAAGGATCAGAGAGTTCCAACCCCCTTGCCACAGGCAGGGACACCAACCTATATTTGGACACATAAATACAAAGCTTTTAAGCAAGCTATCCAAGTTAACTCTGTATCTAAAATCACAGTAAGAAGAAAGGATGTTAAGTCTTCAATGTTGCTTTTCTGTCCAGCCAGAGGCAGCTGAATGGTGTCTGGGACAACCACCAGGTCTTGTTTTGTTGTTTGTGGCTGGAAGTCCAAGACTTGGTGGTTATGTAAGTAGCAAAACACCAGTAACTAAACAGAGGCATTGCTTGCTTAAAGCAAACAAGCCATTCTTTGTCATAGGCATCCCTGTGAACCTAATTTGAGGACATCATGGTCCATTTTTGACTTAGATTGATTTGGCTTAACATACTCCTGTCATTTTGTGAGTGAATTTCTTAGCTGGTTGTTTCTCAGGAGGGTGTAGCTGGGAAATATCCTAGGGTGGCAGCTTCATGCTGATGAACAACACCACCCGCCTGTTGCTCCCAAAGCAGTGATTCTTTTTCCCACTGCTGCTTAAAAGTATTTTTTCCCTTCTTTTTGTAGTTGGAAAGACCTCTCTGATCACCAGGTTCATGTATGACAGTTTTGACAACACTTACCAGGTATGTGGTAGTGGTTTTATTTTATATATATATATATGTGGCTAAATCTATCCCCCACTATTAAAATGTATATCTCTGAGAACTGTTACCCCACAAGATGTTCAGTATCATATATGAGGCCATAATGTGCCTTGAAATGGAGATGAGACTTCATAATTAAGCCCAAACATTTAGCATAGTGTCAGGAATTAGTGCAGAAATAAAGCAGCAGGGTTTAGAATCCTGCCTGGTTATGTGAGAAGGCTTGAGCAAAACAAACACTGGTCTGTGTTGGCTAACAGAGAAGGTGATGGTCAGGATGCCTGATGGTGGAGATGGAAATCTCAGGAAACAGAGAGAAAAAATGAGATAGGAAGGTGCTTTTGATAGCTCTGGGTCTCTAGCATTTGAGTCCAGGGTGTATAGTCAGATCTGGGAGAAGCCAGCATGGTGTGTTCTCTCTCTCTGTTTCTTTTTCACTGCTTCTTTATTTTTTTTACCTGGAAGGCTGTAGATAGAAGGAGCTGGGGAGGCACCAGCAAGAGGATGAATATGAAAAGCTGAAGATATGTCAGGGCTCTGAAGATAGCAGGGAGAGTTACTCACATCAAAAGCATTTAGTGGAGTTTCAAGGGAATAACAAATATCTTTGAGGAAGATGAGACTGTGCTGTTCTCTTAAGTCATGCCAGAAAGAGTTACTGGTTTAGACTGGAGTAATTTTACGCTGGGAAAGGAAGAAAGGTTTGGTTTCTGGAGAACAGGTCACGCGCTGGAGCTGGATCCTCCTGTGCTTTCTGTTTCTTTTCCTGCCTTTTGTAAGGTGTGCTTGTGGATTTATCTGCTTCCTGTGGTTGTTACAAACTGTGGCCTGACTGCAGGAAGTAGGACACTGTGGAAATAGGTATTACCTACAGCAGAAGCTGGCTGCTGTGGTCTCTCCTGATGTTAAAGGGTTTGTATTAAAGAGAGACAACCTGCCTAAAATACACAGATGTGTTGCATCAGTAACTTGTCCCCTGCTTCCTGGGGTACGATGGGCTAGGAAATCTGCTTGATTTTAGTACCTAGGAGCTTATCTAACTTAGTAAATTACTTTAACTGTCTTTGTGCTGGAATTGCTGCACAGCAGTGGAAACACAAGTGGGAGACTCCCACAAAGCACTGCCTGGGAAGTGAAGCTGCTGAGTGTCAGCAGAAAGGATGCACGTTCTCAGTTGACAAAGGTCCCAACTAAACCTTGCTTTCTAGGTTCCAGCACAGTTTCTGTATGTGATTTGTTGTACCTTTTGGTTCTTTCTGATAAGGCAGTGCTTACCAGCCTGAATTGTGGTAGACCAGAAGGAGATGCCAGCTCAGATATGATCTGTGTTAAGATGTGTGAATGTCTGAGGCTAAAACCAAGACTCAGGGGTTCTTGTGGAGTGGAGAGGTGTTGGAAGAACGATGTGACATGAAGATGGTGCAGATACCCAGATCGCTTTACTTGATCAACTGTATCCAAGGCGAACGACTTCAGCAGCTTCATTATAAGTTTGTCAACATTTCTGAGAGCTTGTATAGAAGGGTCTTGATTTGCAGATGGTGGAAGGCGAGTTGCAGCTACTAATGCTTTTCCTTCTTTCCAGGCAACCATTGGGATTGATTTCCTGTCAAAAACGATGTATCTCGAGGATCGCACGGTAAGCGAGGCATCGCTGGGGCAGCTGCAGCCAGGGGAGCAGCAGTCGCTGTGTGTGCTGCTTTGCTTGGCTGCTGAAATCCCATGGCAGCCTTCAGAGGGGCAGCCTTTGTTCAGTCAAATCACTGACCCCTCTCCTGTTTCCAGTACTTGGTAACAGCAGATACCTCTGGAGCAAAGTCAAAAAGCTCTCCTGTAGAATTGAGGCACGCTGTAGCGCAGGCTGTATGTGCCTTAGGCATAGTTTGCTCCCAAAATTTGCAGCTCTGCCTCTGGGATTGTCAGTATAAATGGGTCTGAGCAGAACCCTGGTTGTTCCAAGGCTTTAAATCATTCACAGTTCCAGGGGTGGCATGGTTCTTCCTCATAGAAAGGCTCCATTGTAACACAGTTCTGATGTGCTGTTAATAAAGCAGTTTTGGATTTGGCTTGTGTAAGATTCCTTTAAGAAAAAAGATCCACATCCCCCTCCTGTCTTTCAGTATTTTTCATTTCATCAGCCCCTGTTTGACTAGTTCTTGCCTTTGTGCTAGTTTTGCTGCTGGCTGAGAAGTATGAAGCTGTTGGGGGAGGAAGGGGCCAGTGGTGTGATGGAAGCCCCTTGTGTTCTTGGGGTCTGCTGCTTCTGCACAAGTCTCAGCCCAGCGTGGGTGGTGGGTTTGAGTGCTTCTCTGCCATCTTACTAGTGGTTTGCTGCTAGAATAGACAGTGCTTAACCTTTATTTGCAAGAAACTACTTGGATAACGTGTTTCAATGGCACAGGCAGAGGAAGAAAAAGATCTTGGGAATGCTGCTTGGCACCTGGGAAGGCAATTTGGAATGTCTGTGTGCTGTTTTCAGTGGTGTAACCTTGTTTTATTGGGTTTACTCAGGTCAGGATGTCACCTGCAGGCCCCCTATCCAGAAAATACAATTTTCTTTCCAATGTTGGATATGCTGCTATCTTTCCTGGCTGTGTAAGTGGTCAGAGAGCCCATAAAGCCTGTATAAATAGCAGAGAAGTGGTGAATGGAGATAAGGGGAGGCAGCAATACAAGCAGATAAAGCTAGGAAAATGCAGCCATTGAAATAGTTTCTCTGGTATGGCCAGTGCTGCATTTTGCAGTAGGCTTTGGCTGCTGTGCTCACTGGTGGAGAATGCAAAGCTTGGAACTGCAGAGCAGCCTTTGGCATGTTCAGTCTGTATCCTGAAAGTATTCCTGTGCCAGATCACTCAGCTCTAAACAGGGCCTGGGCAGCAAGTGCTGGCCAACAGAAGGAACAAATACATGTGGGGATGGGTTCTTCAAACCTATCTCCTGTAGCCTCCCACAGTGTTCCTCTCTAATACACCCAGCATGTGGCCAGTGCCTTGGGATCTAGGGCCTTAAGTGAACTGGGACCATGAGAAGCCCCAAACTGTCAGGCTGACAGTTCCACTACAACCTCATTCCTGAAAGACCAAGGAGAATTCCCTTCCCTGTGCCTTGCTATCTTCACAGACAGTTGGATTCTTCCCAGACTTGTTGGATTTCAGCACAAGATAAGCCAGTCTGGAGGGTGTTTGCTTTTCTTGTACCCCACTGCTGGTTTCACCACATCAGTGGGTTGCTCAGTAGCTGGGTGCTGTAGTCCTTAGGATGAGGACTGACCCCAGCCAGCCGGCTGTAGGCTGCAGTCAGGTTGTGTGGCTGTTCCAGCTGGTTCCTGCCGTGGCAGGCTGTGCTGAGGTAGGTATGCTGATTTCCCTCCTTAGCAGATGGTGTGAGAAGGCATTTTTTTTAAGGATATCTTGGGTTTAGAATGCAAGGGGAGAGCGTGTTCACATGGGTGAGTTATTAATGGGTCTGTGGAGGGAGGGAGGGAGGTTTCCCAGGCGTGCCAGGCTGAGGCTACCATGAGAACACAGCTAGAAGTGTCCTTGGCTCTTTTCACATTTCTGTTCCATTTTAACTTTCCTTCTGTTGCATTATTTTTTTTTGCCTTGCAATTTATTTATTTATGTTTTTCTTCAGTTTTATTTTTATTTCACTTGAGTTTTGGTTTTGTTTTCCGTTTCCCTGCTCTTCCCTCCCCCTTCCCTCTTCCCCCTACGCTTTTCCATTTCCCAGATCAGGCTGCAGCTGTGGGACACAGCCGGTCAGGAGGGGTTCAGCAGCCTCATACCCAGCTACACCGTGACTCTGCTCTGGCTGCCATTGTCTTTGACCTGACAAGTAGGTATTGAGCCTGAGTGCCTGCAGGGACCTTGCTTTTAACTCCTGCCTTTATGCATTGGAAGTGGTGGTGGTATCTGAAAGGAGCTAAGATAGGCTGTTTGCCCCAGGGCTGTAGGTGTTTCACAGGCAGAGGGTAAATAGCTGCGTGTCTTCCCCCCCAAACAATGGTAACTCCATCCCAAAATACATAAACTGGGGAGTTGTTTAACCCAGGAATTGTTTAACCCTGGTCTGCTCAAAGGATCAAGTGATGCACAGGTGGGTGAAGAGGGATTGTGACATCTCATGTGTCTCTGCTGATCAGAAGGGAAGGGGATTGGTAAACTTTGGGCAGCTGCTGCTTCTGGTTTGGTTTTTTTGTTTTGTTTTAAACCTCAGAATGATTATTTTTATTGGGTTTTTTTCTTCCTTTCTGGTTAACTGGAGCAGTAATGCAAGTAACACCTTCAGATGAGCAGGGGAAGGAAGTACAACACCCATTTAAATAAAAGCTGGGTAGTGGCTTAAGGGGATTCAGGGCTCCCATTTCATTGAAGATGAGAGCTGGTGATTGATCCAAGTAAGGAGAGAGCTTTTGATAGAGAAGTGATGTATCTACCATCATTTCTAAAGAATAAACAAGTTTAGAGGGAAGTTCTCCATGACACTTGGCATGAATGTATTAGTATCACATATGAAGATAGGAATGCAATGATTCCCTTAGAGCTCCTTGTTACAGATTCCCTTGGTTTGGCTTCTTGTGATTAAGCTACAGTATCAGCAGAAACGCCTAGACAGGATTTGTACCAGTGAGCCAACACCATGGGGATAAAGGCCAAGGAAGGAATGCAGTGCAGAAGGAAAACTGCTGGCCCACCTTTATTCTTTGAAACTCTAGATTCATAGGATCATAGACTGGCATGGTTTGGAAGGGACCCCAAGGGTCCCAGAGCTCCAACCCCCTGCCACAGCCAGGGACACCAACCTCAGGCCTGGAGCTACACAAGGTTGCCCAGGGCCCCATCCAACCTGGCCTTGGACACCCCCAGGGACGGGGCACCCACCCCCTCTCTGAGCAGCCCCTTCCAGCCCCTCACCACTCTCTCTGTACAGAACTTCCCCCAAATATCCAATCTAACCCTTCCCTCCTTTAGCTTTAATCCATCCCCCTTGTCCTGCCAGTCTCTGCCCTTTAAAAAGTTGAATCCCCTCCTGTTTGTCTGCTCTGTGATGCTGTACAGGCCAGGTGGTTGGTTTCATTTTGACTAACTGAAGTGTTTAACAAACAGCAGGCTTCTGTTATGATTTATCCTGTGTGTTGGGGGCAAACAGTGACAGACAGGGGCTCTGTCCCAGTCCTGCAGCTCAGGTATGTGGCTCAGAGGGTTTGGTGTGAAATGGTGTAAAACGGAAGCGGTCTGCTGGGGTTTGAGGAGAGCAGAGGGGTGTGTGTGTGGTGACTTGTGCTGGGAACTCACCTGGGTGAGCAGCCAGGCAGGCTGGTGGCTTGACACCTCTTCTCCCCACTGGTGTGATGGGTACAGGATGCTGTTTATCCAGGCAGGTCCAGAAATCTTGCTGCTCCAGGCTGTTCTTAACAGCTTCCAGACATGTCAAAAATAATTAAGCAATAGCTGATCTCACCACACTTTGGTGATGGTCAGATGTATTAATTTTTTCAGATTATTTATGTTTTTCATTGCTGCTCTCTCTTCTGCTCTTAGTGACTTGAGAGGCTTTTAGTTTCCTTGTGTTATGGAAGGAATGTGCTCATGTACTTCTGAGGGCACAAGGATAGTGAGCAGCAGTGTGATTCAGAAAACAGTTTCCTTTGTCACTCTGAAGACCTGTATATTTGTGTTATTGTTACTGGTAACTGCATGTGGGACCCTCAGATAGTTTCCTGTAAGTTGATGGTGGCCATAGCAGTGTAAAATGGGGACAGTCCTGTAGGACATAACCAGCTGAGCTACACATAACTAGTAGAGAGACACTGCTAGCTAGCATGTGGGGAGCTGAGGAGGAGGAGGTTGCTTTGTTGTTAATCTGCTGGGCAGCTTGAAATGCAGGTGGCCTGTGGAGAGATCCCCAGTGAAAGTCCATGCTGCAGCTCAGGCCCCCTTCTGAGGGAGGCTGGATTCACCCTTGTTTGAGGGCCTCTCCCCCTCCCAGACTGGTAGGGCAGTTAGCTCACTGTCATAGAATCCCAGGCTGGTCTGGGTTGGAATGGACCCCAAGGGTCCCAGAGCTCCAACCCCCTGCCACAGGCAGGGCCACCAGCCTCAGGCCTGGAGCTACACAAGGTTTGAGTGGCTGGCTTGTATTTTCTCCTCTGAATTAGGAGCACATAGACCCTGACTTCTGGAAACAAGAAGCCCCAGAGTGGTACCTGCATGCCAGCTGAAGGCCTGCCCTCAAATACTGTTCTCCTTCCCTACAACAAGCTTATGGGGACCAGTTCTTCCCCAGTTAGGTGGTGCTTCCTCTGGCTGCCTCTTTGAAATTTGATTTCAGTACACTCTCTGGGGCAGTAGTCTGTGTGGCAGCAATGTCTTGGGGACTGTGTGGAAGCTGCTTGTCCAGAAGCAAGAGCCAGAAGCTGTCACTATCAATCTGATCTTCCAGCACCAGTGTAACGTTGTCCAGGTGCTTGGAGTTTGTTACCCTGAGTTTCCTGGGGTAATGAAGAGCCCTGTCTTCTACTGCTCTAATCAAGGCTGCCCTCAAAATGAGGCATGAGCTAATTGCTTTAAGCCCTCCTCTTCCTTAAGCCCCAGGGCATCAGATCTGCATCCCCTGATGCAGACAGGATGTTGTGTGGAACCTGCTTGCAGCAAGACACTTGGCAGACATGTGCTCAGTCCAGTTTATTACCCTTCTAAACAACCCCCTTACTGGAACTGTTTTCTTCAGGCAAGCTGCCTTGTTACCCACTGCTCTGTGCATAAACCCTGCTCTCCCAAACTGCTGAATAAGTGGCCTTGTAAGCACGTCTAACCAATTCATGTAATTAAACTGGGAACCAGTATGTGCCCTCCTGTGAAACTCGTGCCTAAGGAGAATGCCAACAGCAATTTTTAATGTCTTTTTTTCCTTTTTTCTGGCAGTGTAGAGCTACTCATACAGCAAGCTGTGTGGGGTAATGACTTGGAAGGGAATGGTATCACTCCCAGTTGAGAAGAGCTTTCATTTAGCATTCACTGGGAGAGTTTGGCATGCTTTGACCCCTGCTCTTTCAAATGGGCAGGTCCCAGGCCTTGGAGGTTTCATATATAGTGGGCATAGTTCTGGAGATGGGACTGGACCTCCCATAGCATTTGTGCTTGTTTCTGACTCTGTGCTTACCTGAGAGGGAGAACACAGTGCCCTTTGTGTCATGTGAAGCCTACAGTGTGTTGCATTTGCTTGTGTTTGTGCTGGAACTCAGGTTATTGATTGCCTTCATGTTGTGTGTAAATCCCCTTTGCCATCTCCTGCACGCTGGAGAATGGATGCTGGTTTACTGCACACTGTCTGGGCTGAGGGAGTTGCCCACAAAGCTTTGATTGAGGGTGCTCTAGGCTATGTGGAGACCCCATACATAACCCTGGGTAGACCAGGAGCACCAGCTCTGTAGTAGTAGTATTATCCACTATCAGTAGTAGCCATAAACTAGAGCTCTTTGGGAGGTGGCGGCTGGGGGAAGAGGGCTAAGAATCCTGTGGAGACCCCATACATAACCCTGGGTAGAAGGCCAGGAGCACCAGCTCTGTAGTAGTAGTATTATCCACTATCAGTAGTAGCCATAAACTGGAGCTCTTTGGGAGGTGGTGGCTGGGGGAAGAGGGCTAAGAATCCTGTGGAGACCCCATACATAACCCTGGGTAGACCAGGAGCACCAGCTCTGTCATAGTAGTAGTAGTAGTATCCACTATCAATAGCCATAAACTTGAGCTCTTTGGGAGCTGGGAAGAGCAGCATCTTCAGGCAAACGAAGGAGGTAATTAAAGCCCATCAACTATGTAAACAGTCAGCAAAGCCAACTTCTCTGGCTGTTGGATATTTGGGGCAAGGTTACGAGCTGGACCTCAGCTTCTTTGGGGGGTTGGACCCGATGATCTCTTGAGGTCCCTTCCAACCCCTAAGATTCTGTGATTCTCAGCCTGAGCTACACACAGTCAATTCTCCAAATGGCCTTTTCTCTAAAGGACAGTTTTCTTCCTTTCTTTTCTCTCCCCTCCTCTCTGCTCTGCCTGGCCTGGTACCAGCAGGTTCGGCTGCAGCTCTGGGACACAGCAGGCCAGGAGCGGTTCCGCAGCCTCATCCCCAGCTACATCCGCGACTCCACTATTGCTGTGGTGGTCTATGACATTACAAGTGAGTGATGCTTTGGTGTCTCCTTATTTCCAACATGTTACATCCAGAAGTTCTGCAGAAAAGATGATTAAAATTAGAAATACTCTCCCATACACACACACACACCCTCCCCACCCCGTTTTCCTCTCTGAGTGGGAATATTTATGGGTCATTTACAGGGTGTGGGCAGATTTAGGGAAGCACCTGAGTATGGGCAGAGTGTTCTTCCTCTCTGAAAAGAAGCTTTCTCTTCCCTACAGACTTGAATTCTTTCCAGCAAACCTCCAAGTGGATCGATGACGTTAGGACAGAGAGAGGAAGCGACGTCATCATCATGTTGGTGGGGAACAAAACCGACCTGGCAGACAAGAGGTAATGGGGGGGGGGGGAACTGACAGCCTTGCTGCCCTGACCAGTAAGAGCAAGGAACTGGCTGACCAGTCTGTCTTCAAAGCAGCTGCTGATTTAAAATGAAACATAAATAGCCTGTGATGAAATTCATATTTCTGCTTTCACAATATACAAAGTTTTTCCATGTTGCTTTTCTACCCATAGTTTTGGCTAAAACAAACCCACCTAAAAAAAATTCCATTTCCTTAAATGAAGCATCTCAGCACTGTGTTTCTCAGCAGTGTCTTTTGTCTGATTTTTTCATTCTCTGCTGAGATAAAGCCAAAAAGATTGTTGTGAAAGCAAGGAAACCCACCCTTTTTCAGTACCCCTATTCACATGACACTTTCTGCATGTGCAGCTGTGAGTTCAGAGTAAAGTTTCTTCTTACAAGATGCAGTGTGAGGTTTTACAGTATGAATCTAAAAGGTGTCCCTCAAAGCAGAGATTTCACATCCTACATAACACAGACTGGTGTGGATGTGTGAGAGGAAGCTAGATGAGCAAAAGCATGCTTCTCTGAGAGATTAAAAAAGTTAATTAGCTTTAAAATCACACAGACCTCACGTTTTGGGACACATCATAAAGCAATTTGCTTTATAAACTCTTAATTTTACACCACTTCAACCCATGTTACCAATGTAATTGCTTCTTAGCAGACCACAGGCTTGTGCTTTTGCTTTTCTAGTTCAATAATTCTCTTGCTTGTTAATTTAGCAAAATATTTGTTTGTTTTCAGACATTTCTCATTCTTTCCCATCAGCAGCAGCGTAGACAAGGCAAGATTTTTATTGTAGTGGTTAGTGTCAGTAGCAGTTGGCAGAGGGAAGATGGAGTGAGCCCTGCAGCCCTTTACAGTCCAGATACTTTAAACTGAACCATCTTCACACACACCAGGTACTCTTAAAATCTGTGCTTCATATGTCCTGGGAAATACTGAAATGATGGGGAATTTTGATCTGATGCAAAAGCATCTCAGGAGGACTGAACATGGAAACATCTGGATCTCACAGCAAAGTGGTATCTTAAAAAATAACCCCTTATCCCTTGTCCACAAGACACTTGGAATCAAAAGAGAACAGCTTGGAAAGCCATACAGGTGGAACAGTGATGTTTTCTCAGAACTATCTTGCCCAGTTTCCTGAGCTGCCTCTTGGTTTACTCTGTTCCTTGGGATCTGACTCTTTATTTACTGCATGCTATTGCATTTTCAACTCCAAACCTCACTTTACTCACTCCTGCAGCCTATGTGTTGCTTCAGAATGTATTGGGATGTGTTTTCTCCCCAGGGCTTTTGGTGTTGTCCAAATGCCCACGTGACACAATCCCCAGCAGCCCTGGCTGCACAAACCAGTGACAGGAGATGCTTTTTGCCCTTTGTCTCTGCACAAGTCCTGCTCTTAGTTTTTTAGTTTGCTGTGCACAGCAGGAAAAGACAATAGACAATTCTAATACTGGCAAGTGGTTTGAGTCAGTGGGGAAGAGGCTCTGACTGGGCACTGCATGGGCTTTGTACTGGTTCTTCTCACAGAAACGTGTCCTGTCCCCTCCACACTGACCCCCTTAGTCTTGACAGCTAATTGGCTCCAGTGGGAGGCTGTTCTAAGCATCCTGTGCCTTGCACACTGGAAATACTGGTAAAACTCTCTGCTCAGAGCTGCAGAAAAAGGATCAAAGTGGCTGATTTGGATTAAGAATTCTGGGTGGTGAGACCTCAGATCAGCCTGGTCGCTGAAATCAGCTTACAACAGCAGCAGAGCAAAATCCAAGGCATTCTACTCCACCCAGCTCTGGATGATGACCACTTGGTATCTCTTACACCCTCCTGGGAGGGAGAAATAACTGCTCCTTCCTGGCCAAATAACTTGGCATTTGGATTTGAGGCTTTCTAATTTCTATCAAAATCCAATTGCATGTGGAACTGGAAGACCCAATGGGATCATGTCTGCCTTGGATTATTTCCTGGTAGTACATAAATGAAATAGAGTGTGTGTGTGTGTGTGCAGGACAGCACTGCCATAAGAATCACAAGTCCCAGAAGATTGTTTAAAAATTAGCTACAGTTGAAGCTCTCATATTAAAGTTATATTAATTGTCTCTTAAGCTACACCTATATCAATCTATTCAGCATGGTTACTTTTCACTGCATCATTAGCACCAGGAATTCTGGTTTTAGAGGTTTAATGGAAGTCATGGCAGTCCTGGTCTAGGCTGGAGTTTGGAGTTACGGTGGATGTCTGGGTGTCAGTAAAGGGAGCTGCCCTGCTTCTTTTAAGGGAAGTTAGATTTGTGTGAGGCTGAACTAACAGCCTTCTGAGGCTCAACAAAACCACACTGTCAGTCACAGGGTGCATTTCTGGAATGAGAATCCAGTGCATGGGAAACCATTCATCCCATGCTTAAAAGCAAGATGATGCAAGTAAAGCTCTGAGCCAGAGAGCTGAACTGAAAATAGCACTGTTCTTACTTGGTGCAGCCTGTTAGATTTTTCTTTCCTGTAACATTGCTTCAGTTGGTGGCTGTTTGGGGTTTTTTTTACCCCCCTGCAGTTTTCTTTTTATCATTTTTGGATGATGTTTCTTCAGTTTGTTTTTTCTGTGATTTGTTCTCATTGCAGTAGCCAGGTTTCTATAGAGGAGGGGGAGAGAAAAGCCCAAGAACTGACTATGATGTATATTGAAAGCAGTGCTAAAGCAGGATATAATGTGCATCAGGCCTGTACAGGGTATTGATCAGAGATGTGTTTGCTCACAGGCAGCAGGCTGGCTCTTGTTGTTGCACTGTACTCACTACTGGAGCCTTCCAGAACTTTCAGTAACCTCATGGAGTTCCCTTCTGTCGACTTTTGGGAAACTGCTCAGCATATGAGAACTCTTCCTTCCCTGGAGGATGATGCTCTGAAAGAGGCTCAAATGTATGGCACAAACTTCACCCTGTATTGATCATCTGTTACTAATAGTCCTAAGCCCAGGCATTCCCAGTGGAACTTGCTGGAGGTTGTTCTGCTCTTAGCTGGAGGACCTGGGGGTCTTAAAGACTGAGAGGTCTGGAGGTCTCTGGTGGTGGACTGTGCAGGGGTGAAGCAGCCCTCTGCTGAAGGGTCTCTCACACACATCTCTAACTCCTCCTCTCTGTTCTTCCTTTCTGTCTTTCTGCTTCTGTTTGAATTTTGTCCAGGCAAATCACCACAGAAGAAGGTGAACAGAGAGCCAAAGAGCTGAATGTGATGTTTATTGAGACCAGTGCAAAGACTGGATACAATGTGAAACAGGTAGATGGATGTTCTGGACCTAAAGACAGGGAGCCTGTCCTTCCATGCTCTCTGTGTGGGAGGATTAAGCCTGTTTAGGGTTCATGTTCCATCAGATACTTGCTTGTATTGTTTATCATCAACCACTGAAGTGCTTCATGCCCAATCCTCACTGCTGCCTCATTATCTAGTGGATGCTCCTTTCCTGTCAAACCAGAACATGCTGAGGGACAGGAGTGCTGCTCTCTTGTGCAGCCAGTCAGATGCAATTTTGCAGGTTCCCTGTGCTTTTGTTAACAGCTGATGCACTGTGTTCTTAATTCAGTGTTAATCAGTTGGGATAATTGCATATCTGATGGAACAGAGAAGTTCCTGCTTCTGTTTGCAAGCTGCAGAGGAAAATCAGAATAGTTGAGGTTGGAAGGGATTGCTGAGGATAGTCTGGTCCAACCCTGATGTGGGCTGCCCAGAACTGACCCCAGTTGGGCCTTTAGAATCTCAAAGGATAGTGACTCCATCTCTCCAGGCAACCTGTCACAGAGCAGGACTGTCTGTAGCATAAGAAAACAAACAGAAAATACTTAAAATTTTTTCTTAAGTTTAAACTGAGTTCCTTGTGTTGCACTTTGTGCCTGTTGCCTCTTGCTGTAAGCCTGTGACCCCACTCTTTGCTAGTTCAGGAGCAGTTCTGATGTATGGCAGAACTTGGGGAGTAAGGCAGCTGGAAAGGAGCAGGAGGGCTCTTGGTGGCAGCTGGGAAACCTGCTTATGGGTTTGCTGGACACCACAGGATTCAGGGGCTTTGGGTTGCTTTCTTTTGGCTGTTCTGGGCTGAATCCTCTCTAGCCTTTGGTTCTAACTTGGTGCTGCTTTATTGGCCAAGCTGGTGTTTGCAGTGAGAACTCCTTTGACTAGAAGGTTGCTGACTGGTACCTCAGTGGCTTGATTTTCCCAGTGACACAGTTGGGGTGCTGAATGAGAAGCCCCTGGCAAGCTGCTGAGAGGAAAATCATCACTAGCTGACGATTCCTCTGTCTCTGTATGCAGTGCTCTTCACCAGCCTGCCCAGCAGTGTCTGTGATGTGTTAGCTGCTGTGCTAATGTCAGCAGGAGGAGCTCTAAAGCATTGAAAAATGACACAAAACCATGTTCTGGTTTTTATGGGTATAGGATAGTCCTTCCCAGCCCTCACACATCCTTCACAGCTCAAATGCAGCTCGCCCCAGCCAGCTCCTCTGCTCGCAAGTGGCTGCTTTGCAGCAGGGCTGAACTGAAAGGATGGGCTGCAGAACCAGTGTTACCCCACAGATTTCTTAAGCCTTTGCTCTCCTGTGAGGTGGTTGATCAGAAGCCTGGAGCTGCATGCTCTAACATCACGGTGTGCAACAGCAGTTGAGGCTGGGAACAGTTGGTCTGTGCAGGAGGGAATGGTTGTGTGCATCCCTCAGAGGATGGTTACTGTTTAATTCCATGTTAAATAGAAGCAGGTAAAGTAAACCTGCCTGTTTTCTAGACGCTGAATAACTTCTTTAATAAAACCTGTTAGATTTCTTAGGTAAAATTCTCCTGACACTTGTTGACTGCTGCTTTGCCAGCTGCAGTACCCAGGAACAAGCCCATAGAGCTGCTGTGCAGCAGTGGGGTTCCTGACAAGCCTTCAGCTTCACCTCTTGTTGCTTCCCAGCTTTTCCGCCGTGTGGCTGCTGCCTTACCTGGGATGGACAGCACGCCAGAGAAGAGCAAAGAAGACAGTATCCTTGTGTCCTCAGCAGTAACTTTCCCTGTTCTCATAGAATGTGCTGATTGCCTTTTGGTAGGTGGGCTCAATGACTTCTGGCTGATGTTGTGGGGATGGGTCTTAGAGGGGTTTTGCAGAGAGGCTGGAACAGCCAGTACGTTGTTGTATGTACCTATGGGTGTGAACTGAGGACCCTGCTTGTGGCCTGTGTATTAACGTACACAACTCCTTATAACAACAAGCACAAGGTTTGCTTTCTCCATGTAAGCTTAGGATAAAATTTGCATAGTTTAAGAACCATAATACTGGCTTCTTTGTGCAGGGCTGTCTTGTGTGCAGACCTGTCTGACTGGGCTCTGTTCTCTAAGTGCTCTTACAGAATCCCAGACTGGCATGGGTTGGAAGGAACCCCAAGGGTCACAGAGCTCCAACCCCCTGCCACAGGCAGGGACACCAACCTCAGGCCTGGAGCTACACAAGGTTGCCCAGGGCCCCATCCAACCTGGCCTGGAACACCCCCAGGGACAGGGCACCCACCCCCTCTCTGGGCAGCCCCTTCCAGCCCCTCACCACTCTCTCTGTAAAAAACTTCCCCCAGATATCTAATCTAACCCTTCCCTCCTTTAGCTTTAATCCATCCCCCTTGTCCTGCCAGTCTCTGCCTTGTTTCCAGCCCCTCACCACTCTCTTGACATACCCAGTCCACTGGTTTGCAGTTAATCCCATCTGGGCTATGTTTTGCTCTACTGAAGCACCTCTCTGTAGCCAGGTGGGACAGTCAACAACCTTTCCAGATGCTGAGCCCTTCCTCTGTTGTTTCCTCCTTGTTTTTCCTGAACTGGGTGATTTCCTTAACTCATCTCCCACAGTGATTGACATCAAACTAGAGAAACCTCCTGAGCAGCCAGTAACGGAGAGCGGGTGCTCCTGCTAACAGGCCTGTTCTGTAGCAGCACATTCCCCAACCGGCCAGTCTCACTGAAGAACATCACTGCTCATTGGCTAGGCAACCCTACTTTGTGGGCTGAAAAACCAATCTACTAAGCGAGCGAACTCCCTGGTTACTGGTGGGGAGCAGCCCCGGCCGCCCCTCTCACTGCATGGTATGAGCCCTGAGTGCAGAATGAGTGTCCTGTCTTTTCTTTTCCTTTTTTTATGTTGTTGCACTTTGGCACCACGGTGCCCTTTACACTCCTCCTCTCTTCCTCTCCTCCTCCTCTTCCTCACCCCCACCTTGAGCCTGTCTGCTCAGATGTGTCTTGTGAATGCAATGGAAAAGCCACCAAGTTAGGGAAGACAAGAATAAAGCTTAGGGATGGGCTTTCCACCTTCCTTTACTGCCTTGCATCTTAAACTAGTTCCCTGTCCACTCCAGCCCTGTCTTTGTCCTGCATCCCCACTTCCTCAGTTGAAAGGCTGCTCCCTTTAAACCAGTCAGTTTGACTTGGCCTTGCCTTTTTTGGACAATACAGGTTATCTGTTTGTAGGCTTTTGCTTCCTGCAGGGCACACACACTATTAGCTCCTCACTTTCTCCTTTCTGTGGATGATCTTGGCTAATTCTTGCTCACAACTTCTGAGTTTAGCCCCTCGAGTTACACACGGCACTGGAAACCCCCAAACTCTGACAGCTTTGGCCTCGTTGCTCCTGTTTGTGTAGCAGAGAGATCCCACAGACTGCTCTCTCAGTTGGAATATCTTCCCATCCAGAGGATGTTGGTGTTGGGTGAGTGTTGGGTGCTAAATGTGGGGGAGGAGGAGGGTGTGGAGGCTTTATAACATGAGGCTGGGTGGGGAGAGATCCTCAGGGTGGTTTGGAGAGACCTGATCCTGTCTGTCAACAGCAAAAACAAGGGAAAAGCCTGGAATCCATCACTACAGGGGCAATACCTGCCCTGGGAGTCAGGGATGCTGTTCAGGCTCCTTCCTTTTCTGCTGTTGGGTATCACATAGACAGGGAGTTTCTTGGTGCAGAGCAGGAGAGCCACAGCAGGTGGGAGGCCAGCGATGGCTGCTCTGCTCTCACACCTAGGTTGCTGCTTGATGAAATCATAGCTGCTTCTGCCTTTGTTGGCAGGATGGGGCTAGCAGCTGTTTAGCTTCTGGGGTAGTTTTAAGCTGCAGCATTGCCAAAGCAGAGATTAGCAGTGGCAGGGATCTGTTGTGAGACCTGGGTAGGGGAGTGGAGGAATGTGTGCTGCTGAAGTGAATTTGGGTGTCTCTTCTCAACCTTGGGGAGTTGGGAAGTACCTCCTCTCCCCCCTGCTCCTGGTTTCTCATTCATTAATAGAGCTTGTCAGAGACTTTTACTGGGGGTTTTTCATCCATCTGTCCTAGCCAGCAGTCTGTAGGTTTGTCTGTTGACAGAGAGGAGAATAAAATAGCCATTCACTGTTGTTTTCATCACCCGGCCTGTGTCACGCTGCCGGGGGGGATGCTAATGGGCAGGAGAACACTGACCGCAGGGTGACGGTGGGGACACCGACGTTTGGTGGGTGACACTCCCCTAGCTAGCAGGGATGCCTGTTGGTCACTGATGCAGCAGTGTGTGCACTTTGAAGCCACCACAGGAGGAGAAGGGGCAGCCTCAGACTGAGAGCTGTCAGTCCTCATGTTGGCTTACGGGTGGCAAGTCACCTCGCTGGTGGTGACAGACCCTTTGTTCCCCAGAGCCCTGTCCCTTCCCCTCTGGGTGAGCTGGCCTGCAGGAGGAAGCTGGGATGTTGTTCCCCATTTCACTCTGGAGTGTGTCCCCACCCCTTTCCCCACAGTCCCAGCGCCGGCGGGAAGCTCAGCCCCCTCCTCTGTACATACCCCTGTTGTGTGGGAATTGCTGATGTTTGTCGGTGTGTCCGTGTCTGCTGTAGAACAGGTTTTGCTGTCCCCTTCTCACAGGCGGGTGTGCGCTGCTCTGCTGTCGTGTTGTTCTGAGTCACGGACCTGGGGGGAGGGAGGGGGGGGAAGACCCTAAGTACCAGGGGGGGTAACTAGTGAAATAAAATAGTTCACTTCCCGCTGTCTTCTCTATGGATGTGTATAATATTGCGTGTGTGTCTGGCCCTGCTGTCTCCTAGCTGTTAGCCAAGTAAGTGTGACTATTACTATGAGTATGGACTGTCTGACCACAGCCGTGTATCACACTAAATAAAGTTATTTCACCAACACCTCTGCTGTCCTGCTGCCAGAGAGGGGCCTCTGCTGCCTCTGCTCGGGATGCTCCTCGGGATGCTCCTCAGTTTACCTTGGTTTAACAGGTCTGTCTGCGTCCTGCTCCTGTCACCACCCTGGGGGAGCACTGGTGCCCCTCTCTCTCCCCTCACCCCACACCCTCACAAGCTCCCTTTGGGGTACAAGGGGTTTTGGGAACCCGAAGGCAGTGTTTGGTGTCGCTGGTCACATAGCAGTCACCCCCCTCCAAGGGAAGGGTGATGCCAATTCTGGCCCCAGTGAGTGAAAATCCTCCTCATCAGCCTACAAAACGTGGGGCTGCCCTGCTCCAGACCCTTGTTGGCAACCACTGTGCTAATGCTGCGGCTTGCTCTGGGTAATTGGTAGGAGCACAGGCATTTTTTGGCAGGCTAACTTCTCTTTTCTTCCCCCTTGGTCTCTTAGGGTGGTTGCTGAAGTGGGCTGTAGATAAAGTTTGGAGTACCTGGCACACTGGAGGTGAGCAGAGCATTCCCAAGGTGTGTGTGCCACCCTCCTTCGGTGGCAGGGCTGCACTGGGAACGGGCATCTGGGCTTCTCTCTGGTGTGGTGTCACGTCTTGCCAGCTCGGGAGCTGCCTGGCTCATTTCTGAAGCCAGAGGGCTGAGGAACACAACAGCTCGTGTTCCTGCTTGTGTGGTATCCAGTCTGAGCAGGATCGTGGAGATGTGGGGCTGTGTGGCAGCACAGGGCAGGGACATCAGTATGGGAAGTGTAACTGCACTCTGAACTCCACAGCAATGCTGCTCAGGCTCCTGCAGTGGGTCACAGTAAGAACATCTCAGGGTTTGTCACCTTTACTCTCACAAAGTGACCCTATGGAGCTGACAGCTGGGACTGGAGGAGCTGCACAGTGTGTGTAACAGCACAGCCTGTTCTGGGGCTGCTGCTGTTGTCCCAAAGGTCAGGTTGCCTGCAGTGCCTCAGCCAGGCTGCTTCCCTGCCTGGGGAGTTACTCATTGACAAGCCAAAGCTGCTCCAGTGCACCTGACTCTTGGCTTCTCTTACAGGTCACTAAAACATCCCTGTATCGCCTCCCTGTCCTTTTCCCCCAGGAATCAGTAACAGTCCTCAGTCCCTCCATTTCTGGAGGATGAAATGGACTGTGGCAGTCAGCACAAACCCTGCTCTGCTGTCAGCTAAGATACCGAAGGGGTGAATGTGTCTTGGGAAAGAATCTGCTCTTTCCTGTTCAGCCACAGCCCTCACAGCTGCAATTACCTCTGTGTCAGGGTGGGAGGAAGCTGTCCCTGCTCCAGAGTGGGACTGACTGAAGGTGCCTCTTGGCTCCTTGGCAGGTGGGGGGTGTGCCCAAAGCCTGGTGTGCACATGGAGCATGGGGTTGGCTTTGGGGCAGGGCACTGAGCCTCTGCCCTGGCACATGGGAGCACAACAGGGTGCGAAGGGAAGATGGAGCAGCCTGGAATGTGGCCTTGCCACCATCCCAGCATTCTCCTTCCCTATGGAACTGGTGTGAGACTGGGGAGGTCAGTGTCCCATCTGTCTCCTCTCGAGGTGTTCGAGTGGGGCTCCCAGGATGTGCCCTGGTAGAAAAATCTGTTTATTTCTTAATTCTGAGTGAAAGTCTCTCTTCTAGTGTATTTTACTCTGCTCCAGCCTGGCTCAGCTTCCTGCCCAGCAGCTGAGCCAAGAACAACCTGCTGGCAGCACTGGAAGGGTCAGGAGGTGACAGACCCCCCTGAGTGCAGCTCTCGGGTGCTGCTTTGGGGTAAAACCCCCTAAAACCAGAGCCACACCCTGTGTGGATCCCACACTCCCCTACTGTGGCCTGCAAGGACAGCTGGCCCTGTCCCAGCTGTCTGCCTGGCCTTTCCTGAGGGCAGTGACCCAACAACCCTCTGTGGAGCCTTCTGGAGCAGCAGTAAGACAAACTCTGGGTGCTGAACTCGTTTTATTATGTCAGTTACTACAGGGAGGAGGAAAACACCGCGCAGAGGCCAGAGCAAGGGCTGTCCTGGTGCCACCTGTAACGTGTTGCTACCATGTCTGTACCCACATCTACACGTTTTCATATGTGCTCTCCCCATGCAGGGCACAGGCTTCCTCCCCTTTCCAGGAGAACGGAGAAGGGGAGCAGCTTACCTCAGAGTGGTGGGGAGTTCTGATGGGAGCACGTGGCAGGCAGGGACAGGGCTGTGCTGAGCCAAGGAAGGTTTGGGGAGTGAAAAGCCTGAACCACACAGCTGAGGGAGCCCGGCCAAGTGCCTGCAGTGGGGGCACAAACGTGCTCCCAGTGTCCCAGCCCCGCTGCGTGGGGGTGCCTGGGCAGCAGAGGTGCCTCAGTGGAGCGGTGCAGTGAGACAGGCACTGAGTTTGGGTGGGTTTTACCTCCAAGTCCCAAGGAAACCCAGTAGTGTAGAGCAGAGGTAGGAGAGTGGAGAAGGAAGGAATTCCATGTCACCAGAGAAGCAAACAGGTTGACCTCTTGGAGGACAAAGGCCGTGCTGTGCTCAAGCACCCTCAGACCCTCTCAGCCTTACATTTAGCAACAAGGGTTGGATCCAGAACCAGAAAAGCACTCAATCTAAGTCCTGCTAGAAAAGAAGCATAGAACTTGCTGGAGAAGCTGCCCTCAAGTTACCCACTTCCACATCAGCTTGTTTCAACACCCAGTTCAAGGAGCACAGGCTAAAGCCTCATCCATCTTCCAGCTGAGTAAGACTCTGTTGGCATCCCAGGAAGTGGAACTGATGCCCATGCAGCCAGCAGAGCACTTGTACCTCCAGCAGCAGCTGAAACTTGGTGTGTCATCACCTCAGGTGTTGAGGAAAAGTAGTGAAGAGTTCTTTAGCAGGATGGCTGCTCTGGAGACCCAGCAGACAGCTGCTTGCTAGTGAACAGTTCTTTCCTTCTGTCTCTGGTAATCTGGAAGGGACAGAGAAGACAAGGCTGAGAGGGGAGCACCAGTTGCTGAGGGCAAGGGAAAACTAACCAAAATGTTACAGGAAACTGAGAGTTAATACAATCTTTTGCTTCACTCAGAAGTTCATGTCCTCAGGGAGGACTAAAAGCCACAGGCACACAGGCCTGACAGTGACAGCAGTTGTTCCTATGCTATTCAAGGCTAAGTGGCTACCTGAACAGCTTTAAAGTTAACCATTCCCTTCAACAACCCCCACCTTGTAGCACGATGTTGCTAAGCTCTGCTCTACAAGTCCTGCATGGGCAGCTGAGGCCAATCCTTACTGTTTTGTCTCCATACTTGTCCTGATCCCTAAATCAATGCCCAATGTTCTTTCCGACCTCTGGGCTTTATACCATCTATGACTGTGGATGGGGCAGGGATGCAGGACAGTCTGCCTCCCAAGGAGGAATGCTGCCAGGTGACCAGGCTCAGAGCTAGCAGGGACTTACTGTAGGGAAAGTAACGCACACGCATGGTGATTTCACGGGCTGTCTTCAGGATCTCCACAGCCTGAAAGCAGAAAGAGCTGCTCAGTGACCAGACTGGGCTGGAGGTAAGGAGAGAGGAGCTGGTGGTGCCACCAGCTGAGAGGACAGGAGGAGGTGGCATGAGCATGGATTCCTGTCCCTCACCTTGCTGTGCTCAATGTCCTGGAAATCCACATCATTTACAGAGAGCACCTGGTCCCCTTCCTGCAGCCCAGCTCTGTGTGCATCCGAGTCAGGGATCACCTGGAAGGGAAGAGCAGAGACAGCAGGAGTGACTCTTTGGTATGGCTGATGCCACAGTCCCCCCTCCTGTGTGAAAACAGCCCAGCCCCTCCCCAGGGTGTACATCTAGTGTGCTCACATGGGACTGGGGAGGATGGGTGCGGTGCACCAGTAACCCTCCATGGGATGGGGAGCAATCAGGAAATGGTGCACGGCAAATTACAGCTATGGGTGCAGAGAGGCACGGAAGCCATAGGACAGCCTCTCTGAGCAGCCAGCCAGCTCAGCAACACCCCAGGGACCAGCCAGGTCAGAGGAAGGGAATAGCAATAGCACAGACACACCTTGGAGATGAAGATACCCAGCTGCGAGGCTTTTCCTCCACGGATGTTGAAGCCCAGCTGTGAGAGAAACCAGCAGTGAAATGCAGCCACCCCCTTTACCCCAGGACCCTTCCCCCCGGACCGGCAAAGGCCTCGGTGCTGCAGCCTTCCTCCAGGCAGCAGCAAGCACCGCTCCCTCTCTGCCACCTCCTGCCTCGCCATCCCCACCGCCCTCTGCTCCCCTGCTCCCTGCCCTGTATCAGCGCCGTCCTGCCCTGCCGCACCCACGGCGCTCTCCTCTCTGCTCCCAGCGGGCCAGGAGCCGGCCAGGCCCTTTCCCCGCCGGTCCCGGGAGAAGGGAAGCAGCGGGGCCCTGCCCTGCCAGGCCAAGGGCTACTACTACGAGGGTGCTGCCAGCCGCCCTTCCGCAGCGACCGGGGCGAGGCCGCGTCCCCTCGGGGGGCGGGGGAAGGGTTTGGGGGGGGGGGTTAAGCAGGGTCTCACCTGCGCCCCGGGCGGCTTCTTCAGGACGATGGTGCGGGGCAGGAACTGGGTGAGCTCGTTGTTGTAGTCGGGGTGGTACACCCTCTGCAAGGCAACGCCGCGCCGGCCGTCAGGCGGCGGCCCCCGGGGCTAGGCCGCGGCCCGGGCCCCGCCGCCCACCTGCCGCCAGCCTTGGCCGCCCCCGTCCCCCTCACCTCGTGCGGCGGCACCCAGGCGGGCGGGCTCTCGTAGGGCGGCAGGAACACCACCGGGAAGTCGTCGTAGGGCAGCCGGGCCTCCATGGTGCGGGGCGGGGCGGTGCGGGGCCGCCTGACGAGGCCGCCTGAACGGGGCCGGCCGCCCCCTGGCGCCGCCCGCCGCGCGCCCCGTGACGCGCGGCGCCGCCATTGGCGGGAAGGGGCGCGCGCCCCGTTTGAATGTTGGCGGTTGCGGCGGCGCCGCCATCGTGGGCCGGTAGCGGCGGCTCCGGGTGGGTCCCGCCGTCCGCTGGGGCGCCTGGAGGGGTCGGGCTGCTGCCGGGTGCGGGCTGGGGGGCTGGTAGTGGGAGCTGGGCGCGGCCTGTCGGGGCTGGGAGGCCGGAGCCGGGCCCGAGCAGGCGGTAGCGGGAGCCGGGTGCGGCCGGGAGGCTGGAGCCCGGCCCGGCCTGTCGTTGCCGAGCGGCCAGTGGTGGGAGCTGGGCGCGGCCCGTCGGGGCCGGGAGGCCGGTATCGGGGCCCGGCGTGGCCCGTGGGGCCCAGGCGCCTTCCTAGGCTAGGCCCCGTGCTCCCGGGGCGGTCGCGGCGCCGGGCCCACGCCGCCATCCGCGGCCGCCGGTCACTGCCAGGCCTCACACCCGGCCCCGCTCCCCCTCAGGGCGGCTGCGGCGAGCGAAGATGACGAGGGAAGATGAGAAGGGGATCCCGGTGCGCGTGGCGCTGCGCTGCCGGCCCTTGGTGCCGAAGGAGACCAGCGAAGGGTGCCAGATGTGCCTGTCCTTCGTGCCGGGGGAACCGCAGGTAAGGGAGCCCGGCCCTGCGCGGCGGGGGCCGGCCCGGGGTGTGCTGCCGGGCTGGCCAGGGCTCCCCGTTCTGTCCTCTCCATTCTATCCCCTCCGCAGGTTGTTGTCGGTAACGATAAGTCCTTCACCTACGACTACGTGTTCGATCCTTGCGTGGAACAAGAGGAAGTCTTCAACACAGCCGTCGCCCCTCTCATACGGGGCATCTTCAAAGGTTTGTGACCACCGAGCTGAAGCTCCCTTGGAAAGCACCGGGGGGTTCGGTGGGCTCAGCTCTGTGGAAGGTGGGGCTGTCCTGTTTGGTCCTCTGTTCCCAGCCATTTCTTCTTGGAACAATGAAATAGTGTGCTAGCTAGATGTTGGCTCCAGTCCGTAGTGAGAAGCGCCAGATTTTGCCTGTCTGCAACCTCTGTGTGTTCACTGGGTCATTCTGGGTCTGGAAGCTGTCTGCCCAGGGAGGTGGTGGAGTCTCCTTCTCTGGAGAGATTCCAGCCCCATCTGGACACCGACCTGTGCAGTATGAGCTGGGGGGCTGCTTTGGCAGGGGGGTTGGACCTAATGATCTCTCCAGGTCCCTTCCAACCCCTACAACTCTATGATTCTGTAGAAGGCAAAAGGATCTTATCAAGAATAAGAAGATGAATTGATAAGCATCCTATACTAGAAACTGGTGCCACAGTGGAACTGGGATGACAAAGAGCTTAAGCTATTTATATGACTAGCTCTAGCAAAGCAGCAGGCTTAAAAAAGAGCTGGATCAATAATTCTGTCTGTGATTTGGGGGGGTTTAATTGACCTATTTTTCTTTCTTCCCACTGATGTTGCTCACTCTGCCCTGTGCCTAAAGGCTGTATAAGCTGACAGCAATGGGGCTTTTGTGGAAGGATAATTTTACCAGAATGCAGCTTTCTTTGGCTTCCCACGTGACTGTCTGTTCCCTGCACCCTTTGTTCCCTAGGGTATAATGCTACTGTCTTGGCCTATGGACAGACAGGATCTGGAAAAACCTATTCCATGGGAGGTACCTACACTGCCAATCAAGAGCATGAGCCCAGTGTGGGGGTCATCCCACGGGTGATCAAGCTGCTATTTAAGGAGAAGGAGCAAAGGCAGGACTGGGAATTTGTTCTCAAAGTCTCTTACCTAGAGGTAAAAGTTGGTTTGGTTTTCCAAGCTATTCTAAAGTTATGAAGTGCAGATAAAGTGAGCTTTAGTGAGGCTGCCTCACTAAAATAATAGATGTTTATTAAATCAAAACTTAGGACTACGTAAGGTTTTGTCAGGAACTGGATTCTGAGTCCAAGGTGTCTTTCTCTAAAATGTAAAATCAATAGAATGTCATGCAAAGTTACCCACAACTTCCACACAACTGTACCTCTTTCTTTGTGCACGTTGCTCTCTTGTGGGGCTGCTAATCCTGCACTGCTGTCCTGATGTTTTCAGATCTACAACGAGGATATTCTAGATCTGCTGTGCTCCTCAAGAGAACGATCTGCTCAGATCAGTATAAGGGAAGATCCAAAAGAAGGCATCAAGGTCTGTTGGCCTCTCAGATGTGGGGACATAAAGGGGTGATGTGGCTCAGGATGAATGTTTCAGTGGAAAAAAACCTCTTGACTGCTTGAGTGCTGCTTTCTATTTATACATGTGAGATCATCACTACTCCTCATTCCTCTCAAAATTGAGCTGTTGAGGATCCTTAAAGTTCACTCCCTAACACCAGTAGGGTTAGGCACTCAGGACAAAGCCACTTGACTCTGTGGCAGGCTGATTTGGGGGAATATCTGAGGATGTGGTCCCTTCAATCACAGAATCACAGAGCAGTATGGGTTGGAAGGGACCCTAAGGATCATAGAGCTTCAACCCCCCAATCAAATTTCACACTCTTGCAGTCGTGTTCTTCAGCTCAGCAGGGGTAGTGTGCAACAAAGAAATCATGAGGGGAAATGATTTAAGAGCCTGAGTTGTGTTTGCAGTTATGCTGTACAGTCTTGTCCTGCTATGTGCTTAGAGAGTCATGCAGAAAACCCTGTGCTGCTACTTGCTCTGAGTATTTATTTTGTAGTTAAGCTCTGGGCCATCAGCTGTGCCTCCCTTGTGCAGTTTGAGTTTGCAGCAGTGGGTAGGTTGTCCTGTGTGCTGTGTGATCCCTGTAACTGATCCAGTCAGGGGTTTGTTATGTGTAATTCTTTGCTGCTCTGTTCTCTAACACACTGGGTGTGACTCATCCCTGGGTTAGCAATGGCACTGGTCCAGGGAGATGGGCTCTTTGGGGAAAGCATGAGCTTCCCAAGGAGTGTGACCAGCCCCTGCTACTTGGTCCCCTCTGTCCTTTATGTCCCTAATACATGTCTCCCCTGACTGCTCACACAAGGTGTGTGTCCCCTGTGCTTCAGCCAGTTTTCCCTTTCCTCTGCCTGTGATGGCAACAGCTTGGAGGCCCCAGCTTGGCCAGGGCTATCCCAGAGCAGCTGTGGATTTCTCTAGAGTACTGAGGAGCCCTGCTCCATCCCACAGCCCAGCTGGCACTGGGCAGGCACAGAGGAACTTGTGCTGACAGGATTGAGGAGAGATGATGAGACTGAACAATACTGATGCAAAGCTCAGAACAAACTTTCTGGGGAATTCACACCAAGCCTTGGGCTGGAAGAGAGACTGATTCTTGTGAACTTGTGTTTGCACAGGGATTTCACTTTCTCTGCCCTAGCCTGAAACAGAGGGTTGCTTTTCTGATGTAAGATGAGGTGAAGAGGAAGGAGAGGATAAATAACGCTCTCTTCTTGGGTACAGATTGTAGGGTTAACAGAAAGAAACGTCACCTGTGCCCAAGATACTGTCTCCTGCCTAGAGCAAGGGAACAATTCCAGAACAGTGGCCTCCACAGCAATGAATTCCCAGTCCTCACGGTCCCATGCCATCTTCACCATCTGCATTGACCAGAAGAAGAAAAATGACAAGTAAGTGTGATGGCAAAGCCACTCCTGGCAGCTGTGAGGGGCTTACTCAAAAGCTCAGAGTCTTGTCATTCTCTCTTGAGCTTGGATAAACTCAGCTGAGCTACTCTTGAGGCAGTGCCTTTCTTTGGCTGCCTCTGACATGAAGTATATTTTCATCACTGTAGTAACTACTGGACTGCTCCTTTCTTAACTGTGTGTTTACTCAAGAGAGTAGAATAGTCTCTTTCTGCCACAGGAACAGCAGTTTTCACTCCAAGCTGCACCTGGTTGATCTTGCTGGCTCTGAGAGACAAAAGAAGACCAAGGCTGAGGGAGACCGACTAAAGGAAGGTCGGTAGGAAAAGGACTGACACACCTTGGGGTTTCATACCACTTTGGGCTTAATAAATTGAGTCCTTGTCAGGAAGAGCAAAGCAGTTCTTTAACCTTTATAAATATGCTTTTTTAAACATTCTTAATCTTTTAAAAGGGGCAGGAAATGCCCAGCTGATAGCTGTTGAGGTAGCTCTATTCACTGTCATCTGTCTGTATGCAGGCATCAACATAAACAGAGGTCTCCTCTGCCTGGGGAACGTCATCAGCGCTCTGGGGGATGAAAACAAAAAGGGAGGGTTTGTCCCCTACAGAGACTCAAAGCTAACAAGGCTGCTGCAAGGTGAGACACAGCTGATGGATGATAAAGCCTGAATCTACTGATGCACTGTCACTGGGGTCAGCAAAATACCCCAACAACTCCTGACCAAAGGTGGACCTCTTCCATGCCCTTTACTTTTAGGTTACTCATGCTCTGAGATGGACTCATTTACTACTCCTGCTCTTACACCTCTCTCACGTGGTGGGAGGAAACTAGACCAATACAGTGCAACTCTGGGGAGGCAGGAGAAGGGAGATGAGAAGGCTGGAAGCAGGAGTCTATTGTTATTACACTGCTGCAGCTACTTGCTGGAGGTTATCACAGCCAGAATGAAGCTGAAACTGTCTGTGCCTACACTGTGCACATGGTGTTTGTTTTGTTCTCTTAGTCTGAAGTTCAGCCTGGTCTTCATGGTACTTACCTTTCAGCAGTTGTGATGGTCTTCTAATATTTTATCTGGTTTGGTTTAATGTGCATATAGCTATAGTAATTTACTGGGATTTTTTGGTAGTTAAATAGTTGAGTACAAAAAGTTAGGTTCATTGGTATTTTCTATATCTGAAAATATCTAATAAAAAGAAACTGGATTATGCAGAGCTGGATGTGGGGCTGTTTCCTCTGATCAGAAGCTTTATGTAGCCAGTATGTGTTAGTGTAACACCAAGCTAGCTGCATGGCATTCTGTCCTTTGATCTGAGCAAGCATGTTCTTAACCAATGGTACTTTCAGCTGGAAGACTGTGGATTCTGATGTCTGGGTATCTGTGGAGTGTAACTGTGAGGGAGAAGGGAGGGGAAGATCTGACAGCTCTGCCAGAAAAGGCACACTGAAATTGTTAGTTGGAGATGTTACTTAATAGGGCAAGAAAATTCTTAGGGATTCTGAAGTGAAATCATTGGTACTTAGAGCTGAGATGTAACTTTGGGATTCTGGCTTCCAAAACCAGCCCTGCCTGGGCCAGAGGAGAAAACAGATGGTGATGGCATGCAGCTACAGCTGCTCTCTGCTACTTTCTGTGGCTACAGCTAGAAAACAGCTGTAGCTATAGAGATGTACTCATGTGATCTTAAATATCTTAGTGATGATCTTTTGCAAGTCATTCTTGCTCTCTCAAAGCTCTGACTGTGACTTGTTTTCCTCCTCAGACTCTCTGGGTGGTAACAGCCACACTCTCATGATTGCCTGTGTGAGCCCAGCAGATTCCAACCTGGAAGAGACTCTAAATACTCTGCGCTACGCTGACAGAGCAAGGAAAATCAAAAACAAACCCATTGTCAACCTTGATCCCCAGGCAGCTGAGTTGCATCACCTGAAGCAGCAGGTACTGGGTGCTTCCTTCATGTCAGAGGAGTGGGCTTACCCTTTTGGCACTAAGCTCAGTAAGCAGCAAGCAAAGACACAGGATGCCTGGTTACACAGAGCATGCAAAAGAGATTTAGTGTGTGTTTTCTCTCTTGAGATGGCTGTGTGAGTGCTGGAAAGGGAATACATTAATTCTTTTGTCATTCTACAGCAACTGTTCAATGCCATGGAGACATGGTAGTATTCCCTTCCACCTGTTTGGCTACAGGCAGAAATAGCAATACAGTGAGAGCTGCCCTTGCTGACATCACCTATACCTGGCACAGAGTGGAAAGTGTTTCTGTGCTCAGCTTCAGAGGGAAATAAGATGCATAAACTGGAGCTGGTTAAACCTAAAGCTGCAAGTGCCCCAGGGCTTGGCAGCTCTCACAGGTAGACCAGGCTTGCTGCACTTGCTGTGCTTACCTGACAGTGTGGATGTGACAGTCTTCTGTGCTACCCCCCCAAAGAAAAACTCTGATCTTGATCCACAGTGGAGCAAGCAAATGGTTTTGCTCACAGCATAGGAGTGTTCACCAGAATGTTTATTAACAGCACACTGTAACTTCAAATCAGGTATTCCAGTAGCTCAGGAAGGGAAGGGATCTGACCCTTCCTCATGTGAAGGGCAGTGACAGAGCCAGCAACACAGGAGGCCTGCCCTCTGGGTCAAGGAGGTCTCTGGCACCCTGTGTGTGACAGCATGTAGACTGTGTGTGTGTGTGGCTTTACATGCTCTGATCTGAGCGTTCCTGATGCAAAGGCAGTGGGGTTTGAGGAGTAAACCACTTTAACTGCTGTAGCAGTGTGGTTCCTTTCCACATGGAGTGGTAATAGGACAGCTGTGCAGCTGGTGACTTGGACAAAAGACTAAGGATGTTCATGGTGTTCCTTCATCCATCGAGTCCCTACATGGGAGAGATTTACAAGTAGTTATTGTCTGTCTTTTTAGGTTCAACAGCTACAGGTGTTACTGCTGCAGGCCCACGGAGGGACCCTCCCAGTGTCTATCAAGTAAGACTTGTAGATTAATGCTCAGTGTAATGCATGGCCATCACACACCAGCAAAGGCTCTAGATCTGCTTTGCTCCAGACAGTGCTGCAGAGGGAGGGCAGAGAAAACTGGTTGTTTTCTAATAGGATCTGGACAACTTTTTTTCTCTTGTTCTTTTTTTTTGGTCATGTTCACTGAAGTTCCACCTGTGTATGGGTCACTTGGTTCTGTAGCAAACCCCTTAAGACTGCAAAAACCAACTGTAGGAAATATTGGAGGAACAAGGCAGTGTCTCCTTAATATCTGTTCCTCAGACCCATCCATCCTGCTTTTCTTCCTCACCCCTCTACATTTAGACATAGGGCACCTCCATTGTTCTTTAAAAGCACAAAATGCAGGGAGCAGTTGGGTTGTGCCATGCCAGTGTTCTGAGGATGTTTCAAAGAAAACTTGCTGTTGGCAACACAGCATCACTGTTTCAAAAGGCAGTCTTCTCTTGGAAATGCCTGCTTTTGGTAGGCTGAATGAATGAAATTTAATTTGATTAGGCTTCTGTTCATCTGCTACAACCTATATGTGTTGCAAGTTATTTAGGAAGCTTGGGAGTAATATCAGGGCTGTTACAAACCTCTAGTAAAGTCATGTTCATGAGCCAACTCATCCTTAATGTTGCAGTAGTCTGGCACCTTCAGAGAATCTTCAGTCCCTGATGGAAAAGAACCAGCTGCTAACAGAGGAGAATCAAAAGCTGAGTAGAGGCCTGAGTGAGGCTGCTGGTCAGACAGCACAGCTCTTGGAGAGGATCATTGTGGTAAGCTTCAGCTACCCAAGAAAAGCTTCCCCTTAGTAAATAAATGAGCAGTTTTCTGGCTGCTTCTCTTTTCCTACAGCTCAGTGTAACTCTGATTTCTCTTAGACAGAACAAGAGAATGAGAAGGTGAATGCCAAACTGGAGCAACTTCAGCAACATGCTATGTAAGTATGGTTTTCACACTCAGCTCATGCTGAGGAAACCTTTTTTTTGCCTTAAGTGTTTTTGTTGGGACCTACTGGGCACAGTCAATTTGTGTGTGTGTTCATCCAGAACTCACTTGTATGTTCAGTGGGGAAGGTTGTTCCTTACTGGTGTGTGTGACACAGACATGACACATAATGCTTGTGGGCTTCTTCCCACACCTGCAGGTGCAAGCTTGATCTGCAGAAGCTGGTAGAGACTGTGGAAGATGAGGAGCTAAAAGAAAACGTGGAAGTGATTTGCAATCTGCAGCAAGTGTTGGTTCAGTTGCAGGTAAGACTGAATCTGAGGAAGGAGGAGTGTGTGCCAAGTGAGTTTATGGATGAAACCTCAGTTCTCCTGCTGATCTGCAGGGTGTGTGTGGGGTTCCACTCAGCAGAAACCCCACTTAAGGAGCCCAGGAATTACAAGAGTTGAATGACTCTTGGCATCCACCTCAAAACAAGCTGTCCTGTTGCTTTTCATGCTGCAGAAAGGCTGCTTGAGTGTGAGTGGCTGCATGTGGCAGGTAGGGGAAAAGAAAGTCTCCACAGAAGGAAGAATCTCATAGTGGGAGATTAGTGTGGATTTACCATCCCATAGTTGGAAGGAGACTTATAAACGTGATGGTTTTAATGAGCAACCTGAAATTGTGGGAACCTGAAATTGTTAAAGAGAAGTTGCCAGATCTTTGTTTCATCAAGGAACTTCTCTGTTCTCCCTTGCTAGACATTTCCCCTGCTCCCAGCTCTTGTGAGGAGCTGGCTGCCAATGCAGGAGCTCAGGGAAGGCTAGAAAGAATGCTTTGGCTAGCTAGTCTAGGAGGAGTATGCTCACCTTACTCAAGGAGGAAGACCATGGTATCCTCCTTCCAGAGAGAGTTTTCTGGACAGAGGAGAATAATGTTATTCTCTGTCATAACAGGCAAACAGACTGACTTAACAGCTGCATTTTACTTCATCTTTCACTCTTTACCAATGCTTTCTTCCCTCTGTCCTATTCAGAGTGAAAATGCTGCTGCAATGGAAGCTGCTACAGAAATGGCAAATTCTGAACAGGATGCTACAGCTGTAAGTGAGGGGAGTCCAGCAGCACAGACCTTACTGGGGCATGCTTTCATCCCATCATCACTCCTCTGTTATCTGCATCCTTTTGCCAGTTTTCTAACCCAGATATTTGGTAAACCAAGTGTTGCTTTTGTGCTGTCTTCCCATCAAGCATCACTTGCTCAACGTGTTCAAGATCAATAACCTGTTCTTGCTTCTGAACACCTGATTTCTTTAATGTAAAAGATGAATTTGAAGTGTTCTGCAGGAACTGTGATCACTTAGTTAAAGGGCTTTGGATTGGCCTCTGCTGCTCACTGCTCTGTCTCCTCCAGGAAGCAGAAATGGGCCAGGATAACAAGAGGTCCTCAGATGACTTCACCACTCAACATGCCCTCCGTCAAGCACAGATGTCCAAAGAGCTGCTTGAACTGAATAAAGCCCTGGCTCTGAAAGAGGCACTTGCCAAAAAAATGACTCAGAATGACAATCAGCTGGAGCCCATTCAGTCCCAATACCAGGTGAGCTCTCCTGACAGTTTGTGTAAGGATATAGTCAGTTTATTTTCCCCAATTAATGTGGGCTGTCCTGGCTGAGGAGGGAAGGGAGAAGATCTGTCCTCTCTTGAGCATGTTCTTATTGGGTCTGTCCATTTCCTTAAGCTGGGTCACCGTCCCCTTGGGCACAGAAGTTAACTAGAGGTGTCAGCAGAGAAAGTGGGGGGGTGACCATGCCTCTTGGAAGGGAACATGGTTTCTGAAGGCCTCCTGTCATCAAGCTTTGTCTCAGAGTGGAGTTTCAAGGCTTTTATTTGGAGTCTTCCTGCTCTTCTCCTTTCTAGTCTAATATCACGGATCTGGAACTGGAGGTCAGCAATTTGCAGAAAGAAAAGGAGGAGCTGATCCTTGCTCTGCATGTGGCAAAGAAGGATGTCAACCAAGCCAAGTAAGAGCAACCATGCAAGATGTCCTGAAAGCTCTGTTAATATGCCTGTGAAAATACCCTGCATGCACTTGTGTGCTGTGTAAAAGCTCTGATTTTGAAGCAATCACATGCCTTTAACATCCAATTTGAGCTGTGTGAATTGCAGAGAAGCCTGATGGGATCAGTGGGAAAGATTGCTCTTTCTTTCCTTCAGGTGTCTCTGCTTTGGGGGGGAGTACCTGCTTGAGAATAGCTGTAATTAGGGGAGGGGGGCTGGTTTTAAAGTGTGATTTCTTTACAGACTGAGTGAACGGCGTCGGAAAAGGCTTCAGGAGTTGGAGGGGCAAATTACTGTGCTGAAGAAAAAGCTGAATGATCAATCAAAGCTCCTAAAGCTGAAGGAATCTACAGAACGCACAGTCTGCAAGCTGAACCAGGAGATCAGGGTAAACAACCCTATTGTGCAGCTCTTGGGCTTGCTCTGGTGTAGACTAAGCAGCTTCCAGACAGAAAGCACTCCCTTTCTCTCTTGTTAGGCTGAAAACACCAGTTTTTGGCAAGATATTCTTCTGGCTATGTGACCTCAACCAGCCATTGCTGGTGTAATAAAAATGGGCAGGTAACTACTGAGGCTTGGAGGAATGGAAGTTGTCCAGTTCCTTCTGGCTATTCTGAGAAGGACCTGGGGATTATGGTGGGGGAGAAACTCCCCCTGAGCCAGCAGTGGCTCTGGCAGCTCCCAAGGCCAATGGGATCCTGGGCTCCATCAGCAGAGGGGTGGCAGCAGGGACAGGGAGGGGATTGTCCCTCTCTGCTCTGCCCTCCTGAGGCCCCAGCTGGATCCTGTGTCCAGAGCTGGGGCCCAACACAAGAGAGATGTGGGGCTGTTGGAGAGGGGTCAGAGGAGCCACGGAGATGCTCAGAGGGCTGGAGCAGCTCCCCTCTGGAGAGAGGCTGAGTGAGCTGGGCTGGGTCAGCCTGGAGAAGAGAAGGCTGTGGGGGGACCTCATTGCAGCCTGCCAGTGCCTGAAGGGAGCAGAGGAACAGGAGGGGAATCAGCTTGTTCAAGGGCAGAGACTGGCAGGACAAGGGGGATGGGGTGAAGCTGGAGGAGGGAAGGGGGAGAGGAGAGATTGGGGGGAAGTGGAAGCTCTTTGCAAAGAGAGTGGTGAGGGGCTGGAAGGGGCTGCCCAGAGAGGGGGTGGGTGCCCCGTCCCTGGGGGTGTTCCAGGCCAGGTTGGATGGGGCCCTGGGCAACCTTGTGTAGCTCCAGGCCTGAGGTTGGTGTCCCTACCTGTGGCAGGGGGTTGGAGCTCTGTGACCCTTGGGGTCCCTTCCAACCTAGGCCATTCTATGTTTCTGATAACTTACTGCCTCAGTTTAATCACTTGGCTTCACTTTGTATGCATGTGGTGCATCCTGTGCACCCATCAGTCTTCCCTTTATGCCTTAAAAGAGGAATTCTTGGGGTTCAGCACTTTTGAGGGTGTCCTTAGACAAGTACTCTGGGTGAGCAGCACGCTGCAATATTTCCTCTCTGCCCCCACCCCTGACAGCAGCTCTAGGGGTGTGAGCTGAAACTCCCCAAAATGCCAGTACCAAGCAATTCTTCCAGCCATTTCTGCTCTTCAGGAAATGAAGAACCAAAGGGTGCAGCTGATGCGCCAGATGAAAGAGGATGCTGAGAAATTCAGGCACTGGAAACAGCAGAAGGACAAGGAAGTAATCCAGCTGAAAGAGCGGGTGAGTAAACAAGGAAACCCCCAAAGCTGTACCTACCTCCTTCTGAAGAGTGGAACAAATCATTACAGTGCTTGCTGCAAGGCTTTGTTTCACTTGCAGGCATCTGAAGAACATCTGGGGGATGCTTTGAAGTTAGTTTTGGTTCATATGGCTGCCACCTTGCAGTAGCTGCCATAAATTGACTCACTGGTGTCAGTAGCTTTAAGACTGCCAAACAAAGTTGTCAGGGTTCAGCTCTAAAGCTGAATATATTTAATATTTTACAGTATTTAAAGTGGCAGGACTTGGCTGCAGACTTGGGAGGTATTTGAACTTTCAAAGGAGTGTTGAACCTGCAGGTAAGAGTGAGAGCTGGTAATGAAACCCCTCTGGCTGTAGCACTCCAGTGTAATGGACAGCAAACTTCTGCACATCTGGAGCAGTGCTCTCATGGAAATTCTTCCTGCAAGAAGCTTGCTCCCCAGTCCTTTGGGACACTAAGCCCTAAACATCTGGCTGGCAGTCTTACAACCTTCAGGCTCCTTGGTGGAAAGTGCAGAGCTCCTTCCAACCACCTGCAGCCGAACAGCCACCTGTTCTCAGAGGCACTGCACAGCTTAAGCTTGTAGCCGTCGGTGACATCGTTATCATGAAGCACTGACATTGCAGAACAGCAGATGTCATTACTCTGTCCCCAGAACTGTGAAACAGGCTGTGGGTATTAATGTGGAGGGATTTTTTTAACTCCATTTATCATCTGCTCTAACCCTGTTTCCCTCCAGGATCGCAAGAGACAGTATGAGCTACTTAAGCTGGAACGAGACTTCCAGAAGCAGGCCAACGTACTGCGGCGTAAAACAGAGGAGGTAAGGAGCCAGGATCTGCCAGAAACTTCTGCCTGGTTCCTGAAGGTCTGCAAAGTGTGGTTGGGGGCTGTAACAGGATATGCAGGAACTTCTTAAAGCAGTTTGGAAGCCTGGAAATAGGTGCTTTTCTCTTGGTAGACAGATACCACCCTTCTGTCTCGTAGCCTCTGAGGGAGCCAAGCTAGAAAGCGTAAAGTGACTTTGGAATGCTCTAGATCAGAGATCAAAATTCTTTCAGGATGGCTGTACAGAAGAAAGGCACCTTGAAACCATCAGTCTAGATGCTTTCTTCTACCTTTAGGTCTAGAAGCAGAGTCTCTTTAAACTGGGAACTTCAGCAAAGGAAACAAAGACCAGGACTCTAGTCTTCACTTAATTCTGAAGCTGTTTGGGTTTTATTAACCCTCCTCTCAACCCTGGCACTGAGACAATCAGAATTATGTTGTGAATGCTTTCTGTTCAGCCTGTGTAAACTGTTTTTCAGGCAGCAGCTGCTAACAAGCGCCTGAAGGATGCTCTGCAGAAACAACGGGAGGCGGCGGATAAGCGGAAGGAGAGTCAGAGCCGGGGGATGGAAGGACTTGCTGCAAGAGTAAAAGTGGGTAACGAGGTGTTGTGCATCCCAACAAGCACTGTGGGCACAGATTTAACTCCATAGTGCTGCTGGGGTTGATGACCAGAGAGAGGAGGGGATGGACATGGGGTATTAAGGGAGGTGATGTGATTATTTATCTGTGAGGGTGTTTCAGAGAAGGATTCAGGCCTGAAATCGAGCCTGTAGCACAGTGAGCCACTAAACTGGCTGTGGTGGTGGTGTTTTTCCCCTGCAGAGCTGGCTTGCAAATGAAGTTGAGGTTCTTGTTAGCACTGAAGAGGCTCGGCGGCACCTTGCAGACCTCTTGGAGGACCGAAAGATCTTGGCACAGGAGCTCCTTCAGCTTAAAGAGAAGAAAGAGGCTGGGGAAAACCTTCCTCCAAAGCTGCGGGTAAGAGCTGGAACCTGCCTCTGGCTGTACAGAGGGACACTTGGAGCCTTTACCATGGTATGGCTCTGCTGAACTGCCTGGGATTGGGAAGCCCAGGCTCACAGGCATTTCCTCACCTGCTGCTCTTGTGTGTTGCTGTAATTCTCTAGAGACGGACCTACTCCCTTGCAGACCTGCAGGCATCAGAGATGGATGTGTCCATATCCAAGCAGATAGAAAGCCTGGAAACAGAGATGGGGCTGAGGTAAGGCACCGTGACACAGCTGACTTGCACAGCCTCCCCTCCTTTTTGTTAATCTCTATCTACAGCTCTGCTGTGAAACTGGAGAAGAAAGTAAGGTAACTTATGCAGTGACACTAAAAAATAGTAAATCAGACATGTGGCTTTTCTGGTTTGAGGTTTTTTTCCAAAATGTGGGGATATAAGAGCACTGCTCAGTCACTAAGAGTGCTTTGTGCTCAGCTGTTGGTGAGGGCCTCTGTGGAGGGAAACACCCCCCTTTCAGCTGGAAGTGTGGAGGGGAGGAGCGACGCCCTGGTAGACCACTACAAGCTCCAGCTGCTCTATTAAATAGTCAAAGCTTTAACGTGAACTATTTTGTCTTGTAACACTGGTCTTAGCCCAGACACTGGCCTGGGCTTTGTCCTGCTGTAACCTCACATCCACATGTTCTTCCAAAGGAGTGCCCAGATAGCAGATCTACAGCAGAAACTCCTGGATGCAGACAATGGAGACCGTGTGAAGCAGCGCTGGGACAGCATTGCAACCATTCTAGAGGCTAAATGTGCTCTCAAGTATCTCCTTGGAGAGGTAACTCCTGACTTCCCACTGCTAAAAACAAAGGCTGCAAGTGCTTAGCTGGGAATGAATGGGAGTGAGTGATGGGCTGACAGCAGAGATGCTGATGCACTGGATGAGTGTGGTTTCCTTTGCAACTTCTGATTAAAATATTCTGTACTGCAGATTGCTTTGGGGAGTGAAATCCAGCAAAAAAAATTAATCAGGGAAGAGGGAAGCAGGATAGATATGAATCTGGAGGCACCAGCTAAAAGCTGTGCTTGCAGAAGGCGTGCATGGGAATAGGAAAAGTGGAGAGACAGTTCAGAAGTGGAAGAGAAGAGGAAGTACCTAAAAATACTTCCTGAACACATAGGGAAACAAGGGGACCACTCTGAGGTCAGAGGGGAAGCAGTGGAACAGATGTTGGGATGGGACAAGATTGAACTTGGGGGTAGGAGAGAGTGGGAATTGGGCTAATGTGGAATTGAGGAAAGAGCAACTGAATGGCTGAATTGTTCATCAGTCCCTGGTGCTTGGAATGAAAGGAAGAGAGGGTAGGAGCTGATGTGGGAGAGCATTCACTTGTTGGGGTCCCCCCAGTACTCAGATTTAAAGTGCCACAGGAAAGGAGATGGATCTAGAACCATTACCAAGACTTCCTGCTCAGATGTCTAGTGCCAAATCTCTTGTCTAGTCCCCTTGTTGCTGATGGCCACCCTGGTTCTTGGGGCAGTTAGAGGTGAGGGAGAGATGCTTCACCTTCCAACTGAAGCATGTCAGCCCCAAGAGACACCCTGAAACAGGGCACTCCTTGACCCAGGTGATCATCTTGCTTTTGCCTTTCAGCTGGTCTCCTCAAAAGTGCAGGAAAGCAAGCTGGAGAGCAGCCTTCAGCAGAGCAAAGCCAACTGCTCAGACATCCAAAAGCTGCTGACTGAGGAGAGAAACAACATAAAGGAGATGGAGGCTGAGTTCCAAAATCAGCTTCTGGTGCAGGAACAACACCACCAGGAAAAGGTAAAATGTAAATGATGGAAATCTTGAGAGCTCCTGAGTCTTGGGACTCTGATTCCCAGCTCTGCTTGGGGATGAAGGCAAAGGGGATGTGCTGGAACCAACCTGTTGCTCTGTGTGCCAGGCTCCTGCAGGGAATCTCCCTGCTCTCCTTCCACCCTTCACAAGTTGTTTTACTCAGTCACTTCTCCCAGTGCTTAAAGTGAGGATGTTACACCTGAGTGTAATGATAGTGATAACTTTTAAAAGTCAGTCAGGGCTGGAAGTGGCAGAACCTCTGTGAAATGCTCAAGGCCTTTGCCTGATGGCTCTGGGAGCTCATCCTCTGCTGCATTAACTTGCTTTCAGGTGCTGTACCTGCTCAGCCAATTCCAGCAAAAAGAAGCAGCAGAGAAGAAACTGGAAGATTCAATCAGTGAGCAAGAGAAGCAGCTGCAGGAGCGACTCAAGTTCCAGGTAGAGTGTCTGAATGAGGCTTGGCCAGAGTGTGCTCATCAGGGTGACCCAGAACAGTAACTTCAGAGCAAGGAAGGTGCAGTAGGACTGAGCATTCCTCCTTGCAGCTAAGCTTGCTCAGTTCACTGGGCTCCCAGAGGGTAGCTGCTATACAGATTTGAGTAAACTTGTTGGGCTTTTTCCTGTGTATCTTTATTTAATTAAGATACATAAATGCAGCCATAAGGCCTACCACAATGTCACCAGTTCATGCAAGCTTCCTTCATGTTCAGAACACCTCTAGTGAGGATATTCAACATGTTGTTACTTGTGTGTTGCTCCTGCTGTGCTATGGGTAGGGGCAGAACAGAACTTTGATCTCACAACCATGTTACACCTTGTCTGGCTGAGAGAGTCAAGAGGTGCAGCAGGCTCCTCTGGAAGGGTCAGTTCAGTGATGTATTAAAGCAAAGCCAGCCTTAGGTGTACCCAGCTTGAAGATAAGCCTTAGAAATAGAGGGAGGTTTAGGTCTTAAATGCTCCTCTGAGAGGGTCATGTTCTCTGGCTGTTGTGTAACACTGCTGATAGGTAAAAATAAAAACCAGAGTAGTGCAGATGATCTGCACAATTGAGAAGCTGGAGCTGAACTGTCAGACAGCACAGAGAAACCCCTCTGGTGCTGCAAGAGAGATCTGAAAAATCCCAGAAATATCTATCCCAAACCACTCTTTGTGCTACCCTCACATAATACAGCTCTCATCTTGTCTATCCTCTTCAAACAGGAGGAAGAGCTGGAGAAAATGAGGGAGATCTGTGAGAAGAACCAAGAACTTCTCCAGGAAAATGACATTCTGAAGCAGGTAAAGATCTGAACAGCCCTGAGAGCTCCTTGGCAGTCAGGTTGATGTATTGGGCAAGGCTGACTCTTGTCCCCCTCCACAGAAACTGCTGCTTGTCCAAGTTGCCAGTGGACAGAAGCTCAGTCACATTCAGCAAATGCCATCTGAGTCCCCAGATTCCTCTTTTGATTACATTCCACCCAAGGTAAAGATTCCACACACTGTTTTTTGTGCCTGTGTTGTACCTGGGCTCTCAAAGTTATCATTGGCTATGAATAATCTTTGTTTCTTATCTCACGTTTCTCTCCACAGGGTGTTTTGCTCTGCTAACTGAGGCAAGCCTGGTCTTTGCTTCAGAGAGCCCTTTCCTTAAGCTTGTGTTTTCAGGATACTTCTGAAATTAGCTTGCACTAGATTTTAGGTCTTTTATAGAAAACATAATCACAAAAGCCAGCCCTGATTCCTCAGTCTGCCTCTGTATCCTCCTTGGCAATCCAAGTGGTGTCTGAATCACAGAGCAAAGCCTCTCTCTTCAAATTGTAACACTGCTTTGCAAAAGAGACCAATCTTAGTGCAGGGAGGAGCAGAGGATCTAGAACTTGACAAGACTGATACAGATCTATTCATATCATAGAATGGCCTGGGTTGGGAGGGACCCCAAGGGTCACAACCTCCATGCCACAGGCAGGGACACCAACCTCAGGCCTGGAGCTACACAAGGTTGCCCAGGGCCCCATCCAACCTGGCCTGGAACACCCCCAGGGACGGGGCACCCACCCCCTCTCTGGGCAGCCCCTTCCAGCCCCTCACCACAGAACTTCCCCCAATCTCTCCTCTTCCCCTTCCCTCCTCCAGCTTCACTCCATCCCCCTTGTCCTGCCAGTCTCTGCCCTTGAACAAGCTGATTCCCCTCCTGTTCCTCTGCTCCCTTCAGGCACTGGCAGGCTGCAATGAGGTCCCCCCACAGCCTTCTCTTCTCCAGGCTGACCCAGCCCAGCTCCCTCAGCCTCTCTCCAGAGGGAGCTGCTCCAGCCCTCTGAGCATCTCCGTGGCTCCTCTGACCCCTCTCCAACAGCCCCACATCTCTCTTGTGTTGGGGTCCTGGACACAGGATCCATCTGGGGCCTCAGGAGGGCAGAGCAGAGAGGGACAGTCCCCTCCCTGTCCCTGCTGCCACCCCTCTGCTCATGGAGCCCAAATCCATTTGGGAAGCTTTTCCAGCTATACTCCTTGTACAAACTCGAGCAGTTGGAATTGGCTGGGTGAATGAACTTTTAATCCCTGACAAATTGGTGTCTTGTCTCCTCCCTAACCCTACAGCCTTCCTGGCTGTCTCAGGGATGGAATTGGGGTGGTGGGACTCTGAAGACCCTTCATAAAACATCCCCCTGTTGTTTGTTCTGGGGCCTCAACCCTTGTGATGTCTGTGTGCAGCCAAAGACTCGCCGGCAGACAAACGCGAAGCATCGCGTGCCACCCCCCCTGATGGACGTGGATGAGCTGTTCTCTGACTCAGAGTCTGGAGAGGAGGTGGAGGATGCAGAATGGGTTCCAGTGAAAGCAGCCAAAGGACTGAAGAAGAGCATGGTTGGGGTAAGAGCCACTTGCCTTTGGCTTCCCCTTACCTGTAAGGGAATCGCTTGTACATGTCCCTGAGGATCTGGAATGTGCCCAGAGGAGACAATTGTGTGGCTTCACTGAGCAGCCTTAACATGACAGTGCTGCTGGTGGGGTTAGTTGTGATCTTCTGACAGAAAGGGGAGAAGCTGCCTGAAGTCAGCAAGGCCTTCCTAAAATTAGACAGGTCATCCTCTCCCATGGACACGTGCCCTGTCCCACTGCCTGGGGCTGACTTGGCCAGTGTGCTTCAGAGAGCCCTAATAGCAACGTTATTCCTGCATGGAGCCTGTTTTGGGGGAGAAGAGGGACAGCCTGTTGTGTCCTCATGTGTACTGCAGCTCTCTGTCCTGCCAGAAGCCTTGGCTTCCATTTTCTGCTGGGCTTGAAGCTTCATCCTGCTGCTCAGTTAATTCCTGATGGGATGGAAGGGGTGGTTTGAACGTGCTGAGCACAGGTCACAACCAATGGGGCCTCTTTGGGCTTGTGCTGCTGTGGGACTGGAGCTCTGCTGTGAGACATGTTCCTCTGCCTTTCACAGCAGGGCACTTGTTACACCTCTCACTGAGTCACAGGTCCTGCAGAAGCTCGTGGATTTTAAGGTCTAGCTTTAGCTCCTTTCACTAGAGCTTGCCAACCTGATCAATTCTGAATGGCAGCACTGTCAGTTGTTTGGGTTTTGGGAGCCCTTCTGGGCTGTGGTGCAGGAAGGAGGGGTTGTGCTTGGCAGTCTTGTCTCACTGCTAGCTTGTCTCACACACCCTGGGTAATGAGTCAGACCATGTACTTGGGGGTGCTTCTTTTGGGCATCCTGAAGCAAGAGATGGCTCTGGAGCTGGACAGATCTTGTTCCTTTTCCTGGGATGCAGGACTGACAGGGAAACAACAAAAGGTTCATGGCAGCTTGAGGCCAGTACTGTCCTTGTGGTCACTTCACATGTTGATGGCTGTGCTGATCTGGATGCAGCCTGTAACGTGCTGAATGAAGCTCTTCCTGCACAGAGCTCTTCTCTCCCTTAGTGCTCCTGCAAGGGCCGCTGTGGGAACAGGCAGTGTGGCTGCAGGAAGCAGAAGGTGGGCTGCACAGAGGGCTGCAGCTGCAACCCTGGGACATGCAGGAACAGAGACACCAGCTTCCCGGTGAGTGGGACAGAAGGGCCAGTGCCTGCACTGCATGGGGGGGATGCAGAGCTGGGTGAGGGGCTGAGCAGCCTTGCTGTGAGCATGTGGATGTGGTTTGTCAGGCTGTTTTCCAGGAAAGCCAATGGCATCCTGTCTTGTATCAAAAAGAGTGTGGCCAGTAGGTCTGGGGAGGGGATTGTGCCCCTGTACTGGCACTGGTGAGGCTGCATCCTGAGTGCTGAGTCCAGTTCTGGGCTCCTCCCCATCAGAAGGACATTGGGGTCCTGGAGCCAGTCCAGAGAAGGGCAGCCAGGCTGGGGAAGGGGCTGGAGGGCAAATCCTCTGAGGAGCAGCTGAGGGAGCTGGGGGTGTTGAGCCTGGAGAAGAGGAGGCTGAGGGGAGACCTTCTCCCCACCTCCCCTGCCCTGCCAGGAGGGTGCAGAGAGGTGGGGGATGGTCTCTGCAGCCAGGGGACAGGAGATGGGACAAGGGGCAATGGGCTCAAGCTGCCCCAGGGCAGGGGCAGCTCAGCTGGGAGGGCAAAGTTCTTCCCTGGCAGAGCTGTGGGGCTGTGGCACAGGCTGCCCAGGGAGGGGCTGAGTCACCCCCCTGGGGGTGTTTAACAGAGGGGAGATGAGGTGCTCAGGGGTCTGGGTCAGCACAGGACAGGGATGGTTGGACTTGATGATCTTAAAGGGCTTTTCCAACCTGGGGATTCTTTAAACCTTCCTGAAACACCTGTAAGTGCCCCTGTAATTGGTGTTGGCTGTTGGTGGGGGGTTGGGAGCTTCCCACCACCGTACTGCGCTCTGGCACTGAGGGTGGTGACTGCTGTGATGTCCCAGCTCACAGAGGTTTCTCTGCTGCGAGCTGACAGCCAGGAAGCTGAAGACAAACAATTGAAGTCTTGCACTGAGCTAAGACAATATTTGTTGATGCCACAAAAACTTGACTCATTTTCAGATGGTTTTAAGGAGGGAAAGGATAACTCAGGGGGTTGTGGCATCGGGAGGGTTTGTGAGCTACTCCTGTCACTTAGAACTCTTGCTGGAAGATGTCTGCCTTGCTCTTGGGTCATGATAGCTCTGAAGCAGAGACCTTCCACAGCAACTCATTAATTACTGACTTGTATGGACCCAATTTCCTGAGAGAGGCACCTAGCACCCCGTGCTAGGAATTGCTTTGCAGCTGGGGAGAAGGTGGCTGAGGGACCCCTACTCTTTCTGCAGCCTTCTGGGGGGAGGGAAGGGGTGGGTATTGTAGCAGTGCTTCAATGCCATCCTGCCCCTCAGAGCACCACGCTGTGCCAGGACCAGACACGGGACTCTGAGGGTTCCTTCAAACTTGAAGATCCCACTGAAGTGTCAGCAGGAGAGACCTTCTTCCAGCCTGTGTGCATCACACCAACGACAAAGGTACTGCCTAAAGCTCTGAGGACAAGTGGTGGTTCAGTGTTCATGTTAGTGGTGGGAAAAATCCACCCAAGATAGTAACGTGCTGCCAGGAAAGTGTGAAGGGGCTGCAGCTGCCAGGCCAGCTTGTACTGAAGCTTTGAGCCTGCTCAGTCTTGAAGCTTTCCCACTAAAGCTTTGCCCCTCAGGCTTGCCATGTGCTCCTGCAGCGTGTCCCACAGCACCTTCCAGCCACAGGAGAGGGGCTGGTAACTAAGGAACACATAGCTCTAAATCACTTCTGGCTGTGTCTGAACTTGCTGTTCTTAGCCAGTGTGTACTCTGCCTTGGCAGCTGTACCTCTGCCTCAGCTGCAGGGATTCCCTTGTCCCCTGTGTGCCCTCTGCATGCTGTTCCAACTGTTGTCTCTTCCTGCGCAGTGCTTGAATTGTCCTTAGAATTTCATCTTGAGTATAGAGATGGCCTGGTGACTTCTGTATGTGCTGCCCCTGAGCTCTGGTGCAAACCAGCTGCCTGCTTTGGGGTGGCACCCAACTTCAAATCATCTTCCTGGCATTTTGATAGGTCCTGAAAGACATCACAGACCAAGATGGGTTTGTGAAGAAGCCTGGCCCTGCTCCCTCCCTGCTCCTGAGAGACGAGGAGTCCCAGGAGAACCAGGTACCCTTTGTGAAGAAGAAGAAGAGAATACTGAGCAGCAACACCAGCTTCTTCTCAGGTTGTACCCCCATCAAAGAGCAGCTGAACTGAGGTGCCCCGTGCCTGGGTTGTGCTGTGCTGCTTCAGACCATGTTCCTGGTGACCCGTTTGGGTGTTGGGATCTCTTGCTGTAGCCAGCTGCCTGATGCCCATCCTGCCTGATGGCTGCTGGCTCTGCAAGGGAGTCCAAACAGTAGTTCCTTGTGTGTGTAAATATTTGTGTGTGGGGTCTTGGGCCCATCCTAAGAAACTTTCCCTCTGGAATTCCTGTGGTGTTCGGAGGCGATTATCCAGGCTGCTCCTTCCAGCTTCCCTCATCCCAAGCTGTGAACATGCTGGGTACAGTTTGAATCCATAATCTTGAAAGAACTTTGCCTTTGCACTGGACCCCTGGGCACTGCCCCTTCCCATGCAGCACTAGGAGGTGCTCTGAGCTGCTCTGAGCTCCCCTGCCCCGGGGGCCAGAGGAGGCACTGTCTGTAGTCTTAAGTGAGCTAGCAGCTGCCCCGTCTGTGTTTCTGTACCTCTGGGGGCTCTGTCCTTGTTCAGTGAAGTTAGAGACTGGCTAGCCACCTGTGAATATTGTGAGATTTTTAACCTTGTTCTGTAGCTTTAATAAAGTAACTAACAACTAAAACCCTCTGACTTTAATGTGCTGTTACTGTGTGCGGGGCCCTGCTGCAGCCAAAACTAGTTTCAGAGCTGTTCTGTTCCTCTGCTTACTCCTCCCAGAAGTAGCTTGACCCCGAGTTCCTTTTCCCCCCCTTTGCCCCTCTCCCCACTTCTGAGTTGAATCACAGGATTGTAGGGGTTGGAAGGGCCCCCCAGAGCCCCTGGGGTCCCATCCCCTGCCAAAGCAGGGTCCCTAGGACAGGGCACACAGGTCTGTGTCCAGACGGGGCTGGAATCTCTCCAAAGAAGGAGACTCCACACCCCCTGGGCAGCCTGTCCCAGGGCTCCCTCACCCTCACTGGGGAAAAGTTCTTCCCCAGGTTGGGGGGGAACTCCCTGTGCTCCAGCTTGAGGCCATAGCCCCAGCTGGCAGGACCTTTCCCTCTGAAACACAAAAAAAGGTGAGTGAGGAGTCTTTCCTGCTCAGTGGGGCCCCCAGGCCTGTGCCCACCTGCAGCACAACCCCAGGGCTTGTCCTAAATGAAATTAGCACCCAGCCCTACCTTCCCCTTCCCCCTCTGCAGAGCTTGAGGCAGAGTAGAGCTCCTGGTAAAACCCCCCTGAGAGCTTAGTGGGCACAGCATGCTCTGCCCTGAGCCACACTCACCTTGTGACCTCCACTGCCCCCAGAAAGAGCCTGAATGTGACCAGTGATCTGTCTACACTGGTCTTTCTGCTTCCCAAGTCCAGATCCGTCCATGAGGGTTGAAACAAATGTTTTTCAAGGTGATTTCAAGACCTGTGTAAGTTGGTGATGGCTTTACCCTACTCTGTATCTGCTAGATACACACTGTGTTCTACACAGACCCTGTGTGTGTGTGTGTGTGCACAAGCAGAGTTCTATGTAATTCAGCTCTTTTTATACACACACCCACCCCCTCTCTGTATGTGGGAGTGTGTGTCCATAACACTACAGTGTGTGTATATATACACATATATTCTATATACACTATAGAGTACTCTATATATACAGTGCAGTGTTATGTATACAGACACATGTATAGTGTGTATATATACATATGTAAGTATATATATAGTGTGTGTATCTATAATATAGATACACACACACTGCATAGTGTGTACATGTGTCATGTATGTAAAATAGTGCCTGGGAGTGTGCAAAGACCCCTAACACACATGGGGGGGCACAAGTGCACACACTCAGGTGTAGTGAGCTATGGAGAATGTGCTTATGTGCACATGTAACTAACTACTCTGGGATCTGCTACACACACACAGAGTCTGTGTAGAACACTGTATGTGTGTGTGCAAGCACAGGATTCCATGCAATTTAGCTATTTTATATATACATGCATATTTATATATACATACTTATGTGTATGTATATAAAAAATAGCTATACAGATTATGGGTGCTATATTTTAGCATATACATATTATGGGGGTGTGTATAGTTAACACTATAGTGTGTATATATACTATATAAACTATACACACACTATGCAGTGTGTGTATATATTAGTATGTATATTATACACACTATATAAGTGTTTATATATAATATATATGCACACTAGTGTGTATAATGTGTGTATACAGTACTTACTATGCTAGTGTATATATATGCTATATAGTGTACACTATATATACACACATATATGCATATTGTGTGTGTGTGTATATATATATATATATAAAAAGCATGCCCAAGGCTCCATGTGTGCATCCTATAGTGTAAATGTAGCTGTGTGTATAAAACAGGGGCCAGTGTGTGTGTAAATGACACCTCCATGCCTATGCAGTCAGGATTTTTAAAGTGTGTATGTGTGAGGGTATGGGTGCATCCCTGTTGCTCACACCCCACCCCACCCTCCCCCAGAGCAAAGCAACACCCGAGGCAGTGTTACAAACACAAGTTCTTCTATTGTTCAATGTACAAAAAGGCATTAATTGGATTCAGTCATTCCAAGCATGGGTTTGGGACCTTCACACTCCCCTATCAGACCCCCTCCCAGCCCCCAGCCCGGTCCCACAGCGTACCAGGGTGATGGTTCTTCATGACTTATTGAAGCCAACCAAACGATGGAAGAGAGAGAGGCAAAGCTCTCTGGAGACAGGGAATGAACAGCCAGTAGCTTTTACCTCTCTGCTAACTCCAAGCTGTGGGCAGGGGTGTCATGGTGCAGGCAGGAGCGAGCCTGGCTGCTGGGAGAGGTGAGGCTCTGAAAACCCCTCCTCTGCCTCCCCTCTGCATTTCCTCTGTCTGACAGCCCGAAAGTGCAGGTAGAGAAAAAATAACTCAAAAAAGCCCCAGAAGGATGTTCCCCAGCTCCCTGCTCAGCACCCCAGTTCTGACACCCTTTGAAACCAGGATCTATATCACACCGCCCAGTGTTTCCTACAACCAGCACGGGGCTCACCTGTCCCCAGCAACACCACCATTAGGCAAGAGAAGAGATGTACTGGTCCTTCTCCTGCATCCCAGGGACCAACGCTCAGCACTGAGGCTCAAAGGCCATGGAGGGGGCAGGAACAGGTCAGCTGCATCTTCCTTGTCCCACTCACAACGCTCCCTCGCTCCCCCCCAGCCACACCAGAGTATTTACACACTATTTACACACTCACTGCACTGTTTACAAAGAACTCTCAGCAAAAGCCTCACTGGACCTGAGAGGAATCACTGGAGAGCAGCAGGGGAGCGGAGAGGCTCGTCACAGGTTATCATAGTCATCATCATCTTCGTGCTTCCTCTTCAAGGGGTTGGAGTCGTTGGCTGCATTCTGTGATGACACCATGTTTGTAGTGATGAGGATGTTCTTCGGGCCGATCAGCGAAGGGTTAATTAGAACATTCTGAACCGTTGGAGTGGTTGGTGTGGCTGTAGGGGGGAAAAAACCCACCACAGGATACTGAATGAAAAAGCTTGAGACAAGGACTGTTGGTTTTCTTCACACTGAAACACAGCTTCCAGGGCTGAGAAACCTGGAATGAGCTGAAAGCGGAGCAGAGAGGCAGGAAAATGCTGCCCAGGGATGGTGGTCCAGGAGTAAGGGGACCTGCCAGGGATGCTCCAGGTTCTGGCTGACACCACCAGGCCAGAAACTGGCCTTAGAGCTCTTTAAAAGCTGTGTGGGGTGCCTGGGGAGAGAGAGCTGCCTGCCTCATGTGAGGCAGAGATGCAAAAGACAAGTGGTTTTAAAAGAGAGGAGAAGCAACGTTCCCCACTGTGCCCTCATGTTAGTTTCCATTCTGCTAAAACACTGAAAAGCTGGGGTGACCCCAGAAGACAGGGTGACCCCAGAAGACGGGGTGACCCCAGAAGACGGGGGTGATCCCAGAGGCCGGGGTGATCCCAGAAGCTGGGTAGGGGATCCCAGAGGCCAGGGTGATCCCAAAGGTGGGGTGATCCCAGAAGCCCTTTTTCCTCCCTCTCTCCTGTGTTGTACCTGACTTGACAGCAGCCTGTGAAGACGGGATCTGCACGGTGAACCTCTGCCCGGTCAGCGACACCGGGGTGCCGACTTTAGCGGAGACAGACACCGTCTGTGCCGAAGGCGTGCCTGAAACCCAGAGCAACTCCAGTCACCAGGCAAGGTTCACCCCAAAATAACACACGTTTGCACCTGTAGGTTTGCTTTTGGGGTGGATCACGTTCATCTTGAGTTGTGGGGATACATGGGACAGGCTGACACCAGATGTACAAGAGTGGCTCATGGGCAGCAGAGCATGGGTCACTCAACCCCTCCAAAACCCCAGCTGCAAACACACCCCCCCCCAACAGGCAGCACGCACACCCCACAACACGCAGCACGCACCCACCCCCCCCCCAACACGCAGCACCCACACCCCCCCCCAACACGCAGCACCCACAACCCCCCCAACAGGGAGGACACCCAACACGCAGCACCCACACCCCCCAACACGCAGCACCCACACCCCCCAACACGCAGCACCCACAACCCCCCTACACTCAGCACACACAACCCCCCCCTCAACATGCAGCACATACAACCCCCCCCCAACATGCAGCACACACAACCCCCCCAACAGGGAGGACACCCAACACGCAGCACCCACACACCCCAACACGCACCCCCCAAGCCCACAGCACGCACCCCAACACACAGCACCCACACACCCCCAACACGCAGCACACCCACCCCTCAGCACGCAGCACCCCCCCTTTTGCCAGGCTCCTAAAAGGGGGTTCAGCTTTGGGCAGCTGGCAGCTCAGTGCAGCGCTCACACCAAGGACAACACCCGGCCGGTGTTTCTCAGAGCAGCCCTCCAGCAGCAGGTCAGTGCAAACACAGGAGCAAAGCCACGCAGGGCTCGGGCAGGTGCAGGTGCAGCAGGGATGCCAGTAACCTCATCACAATGAATTGTGCTGAGGGCCAAACCACTCCTTGTTGTTATTTTCCATCACACAATCAACATGGGATCCCCACCCTGAGCTGGTCCCTACCTAAAGTAGGAGTGCTGGGCCTGCTGCTGACAGCACCAACGCTCAGGCGAGGGACTGTGATTCTCCCAGCAGAGGCTGAGACCTGTGGAGGGAGAACACTCAGCTCAGCATCCCCTGAGAAATTAACAGGTTGAGAGGTTAAACCACCCCCCCTCCCCAAAACATGTCTTCTAACAAAACCACAGGGAGCCAATCCCTCAGCAGCAGAACACAGTGTCTATTCCAGCAGGGAAGTTCTCAAACCGGTGGGAACTGGAGAGCTCCTGGGCATGGCATAACACTGAGGATGGGAAGTTTCTACCAGAAAGGGTAACTCAAACATTTCAATCAACAATCACTCTTGTAGTTCATGCCTAGAGCCAAGGTGTGACCCCATGTCAGCACCTGGAATGTAACTGTTCTATAAAATGAACAGGGAATCCTACACAGAGCCATTGGGGCATCTTCCTGGCAGCAAAGCAAAGCTTCCTCCTCCAAAGCAGAAACGACTGAGGAATAAGGAAGCACCAAGTTCCCTTCAATATCTGGGCTGAAATCTTCCTTCTGCCTTCTACAATCTGGTACTGAACTTGACAACCATGCTACAGCTGTTGAACTGAAGAAAAGATCCATGAAAGGTGCCTATAAAAAAGCTGGGGAGGAACTATTCTTGAGGGCATAGAGTGATAGGATGAGGGGTGATGGCTTTAAACTAGGAAAGAGGAGATTTAGGTTGGATATTAGGAAAAAAGTCTTCACTCTGAGGGTGGTGGATCCCTGGCACAGGTTGCCCAGAGAGGTGGTGGAGTCCCCATCCCTGGAGACATCCCAGGTCAGGTTTGATGGGGCTCTGAGTGACCTGACCTAGCGAAGATGTCCCTGCTCACTGCAGGGTGGGACTAGATGGGCTCTAAAGGTCCCTTCCCACCCAACACATCCTGGGATTCTCAGATTCCACAATACAGCACTGAGGAGAATCAGAGCAGCAGTTCCTAACACACTCTGATGATAGGAATACTTACAAACTCCACCACCCTCATTTCAGAGCCACTTTTGGGGTGCCCACCTCTGGTCTTGCCCACTCACATCCTTCAGAGGTGTGGAAAACGAATCCCAACAACATTCCCAGCAAAGAAGGTGGATCCCTGTGTACCCAGAGCTCTTACCTTCTTCTGCAGGGACTTGAGCCTGTAGTTGGGGGCAGTGAGGCAGTAGCGGTCGGGCGGAAGCCGGGGCCCGGAGTACGGCTTGATCAGCGGCAGCGGCGTCTGGTTCTTCTGCCTTGCAATGTCTAACAAGAACTGCAGAGACAGGGTTACCCTCCCACCCCCAGCCTGGGACCCTGTGCTGGGAGGAGCAGGGCAGAGCCACCCCCAGCCTGGGATCCTGTGCTGGGAGCAGCAGGGCAGAGCCACCCCCAGCCTGGGATCCTGTGCTGGGAGGAGCAGGACAGAGCCACAGAAATACAGGGCTGGGAAAGACCTTTAAGATCATCAAATCCAACTGTTCCCATCCTGTGCTAAAGCAGATCCCTTAGCTCAGTGCAAGAGACAGACTTCAATTGTTTGTCTTCAGCTTCCTGGCTGTCAGCTCGCAGCAGGGAAACCTCTGTGAGCTGGGACATCACAGCAGTCACCACCCTCAGTGCCAGAGCGCGGTACGGCGGTGGGAAGCTCCCACCCCCCACCAACAGCCAACGCCAATTACAGGGGCACTTACAGGTGTTTCAGGGAGGTTTAAAGAATCACCAAGTTGGAAAAGCCCTTTAAGATCATCAAGTCCACCTATTCCCATCCCAAGTTAAACCAGATCCCTGAGCACCTCATCTCCCCTCTGTTAAACACCCCCAGGGGTGACTCAGCCCCTCCCTGGGCAGCCTGTGCCACAGCCCCACAGCTCTGCCAGGGAAGAACTTTGCCCTCCCAGCTGAGCTGCCCCTGCCCTGGGGCAGCTTGAGCCCATTGCCCCTTGTCCCATCTCCTGTCCCCTGGCTGCAGAGACCATCCCCCACCTCTCTGCACCCTCCTGGCAGGGCAGGGGAGGTGGATGGGGAGAAGGTCTCTCCTCAGCCTCCTCATCTCCAGGCTCTACACCCCCAGCTCCCTCAGCTGCTCCTCAGAGGATTTGCCCTCCAGCCCCTTCCCCAGCCTGGTTGCCCTTCTCTGGGCTGGCTCCAGGACCCCCATGTCCTTCTGATGGGGAGGAGCCCAGCACAAAGCTTCACTTACATCCCTCGGCGGCGGTGATGTGAACGACTGGTCTGTCCGACACTGGATCGCCAACCTCACGTCATCAGCGTCCACACTGGACTTCTTTGCATGGCTTGAGTAAATTTTAGCATCTTCCAGTATGGTGGTGACGTACCCTTGGGAAAAACAAGAGCCTCTTGCTGAGACAACTGAAGGTTCAACACTGCAAAGGGGCTGGAGGAACCCCAGACAGAGACACAGCCTGGGGGATGTGCTGTGATACAGCCGCCCTGCTGAGAAGGGCCTGGGGGTGCCCCTCCAGTTGGGGTACTGTGTCTTGTACCCCAGGACAAAAAAAGATGGGGAACTGTGGGAGAGGGGTCAGAGGAGCCAGGAAAATGCTCAGAGGGCTGGAGCAGCTCCCTCTGGAGAGAGGCTGAGGGAGCTGGGCTGGGTCAGCCTGGAGAAGAGAAGGCTGTGGGGGGACCTCATTGCAGCCTGCCAGTCCCTGAAGGGAGCAGAGGAACAGGAGGGGAATCAGCTTGTTCAAGGGCAGAGACTGGCAGGACAAGGGGGATGGAGTGAAGCTGGAGGAGGGAAGGGGGAGAGGAGAGACTGGGGGAAGTTCTGTGCAGAGAGAGTGGTGAGGGGCTGGAAGGGGCTGCCCAGAGAGGGGGTGGGTGCCCCGTGTCTGGGGGTGTTCCAGGCCAGGTTGGATGGGGCCCTGGGCAACCTTGTGTAGCTCCAGGCCTGAGGTTGGTGTCCCTGCCTGTGGCAGGGGGTTGGAGCTCTGGGACCCTTGGGGTCCCTTCCAACCCAGCCCAGCCTGGGTCTCTCTGATTCCCTCACCTCTCCCGGTCGCACCAGCTCTCACCCCACACAAAACACCCCCCCGGGGAGGGTTTTTAAGGCCGAGGGGGGGGGGGAAATCCACCCACCCCCCTCAGCATCCCCTTCCTCAGGGCACACGGCTTGTCATAGCACTCCCCTTCTCCCCTCCCCGGTCGCTGCCGCTGCCCGCGCCAGGCCCATCCCCGCCGCTTACTGTAGGCGAACTCCAGCATCTGGTTGATGACGCGCGGCTCGTACTCCGTGATACCCATGTCCTTCAGGATCTGCGCCATCACCTGAGGGGAGGAGGGGCAACGCTGAGCTCCGCAGCCCCGACGGGCCGGGACTGAGGTGCCAGCCCCCGCCTCGGCCCGTCCCGGCGCCCCCAGCCCCCCGCCGTACCTGCGCGTCTTTGGGCGCGCTCTTGGGAGACGCCATCTTGGCCGGCTCCATGTTTCCGTCTTCCTCGGGCGGGCGCTTCCGGTCATGTGAACGGCGGCGTGGCCATGGAAACGCGGCCTAGTCGGGGGTGGGGCTGGACCTGAGCCTGGGCCGGGGTCGGGGCCGGGGTCTGGGTGGGCGCTAGGGGCAGCGATGGGGAGAAGCCAAGCAAGGGCGGCCGTTCCGCGTCAAAAAGCCCTCACAGAATCACCAAGTCATCAAGTTGGAAAAGCCCTTTAAGCTCATCCAGTCCAGCCATCCCTGTCCTGTGCTGACCCCCATCCCTGAGCACCTCATCTCCCCTCTGTTCAACACCCCCAGGGGTGACTCAGCCCCTCCCTGGGCAGCCTGTGCCACAGCCCCACAACTCTGCCAGGGAAGAACTTTGCCCTCCCAGCTGAGCTGCCCCTGCCCTGGGGCAGCTTGAGCCCATTGCCCCTTGTCCCATCTCCTGTCCCCTGGCTGCAGAGACCACCCCCCACCTCTCTGCACCCTCCTGGTGCAGCTTGAGCCCATTGCCCCTTGTCCCATCACTAAACCATGTCACTAAGCACCACACCTGTTTTAAATACCTCCAGGCACGGTGACTCCACTGCTTCCCTGGACAGCCTGTTCCAATGCCTGACAACTCTTTTGGTGAAGAAATTTTCTCTAATATCCAATCTAAACCTGAGGCCATTTCCTCTTGTCCTATCGCTTGTTACTTGAGAGAAAGGACCGACACTCACCTGGCTACACCCTCCTTTCAGGTACTTGTAGAGAGGGTAAAGTCTTGACCTTGGTAAGGTAAGGTCTTGACCTCCTCCAGGCTGAAGAACCTCAGTTCCCTCAGCTGCTCCTCACAGGACCTGTGCTCTAGACCTTTTACCAGTTTCATTGCCCTTCTCTGGACCTGCTCCAGCACTTCAATGTCATCCTTGCAGTGAGGGGCCCAAAACTGAACACAGACCTCAAGGTGCTGTGGCATCAGTGCTGAGTACAGTGGGACAATCACTTCCCTAGTCCTGGCCACACTGTTCCCGATGCAAGCCAGGATGCCAATGGAGGAGAAAAGGGCTGATGCCCTCACTTCAGCTTTGTGGAAGTAGCAGACCATTTGTCCATCAGACATGGCAAGCCTATTAACACCTAGAACAGTGAAAAGGAACATGATAAAAAGCCTGAGACATGTCCAAGGAAATCCTTGGCATGTCCAGGGGCAGAATCTGGCATAGTAAGGTGAGGTTTGGGCACCAATACTTGGGAAAGAACTCAGCCAGCCCCCCTAAAAAACTGAGAGAAGCCCACCACAAGTGTAGCTTCTCCAGTATTCCGAGCATTTCTGCCAATGAGAAACATTTTTTAAGATTGATTTCCTAGCAGCCGAAGGATGTCTTCTACACACGTTCCACACAAACCTTGTCAGAAGTCTCTCTCACTTTCTGAGGCAAAATGGAACAACAACAACAACAACAAAACTCTTGTCTCCTGCCTTTGTCCAAAAGGGAATTAGCAGCATGCCAGAAGGAGTTGCAACAGTGCTGCCATTAGCCATGACTCCAAACGAAGCGAGGTCGGAGAAAGACGTGATATCTGTACTAGCCTGGCTGATAAAACGGGGAGGAGAAGCCAACCTCCTTTGAGAGCAACGAGGAATAAACAGCTGTTAACTTATGATCCCTCTGATTCATGCCTGCAGCGCATTGCAAAACATCCCAGCAGCAGCAAGACTCTTCCCTCTGCTTCTCTTCTGTACCCAGGGTGATGTTTAACACCTGGGTGCTCTGTGCTCAGCCTGCCTGGATGTAAATGCAGCTTGCAGATCTCTCAGCCCCACGTATACGTACTAGGATGGCAGTTGGGTTGGCCCCCCATGCCATGGGTTTGCTGGTGATGGGGGGGTTGCCAGATTTGCCTTGATGGGCGGGCAGAGGCAGCCCCCCAGCTGTGGTGGCGGCTGGAGGAGCTGGAAGATCCACATCCAGCACATGCCAGCGCTGGAGGTGCAGGCAGCCAGGATGGCTCTGCTGAGGCTCCTTGGCTGGAAGCACTGTAGCGTTAAACGCTCCAAGTCATTTGACTTTCATGAGTCAGAGTATATTACACAAAAACATCCTGCAAGGAGGGAACGGAGGATGAATTCCAGACACTGACCTTAGACAACAAACAAACTCCACTTCTTTTTTTTTTTCCCCCTCTTGTTTTAGGGAAGAGGAGGAGGGGAGCTCTTCCACCACGGGCTGTGGATCAGGCTGGAACTCGGCATCATCATGACCGTGTGCGGTCACTGCCATTTATCCCCGACACAGCAAAAAAGGAAGATACTTTGTACTGCTGAAAGGCTTTGGGTTCACCCCCAAAGACCCTTCTGCCCCCCTCCAGCCCTCCTCTCCATGCTGGGACTCCCTATCCCCCAGCCCTGCTGCAGCGGTGACTCCCAGGCTGCAGAACATCACCGAGAGCTCAGCACCTTGCAGCATTTCTCCTTGGGAGCCAGCAGTGAGGAGAAGACCCGAGGAGCCAGTTTCCACATGGGAAATACTTGTCCCTGAGGCCACAGATGCGGGCAGCTGAGCTGGAGCAGCTCTGCCTGGCTGTGAAAGCATCCTCCTCATCACCAGCCCTCCGGGGCACGGCCGCGCTGTGAATGCCTGCGTTCAGCTGGCTGCGGGCACCGAGCGCCGGGTGAATGAAGGAGCAGTCACCCTTGCTCTTCGCTCAGACACTGGGGTTTCTTTCAGCATGAAAAAAACAGGAAACTGGGTCACTCTGTGGCCAGGCTGAGCACCGACTCCTCCGTCTGCCACCACCCAACCGGGCACGTTCATCAAAGGCAACTGTCTGGAGCTGAGAGCCATGTGCTGGGAGAAAGGCGGCCGCCAGCCGCACGCTGCTCAGCCAAGCTGTGCTTGGGCCACACTCTTTAAATCACCAACACACTGGGAATGTTTTCCCAAAGCAAAGCCTTGGCACACAGGTTTGCCTTGCTTTTTTTTTTTTTTGACATGTTCAGGTGCCTAAATCGCTTGAGAACCCTCCAGCCAGTGCTTGTGCCTCTTAGACGTGGCAGCAGAGACAATCCTGAGCGTTAGAACCCAGGTTCTGCCAGCACAGTGCAGTGGCTGTGCTCAGCACTGACCTTTCCAGCCCAAATCCCTCATGGCTTGGCTCTGCAAAGTGCTGCCTTGTGAATGGTCCTTCAGATGAGAAAACTGGGAAGAGCAAAGCTCCAAGGAGAACGGAGGAGGTGTATTTTCTACCAGGTACCTCACTCACTTCCAGCAGCCCAATTGATGGTTCTGGAGGAATTTCTGAGGACCAGGGCTGTCGAACCTTTCCAGTGCCAGTGTCCCCACTCTCCCATGGCAGCATGCTGTTAACTTCCAGCTTCCCAGAGCCTTCCCTTGCCTTTTCCCTTGTGCTGGCCCCTTTTTCCCTCGCCTCCCCTGCCCTGGCGCTTTCCAGCTGGTCATCTCAGATCTTTCCTGAAGTGGAAAGTAAATCAGGGCGAAGTGTCAGACTGTCTCATTTTGAAGACTGATGTTCAAATAAAGGCTTTCCCATTCTATCTTAATAATGTCAGTAAAGCTCTGGCAGCAGAAATTTCTCACTCGGCGGCATATGCTGGGGAGGAGCTCGAGTGGAAAAAGCCCTGAGCAAACACAGAATGATGGAAAAATTATGTGACTGCCCCAAATGGGCTAATTAAATATCCACTATCAAAGACCTGTCCTGCCCTACCTGGTAACTGTGGGCACTTTTTGCAGGGTAAGGAGAAAAGTGGAGTGGGCATTCATGTTTGGCGCAGCACCATTAGCTGTGTGGAGGTAGAGGAAGATGGATGACCCCAGAAAGGGCAGCACAGGAAACGCCCCAGAAAGCAGAGTGGCCCCAGCTGATTTCCTCAGGATCTCTGCTGTGTGCCAGGGAACTCCAGCACCTTGGGGACCTCCTGGCACAACCGGTGTTGCTGTCACCTGTGGCAGGAAAGCCATCCTGCTGGTGAAGCATCCCGTGCCTGCCAGGTGTGGTGACTACCTGCAAGTCTCCCTGCTCCTTGGGGAAACTTCCCAGCTTGATTTCTACTCCTGGCACTGACAAGTGCTGGAAGATCCAGCAAACTGCTGAGCACATCCCAGAGGCTCTTCCCATCCAGCTCCCAGCAAGGGGACTGCCTCTCCTTGCAGCTCCTCCGCGATCGATCCGGAGCCCCGCTGCCATGTCCAGCTCTACGCCCTGAGTGGGATTCCAGGCCTCGAAGGGAGATGTAGAAAGTGGCCTCTTCCCAAACCCTGTGGAGCTGCAGGTAAATATCAGCACAGAACAGCGATTGGTACTGGGCAGCCTTGTTTTTAAAGGGTTGTGTCAGGCAGCTGCTGGATGTGTGTGGCTGATACTCCTTCTCTTCTCCTACAACAGACTAATTTGCACTCGGGTGTTTATCTGTGTCGGGTAAATGGTTATGAAAGCATTTCCATTTGTTATCTGGTGGCATAAAAGTCACTGCACAGACACTTGCTTGGACACTGGCTTCAAAACATGCCCCTCTCTCACCGTGACACAGGTTTCCAGCACAGGGGAAGGTGAAGCCAGCCCTGCCCTCAGCTTTGGAACCAGCCATGGGCTCTACCTGGGATCACAGCTACTTGGGAAACGACACGGCCTCCTCTGAAGATCAGTCTTCATCCTTGTTTGACCTCCACGTTTTGGTGCCTGTGACTATCATTTCCATCCTCCTGTTTTTCTTGGGAGTCTCTGGGAATTTGATCACCATAGTCATCTTCAGACGCTCGCAGGAGATGAGGACGACAGTGAACATGTACCTGTCCAGCATGGCGCTGTCGGACACGCTGATTTTCCTCGGCCTGCCTTCCGACCTCTACCGCCTTTGGAAGTACAAGCCCTACATTTTTGGGGATTTCCTCTGCAAGTTCTTCATTTACCTGAGCGAAACCTGCACCTACTGCACCATCCTGCACATCACCACAGTGAGCGTGGAGAGGTACTTTGCCATCTGCTTTCCCCTGAAGGCCAAAGCCACCATCACCAAGTGCCGGGTGAAATGGGTCATCCTGGCTCTATGGGGCTTCTCCTTCCTGACTGCTGGCCCCATCCTCTTCCTCTTTGGGGTGGAACAGGGTAACGGCAGCCTGCCCCAGGAGAGCCTGGAGTGCAGGTCCATCGAGCGTGTGGCCCGCACGGGGCTGCTCGAGACCATGACCTGGGTCTCCACCATTTATTTCTTCTTTCCCATGCTCTGCCTGACCCTGCTGTATGGACTCATCTGCAGGAAGCTCTGGCAGAGTGGGCAGCAGCTGCCAGGCTGCCGGGCAGCAGCCAGGAAAAGGTCCCACACACAGACTGTCCAACTGCTGGGTAAGAGCTGCCCTCTTGAATCCCTCCCAGGGGGTGAGGTGGTGGTGCAGGGGTGGTGTGGGGTGTAGGGACAAACCCCAGCTACACAGGTTTCAGATCAAGGGGTTTATACCTCACTCGTGTTCCTGGCTGTGCAGTATTCAGGGGTCTCTCTGCACGGGTATAATCAGGGCAGTGTGGCTGTTGGCTGCTTTGAGATCACATACTTCACATCCTGTCCTGTTTCTGACTTTAAAGAAATGAGAAAATTCTGTGACTTTAAACCCAATCAGGCACTTCCCCTGCCATGGCAAGGAAGGGTTCTAGGTTCTGAAGCCATTTCCCCATGAAACATCCCAAGCTTAGTGCCCACGGCTTCATCCAGGGTAGCAACACCCCACCAGTCTGGGTGTACTCTGGATGGGATTGCTATCCCATGCCAGCTGCTGCCTCTGCCTCACTGCAGGCACTCAAGCAGAAGGGGCTGGGGCTCCTCCTGCACTCCCCATCCCTCCAACAGCTCCCTCCCAGGTCCATCCCCCCAAATCCCTGTCCCCAGCAAAGCAGCAGCACCCACCACTAGAGACCCCTTAGTAAAACATACCACAGCCATCCGCTGGCTGTCTTCTGCTGGGCTGTATTTGCTTAATATGCTCTGCTTTCCCATCCCCTTCCTTGGTGCCTCCTAGTCCAGTTTGCTCCCCTTTTCCATCCCTCCAGTGCTTGGAGGGGTGCCCTGCCACCCACCTCCCTCCCTGCCCCTCCGATACCCCTCGCAGGATGCCAACGGCCACTCAGACATTCAGGACCAGAGAGGTCCTTAATTTAAGGGTTTTGCCCCAGCCTGATGTGACAACATGGGTGTAGAGCCCCACTTTTAATTGCAACCAATTAATTTTGTGTGCAACCTTACCCACTTGTTGCTTGAGATTCCCAGCAAGGGCAGCAGAGGAGGAGCTGGGGGAGGCAGGCACCTGGTCTTTGCTGGGTTAAGCTTTGCAGACACACATCTCAGTCCTTAAAAGCTCAGAGAGGCAGAACGAACTCCTGGCAGGACTGAAGTTGCTCTCTTCCCCTCTCTCTAGCTGTCGTGGTCCTGGCCTTTGTGCTGTGCTGGCTCCCCTTCCACGTCGGCCGCGTCCTCTTCGCCCAGAGCGAAAGCATCCCGTACGACCTCACGCAGTACTTCAACCTCATCGCCATGCTGCTCTTCTACCTGGGGGCCTCTGTAAACCCCATCCTTTACAACCTCCTGTCACACAGGTACAGGAAGGCCATGGGCAACATCCTGCACCACAAGCGAGCTGGACGATGCAGGAGCCTCACCAGGAGCCTGACCAGGAGCGGGAAGGTTTCTCTCACAGGCACAGAACTCTGCTCTTTCACCTCAGCTCTTCAGCACTGACCTCATTCTCCAGCCCAAGCATTTTGCCAGCAGAGCTGTGGGTTAGATGGGGCAGCTGGAGACTGGATGAAGTTTTGTGGCTGGGCTTTTGGCTGCTCTCTGTTCCCTGAGGTAGGTTTGGAGCATTTTAGGAAGGTTGGAGTTGATTCACTGTACTCCTGCACACAGGGGCAGAGGGCAGGGCTGGGCTACTCTCTTCAGTGAAATTACCAGCCACATTTTCAGGCTTAACTGTCCACAAAGCTCCTGTGGAGGGAGCCATCTCCATTTTTGAGGACTGGACAATTTTGCTACTCACAGACCTGTGAAACACAATTCAGGTTCCTTTCTTCCCAAAGGAGAGAAAGGGGAGGTTAAAGCTGGGCCAGCTGCTGGCTCTCAGCAAGGGTGAGAAACAATCTGTAAGGTACTTGAAAGGGGCTTCAAAAAATTCCTCATCTTTATACCACCTACACCCAGCTCTCCACAAAGTCCAACCCCACGTCTGGGGAGAAACCACCTCACCCTTGGAGCCCATCTGAAGGGAGCAGGGATGAGTGACCCAGGTGGGCATGGCCAGGGAGGGAAGCAAGAGCGGGTGGCTCTGCCCATCTCCCTTGTCTGGCAGGACCAGCAAACCCAGAGCCCAGAAGGACAGTGCAGGGGCTGTCCCCATGCCCCATGTAAAGGGTTTGGAGATCACAGAATCACAGAGATGCAGGGGTTGGAAGGGCCCCCCAGAGCCCCTGGGGACCAACCCCCTGCCAAAGCAGGGTCCCTAGGACAGGGCACACAGGTCGGTGTCCAGACGGGGCTGGAATCTCTCCAGAGAAGGAGACTCCACACCCCCTGGGCAGCCTGTCCCAGGGCTCCCTCACCCTCACTGGGAAGAAGTTCTTCCCCAGGTTGGTATGGAACTCCCTGTGCTCCAACTTGCAGCCATTGCCCCTTGTCCTGTCCCCACAGACACTGAGAAGGGGCTGCCCATGTCCCCTGCATCCCATGCTTCAGATATTGATAGACATTCATAAGGTCCCCCCTGAGTCTTCTTCTCTCCAGGCTGAACAGCCCCAGCTCACCCAGCCTCTCCTCCCAGGGGAGATGCTCCAGGCCCTTCAGCATCTCCTCAGCCTCCTCTGGACTCTCTCCAGGAGATCCCTGGCTGGTTGATCCCAGGGAGCCCAGCACTGGACACAACACTGCAGCTGGGGCCTGAGCAGGGCAGAGCAGAGGGGGAGGATCCCCTCCTGTGACCTGCTGCCCACACTCCTCCTGATGCCCCCAGGATCCCATTGTCTCTCTCAGCCCCAGGGCACACTGCTGGCTCATGGCCACCCTGTCACCCCCCAGCACCCCCAGCTCCTTCTCCACAGAGCTCCTCTCCAGCAGCTCCCCCCCAGCCTGTCCTGATCCCAGCAGTTATTCCTTCCCAGAAATGCCATCCTACATAAAGGTCTGCTCCAGGGTGTAACCAAAACCCAGCAAAGAACCCCACACAACAAGGCTGTGGTCAAATTTGAATACATTTGTATTATTTATTGGCTGTATTAAATATATTATCTATTTGATAGTTACAATTTAGTAATACAACGTATGGCAGCTTTAACATAAGTTTGAGATACCTCAAAATTACAATACAAGAAGACTGAAGATACCTAAATACATTAATGCCACGAGGGTACATCGCTCTGGAATGGGTAAGGGCTGGTGTACAATCTGTCTGACAGCAGGATTTCCTGGGTAGTTTCTAGAAACACAAATACATTGTGGCAATTACAAGAGGATTTACTGTCCCTTTTCAGGAGTCACGACTCGTTAGTAATTACTCTGTGATCCTAATTTACCTTTTAAACCTGTCAGATGGATTATTGCCAAATAAACCTCTGCAAAGTCGGTGAAGGGTTAAAGAAAATAACCCTTTGGCAACAGAGGTTTGCTGAAGGCAGTCTTACCTGCTAAAAAGTAGGCTACAAGGAGAAATAAAGGCAGATTGTAAACTCTTCTGCAGACTAAGGACTAATATCTGTATAAAACTCTTTGCAATGCTGGAGGGAGAGATTTCTATGATATAATAAATGATTAACTTAAAGTTCTGCTACAAGTAGAACAATACATTCAAACATACATTTAGGTTTGTTTTTTTTTTTCCCCCAGGACTTTTAATCAAAATAAATAGAGTACAAAATGAAGAGTACATTTTGAAAAGATTAATTTCAGATTGCACCATATAAAAAAGAAAAAAAAAATCTACTTTTTAAAGAGTATTAAGTGATACTATGTCATAATTTAGGTTTTCCACATCTGAAATACAACACAATGCCTCAAACTCTAACGCAACATTATTCATCAACTGCCATAGGAGAAAAGACCCTTAAAAGTGATTAATTACTGGAAATACTTGGCCTGTAGCACTACCACATCCAACCTTCACGTCCAAGTGCATCGCTCTCAGCTACACAAAGTCTTTGTCAAACCCAACACGCTACATCCACCTCTCCGTGGCGTGTCCCAACCGCTCTCAGGAAGACCCAGCTCTGCAAACACGTTTGGGATTTAATGAGTTCCAGCTTTCAAGCTGGTTGATCTGAAGAAGACAGCTGTCAGACTGGTCTTTAGGAAGTCACAAGCAGATTTAACAAGAACAGGCAATATGTAGTGCACAGTGTCCACGAAATAATCCATCCTCCCCCCCACCCCCCTCCCATCCCTCCCTTCCCCTCCCCAGACAAACAAGGAGTTTCAGAAAAGTTCATCACAGACTGAACATCCCCCACCTAGAAAACAACGGAATGTGAAGCCGCTACCGCGGGGGCAGCGAGTCGTTGAAAACAGCATAGAAAGGTTATCTAAAAAGAGCTCTTCCACATACAATTTGATCATTTGGGATTAAGTTAGAAGGGCATCCAAAAAGCAGTCTGAACTTCTTATTTTTTAGGTTAATAATAGTACAAAAAAAACATTTGCTCAGTTTGAGCCAAATAGTGTAACATTTATCATAAATGCACTCTTTCTCCTTAAAGACAATACCTGTGCCTTTCTGAAAGCGCTGTGGAGACTGGATCAGAAGCACAGGAAATTACTTTTCTCTCAGGCACTGAGAGTGAAATGTGGATTGGGCCAACAGCTGCTCCCCAACAGCAGAAAGCATTTCGTTCCGAAATGTACAATACAAACCAGGGGCCTGTTCTGGAAGGGGGACGGGCGAGCGCCGTCGCGTCCGTCCCGTCCTGCTCACGTTTGGTTTAGCATCTGGATTAAAATTCTTTCATTAAAACCACCCCCCCCCCCTCCCCACACAAAACCCCAACAAAACGCCACGCCGGCACCCTCCAACGCTTGAAATGATTATTACTGAATCCCAAGTAGTAAAATAACTGTAAAGTAGTAATATCACTAAGTCAAAAGTCACTACTCTGCGTTCCTTCTACAGCGTATTACGTGTGGTATGCTCTAGTAATGTTCTGCAATACAGGACTGCTCTAAGCTAAGCACGGGTGCTGCTGTACGTCACGTATACCCAACTACAACAATACCCCGTTAACTGCTGCGGATCGACTAGCTGTACTGGGAAAGGATTTGCTCTACCAACACCTTCCCTCCCTAACTGGTCACGGGGTCCCCCCCCCCGCTTGCAATTCGGAGAGAGGAGGAGGAGGAGGAGCTTGCGCACCCCGGCGTGCGTGGTAAGGCGGTTTTATTTGTGGCTGTTTTCTCAACAGCTAACCCTGATTACAGAGGACCCAGGATTACCCTTTCTACAAGAAATCTATGTTCAGTATTTGGAAAAGGATCTGCCAACCCAGCCTCACTGTTAGCCAGCAGCAACCGTGGAAACGCACGTAACCACGCGTCTCCAGCTAAGATTTTAATTAGAACTAACCATAAATACCCGGAATAGCTTCTGTACAAGGAGCTGAGTACAGAACAGGCTCTCATCTACTTGATTACAAAGTACTGGATAACGACAGCAAACAAGGTAGCCACCACGGCAAAGCCGCAGAGGAGGACGATGGCGATGAAGCGCTCCTCGCGCAGCGTCTTCTTGGTCTCCGCCAGCTCCGTGGTGAGATCGGCGCACTGGGGAACCAGCTCCTGCTTCTGAGATGAGAACACGGTGCTGGGGCTGTACGGGCCATAGAGTTCTTGTGATCCAGCAGAGTCCTGGGACTGACGGCCAGCGCAGACTCTGATCCGGTATTCACAGTTTGTCTGCAAGCTCGAGAGGCGGAAGGAAGTCTCTGGTCCCTTGTATACCTGGAGAGGAGGAGAGAGAACCACTGTGGTATGTGGGATTCACTCCTCAGCAGCATGTGATCCTCCCTATTCCACTTCATGGGCGCTGCCTGAAGTCATTTCCTTCAAGCCAACTTTATTAAGTCTCCACTTTTCCTTTCTGAAGGGTTTTCCACCTTGTTTTCCAAGGTTTCCTGCTACACCCTGGGCTGGGAAACTCACAGAACAGTAAGAACTCGCACTGCACAGCTCCTGTTCCATGTCACATGGGGTGAGTACTGCCTCTAACTCAGACTGGAAGATGGAAAAACTGGGAGAGCCAAGGTTTCCTTTGGGAGAACAGGATGAAACTGCTAACCCACCTCTCAATAAACAACTCTCCCAAGAGCTCTCAGTCCCACCTGCGCTGTCATTTGCTTTTACAGTAACAAGCAAAGTGCCAACAGGGACCCAAAACTGTGTGACCTCAGATCTGGGGCAGCTCTGACACTGGGAAGCAGCAGGACCCTGTACTGGAAGCTGCCCTCACCCTTCACAAACCAAAAGCCTCACTGAGAAGAGCTGAAGGAGACGCAGAGCAATACACCTTGGCAGTGGGGATTGTGAAATGAGAACACACATCCCTGCCAGCAGCATCACCAGCCAGAACGTGACCCTTCCAACTCCAACACCTTCATTAGCAGTAATTTTTCAGAGGTACCTGATCAAACTCTCTCCCAGCAGCGAGCTGAAGGATGTAAACAATGGAATCTCCTTTCATCGGCTGTAAAGGTTCCCATGTGATTTCAAAAGTGTTTTCTTCCAGCTGATTTGCTTTGGGTGCTGGAAAAAAGAAGTGATTTGTTGGCATGTTAAGAGAAAGAGAACAATGGTCTCTCACTGGGTTTTTTTTCCCATCAGAAGAAAATGACCAAAATCACGTTATTAGTGACTCATTTTCACAGTGAAGTGGCAAATGGGCTCTGGTCTCAGGGACAGCAAGGACCTTTCCTCACAGCACACTTTGCTTTTGCACATTTTCCACTGAAAACCTTTCAGTGCTAAGCAAGCAGGTGGGCAGAGTAACCAACAGCTTATGGTTTTTCCTTTGTATCTCTTAGCCACACAGAAGGCACCAGTCATCAAGATTCCTTTCATTCTTCCTTTTCCTTTGCTGTACTTCAGGACTGTTGCAGTGTTTGTAGGTTACACTCATCTGTGGTCCCAAGGTGACCAGCTGAGTTCCTGGTGCCTCAGGCTGGCACAGATGAGTGAGTGCCTGCAGATCACTAGAGGAAACAGCCCAGGTATGTCCAGAGCTGAAATTATGTGTTATAAACATAGCTGAGTCTACTAATTTTCCTGCAGGTAATGAGCATTTTGATCTTCAGAATGACTCTCTAAAGGCAATCCTTACTGTTCATATCAGAAAGCAAAGATCAGAGGAATTATCTGTGTTCTAACTCCAACCAAATGACAGATAATCCTGAGAAATGACTTTCCAGGGCAAAGAGATTCCCTGTGGTCGAAGGTGGAAGAGCTACAGTGCAGGAGACAGCCACACACCGGCCCTGTTCCCACATCACCCTCCAAGACAGAGCCCATCACAGCCAGTTTCTGTGCTCTGCCCCAGAAGAGCGCTGGAAAGGAACTGGCTGGGAAGGGAGTTGGGGTGCAGCATTCAATCTAGTAGGTAAATGGTTTGTGGGTGCTTCTAGTGCAGGGTAAGCTCACCTTTGAGAGATGCAGGTGGAGATTTAGTTGTAGTGAAAGCGTAAACTTCAGAGAACTCCCCCTCTCCAGCATCGTTATACGCCTGGATTTTAAAATAGTATGTAGTGGATTCACTGAGTCGCTGTACCTTGTATGTATGACAAGGACCATTATAAACTGTAACAAACCTGGAAGGAAAATAACCCAAATAGAGGCAAGTTAGGACATGGACATCAAATCTGTGACTGATGCTAAGCAGGATATTGTCACTTCTAACTGAAGCACCCAAAAGTGAGAACACATCGTGGGTGCTCAGGCTCCCTGCAGAGCTGCACCCCAAATGTTGGGCAGCTCAAGCTCTGCTACTGTCATCAACAGTTCATGGAATTTTTGGCTGAAAGATGGGATGCTAAAATGGGGACAAAGGAAGGACACCCAAACAACTTACTGGTGCAAACACAAGTGAGAATACTTAAAGTTATAATGTGACAATACCCTTAATGCTGTGGTCGCCTTACCTGCCAAACCTGTCCTCCATCTGCAAGTTGAACTGGGTAGGGTTGGGAATTAAAGCTCTGCTAGGACCTTCCCCCCATTTCAGTTTAAGGCTCTGGTAGCTGAAGACCACGCACTCGAGATGAGGAGGGTCAGGAGGTAGTGGTTTCGTTTTGGCTTTAATGGAATGACTGAAGGGACCGACTCCAAAGCTGTTTATGGCCTGTATCCTAATTCTGCAAACAGATGAGAGCAGCTACACAGTTAATTTGCCCCAGTCCTGAGAAAACACTCAGTAATAAAGCAAGAGTTAAATTTGGAAAGAATGTAACTACAACAATAAAGCAATTAAAAAGCAGTTAGCAATTAACTACAGTGACTTCAAGACAAGTCACCATAATTACACCACTTTGAACAGAATGAAGCTTCTCAGCATTGTTCAGGTTTGCTCTGTTCAGAGAAACCATTCAGGTGAACACTGAGGACTTTTCTGGAAGGGTAGATGAGGTGCTCAGGGATCTGGTTCAGCACAGAACAGGAATGACTGGACTTGATGATCTTAAAGGGCTTTTCCAACCTGCTGAGCCTGTGACCTTGGTGTTTGCTCACTGAAGACCCATAACCTGACTTAAGCTCTAACTGAGACCAAGCAGGCAACACCGAAACAGAGTACTGCTCCCCTCCATACACCCCTCCTGCTGAGGCACTGACCATCAGCAATCATCCCATCACATGCACTGCTTCTGAACAGAACACCCAGAAAACTCAGACTAAAGCCTTGGTTGTGAGACAGAACATTAACCTTAGCCCAGCAGTCTTAACTCTGGCTGCTAGAGCATCACACTGACATCAGTTTTGAGTTGCTGAGTAAGATAGACAAAGAGTCTGTACCCTGAATGAAAAGTGCTCTGAAAACACACTACCCTCAAAGCTACTGACTGAGCGTGGACTCAGAGTAGAAGGATGGATGGTTCGTTACCTGTACAGAGCATCAGGCAGCAGGTTCTCAAGAACATGGCTTGTATTCCTCCCGACGCTGACAAGCTGCTTTTCCCCATACTCTATGTTATACCCAGTGATCTCTGACCCATGACAGCATGGCTCTTCCCAGTGGATTACAAGGCACGTTGACGGAGGAAGAGATGTTTCCACTTGGTCTTCTTCGAGTAAATGCAGCACAGAGACTGCTGCAGGCACCGACGGGGGGGTGGTCACCACACCGGTCTCACCAAACAACCCAACGCCAGCCACGTTCACAGCCTGAAGGAGAGACCACATGCTGTTTGCTGAACCTCCACTTTCTGAACCAGTCCCAGCTATTAGAAGAGCTCCATCAGCAGAGGGGTGGCAGCAGGGACAGGGAGGGGATTGTCCCTCTCTGCTCTGCCCTCCTGAGGCCCCAGCTGGATCCTGCGTCCAGAGCTGGGGCCCAACACAAGAGAGATGTGGGGCTGTTGGAGAGGGGTCAGAGGAGCCACGGAGATGCTCAGAGGGCTGGAGCAGCTCCCTCTGGAGAGAGGCTGAGGGAGCTGGGCTGGGTCAGCCTGGAGAAGAGAAGGCTGTGGGGGGACCTCATTGCAGCCTGCCAGTCCCTGAAGGGAGCAGAGGAACAGGAGGGGAATCAGCTTGTTCAAGGGCAGAGACTGGCAGGACAAGGGGGATGGAGTGAAGCTGGAGGAGGGAAGGGGGAGAGGAGAGATTGGGGGGAAGTTCTGTGCAGAGAGAGTGGTGAGGGGCTGGAAGGGGCTGCCCAGAGAGGGGGTGGGTGCCCCGTCCCTGGGGGTGTTCCAGGCCAGGTTGGCTGGGGCCCTGGGCAACCTTGTGTAGCTCCAGGCCTGAGGTTGGTGTCCCTGCCTGTGGCAGGGGGTTGGAGCTCTGTGACCCCTGGGGTCCCTTCCAACCCAGGCCATTCTATGATTCTATCACATCTCCTTTTGCATGGCATTAAAAGCAGTTTAGAAGAGAATTGGAAAATATCCCAAATAAAATGTAAACACAGTAAAATGTCTGGTGTTTTATGTAATGTTAGATGAGAATTTCATATCTAGAAACACATCATTAGGAGAGGCTGGTGGAGAAGGGAAAGCATTTTACCAGTTACCTTCTACATGGCATTAGTAGGTGACAGGGTATGACTCTGTCCATCCCTGGCCAAAGCTCTTTCACAAGCTGCATGTACCTGTTTGTGGGCACACAGAAGGGGGGGCTGCCATACCTGGACCCTGCAGTAATACGTGGTTGCAGGTGTGAGACCTTTCACTTCGTAGCTCTGGCAAGGGCCGCTGTAAACCACGTGCATGGAGCCCTCCACCTGCCCCCACTCCAGCCTGAAGTCACTGATTTCTGCACCGTTGCATGCTGGACTCTGCAGGTTGAAGTGATAAATCTCCTTTCAGCTAATCACCCTCAGACTTGTTGAGCACAGTCATTAAACACACTTGTTAAACACACAGCCTCGACCTCTTGTTACACAGATGCTGGAAGAGAAGCACCAGGGGGGAAACCCTGGTTCTACCACAGCCAAGGGCATGGTTTGAAGTCCAGCTTGCTGAAGGTTTCTGTCTGGACACAGGGCTGTAACAGCACCACAGCTCAGACCAGAACTTCAGGACTCACAGTCTCTTACCCCTTGGATGAACTATGTCCCTACTTGATGCCATACCAGGGGGAGGATTAAGCCTCACCTGATTTATACAGCCAGGATGCAAAGTCACAGCTGACAAAACTTCCAAAAGAGAAACACACTTAAAATAAAAGAGGGAAGGTTTAAATTGGATATTAGGGGGAAGTTTTTTTTCCAGAGAGAGTGGTGAGGGGCTGGAAGGGGCTGCCCAGAGAGGGGGTGGGTGCCCCGTCCCTGGGGGTGTTCCAGGCCAGGTTGGATGGGGCCCTGGGCAACCTTGTGTAGCTCCAGGCCTGAGGTTGGTGTCCCTGCCTGTGGCAGGGGGTTGGAGCTCTGGGACCCTTGGGGTCCCTCCCAACCCATGCCATGCTATGATTCCACCTCAACCCTCTGTGTTTCTTCTGTTTCTGTGTATCATACAGATGTCATTACACATCTGAAAACCAAACATAGATTAGCATAGTACTGGGAAAGAATCACTAACACCTACCTCCCAGGAAACAACAACACATGTGGCGCTCTTACACGTGACCAGGGGCTTGGCACACTGATCCGGGGGCCCTGGGGCAGTGCAGATCTCTGCCTTCTCAGAGTGAGGGCCAAGCTGTGAGGGAACACAAGTGCATGAACACAGCACCAGCAGCAGAGCAGAAAGCCATGTGCAAGTGCACCAGCTGGGGAGAACAAATCAGCTTTAACTTGATAGAAGAAGAACAAGTAGATGAGTTCAGTGCTCAGCTTCATGGCACAGCTTAAAATTCCTTTCAGGTAGTTCACTCTACAACCTGCCCTTGTGCCTACAGCCTATTTGCAGCCCTCCCACTGCTGTGGTTTTCCAACTCCTCCTTCCCCTGTAGTGAGGATCTGGTTCCTGAAGCTGCTGGGTACCGTTTTCACAGACTTTTATGCAACCCACATTTCTCCCAACCTTTTCCAAACCTGGTGTTACCTGAACACACCACCACTCCCTCACCACCCAGCTGCAGAGGTAGTTTCTTTGGGCACAAGCATTACACAGCTCTCCACAGCCAGAAGGGCAGACTCACCAGAGCAGTAAGGGAACATCAGCACCACCTCTGGACCAGTTACCTGAGGCACTGACAGTAAGCACCACGAACACAACCCCAGGAACATCCCCTTGGGCAGGGACATTCAGTCCCTCCTCCAGCCCTGATTTATTACATCATCTCTGTAAGAACTTTTGCTCCTTTAGCAGAACTACAACAGAAGCCACAAACCAGCACCAGGCCTCCCAGACAAGAGGCCCACTGCTTGCTCTCATGTAAAACAAACCAAGCCAGCTTGGCTCTCAGTAGCACAGTGGTTACCCCAACTTTATTTGCTGCTCGGATCCAGAAGCAGTATGTTCTCCCTGGAAGCAGGTTGTTCACTACACATTCAGTTGCTGGACCCTGATACACTTGTCTGCGTTCCTCTTGCTCAGAGTTTGCCATCTCTACAAGATATTCTGTGATGTCAGAACCTCCATCTACAGAGGGTGGGCCTAGGAAATAAAAAGAAGTGGGTTTTTTTTCCCCCCCTATTCATTTCACAAGTCATTTCTTAATTAGTTTCACATCAGGCTTCTCAAACTACCAGTTGAATCAGGTGAAGGCTGGAGGGCAGGGTTTTATCATCCATCTGAGCTAACAGCTTTCTGAACCCTGCTTTCCCCCCTCAGCTACTGAGGAGGCTGCAGTGGCCTTCACCAATGTTCTCTCAGCTGTTTTCCATACATTTCCTTCACAGGCCAGCACAGCTTCCTTACTTTTGGTTATCTCTTTACTGAGGCAACCATGAGAAAAGGAGGGTTGTTCTTCAGTTGCCAAACACGTGCCAGCAGTGAGACAGTCAGCAAACCTGGAAACCACTGATGTGTGCCAAGCCTCATGGCACATGCATTGTGCCTGCAGCACCAAACTCGGGTGGCTGGCAAGCCCTGGTCTTCAAGGCAACGCTCAAAACTACTAAAGACAGGGACTACATCAATGTATTTTTACTTTTTTCCCCTGAAGAGTTCTACAGATTTCTCATTTGTGTTATGATGTTTAAAGTCAGAGGAGGATTTTGCTCAGAGCCACTGGAGCTTACCCCACTGCAGGGCCATTTCCTTGGGCTTAGCTTTGCCTGCCAGGCACGGGGCGTGACAGGGTCCAGGAGGAACAGCTGATGTCGTAACAGTCATCACATCAGAAGCCTAGCAGCAATAGAGGTTATTTTAGAGGAGACAAAGCCACATTTCACTACAGCATAAACACAAAAGGGGTTTTCCAAAGGAAACACCTTCTCCTTTCCCTCACCTGGCTCTCACCACCTTTACTGACACAGTACACCCTCAGTCTGTAGGAGGTGCCAGGCTTGAGATGATCACACACGTGTTCTCTCTGGGAACCACTGTATATGGTGTCCCATTTACTTCCTGAAGAGAAACAGACAGAAAACACTTTAGAGATTAAAAACCTCTACAGAAAATCAACCTTAAAAACTCTCTTGTACCATTAAGATGGCCAAGCCATGGAGTCAAGTTTGAATGATCAATTAGGCAGAGAACACACACAATTCCATACACGTGTGTGGAACAGAACAGGAATGGCCAGCACAGGGAGCAGGGAATCTGTCAGGACTTCAAGGCAGCTGCTTACCAACTGATGCTTCTGAGATTTCCAGAAAGTATTTAGAGATGTCTGAGCCCCCATTATCTTTGGGTGGTTCTGAAAGAAATCAACATTAACTCAATTACAGTCAACTGAAATTCAATGCATTATCTTGCTTTCAGAGAACATATTAATTAATTGGAGAACATCTTCAGGGTAGAAGACTCAATTTGAACACAAACAGCTGAAAATATCCACAACACATTTCCCAGAATGGTAACTTTTTTTCCTATGATTAATCAAGAGGAGCAGCTAGGAAAGCATCATCAGATTCAGGTATCATCCCTGAGGGTTTTGGGTTTTTTTTAAAGAGCTCATGAAAATGATTTAAACATCACTGTGAACCTGGAAACTACAACAGCTGTGGCCATGACAACAGCACTGGCTGCTGCTCTAAAATTAATGGAGATGTTACAAACTAAGCTGTAATTTTTCTGGTAATGCTAAGAATTTCTCCTCCAACAAAAGGATTTGCAGAGAGAAATAAGTCATCCCCCCCCAGTTCACCTCTGGTTTTTAAGCTGTGTTACTGGGTGACTGTACCTATGTAAGCAGCCCTTGGGTACAGTGGTTACAAAGGGTCACTTACCCCACATAACTTTCACACTGTGAGAATGGATCTTGCCCTTTACAGCTGGCTTACTGGGTGGCCCAGGTTTGTCAGGGTTGGTGCTGTGTTCTACCACCTCGCTGGGACTACTTTTTCCTTCACTGTTGTAGGCAAAGAGCTGTTTAAGGAATGAAAGGAATAGGTAAGAAGCAATTCATGTAGTGACAAGTAATATCTCACTGATTTATAAAGTTCTTCCATGATCAAAACCCCCCAAACCTAAGCCACCAACCAAAAACCCAACAAAAAACATACAAAACAAAAAACCCAACCCAAATCAGCTAGTGAAAAAACCTCTGATTTGAATTCTGTTTCCACCAAAAACTGTTACAACAACAAAAATACTGCAGGTAATTTCTGTCATAGAATGAATCATAGAATGGCCTGGGTTGGAAGAGACCCCAAGGGTCCCAGAGCTCCAACCCCCTGCCACAGGCAGGGACACCAACCTCAGGCCTGGAGCTACACAAGGTTGCCCAGGGCCCCATCCAACCTGGCCTGGAACACCCCCAGGGACGGGGCACCCACCCCCTCTCTGGGCAGCCCCTTCCAGCCCCTCACCACTCTCTCTGTACAGAACTTCCCCCCAATCTCTCCTCTCCCCCTTCCCTCCTCCAGCTTCACTCCATCCCCCTTGTCCTGCCAGTCTCTGCCCTTGAACAAGCTGATTCCCCTCCTGTTCCTCTGCTCCCTTCAGGCACTGGCAGGCTGCAATGAGGTCCCGCCACAGCCTTCTCTTCTCCAGGCTGACCCAGCCCAGCTCCCTCAGCCTCTCTCCAGAGGGAGCTGCTCCAGCCCTCTGAGCATCTCCGTGGCTCCTCTGACCCCTCTCCAACAGCCCCACATCTCTCTTGTGTTGGGCCCCAGCTCTGGACACAGGATCCAGCTGGGGCCTCAGGAGGGCAGAGCAGAGAGGGACAATCCCCTCCCTGTCCCTGCTGACACCCCTCTGCTGATGGAGCCCAGGATCCCATTGGCCTTGGGAGCTGCCAGAGCCACTGCTGGCTCAGGGGGAGTTTCTCACCCCCCAGAATCCCCAGGTCCTTCTCACAGGGCTGCTCCCCAGGAGCTCTTCTCCCAGGCTGGAACTCTGGCTGGGATTCTTCCAGCCCAAGTGCCACCCCTGACCCTTGGCAGTGTTGGACCTCATTAGGTTCACCTGGTCATCTCCATGGATAGTGTCTTGGATGTACAAAAATGCAAAACTTGAGGAAAAAATACAGTCTTAATTAAATCAAGAACAAAATAAAGTACAAACCCTAAGCTTATAGGATGTACTCCTCCTAAGATTTCTTAAAGTGCATGAGAGTTCATCTCCATTGTACTGTGGCTGGAAACCATAACCCTGGAAAGGAGGGAAGGAAGAACACACACATTCACTGGTTTTTCACAATTAACAAAAAGCCCTGCTCAGATTGATCAGTTTTGGGTGGTTTTTAAGCTTGAAGTTCACCTCTGTCTCATGAACTCACGTGGCACTTGACAACTGTATTTATTTGAAAGTAAAATACAGAGTTAATTTTTATTTAAATACTGCTGCTTATCTGTTTGGGTTTTTTTTGAGGAGTTTTTTTATGTGTAACAAAACCCAGCACTTACAGAACCTTCTTCTTCCATGTCTAAAGTGTAAGTGAGAGAGTCCTCTGAGGAAACACCATTGGGTGGGCTCCACTTCACTGACAGCCAGGTCACTCCTGCTTCCACCAGTACTGGTGGTGATGGGGCTGGTGGGACGATTCCTGCTGTGTAGTATGTCACTGTCTCACTGAACCCACTGGAAAAGTAGTTTAAAACACAACATCAATTAACAGCAGCAGATGTAAGAGAGGAGAGAGTAAGTGAGATGCCACATTGTGTTGGTTACCTCATGCCAATGTCGTTTTTAGCAGCTAATCTGAGTGAGTATTTTGTAGAAGGGGAGAGCTTGGTGAGTTTGTACTGCTTCAGGTGCCCATAGTAACACTCTTTGAAGGGGCTGTTCTTCCCCTGGAAAACAGCAAGAACACCCAGAGTCACTTTTTGCACAGGGCCTGCATGCCCCCTGTTAGTTCTGCACTCTGAATCTTCCCACCTTTCACATCACTAATTTAATTAGAATTAAAAATAATTGGTTAAGTCTAAAGAATGTAAAAAGCTGAGGTCACAGAATCACAGGGGTTAGAAGGGGCCTCAAGAGATCATCAGTCCAACCCCCCTGCCAAAGCAGGGTCCCTAGGACAGGGCACATATGTTGGTGTCCAGACAGGGCTGGAATCTCTCCAGAGAAGGAGACTCCACACCCCCTGGGCAGCCTGTCCCAGGGCTCCCTCACCCTTTGGGAAGAAGTTCTTCCCCAGATGGGTGAGGAACTCCCTGTGCTCCAACTTGAGGCCATGGCCCCTTGTCCTGTCCCCACAGACCCTGAAAAGGGGCTGCCCATGTCCCCTGCATCCCATGCTTCAGATATTGATAGACATTAATAAGATCCCCTCCCAGTGTTCTTTTCTCAAGGCTGAATGTGGAGGACACCTGACAGTAACCCCAAATATTCTGGATAATAAAACCAAATTTTGGTTGGGTAGCTGTTGATTTTTTGTCCCCATAGATTTAATAAACAGTAATAAATGACTGCAGGTGAAAACAGAACAGGCTTTTTGAGTCTTTTTGATGACTTGGGAATACGTTTCAGCAAGAAGTTCAAAAGCTGAGCAGTATTTGGTGGCAGCCACCAAAGGAGGAGCCAAATACTCCTCTATTTACACAGAGCACAGGAATCAGTGATGCTCTGAACAACAGGAGCAAGCAAGGAGATTTACACTGTCCTCAGAGGATCTCAAAGAACCATCTGCTTGCATTACTGCCCTAGTCATTCAGCTCAAGCTTTTTAATTGCCTTGTCCCTTTAAAACTGTGAGGGCAGCTGCACTGAAAATAGCTGATGTACCCAAGCAGAGAGTATTTTTAAGTATAATTGGGCTACAGATGTCATCAACTTTTTTTTTTTTTTGCACTAGAAAAGGTCTTACCTCATCCCATTCTAACAGAAAATTAGTTATTTTGGAACCATTGTCATTTGAGGACTGAAAATAAAGAAACAATGAAAGAAGTTAAGATCAAATGGCTGTACTTCACAAGCATTTTTTGCACATTAAAAACATTATAACAACTGAATTAATTATTAATATAATCCCAACCTCTTTTTAAAGCAAACTAGTTAATGTTGAGCTGGAGGGAATCTGCAGCAGTCACACAGACAGCCCCCCCAACACACAATCACACACACATACACACTTGTGATCATCCAAACTCTGCTGAGGGCACAGACACACGCTCAGCAAAGCGAGTTCAGAGGGGGAAAACCCAGCAGTTTAACTCCTCATTCCTTGTGGCTCTGCTACTCCTACTCATTCTGAAAGCTCAGAAGATGAACTTAGGAGTAGTTTCATTTTAGCAATAACACAGACTGTATTTGTATAGCTCTTTTCCTTGTGTTCTTACACTGTGCTCACCAACGTAAGCATTTGGATGAGCAATGTTTATGTTTGTTACGACATCTGAATTGGGAACATCCTTTACTTTCTGAGTCCAGATTATACAAGGAAGTTAACTGAAGTAATTTAGCTATAAACCCTTTTCCACATGTAAGCAGAGTCACATGAAAAACACTTAAGAGACAATCAAACACAGTGCCCAACGAGTCTTCACAGAGAAATTTAAGCTGTATCTATCCAGCGTGCAAGATGCCGAGTCAGCAGCAACAGGAAGAGGAAGAAACACTAATGATTTCAGAGTTACCAGTGAAAGCCAACACCTGAAGCACACACACACTCCCTGAGCAGCAGCAGAGTGCTTACCTTCCACTGCAGGCTCAGGCTGGTTTTGGTCCTGTTAATGAGCTTCGGTGCGGCCGGGCTGTCGGGCTCACAGCTTTCGGTAGTGAAGCTCACCACTTCAGAGATGGATTCCTTTATGGAACTGCTGGTTGCTGAAACTCTGAACAAGAGCACAAGTTGTTAGGTTGTTGCATTAGGATCTGGAAGGTGATGGACAGAGCTGTGGGCTTTAGGAATCACAAGCAGTGGTTACAGCAAGGACACCAGCCCGCTGGTGGGAAATGATCCCACGCTTTGCGTTCAGGAAGAAGCGAGTTCATGATGTCACTCCAGGTTCTAGTGATAGATTCCAGCATCCTAAGAAACACTCCAGGCCCTTCCACGCTCAGGGAGACAGGAGCACACAACAAGGGCATGACAGACACCCTGCAGGCACACTTACTGATGTCAACTGGCCTCCTGCACCTACATTAATTCCTATCACAGTGGGGCTGTTTCACTGATGAAGTGCCCGCAGGAGCCACGATGAAAACTAACACACGTGTGATCAAGCACAGAATACCTGGCTCAAAATTAACCTTGACCAGAAATTAGCCATGGCTCTGAAGTAGTGCCTTACCAAATGGCCTGCAGGTAAGAGCAAGCCAGGCTGCAGAGAGAACAGCACCATGAACCAAACACACACAGTGCAAGTGGAGCCAGCCGAGCGCGGAACACACAGGGAACTCTTGGGGAGTTTAAGAGGAACAATTTGCTTCAGGAAGTCTTAGAACTTGTGTCCCACTGTGCCCAAGCACTGAGCTGCTCTCATCTACCACTGGATCACAGTGTTCCCCTGGCTTGTTTACCCAGATTGTCTTTTCCCCAACCAGCTGAACACCTTTCTCGTATGTACTCAGCGTGGCAGTTGTTGAATGTCACGTCCTGTTCCCCCGCAGCACAGCACCACTTCGCTCCCTTTCAAGCAGTTTCTACTCCTCCTCTTGCCCCAGCACAGCGACTTCACAAATCAAACTGACATGTCAGACTTGCAAAGCCACCTTCAAGGCTGAATTATTTTATTTGCCCCTGCCATCAGCCTACAAGCAGCCTTAACCCAATCCAATCTTGTTTGAAAACACATCGACAGAGGAGAACTCAAAAGCTAGTATTTCACAGAAACAAGACAGAGAAGATGGCAGGGAGGAAAACAAGGTGATGTTCCTATGAAATTCAAAGGAATGCAACAGTAGTGTCCACAAGCTGGGATATTTTATGCAGAATATTCCCCATCACACCCTTTTCACAGAGCCACAGTAACTCTGTAGTGAACACATCAGCAAAGGAGCTGGGTATTTCATTCCCAGAACCATACCTGGCATGATAATCAGTTGCTGGCCTCAGATCAGGAAGTGTGATTGTTAATTCTTCCCCACTGTGAAAAGGAAAGGAAAAAAACCATAATGAGTTCCAGCTCTTCCTTCTGCTTGAAAGGCTAAAAGCTCATTGAAAAGCAGAACCATGTAGTGCACATTTAACTTTCAAGCTTTCCATTGTCCACGTAACTCTTTAGTGATATTACTTAACATTTATTTCACGTGAAGGAGGTAGGTCTGCAAGTCAACAAACAGCTCCTGATAGAGAGATTCCCCATTGGTTAATGGGTTTTAAACATCAGTATTTGTGCTTAAATGAAGAAACTAAACTTACACATAGACAGATTTAAATTTTCCATTTTTACCACTGTTGGATATTGCTACTTCAAATGTAAATGCTGCTGGACTATGACTATGGCTCTCTCCATTCTGTGAACTAACTGGGAGATTCCAGGACAGAACGGCTGATCTTGCTTGTATATCAGAAACCTATTAAAAGCATAAATAATGCAAATAAGTTTGCTTTCTGTAATAAAAGGTATATTAGTCAATAACATGGTGTCGCTAGTTTGCCTATGAAGTTCCTCACTGGAGGAATTCTTTACCTTTGTAGTGGAAATACTGAGTTGTTACTCGAATTGAAATGATTCCCTCTTTTCATTTCCAAAATCCCAGGTGAGAGGATTTCCCTTCAGACACTCAGAGACACACAGCAGGCTCTCAGCGTATGAAGAGAAAACACTTGTTTCACTGCACAGTTTGCATCACTCATTTGGAGCAAATTTGCAGATTTGGAGCCTTGGCCACTGACACCAGATCTATACCCAGGCACAGTCAGATGGCCTTCCCTTTCCACCTCTATCAAAACTCCCTCAACACAATATTTAACCTCTACACCATACAACAGAGGCAAGAAGCTCTGGTTTTAAGTGCTCAAGACTGAACATTTTTTGGTCCAGGTTTTTCTGCTGCTTAATTCCCAGACTCCAAATGTCCTCTGACAAAGTCAGATGGGATTTCTGCCAGCATGAAGCACAGATGTCAGAAGCAGAGATGAAAAGCTACAGAGAACAGCTAGGAAGCTGGAGCAAGAGATACAACCCATGCTTACTGTACAGGTAAGGCAAAGAAGATGTTCATTCAGCACACTCAAGATCAGAAATATCAATGCAGTTTTAGCCTTTAAAATTAACATCACCAGACTCCACCTGATTTGTAAGTCTGCAAATCTTCAAATATTTGCTCCAATTTCTAAACATAACATAGTAAGATGATCTAGCTTTGTAAATTCTATTCCCAAATGCCTTAAATCCTCTATGCTGAGCAGAGGGCAGCTCCAAGAGTGGATAGGCTTCCCTTGGTCTGTGAGGTACTAAAGCCCTCACACATGCTGGACAACTTCCACAGCAGATACACTCTCTGGACTGGGAAATGAGTCTGACAGACTGTTCAGAAAGCTGAGAAACAGAGCATTTCCATAGCACAGTTGCCCTTTCCCAGCTTAAAATCCTGTCCACTAAAATATATTTTCTCTATTTAAAAAGTAAACCATTAAGAAAAAAAGAAAACCAAGACCAACATGACACATTATGTTACAGAAAGTATATGCACAGAGAAATAATGGTATTTTAAGGATAATACTTACTACTGGCTTGCCAATGCTCAAGTGAATATCACATTTCTTGGACTCTGTGTCTGATTCTGCAATTTCAAATACAAAACAGATTACCAAACCCCCCAGGAGCAAACCAGCCTGGTACAGCAATGCCACCACGAGATGGAGTTGGCCTCATTAAAGAGTTTAACAATAGTACTTATTGTGCAAAGTTCATTTCCCCTGTTTGTTTTGGCTGCCTGAGGGGCAGAAACATGAAGGATCCAAAACTAACAGTGCTACAAACACTCTTTGAGTACATCCTGCACAAAGGGGAGATTTTCCTGATCTGAGCATAAATGGGTTTTCTTGGACAACACATAACACAACTTGCCTCCAAAATTGAAAGGTGTTTAAAAAAAGGACAATAAGATCCTATCTCTCCTCTGTATGTGCTTTTCTTGAATGGCTCCTGCAGAAGAGTTGGCCCAGGCATGATTTGGAAGGCACCTGATCAAACCTGCATGCTGAAGACACCTCTGGGTACCAGGAGGTGTACAGCTGTAAGCTGAATCCTATCTTTACAATGGTCCATGTTGAACAATCCAAGATCTTACTCTGTCTGCAAACAAAATTCCTCCCTGCCCCAATAAATTCGGATTAAAATCTGCATTTTTCATCCTTGAAACGAGTAGGATGAAAGCTTCCCCCTCTATTTACTTCCCAGGGTACAGAGCCAGATTTCTTTCTTATTTCTCTAAGAGTTAAGCAGTGAAACAGATGAGGACCAGACCTTGTGGCCCAACAGGACACCACTTATCACAGAATCACTGGGTTGGAAGAGACTTTTAAGAGGTCTTGGACTCATCAAGTCTTGGACTCATCAAGAGGTCTTGGATCCATTGAGTCCAACCATTACATGACATGCACAAGCCTGCCCCCCAAACAGAGAGACACACAAATCACTTAAGGACTCACAGTAAGACCCTGTCAGCACTGCAGCAACACTGCTCCAAGCTGACAGGAGACAGAAAGATGACCTACACCAGGTATTTCAGCATATGCAATCAATAGCCACGAGCTAATTAAGTCCTGAAACTTTCATTTGAGCAAAATGATGCACTGAACTGAAACAGGAACAGACTGGGCTCTGCAGATGCTCAAACCTTCCTGTTTCTTGAGGTTTTCAGGAACGACTGGTTATGGGAAAGGTACCACAAAGAATGACAACACCACAAGTCTTTTATCTAATCTTCTGTCACTGAAGATTAGATCATCCCCCCCACATACACACCCACCTTCAATGTGACCTACCTGCCATCTCTGCATCTGGACTGCCCTTGGTTTTCCCTATCTGCTTCTGCTTTGGTGGTCCTCCTGCCCCTTGCTGTCCCTTCCCATTCCCATTCTGAATTGTCACGTTGGAAGAATTAACAACTTTATGTGGTGAAGATGGAGGACTGTTGAGTTTATTGTTAGGATGACCACTGGCTTGTCTATCTTTTAGTCTTTTCTTCAGGTGTTCCTGCATTTTGAGACTCCTTTCATCTCTCTGGATGAAGTTTGTCCTTCCATGAGAACGAGGTTCTACAAAAAAAAGGAGAACTTGGTTCATTGCTTGGAACAATTGATTTGATGTTGGGAAGCACTAAGTTAGAAGAATAATAAGACCAGAATTTGAAAACCCAAGGAACTTTGCTGTCCTTGCTCTGTTAGCCCACAGATGTGTGGAGCTGCACAGCTCACTGAGCATTGCAGAAGTCCTGAGGAGATCACTGCTGACACTTGGCTGTCTCCAGGCAGCAGGGAAGACCAACGTGTGCATCACACTGCTGACTGGCAGAGGGGCACTAGGCTTTAAGAACCTCACCTGACAAAGAGTTTAGGGATTTGGCTTAAATCAGTGCAAGAGCATAAAGACCAGGTAGGAGGAGAACATGCCTGGAGGTTTATAATCCTTGGTTTGAAAGACTGTCAGCATTAATTAAATGCTACAGTAAGATACACAAAGTACCTGCAAGGAAACATCTGTGTTTCCTATTTAACCCACATCCAAATTGTGGAGTTTTTCTTAAACACTGTTTCATCATCACTGGCTGAGCTGAGAGCTTGGGGGTTTTAATTTTATTTTTGAATTTAATTTTTCAGGCCTTTCTTTGTTAGCTACTCAGGTTTATGCCTCACAATCACCTCTCCCCCCCTGATACAGCCAGACTCAGCAAATTTTATATCAAATGAAATGTGCTTTCAGCAACCTTCATGGCAAGGCTGTGACAAAACACTGCTGCTTGGGAGAGCACAATTTTAGAGAGAGGCAGAAGCAGCCACTGCAGTGTTTCCAGTGACAAGAGTCCACAGGAAACATCCACAGTAGTAGAACCTAAGTTACTGTTTTTGCATTAAAAACAGAGCAGCAGGTGATTTAACCTTTATGCAACCAGACTCTGTGCATGCAGAGCACCTTCAGACCGGGCTCCAGGATACTTCACACCCAAGTGTGTTTTAAGATACCCCAAACACACATGTAGGGCTGAGGGAGTCTAAAACCTGGCACCGAATGAGGAGTGAACAGGTGGAGGAGCCACGGCCAGAGACCGAGCTGCCTCCACCTAGACACAAGGAGGGAGAAGCCTTGTTGTTGTGCTGCTTCCCCCTGACAGCTGGGCGCTCACCTTGCTCCTGAAACACGTGTGGTGGCGGATGCTGGTGGATGAACTGCGGCGGCAGCTCCCCGGTGCCAGGGACCGGCGGGTACACGGGGTGCGGCGGGTGGGGAAGCAAGGCGTGGTGGTGGTGCATGTAATGCGGCACGTGGGGAGGAGGAGGAGGAGGAGGATGCATGGAAGGATGGAATTCAGCTGAGTGTGGCAGTACCACCACTTTACGAACTCCATTCTCTTCCACCACCTGTCGTGCAACAGAGGAACAAACCATCAGCACAGCAGCTATTTAGAAAGAATCTCGGTTTAAGCTCCCAGCCACAGTCTGACTGGGATAGGGATTCCAGTGGAAACCCAGCAGAGGCTGCTGGAGGGAACCGGAGTCTGAGGCATTTTGAAGCAGTTGAGCCTCACACACTGAATCCCAAAATCACAAGGTTGGAAAAGCCCTTTGAAGATCATCGAGTCCAACCAATCCCATCCTAAGCTAAACCAGATCCCTGAGTACCTCATCTACCCTTTTACTGAACACATCCAGGGAAGGTGACACAACCCTGGGCAGCCTGTTCCAGGCCCTGACAACTCTTTCAGTAAAAATTTTTTCTCTAATGTCTAATCTAAACCTGCTTCTTGCTATCTCTTCAGGTGCTAAGCAACCTGGAACTTAGGAATAATGTGTGTGTGCTTTTAAACAAGTCAGGGTGTAATTCCCAGTCTACTTGTCATTGCAGTTAGCACTGCACACTGCCTGGTTTGTGGTGTGCAGCTGCATCCAGCTCCTTGCCCATGGCAAGTACAGAGCATCACGAGTCAGCTCTGCTGTCCTGTGCTGTCACCCAGCCCATCTCAAATGTCAAAACGTGTCATGTTTGCCACAGGCCAAGAATTCAGCCAAGGAACCTGCCCATGTGTCTGTACTCTAGGATAACAAGATGCCAAGCTCACACACACACTTCTAAGTGTGTCCTAAACTCACAATATATAGGCTCCTTCCCAAGTGCAGTTCTGCTAACATGACACACATTCAGTGTAGTGCTTTTCCTGCAGTAAATTTAACATAGGTTTTTAAGGTGGTATGTAATAATGCTTCTCTAAAGCTCAAGGCCAAGAAGAGACTTTGGATAGAACATAGATTTTCTGGAAGACAAGGTCAAGAAATACCACAGGAGTAGGAGTCAAGGAGAGGTACTGAACAATGCCAACACCATAGAAAAACACCACCCAGTTCAGTGCCACCCCAAACACTCCTGGAGCAGACAGGCTGAGGGTTTCAGGGTCCCTTCTCCAGGCAGGGTTCATGGCAGTAAGGATATCTACACTGATGTGCAGTCACTCTGCTGTTACAGCCCATTTTGCTTGTCTGGGGTTTCAGCTTTCAGCACCTACAGTTCTGATGGGTCAAAGGCTTTGGAGCTGACCAGTGAAAGCACCTGCTCAGGTACCAGTCTGCATCCTCTGGCATAAATACAGCAGCCCAGGGGCACAGAATTCAGACTGGATCTAATGCGAAGTCTGACTCAGAAGCAAACCAGGTTGTATTAAATGCTGTTTAAAGGCAGACAACACCACTGTTTGCTCTTCTCCCTCACACAAAAAATTCAACAGGTATGTGCAATGTAATTGGAAAGAAAAGCCAACCACAATAGAAAAATGCTCAGTCCTCAAGGCACAGTGACACTTCAAAAGGGATCAGGTCTCAAGAGGAAAACCAGGCATTTTTCTTAGGCTGGTTAAAAAATAAAAAAAAATCAGTCTGCAGCTTTATCTCCCTTCTGCATGAGGCATCTCCTCCAAGCTGCATGTGGAAGAGCAGATCATAAGCTCTTGGGAAGGCCTTGCAGTGCTTCAGCATTAACAGAGAGATCATGTACTCAGCAGAAAGTACCATCCGTGGATGCAAGCAGCTGCAGGCAAGCTAAACCAAAGTGAGATGCAAAAAACCCCATGGGTGTTTAGTTAATACAATCCATAAAGTAAATCATAGAAAATAAAACCTGCTCCTTGAAGACTGCAGCTTCTATTATTAAAAAACATACAGGATTTATCTTTTCAGGCATTTAAAACAAGCACTTAGATGAAAGCAAGCCATGTGTTTTACCCTTAGGTCCTTCAAGACCCTCTCAACTCATGTTTAGTTTGGCTATGGGAGATCACTGCAGAGTTTCCTAGCTGGCCAGGGTGGCACTGTGGATGTTGAAATACTGCTTAAGCCAAGAGTACATCTTGAAAAGCACCTCAGTGAGAGATAGAGCACTCTGACAAGAAATGATTCTCCTGAAAGGCCACAGAACGTGTCCACTCACAAACTGCCATGAAAAAGCTCAGCTGTGAGAGGGCCTCAGAGTCAGCTCTGCCATGAGCAATTCAGAACAGTCTTTAAACAGAAGGGGAAAAGGCATCACAAGGAGAAGCCACTTAAGGCTGAGCTTACTCTCAATCTGCTGTGTTCCAGAAACAACGTGGGGGGCTTTCTGGTTCATCAGCAGAAATAAACACCCCACTTGAACTACATCATGTTGCATAATCCTGCATCACACACTGGAACAGATACAAAACCCAAGGCCAGTGTCGATGGCTGCAGCAGCTCTGCTGAGGGATGGATTAAGCAAGAACACAGGGCACAGTTGTGGGTGGAAGGGATATATTAATAAAAGTAGGCTTCTGTGTGATTTTGCAGTCTGAAGTTGCTATGGCCCTGTTATCCAGTATGGAATCACCTCATTCCACCTCAGCAGAAGCAAACATAACTTATCTCCAGGCTCTGCCAGACAAGTTTTGGGAACAGAAAGTTAAAGTCTCATCTGCTGACAAGATCAGTAGAAGTTAACTCTGATTTAAAGCTGGTTTCAAACTTCTCTACTCCCATCACAGTGACCAAGGCACAACAAAACCAAACCTCCTGGTTTGATATGACTGCAAACATGGCAGAAATGTATTCTGCAGTCTGTAGGTCTCAGTGCTTGCAGTGCTTTGCATACTGTCTGCAGCGACGACTCAGCTTCATATTGATGCATAAATTAGCTGGGGAATCTTTCTTCAGGGTCTGCATGAAAGCACCTCCTTACAACAGGGGAAGGACAAACTGCAGAGGCAGCTGTATGCAAAGAGACAACTGCCTGGGGAACTCAAGGACACATGGTTACAGGGTTTTCATGCAGACTCAGAAAGCTCCTAACTTTGAACATCACCAGAAAATGAGAAACCTAGCCTAATCCAGTTTAAACACTGGGTTTGAATTAGTTCCCCTTAAAAACACATTAATGTAAATCAGACTGGTAACTGCAAATCTCTGTGGTAACAGTTCAAATACTACACGTGGGTCTGATCTGCTGTGACGTAACGTGGAGGAGTGGATAAGCAGTGGGAATGGAAAAGTAAAGCTGGGAGAAAAGCCTAGAGCCCTGCTCATTTCATAGCACAGCTCAGCAGCATTAACACTTTTGCTCTAGCAGTGGAGTGGTTTGCTGAATGTTATGGACATCAGAGCTGGGAAAGAAGAGGGCATTGAAAATATTGATAAATAGTTATGTTAGAAGAGAAAAATCTGAATTAAGAGGGGACATTAAGGAGAAACAGCATTCCTGCAGTCCAGGGGGAAAAAAAATCCAACATAAAAAAAGACCTAAGGGATGAAAGAGAGAGATACTGGTGTCTGACCCAAGTAACCTGGATGTAAGGAACATGAGTCTCACATCCACAGTATGTGTGAGAAGTGTTCCACCCAGCGCTGCCCCAGCAGCGATCCCCAAAGTCTGACCCCAGCAAAGCTAAGCACCATCAGTGCCCATCAGGCCTCAGACACTGTGCAGGCTGCTGCCAACCAGGCCTGCTCACAAGGTTCAGAGCCATCGACTACCTGACTACACATAAGCTGCTACTAGTGTTAGTGAGAGTCCAGGGAACGAGATCAAGCTTTCCTAAGCGCACAGAGGGGACAGAGCCCACAGTCAAGTTAAACACTTGATAAGTTCAATGGAAAAGAGACCAGAAACGCTTTTACCAGCTGTTCTAGATAAAACAGTCAATGGCCTTATTGTCAAAAGCCACACACCAAACCCACTGCAAGAGAAGAAGAAATTCCAGTTTACCTGAGATACGTAACCGGGAGGCACAAATATCGGCGGCATAGAACCATTGGGTGACATCATGGGGACGTGTGCTGGACCTGAGGACAACAGGGTGCTGCTTTTGAACAAATGAGCCTTTTACAAATGAGACACACATTTTTTTTCCCTCTCTAAAAGGAGGTGGCACACTCTGGTACTGGAAAAGCCAGCACCTGCATCCAACCCTGTGCTTACAGAACTGCTTTCAGACAGGTAGACTGAGATGCAAGGCTGAAACTTGCCTATTAAAAGGTCAGGGAGGAGAGAAACCCAAATAATCAGGACTGTGAGTTAGAAAAAACCCCAAACAAAAAAGTGACTGCACCAAGTTTCCATCAAGAAATAAATGCAATTCATGTCCCTGACTGATAATCACACAATCACAGGGGTCCAAAGGGACCTACAGAGCCCATCAGGTCCAACCCCCTGCCCAAGCAGGGTCCCTAGGACAGACTACATGGGTCAGTGTCCAGATGGGGTTTGAATTAACTCAGTGCCACAATCAAGAGAACACATTAAGAATGATTTCATAGCTTTCTGGAAGCACCTAGAATTTAAAATAATATTGCTCACCAAAGGCTGTACGTTTATTCTACAAAAAGCACAGGTTAGGGTCACCCCAACCACCATGCTCAGGTGGCCAACAGTCTGCCTTTTGCCATACAGACATTAGCAGAGGTAAATTTTAGCTCATTCTGTGGGAGTTAAAAGTCTGTAGCAACAAGGTTCACCCTGCAGCAATGCTGATAAGCTAGTCTACCAAGTTATTGTTGGTTTTAAATAGATTTTTCCCCCTGTTTTTCAGTTTAAGCTGAAAGAAAGTGTTCCTGCCTGGGATGTGATGAAAACAGAACGGACACATTTTATATAACATCATTTGAAATGGTGAAAAATATCACAAAAATGGAAGTACTGATAAATTCAACTTGACTTCTAGGAGCTATTTTGACCTGACTCCAGCTCACAGTTGTGTCACTTACCCGGAAGGTAAAGCCCTGCGTGGAGCCACAGAGGGAAGTGCTGCTCCCTCTGCATGGGCACAGCGCTGGTGACATCACCCTGCAGCTCAGCGAGGTCACACAGTACCCAAGCTGCTTAGATTAGTGTGGACTAAATCCCATGTGAAGACTCAGAGGTGGCAGCTAATCAAGGATCATAGAATCCCACACTGGTCTGGGTTGGAAGGGACCTCAAGGGTCCCAGAGCTCCAACCCCCTGCCACAGGCAGGGACACCAACCTCAGGCCTGGAGCTACACAAGGTTGCCCAGGGCCCCATCCAACCTGGCCTGGAACACCCCCAGGGACGGGGCACCCACCCCCTCTCTGGGCAGCCCCTTCCAGCCCCTCACCACTCTCTCTGCACAGAACTTCCCCCCAATCTCTCCTCTCCCCCTTCCCTCCTCCAGCTTCACTCCAGCCCCCTTGTCCTGCCAGTCTCTGCCCTTGAACAAGCTGATTCCCCTCCTGTTCCTCTGCTCCCTTCAGGGACTGGCAGGCTGCAATGAGGTCCCCCCACAGCCTTCTCTTCTCCAGGCTGACCCAGCCCAGCTCCCTCAGCCTCTCTCCAGAGGGAGCTGCTCCAGCCCTCTGAGCATCTCCCTGGCTCCTCTGACCCCTCTCCAACAGCCCCACATCTCTCTTGTGTTGGGCCCCAGCTCTGGACACAGGACTCCAGATATCATTACAAACCCAGTTGTAATCAGTACTCCAGGGTTGTCACAAACCCAGTTGAGATGTCTTCTGTAAGTCAGCAGCAAAGCCTTGCAGAGCCACAGGGAACCTCGGTGTCCCAGGTTCAGCTAGGACAGAGTTAGCTTGCTTTCTATTAACTGGGGCTGTACTGTCTGATTTGTGCTTTAATACAAACTGTAAAAGCTCATTTATGACACTGCAGAACATACAACCCCCTGTGACACCGGCAATAGCTCTGTGTCTGGATTCAGTGCTTCAGTTCTTCCCTTACCTTGAATACACTGAATGTGTCCATCTTCAGTTGTAATTGTAAATGTTTCACCTGGGTTTACCTGCACAAGAATGACCTGTAGAAAACAAAATACAAAAGAGATGGTTGGGTCTTTTTTTTTTTTTAAATTTCAGAAATTACCCAGGGAGAAAACCCCACCTCTTCTTTACACCCATGTGTTAAACCAGTACAGCTTTACCAACCCTCAAGAGGTAAAAAGCAAGGTGAGAAACACTGATGGGTAGAATGAAATGTCCTCATCCATTGACATAAAATCATTATTTCTGCATAAACAGTATTTTTCTTTGATTACTGCCAGAAGTCCTTCCTTTGACACCCTTGAAATAATCCACTAAGTTTTTATTTTCAAGATATCACACTGTTTTTTCTTCTTCTACCTAAGCTTCACCTTGCTTTCTAAGCTTTGCCTAGGAGATTAGTTCAGTTTCAGGGCTAAAATGGCAAAATCAGGACTATACACTGACATGAAAGAAAAGGGAAAACAAAGGAAAAGAGATGCTCAGCCCAAAACTCAGCCATGTGTTTTCATTGGAGACACACTGGTACATGTTTGGACAATGTATTCTCCAAAGCTACCCAGTAACTTAATCTAAGTACTAGGTCTTTCAGGAGGATAGAAGAGGTGGCAAAGAACCATCAGGTGTCTTTTCTCACCTTTGTGTAATCCTGTAGCTAAAGGATTGTGATTGTGCCCCTGGGCTGGGCACTGGGGAGGCTGCACCCTGAGTGCTGGGTCCAGTTCTGGGCTCCTCACCATCAGAAGGACATTGGGGTCCTGGAGCCAGTCCAGAGAAGGGCAACCAGGCTGGGGAAGGGGCTGGAGGGCAAATCCTCTGAGGAGCAGCTGAGGGAGCTGGGGGTGTTGAGCCTGGAGAAGAGGAGGCTGAGGGGAGACCTTCTCCCCACCTCCCCTGCCCTGCCAGGAGGGTGCAGAGAGGTGGGGGATGGTCTCTGCAGCCAGGGGACAGGAGATGGGACAAGGGGCAATGGGCTCAAGCTGCCCCAGGGCAGGGGCAGCTCAGCTGGGAGGGCAAAGTTCTTCCCTGGCAGAGCTGTGGGGCTGTGGCACAGGCTGCCCAGGGAGGGGCTGAGTCCCCACCCCCCTTGGTGTGTTTAACAGAGGGGAGATGAGGTGCTCAGGGGTCTGGGTCAGCACAGGACAGGGACAGTTGGACTTGATGATCTTAAAGGTCTCTTCCAACCCAGTGATGCTGTGAACACAACTAGAGGGAGGCTCTGCAGGTCACTCTGGACACAATCACCTTCACTTTCACACAAATTAATGTGGACATCTGCCAGAACTCTTCCCCAGGCCATCAATAGCATTGCTGCCCTTGTGCTGGGTGACACCAACGCTCACCCCATCCTACAGTGCTTGCAGCACATGCTTCAGTCTGACTGTGAGACACAGCGGCTGTGCGTCAGTCTGATCAAAACACAGTGACACTATGGCAAGAGTTCTGCAGTGAGATTCTACCACACCTCAGAGCCCCCTAACTCATAGCCAAAGGATTTTGTGCTGCTCCCCTCCAGTGATGGAGCTCCATAAGCTCCCAAGGCATCCACACCGGTCTCTGTTCTCATCACTACAGATTTTACCATCTCACATCACCGCTCCCTGCTTCCCCCAACCCATGGCTCAGCTCTTACCTACCAACAACATACAGAGACTGAAGCACCACTGAAAGGCTGCTTTCTGGGATTTCAACACCATGCCCTGGACATAAATCCCCTGGGGATTTGTATCTGCCTGTTTGTTGGCAGCAGTGCCACGCCGATGGTTCCACTTCGCAGCCGTTATCCGTCCCCTGGCACCACTACAAGCCACTCACTCCTTATCGTAAGCTGACTACCTCAACACAGCACCTTGTACTCAGGGCTCATTTTCTGGGTTATCTTGCTAGTAATGAGAGTCCTTTTGGCCTTCTGAGATACCTGCAGTTCCTCCTGCTTCCTGCACACTCCAGTACACTCCCAATTCTATTATACTGGTCATTAATAAAAAGATCACTGGAAAGGGTGAGACTTGAAAAGGTCCTGTGGTCCCTCATCCAACCTTTGGGTTTTGAGCAATTCCACTGACAAGACTTTTCCAAAGGCTCTGCCAAGTGGCTTCTGCTGGCATAAAGGAAAGCACATTTCTCCTGCTAACGTAGAGAGTTACTGCAAACACACCCACGTTTCCTGCAGCTATAGTTACATCTTCTGCTACTCCCGAGCGTGCAGCTTTGCACAGGAGGCTCAGTGTGGAAGATCCATGCAGACCCCAAACTGCTGTGGGGGAAGTGAGACCCTACAGAGTGATAATCCTTCTTTAATGCTGATTTTGCAGCTTCTGCATATTGCTGGACTGATCTTTTAGTTTCTAACAGGGGATGCAGAAGCATATATGAACACAGACCCTGCTCCAGCAAGCTCACACTACAGGAGAATTTTACTTTAGGTGCATGAGTTGCTTTTCATAGAACCATAGAATGGCCTGGGTTGGAAGGGACCCCAAGGGTCCCAGAGCTCCAACCCCCTGCCACAGGCAGGGACACCAACCTCAGGCCTGGAGCTACACAAGGTTGCCCAGGGCCCCAGCCAACCTGGCCTGGAACACCCCCAGACACGGGGCACCCACCCCCTCTCTGGGCAGCCCCTTCCAGCCCCTCACCACTCCCTCTGGAAAAAACCTCCCCATAATATCCAATCTAACCCTTCCTTCCTTTAGTTTTAATCCATCCCCCTTGTCCTGCCATTTATCCAGAAGCAAAACACTGAAACCCCTGAGTCAGCCATCCAGCCAGGAATCAGAAGCACACATAATCACAGGGGTGGGAAGGGCCCCCCAGAGCCCCTGAGGTCCAATCCCCTGCCAAAGCAGGGTCCCTAGGACAGGGCACACAGGTCGGTGTCCAGACGGGGCTGGAATCTCTCCAGAGAAGGAGACTCCACACCCCCTGGGCAGCCTGTCCCAGGGCTCCCTCACCCTCCCTGGGGAAAAGTTCTTCCCCAGGTTGGGGGGGAACTCCCTGTGCTCCAACTTGCAGCCATTGCCCCTTGTCCTGTCCCCACAGACACTGACAAGGGGCTGCCCATGTCCCCTGCATCCCATGCTTCAGATATTGATAGACATTCATAAGGTCCCCCCTTGTCATGGGGGTATGGAAGTAAACCTGTGACTTAAACTCAACTGAATTTCTTGGAGAAAAGGGAGGCAATGCTACTTGTTTAAAGAAAATGGACAGGAAGGGGCCAGGGATTTGCAGAGTACACACAGCCAGGACAGATGAGGTCTGCTGCCTCCGGGCAGGGATGGCCGCTGGCAGGGTCAGGGCTCCACTCTGAGGGAACCTCACAGAAAATTCAGGGCAGGAGAGGGATCCTTTCAGAAACAGCCTCTAAGCATGTCAGATCTTCAGAACAGGCTTCCCTTAGCTAAGCAGTGTGGGGAACTGTAAACTGGACTCAGGCTGTAAGGAAGCGGTGCGATCACGGGGCTGGACAGCAGTTCAGAGCCTGGAATTTCAGGAATGCAAGGGGCAATGACTTGGAGGAATGACTCACTAATTAATGAAGCAAATGCAGTTCCATCTACCTTCCACTGAGGAAAATTTCCAGGAAGCTTGAGTGTTTCTCATGAGTCAGTCAAACCCAACTTAGATGACAGACCAGGGCTAGGAGTCCCAGTAACCCAGCACCTTTGGGTGCCCCATGTACCCACTCCAGAACTAGCAGGCTCCACACAGTTTGCAAGCTGTTGCAAAGCACAGGTTCTGCTTTAACCCCTTATTTACACACTTGCCATTGCTGCAGGTTCCTTCCAGAAGGAGAAACCCTTCAAGGAAACTCCCACCTTATGTTTCATGTGAAAGGAAAGTGGGTGCTGATCTGGCTGGGTGAAGCACTTGGCTGAACCAGCACAACTTTTATTTCTGCACACAGGAATGGCTGTGCAATGCTCTGTAATTAGCCTATCCTCCATGGCACTGGCAGCAAAATAATTAAAAGCCTGAGTTAATAATGCTTCTAAGTTAATACTCTATTTAAAAGCAAACTTGGACATGTAAGGCTGGTGCAGAAACCTCCCTAGAGGAAAGCACCACAAACATCAGGCAGCTGAAGGATGGCCATGGGAGATGGGTGCTCATATGCAGGCACCTTAGCATGAGAAATGTTGGCACATTAACATCAAACCACACTCCTGGTGCCATGAAGACTGCTCACTAGACAGAATTACTCATGATTTCCAATGAAATTCAGCTACAAGTCTTGGAGGCTATCAGAGTTCAAGCCTACTCTTTGGGTGCCTTTTCCCCCTGCATCTCCAAGGTACAACTCTCTTTTTTCCCCCCCCTTTACAGCAAACTGTCTCCACTGGGCTTGGAAAATTTCAGTGCCCATCAGCTTCTTTTGGGTCACTCAGCAGACACCAGTGTTCCACCCAGGGCTCCACACCAAGACATCCTACACACAGAGCTATGGAGATGGTGTCTAATTAGATCTACTCGATCCCTTCCCCTGTGTAACATGAACCAACCCACAGCCAGTCAGCAGCTAAAGTGTCACAGTGGAACTTCAGAACCAGCTTAGTGACTCCACAGCTTTACTCACCTCAGAGCAGAGCCTGAGGGGAGAAAGCAGAGTACACTCCTCCTTAGTAACACCTGTATTTCCAAGTACCCTGCAACCAAGGCCTCTCCTCCTCCCCCATCTGGAGCAATCACAGCACAGAGGATCTCTCATTTAAAACCTTCCAGGATTTATGGTCTATCAGACCCTCAACAGCTCCTGATTATTTTGTTGTACCCTGTTTATCTGCTGCCCAATTCAAACATGCCAAGGTCTTCACAGCCACCCTTTCCCAGTTATCCTCCAGGAACTGTCACACCACTTTCCCTTCCAGACTAACCCCTTAAATCCCATTCCAATCAGCATCAGACCTTTGATGTTACAGATCAGATTAAAGCAACAAAATGATGATTTAAGTCCTGACACATGAACCCATCAAGTTTATGCTTTGTCATTAGAGAATCCTGGAAAAGCTCAGGTTGGAAGGGACCTCAAGAGATCATCTGGTCTAATCTTTTGTGGGAACAGGAGCCTGGATGAGTAACTAACACCATATCCAACTGCAGCCAGCCCACAAACAGCCACTTGGCTGGAGAAAACCAACCAGGCCTTCCTCTCCTACCAGGATCTGGTTGGTTTGTGGCTACTAAGGCTGGGGGAAGATGCTTCTCAAAGACCCAGTGTTAAAATGTCAGGGTGTCTGTGATATTTCTGAGTGCACCAAGTGTCTGTCTCCAGGACAGCAAGATATTCCAGGATCTGCAGTACAAGGCACTTGGCTTCTACTGCCAAACAGTAAATTCAGCTCAAGTTTCCTGACCATGTACACAAGTTTGTGCTTCCAACAGTTCTGCTTCCATGTTTGTCTGTATTACTAATCACACTGGGCACTTCTGAAGGGTTGTGTGCAATAAAATTCTAGAGTTTCCACTAAATATACCCAGGTTTCAGCACTGCACTGTAATTATTAATGAAGATACTAAGTATCAGAAGGGCAGGGTCTTTCATCTCCCTGCAACAGACTTCATTTAGAGCACTGCACCCACTTGCAAAACAGTCAATGAAGATCAGCATAAGCTTTCAGAAGAGCTTCTGAAACATCAGTGCTTCACTAAATCCATATGTTTTCCTTTTCCTTTTATTCTTTGATTTTTTTTTTAGTTTAATTTTAAAGCACTTACATGAATACAACAAACATGCCTTTCAAGCTGTAGCCTTTCTGCACTTCTCCTCTATTAGCGTGGAATGATTTTCTTCTCTGTATTTTACTTCTATTTTATTGATTATCCCAGAATCCCAGCCTGGTCTGGGTTGGAAGGGACCCCAAGGGTCCCAGAGCTCCAACCCCCTGCCACAGGCAGGGACACCAACCTCAGGCCTGGAGCTACACAAGGTTGCCCAGGGCCCCATCCAACCTGGCCTTGGACACCCCCAGACACGGGGCACCCACCCCCTCTCTGGGCAGCCCCTTCCAGCCCCTCACCACTCTCTCTGCACAGAACTTCCCCCCAATCTCTCCTCTCCCCCTTCCCTCCTCCAGCTTCACTCCATCCCCCTTGTCCTGCCAGTCTCTGCCCTTGAACAAGCTGATTCCCCTCCTGTTCCTCTGCTCCCTTCAGGGACTGGCAGGCTGCAATGAGGTCCCCCCACAGCCTTCTCTTCTCCAGGCTGACCCAGCCCAGCTCCCTCAGCCTCTCTCCAGAGGGAGCTGCTCCAGCCCTCTGAGCATCTCCCTGGCTCCTCTGACCCCTCTCCAACAGCCCCACATCTCTCTTGTGTTGGGCCCCAGCTCTGGACACAGGATCCAGCTGGGGCCTCAGGAGGGCAGAGCAGAGAGGGACAATCCCCTCCCTGTCCCTGCTGCCACCCCTCTGCTGATGGAGCCCAGGATCCCATTGGCCTTGGGAGCTGCCAGAGCCACTGCTGCTCATGTTCAGTTTCTCACCCCCCAGAATCCCCAGGTCCTTCTCACAGGGCTGCTCCCCAGGAGCTCTTCTCCCAGGCTGGATCTATGGCTGGGATTCTTCCTTTACTCCAAGCCTCCTCCTTTTTCAGCCACCATACAAGTTGTTCAACAAAGGGTGTTTCTACCTGTTCAGCTTTCTACAGCACCTTTGGATGTCAACCTCCCCACCCCAGGGCTGGCACCTCATGACATGACCAGTATGAAAGCATGATTTCCTTGCCTGCTGGATGCTGTCCCCATTGACCATGTGAGGTAGGAGTGGCACTTCGTTCAGTATGGGTGTAGCTTCTAGAGGTGGTGGCTGGTCGGCCATCATGTCTGAGGAGCATTCATGGACAGCGAACCGCCGGCTGAAACACAGAGACAGCACCAGTGTTAGACATGCCTCTCCCCTTCCCAAAGAACCCTCTGCTGCCTCTGCCAGCACTGGATTCCAGAGTAACAGAAGAAAAATGGATCAGTGTCTTCAGGACACTGGTTGGGGTTTTTATTTCTCCAGAGAACAAACCCTTGCACCACGTTATTGGTTGAATCCTTTGATGACACCTGGAAACTCAATGGGAAAGTGTCACCAGACTGCAGCACCCCAAAACTGCCCCCCAAAGGCTGCAAAACAAACTGACCTGGGTCAGACACAGAGGGGAATGCAACTCATCTGCTTCCAGCTTCTCTGCAGATTGAACTGTTTGTGCAAACCAACAGCTTTAAGGGCATGGAGGGGATCACACAGAATTATGGGATCCCAGGCTGGGCTGGGTTGGAAGGGACCCCAAAGGTCCCAGAGCTCCAACCCCCTGCCACAGGCAGGGACACCAACCTCAGGCCTGGAGCTACACAAGGTTGCCCAGGGCCCCATCCAACCTGGCCTGGAACACCCCCAGGGACGGGGCACCCACCCCCTCTCTGGGCAGCCCCTTCCAGCCCCTCACCACTCTCTCTGCACAGAACTTCCCCCCAATCTCTCCTCTCCCCCTTCCCTCCTCCAGCTTCACTCCATCCCCCTTGTCCTGCCATTATCTACCCTTTTTAATTGATTCCCCTCCTGTTTGTCCCCCATTCCTGGGCTCTTTGAGATGCAGCACATCCAAGCAGTCTGTATTATCCTCATTTTCATTTTTAAGTACTGTGTTCAAGCAATCCATATCCTTCTTCCCCAAAAAAAGACACTTTTTAAATAGGTATCATGCACATTCAACTCCTTATGCCCCAAGTGATGACAACTGGTATGGAAATGAAGCCATTACACAGTGGCACATCCATGCTGACACCACACTCCATTCCCAAATCTGTATTTCCAACTTTTAAATCACTTGTAGGCCAGAGACCAAGTTTCAGGCTAAATAATTCACACACTACATGGACAATTCAGTCCCTTAAGGATCAAAACACCCTCAAATTGTGCCATTCATCCAATGTTGCAGCACATCCTCAATGCCAAGTCTGACATGATGAAAACAAGGCTTAAGGCTACACCAGAGAGTCTTTGTACAAGAGTCTTCTGCTGAGTCCAGTGGAGAACCACCTATGGGAACGTGCTGCAGAGTTTTGGGCTTCTAGGGAAGAAGCTGTAATCATAGCAAGTCAAAAATACAACCCAACCATGAGTGAATTTCAGTGTATGGTTAATTCAGCATCCATAAAAAGCACAAGATAACAGGATACAGGAAATGCTGACACTTCCTTCTCCCTTCCCATTGCTTCCTATAAAGCCAGACAGAAGGCAAAGTGTGGTTATGATAGTCCATTTCAGTACATGGAAAAGAAAAAGCTAAATCACAACAGAAAACATCCCTCCCTGCCCAACCTGTGCCCAACCAAGTCAGTCCACACACAGCTGCCAAATCCTTGTTTGGTTTTCTAGAGCCAGGATGGGAACACTGAGGGGGAGAAGGAAAACTCCTGATTCATTCTGTACTTGCAGGACAGAATCTTCAGCAGATTAGCAAGCTTGGGAGAAATACCATAGAATCCCAGAATGTGTAAGGTTGGAAGGGACCTTTAAAGGCCATCTAATCCCACCCACCCTGCAGTGAGCAGGGACATCTTCACTACATCAAGTTGCTCAGAGCCCCATCCACCCTGACCTTGGATGTCTCCAGGGATGGGGTCTCCCACCTCTCTGGGCAACCTGTGCCAGTGACCCACCACCCTCATATTGAAGATTTTTTTCCTAATATCCAACCTAAATCTCCTCTTTGCCATCTTAAAACCATTACCTCTCATCCTAGTGCTACATCACCATTTCCATCTGCTGTTACTCACTTAGTTCACAGAGTCTGTAGTAAATTGAGATTATGTGGACTCCTGCATGGCTATAAGAAGGTAAAGGGGCTGGTAGGACCCCTTGGTGAAACCCACACAAAAGCATCCCAGAATAACCCATACAACCACACAGGCACCAAGGACAGCATTACAGAGGAACCAGCTCTTTTCACACCCCAACTGTTGCCCAAGTCTGGTCTAACAGCAATTTTCAGAGGCCAAATATGACCACACAGGTGCAAGGGCTAGACACAACCTTAAGGGTTAAATTTCTATTGAGTTTGTCCTAAATATACTTAACTTAGTGTTTTCTTTACTTCCTGGATAAAATAATCTCCCATGCTACTTGTCAGGTCCAGAATTCCCTCTGCCAAAGAACCCAACTCAGCTGATCCTATGTAACTGTCCCACTTGAAGAGAGCCACATGGTGACACTGTGGTCAGTAAGCTGAGTGAGGCAGAGGTTTCTTCCACATCTTTCCCATTTTCAGAGGTTAGATCTAAGTCTTAAGAGCCATAATAGGAATTCAGCAGAATAAAGTATTTTATGTCTGCATACAGTCTCATTTTCTTTCCTCTAAGAGCCTGAAAAAAGGACAGAAATTAGCACTTAATACAAATGGGGAAAACCCTTTACCAGAAAGGAACTCCATCTGCATTCAAATGCTCAACCAAAGTAACCAGCTGGAGAAAAACATGTTCTGAAACAAGCCCCAAACCCACCTGCAATTTTTAATAAGCATTCACAGTTCCTATCTCTGTCTCTGATGCTGGCTGAGTGTAATTCTCTGAGGCTTTGCCTACACCAGAGCAGCACAGGGTAGTTAGTGCCAATGGCAGAGCTGAGCAGCAACATCCATGTGGTTTTCTGACTCCTTCACTTACTGAACACAGGCAGTGTTTGCACCCACACAGTGCTGCAGCTGCACATTAGAGGGCTGGAGCATCTTCCCGATGGAGAGAGGCTGAGGGAGCTGGGCTGGGTCAGCCTGGAGAAGAGAAGGCTGTGGGGGGACCTCATTGCAGCCTGCCAGTCCCTGAAGGGAGCAGAGGAACAGAGGGGAATCAGCTTGTTCAAGGGCAGAGACTGGCAGGACAAGGGGGATAATAGACTGGCCTGGGTTGGAAGGGACCCCAAGGGTCCCAGAGCTCCAACCCCCTGCCACAGGCAGGGACACCAACCTCAGGCCTGGAGCTACACAAGGTTGCCCAGGGCCCCATCCAACCTGGCCTGGAACACCCCCAGGGACGGGGCACCCACCCCCTCTCTGGGCAGCCCCTTCCAGCCCCTCACCACTCTCTCTGCAAAGAACGTCCCCCTAATCTCTCATCTAACCCTTCCCTCCTCCAGCTTCACCCCATTCCCCTTGTCCTGCCAGTCTCTGCCCTTGAACAAGCTGATTCCCCTCCTGTTCCTCTGCTCCCTTCAGGCACTGGCAGGCTGCAATGAGGTCCCCCCACAGCCTTCTCTTCTCCAGGCTGACCCAGCCCAGCTCCCTCAGCCTCTCTCCAGAGGGAGATGCTCCAGCCCCCTGAGCATCTCCGTGGCTCCTCTGACCCCTCTCCAACAGCCCCACATCTCTCTTGTGTTGGGCCCCAGCTCTGGACACAGGATCCAGCTGGGGCCTCAGGAGGGCAGAGCAGAGAGGGAAGGGCAGAGTAGAGAGGGATGGAGGGAAGGGGGAGAGGAGATACTTGTGGGAAGTTCTTTCCAGAGAGAGTGGTGAGGGGCTGGAAGGGGCTGCCCAGAGAGGGGGTGGGTGCCCCGTCCCTGGGGGTGTTCCAGGCCAGGTTGGATGGGGCCCTGGGCAACCTTGTGTAGCTCCAGGCCTGAGGTTGGTGTCCCTGCCTGTGGCAGGGGGTTGGAGCTCTGGGACCCTTGGGGTCCCTTCCAACCCAGGCCAGCCTGGGATTCTGTGATTTTTCAGAACAAGAACGAAATACTCTGGAGTAGCAGAAAACAAATATTTTTGTGCTGTTAGTGACAATCTCCAAAAATAGCAAATGCAATTTCCTATCTTAGCAGAAGCCTCCATATGGTCAGAGAAAATAGAAGCTCTTGCATCACTGAAACCATTTTAAATAACTCCTGGGGAGTTTCAGCTGATGAGACACTAACGTCCTGTCCAGCTGGGCTCAGATGGCCACATGCAGATGATGAAGAGGAACATCCCACCACACACCAACACATGGGCAAAACCCACTACTTGTGTTTGGCACTTAGAGCACAGCTTCCTATGAAAATGTTGTGAATAGAGCAGGAAAAGACACTGCTGCTCTCAAAGGCAGCACCTCTGCTTGGAAATGAGCACAGGACTCCAGCCCACAGGTAAAACCTTCCAAGGGAAATGAAGCTCTCCTACTGACATGGCAACAGCAGGTTTGCCTCCCAAGTCTCCCTTTCTCTCCAGGAAGTAGGTGGTATTTGGGTAAATAAAGAGAGAATTCCTGAAAAGTTATTACATACTCAGCACAATTTCCTGAAAAACAAAACAAAGACATGGAGATGCCTCTCCAAAAGCTGCTACCCACATGCTGCTCCTGCTACTCAGGGTCTCAGGGTGAGGAGCCCAGCCCTGGGACCCTGGGCACTGCAGCAGGTGGCAGGGGGAGCGATGCAGCAGGGCAAGGGATCAAGTGATGTGAGGGGACTGAGGCAGCTCCAGCCACAGCTCCCACAAAGTCCTGCCAAGGCTCACAGTCACCCTCAAACACTGTCACTGACACTGGTGTTTGCCTGTCCAAGCTCAGCCCAAAAAGGAACCACCCACCTATAGGCAGAGCTGCAGCAGAGAGCCTCACAGATCCCCTAAAGCCTGTTTGTTCCATCACCTGCATGGGAACAGAGGCCCAGGTGGCTGTTTTCCAGGGTCTGCTCTTGGCTGTTTAAAGTTCAGTGTCACTACTAGTTGAGTGGTTCAGGAAAAAAAGGACATTAAAGATGAGCTAATGCACAAAGTTTTAATTTCTAAACTGAAAACAAACAAGTAAAATCCAGTCTGCAAGCATCAGAGACCAGGCAAATTGTGTAGATTCCAGAGTTGCAAGGGAATATACTGAGAATTTAGTGAAGCCCACACTGGTTTGGGTTAGAAGGGACATTAAAGCCCATCTATAGCTGCAACCACCCCACCACCATGTGCACAGACACACCCCATCAGCTCAGGGTGCCCCAAGCCCCATCCAACCCAGCCTTGAACCCTGCCAGGGATCCAGGGGCAGCCTCAGCTTCTCTGGGTGCCCTGTGTCAGGGCCTCCCCTCTCCCCAGGAAGGATTCCTGCCTGAACCTCCTTCAGTTTAAAGCCCTTCAATCACTACACATGAATCAAGAGCAGAATTTACAGTGCTGTCCTCTAGAGCTCAGTCACCAGGCACTGGAGATCTTTAATTCAGTGTGAAATTAGCTATGTGAATGTTTAGAAAGATAATGTTTTGCCAGGGTACTTCTGGCCTGACTCATTTCTTTACAGTGGTTTCTATTAGACATCACCCAAAGGTCACTTCCAGATCTTGTCTGAGCTGAAGGATGAAAATCAGCCCACAGAGCATGAGAGCTGTTAGGAAAATAAAGGAAACAAGAATTGGGACTAACCACCTCAGAAACAAACTGAAGCTGGAAGAAACAATAGTGTGTATAGCATTAACAGAGATTTACACTGGAAAGGAGCTCTGAAAGCAGCAGCTCAGACTATTTGCTCATGACACAGGCATCTAAAGAGCTGAAGTATTCATAGAATCATAGAATGGCCTGGGTTGGAAGGGACCCCAAGGGGCACAGAGCTCCAACCCCCTGCCACAGGCAGGGACACCAACCTCAGGCCTGGAGCTACACAAGGTTGCCCAGGGCCCCATCCAACCTGGCCTGGAACACCCCCAGGGACGGGGCACCCACCCCCTCTCTGGGCAGCCCCTTCCAGCCCCTCACCACTCTCTCTGCACAGAACTTCCCCCCAATCTCTCCTCTCCCCCTTCCCTCCTCCAGCTTCACCCCATCCCCCTTGTCCTGCCAGTCTCTGCCCTTGAACAAGCTGATTCCCCTCCTGTTCCTCTGCTCCCTTCAGGGACTGGCAGGCTGCAATGAGGTCCCCCCACAGCCTTCTCCTCTCCAGGCTGAGCCAGCCCAGCTGTCATTGCACAGCATTAACTACAGATATATTTGAAATCAAATCAAACCAGCTCTCAGGTTGAAAACGTAGCTCAAGAGGTGTTCCTGAGCAGCTCCACGCCGTGCTAACGTCAGATGGTTAATCATGAAAAGAAAAGGCAATACTTTCCACTGTCAGCCTCACACTACAAAGGCTTCTAAGAAAAACAGAAAGTCTTACTGACCAGCCTTCCAGAAAACAATTACAGCACACAGAGGCTGTGCCTGACCTCACTTCCTGACATAGTAAAACCGCCGAGGCTCTGGAAAGCTGAAACATTGGCCTTCCCTTTTCTCCAGCCTGAATTCTTCTCCACCAGTGCTGCAGTCATCCTGGATCCCATCCAGCTCCTGAGGCTTTGCACTGAATTCAGTGTTCATTGATTCCTGCCCACACTGGTCTGAAGTCAGCAGCACGGCCCAGAGCACCAGGCTGTTCTGTACAACCCAGCTCTTACGCTCCCCTGTGTGGAATGAGCAGAGCAAAAGGAGCTGGCAGCAGTCTGCATGAGGCTGGACCATCACACCTCACCTCTGGAAAGCATCATGGAATCTCACAAGATGATGTTTTGCAATGAAAAAATCTCAGAGAGCCTCCAAGGGTTACGATCCAAAGGGAAATGAACACACAAGGAACACGGGGTAGTTACTAACAGGGGTTTGCTCACACTGCTAGGAACAAGGCATGCTCCCTCAGCTCACACACACCTCCACCTGGGTGACACAGCAGAAAGCTGGTGGCAGTAATACTGAAAGAGCTACAACCAGAATGATTTCCCCTTTTTAGCACTGTTCCCCAGGGCTCAGTGCTGGGTCCAGTCCTGGTCAGGATCTTCACTGACACCTTGCTGAGGGAACAGCACCCACCCTCAGCAAGTGCTGCTGATCCAGAGCTGGGAGGGGTGGCTGACACACAGGACACTGTGCTGCCATCCAGAGCCCTGGCCAGGCTGGAGAGCTGGGCAGGGAGACACCAGATGGGGTTCAACAACAGCAAGGGGAGAGTCTGGCCCCTGGGGAGGAACAACTGCTGGGATCAGGACAGGCTGGGGGGGAGCTGCTGGAGAGGAGCTCTGTGGAGAAGGAGCTGGGGTGCTGGGGGGTGACAGGGTGGCCATGAGCCAGCAGTGTGCCCTGGGGCTGAGAGAGACAATGGGATCCTGGGGGCATCAGGAGGAGTGTGGGCAGCAGGTCACAGGAGGGGATCCTCCCCCTCTGCTCTGCCCTGCTCAGGCCCCACCTGCAGTGTTGTGTCCAGTGCTGGGCTCCCTGGGATCAAACAGCCAGGGATCTCCTGGAGAGTCCAGAGGAGGCTGAGGAGATGCTGAAGGGCCTGGAGCATCTCCCCTGGGAGGAGAGGCTGGGTGAGCTGGGGCTGTTCAGCCTGGAGAGAAGAAGACTCAGGGGGGACCTTATGAATGTCTATCAATATCTGAAGCATGGGATGCAGGGGACATGGGCAGCCCCTTTTCAGTGTCTGTGGGGACAGGACAAGGGGCAATGGCTGCAAGTTGGAGCACAGGGAGTTCCCCCCCAACCTGGGGAAGAACTTTTCCCCAGTGAGGGTGAGGGAGCCCTGGGACAGGCTGCCCAGGGGGTGTGGAGTCTCCTTCTCTGGAGAGATTCCAGCCCCGTCTGGACACCGACCTGTGTGCCCTGTCCTAGGGACCCTGCTTTGGCAGGGGGTGGGACCCCAGGGGCTCTGGGGGCCCTTCCAACCCCTACAGTTCTGGGATTCTGTGATAAACACATCACTTCTGTCCTACCAAGAGAGCAGCCACCAGTAACCACCACCAAGTCCACAGGCAAGGTTTCTCTTGAGGCTCAACTCCATTCCAGTGCTTCAGCAGAAGATGAACAGATCTCATCAGCAGTAAAAACCCAGTAGTTTATAATCCCACCCAGGAGCGATCCCAAAGGCTGTGCTTTCATTATAAGAAATGATGGATTTAATGTGAGAAAGTTCCTATTCTGAGGAACTTCTTGCTTAAATAGACTTCTTTTATTTCCCCCTTTAAATATAGTATGCCTGAGCTCCAAAGAACAATGTGTCCAGGGCTCAAGAGGAAGTCTGTGGAGCACTAGAAACTCAGCTCAGACTTCCTGATTTCTAGGTTCAGGGTGTTATGCAACCCTCCAGCCTGAGCTGAGCTTCACCTGTACCACAGGGCTGAACTACCCCAATACTGCTACCTAGCAAAGGCAGGATTGTACTAAGCCCTAAAGCTCTGCTTAAATTTGTTTATATTAATAGCATTACTAACTAGCATTATGTATTAAAGTATAATAAAGTGATGCTTATTTTCTTTAAGTCTCATCAAAACATCACTTTGTGGCTTTTACCTTTGGAGTATCATGTAGAACTGGATCTCTGGACACATATGTAAGGGGACCTCACATGACAAAAATTAATCACTGAGATTAATTTAAAAAAAAAATAGATCACTGAGACACTTCTGTGCCTTAAACTCCACATCTCTTCCACACTGAGACCTCTGAGTACTTTAAACACCCTCTAACCTGCCAGCAAAGTTTTGCATCAGTGATCTCCAGAGGCTGTTAAAAGGAACAATGTTAGATCCAAACAAAAGTCAACCCCATTCTCAGGGTAAGGAACAGCCTGATCAGAAAGATCAAACCCTATTTAGGAATTCTAAAAGGTCTTCTCACCCCTCCAGATCTAAAATTTATGCCCCACACAATTTTGAAGGAGGAAACATTTAGGAATTAAAAAAAAAGATCCAAGCTCCCCCCTGCCAGCCAGGTTTTTCAAATAAGCAGCATTAACAAGGTGTTTAAGATACCATCCCAAGCCTAAAATAGTTCTCCACCACAGGACCACACGTGAGACCTTCTAGGTGGACTGGTTTACTTTTAGCAAGATTCAGGGAATGAGAGACTTAACAGAATCAGACTTCACAGCAGCTCAGTTACAACTCCAGCTCTGAAGAGACCACCATCACTCCACAACAGCCATCTGTTCAGAACTAAACATATGTTTGGATTTCAATGCTGGAAATAATTTCTAATGACACCCAGGTGAATTGGCCAGCACCATCCTGTGTGAAGCTTGGCTTCTAGCCAGGAGGGCACCACGACTCTTAGTGACTACCCCAACAACGTGCTCAGTCAACCCTCTGTTAACACTTGGATCTCTGAAAAGCCCAATGTTGTTTTGATCTAGGTATCACTAGGACCCCACAATTTTGACCTAGGGGAGGTGTGTGACCCAAGAATAAGACCACCACAACAAAACACTCACCCCATTGCCACGTTGTACAAGGTTCCTGCACTCTGCACCAACTGTTTTCTTCTAGAAACACTTTAAAAAGCTTTCAGAGTGCCAATCCCAGCCCCAAGTAAACCCCTGCCCGACTGCAGATGCTCTGATGTGGAACCACAGGCTTTACACATGGAGTATCACCAGCACTAAGGGGCAGAAGCACCTCATCCCAGCGTTGCGTTGCTGCTGCCATCAGTGTCTGTGCTCAGCGCCACGTCCAACGATGATGGAAGCTTTCAAAGGTGGGGCAGGGAATAGCTGCAGAGCCCACAGATTGGTCAGTTCTACAGTCCCAAACATCTCCCTGGATTTTCTAGAGAGTTTAACAGTTAATGCTTATTCCAAAGCAGTGCTAATAGTTTCCATGGTAAGACACAGAAGTGACCACAAGCTGTTTCTCGTGTTCCTGCACTCACTGACTGTATCTGGGGAACACACACATCAGGCAGTGGCCAGAAGGACCTCTGCTAACTTCCTAAAAGCTGCAGAAAGCTGCCTGGTCCCTGTGGCCACCACAGAGTGACTCACAAGGGGGAAGCCCAAGGTGTAAATGATCTGCAGGGAAGCCGGGTGGGAGGAAGCAAGTGGGACATTAGAGAAGGACATCTTCTTCCTCAAGACAATGAAATGAGGTGTTAATGCCCATCCCTCAGGGTACTGCAAGACCTGACTGGACACCTTCTTCCTCAAGACAATTAAATGAGGTATTCATGCCCATCTCTCAGGGTATTGCAAGACCTGACAACCCACAGAAACTCTCAGGGAAGGAAAAGCAAGCTTGAGATGGAAAGCCCTTGCATTACAGCCACCAAAAGCCCCTAAAACCACAGAGAAACAGCAGAAACAACACAGGGAAACTCAGCCCTAAGCGATAACATCAACTTCCATCCTCCCTTACCAGTGTGGATCGGGTTCCTGATGCAAGTGTGCCAGGAAAGCACTAAAGCAGCCTGCTACTCCAACCCTGGCCACACCACAGCCACGTCTGTCCTCTGAATTATTAATGAGGCCTGTAAAGTTTGCATTCACAGGTCCTATAAAGCAAACATGACATTGAGATAAACATTCTCCTTTATTGTTTTACTGGCTTTACATCTCTACTCCTATTGCCAGAAAAGCAGAGTCATATCCTACACACTCTGCACAGCTTCCTCAGCCACCAGCCCCATCAGATGGAGCCCAGTGCTTCCTGCACACTCCTATTCCTCCTTTGAGGAGGGCTCAAGAGAACTGAACACCTCAAAGGACCAAGCCCTTGAAGTGTTTCATTCCTATTTCCACTTAAAAGTGATGGGATTCAGGTGTTTTCTACATATATTGATGCTGCTCAGTACTGATGGCATCTCTCTAGGAGTCAGGGAGGTGGCATGTTCTGGCATGAGCTGAGTTGCTCATTCAACTGGCCTAAGGCTGCCCAATGCATGGCATTTGCAAGCTTAGCCAGAAGAAAAGCTTGTAATAAACACCATGCACCAACATCTATTTAAAATATTAGTTTCTAAGGGTGAATCTTACCCCCTTCATTTAAAAAAAAAAATCTTCTGGTGGCTCAGGCCCTGAAGGAAACTGGTTTATTTCCATACTAACAACATGCTGCTGAGGTTCTATACCCACACAGACCTTATGGAAGTAACACTGTTCATGAAATGTAGCTCCAAAAAACCTTCTGATCAGAGTCCCAGAGAAGGAGAGCATACTGCTGAAAGGTAACAGGGTATTTCTCTGCAAAGAAGACACACAGCTCTGCAAGGACAACCTTGCAGCCTTAAGAGAACAAGCCCTTCTGAGGACCTGCAAATACATCTTGGTGAAAACGTGGACCAAGCCACAGAGAAACCTTGACTGGTCAGCAAAGAGGGAGCTGGAGTTTACACCTTTAAGTAACCACAGATCTGAAGAGGGGAAGCAAAATGTTTCAAACTGTGCCAAGATTCACCAGGTGGCAAGGGCAGGTTTCTAGAGGGAGCTGCATGTGCTCCCAGACTCTGAAATCCAGGTTCAGGACCTGGGTACCACCTCTAACTCTTCCCTGTGGGACAGAGCTGGTTCTAAAGAGGAATGTAAACACTGAATCCCTTCTTGATGCTCTACCCTCCACAAAAGAAATAAGCTCTGCCCATTTACTCACCAACCTTCTTCAGTTTGAGGGGAAAAGTTCTGCTCCAAAGATTGAAAAGTCATCTAAAGAAAAAGCTACTGTGGGTGCAGACAAGTCCACCACAGCAAAAACATGTGTTCCAGGGCACCTTGTTTTGTGAGGAATGTCCAGTTCACAGCTGGGAACAGACTGGTTATTTTTAAAAGCCTTTTTTTTTATTAAATAAGCTTCAAGTAGGAGCTGGCTGAGGAGCAGCCACTGAGGCTGCAAGTTAAAGCACACCCTGAGCTTTGCTGGTCTGCTCTATCCTACGTGCTGCATTTCCAGACAGTCAGAGTGGCCCTGTGCTGTGCACACAGCCAACAGAACCTCCTGGGATTACACCAAGGAAGCACCACAACCCAGAGCTTCTTAATGCCAGAGCTGGGTAATACCTGTCCTAAATTAAACTAGAGAGCATTATGGGCTGGCAGAGACATGCATGAAGTCTGTACAGGTGGTATGATATGATCATGACCCATGAGCTGCATTCCAACCCTTGAGTAACAATGTCTTGACGTTAAACTGACAGGATGAGAGAACAAACATCAGATTAACCAAACCCAGAGCAACAACACTACTTCCAGGAAAGGCTCCCTGCCACCACACTGGTCAGAGTTGTCTAACCAACACTACAGAAGTAAAATTGTATCATAGAATCATAGACTGGGCTGGGTTGGAAGAGACCCCAAGGGTCCCAGAGCTCCAAACTCCTGCCACAGGCAGGGACACCAACCTCAGGCCTGGAGCTACACAAGGTTGCCCAGGGCCCCAGCCAACCTGGCCTGGAACACCTCCAGGGATGGGGCACCCATTCCCTCTCTGGGCAGCCCCTTCCAGCCCCTCACCACTCTCTCTGGAAAAAACTTCCCCCTAATATCCAATCTAACCCTTCCCTCCTCCAGCTTCACCCCATCCCCCTTGTCCTGCCAGTCTCTGCCCTTGAACAAGCTGATTCCCCTCCTGTTCCTCTGCTCCCTTCAGGGACTGGCAGGCTGCAATGAGGTCCCCCCACAGCCTTCTCTTCTCCAGGCTGACCCAGCCCAGCTCCCTCAGCCTCTCTCCAGAGGGAGCTGCTCCAGCCCTCTGAGCATCTCCGTGGCTCCTCTGACCCCTCTCCAACAGCCCCACATCTCTCTTGTGTTGGGCCCCAGCTCTGGACACAGGATCCAGCTGGGGCCTCAGGAGGGCAGAGCAGAGAGGGACAATCCCCTCCCTGTCCCTGCTGCCACCCCTCTGCTGATGGAGCCCAGGATCCCATTGGCCTTGGGAGCTGCCAGAGCCACTGCTGGCTCAGGGGGAGTTTCTCACCCCCCAGAATCCCCAGGTCCTTCTCACAGGGCTGCTCTCCAGGAGCTCTTCTCCCAGGCTGTACCTACGTCTGGGTTTCTTCTGGCCCTTGTATGATTAATTCAAGCAGGAGTTTGCTTTCAGGTTTCTGTAGGCACTATGAAAAGCACAAAAATAGGGCAAAGAGCAAAGGATTTCTTCAACTTGTCCAAGAATTTGCAAGGTTCCAGCAAGGAAGAGCTCTTCTGATGCACAAACTGAAGACTTTTCCTTGCACAGCAGGAGAAGAGGCTCAGGCTGCAATGCTTCAGCTGCACAGATCGAATTGCTCTGGTTAAACCAGGTTATACTGAAACCATGGGCTAAACCACACCAACACAGTGCTGAAATTACCACACTGGGGCGGTCTCATGGTGACAAACCATGTGTGGGTTCTTTTCTTCATGGAAAACACAGAGCAAACACAGGTATGAGATCACACACATGAGGTTTTAAGCAGCCACACTTCTGTGACAGGTCAGGAACATTCATGGCATTGTTTATCACAGTTCAGCTGATGCTTGGTAACATACTACAGCAATTCACTTCCATACCTCACCTTTTTAAGTTATTTATTGGTAAACCAGTTAACTGTTGCAAGTTCAGGGGTGGAACTACACCTTTACATAAGATCAGAAGTGCGAATTACCACATTTTTGAAGACCCTTGAGATGACAGTTTATACCTGTCTGTTTTTATGAAGTTTGTATTTTAAGAAATCTAGGCATTAAAAAGGAAAAGGACAGTTTACAATACACCAAAACATTGTTTACTCAGAATCTTCCAAAACTGAACAAGCCTTTAAATAATTATCACCTCTGACATTTGGACATGGACAAAACCACATGCAGGGGTAAGCAGATTAAACCTGCTGATGGAAACAGTCCCTCTGCTCAATACTAACAAGCACTGTCTTGCAAATACTTAAAGAGCATTAAAGCTACTTACATCCACACAGATATTAAAGGCTGCCTTTATTCCTTCAAGTGACTGTGGCATGACAAACCCCAGCTCATCAGAAGTTCTGTTACTGGTACAGATCACTTGTTTGGAACACTTTACTACTTCACCTAACAGGACTGAAAGCAATGGAGCCCCATTAAAAAGATATCAGCATTGAAGCTACTTAATAAAGGGCATCAAGCAGCAGATAAAAAGACTTCAGCTAAATTTATAAACTGGTATCTTAACATGGCTAAACACTTTTCCTCCCAAAATACCCTACACAACCCCAGGAGACTGTAACATGGTTACTAACATCTTTTTTTCCTTTCTATCTTGTAAGAAATCTATCTGCTGACTGACCTTTCACTCACAGGACACTTCAGCTCCCCTCCCTGAAGGCTTGTTCTGCATGTGCCTGTGCAGTTTCACATCACACTGATCTCTGGCAATAGCTGCCATTTGGTTCTTTCTCTCATCTCCTCTGTTGTATTTGACAGTTGTGAACCAACCAAGAATGGCCTTGGGAAAACAGGGTAAGCTGCTCTTTGCCAACTGGAGACTAGCACATTACACTCCAGCTCTGGTCTATAGTTATGACTCAAAAGCTATATCCTCACTAGAGGGAACTTAATCACAGCACAAATAATCCCCCATCATAGAAACCCTAAAATCTGCTTGGATTAACTCCTGCTTGGATGCCTTTCAATTCAACAAACAGCCCATTAGCTGTTGCTCTAATGAGAAAATGCCATTTCAGCCTCTAACACAGCTGACACACAGTCACCTTCCCCACGCAGCAGTTGCAGGATGCTGACAAGTACACCTGGAAGTTATTTGCAGCTCACACACACAGTGAGCAAAAACTCATCAAAAGATAGGGTTAATTAGTGACCAAGTAACATTGGTATTGATGGATATCCATTTTGAGGACAACTAGCAACTGCTCTCTCTTAATCCACAGATAGATTGTGAATTCCAGTACATCAGTCGGAAAGACCAGCCCTCCAACAGCGGTGGTTCTACACCAAGTTGTTCTTTCTAGGTGTAGGCTGGGCTCCTCACCACCAGAAGGACATTGGGGTCCTGGAGCCAGTCCAGAGAAGGGCAACCAGGCTGGGGAAGGGGCTGGAGGGCAAATCCTCTGAGGAGCAGCTGAGGGAGCTGGGGGTGTTGAGCCTGGAGAAGAGGAGGCTGAGGGGAGACCTTCTCCCCATCCACCTCCCCTGCCCTGCCAGGAGGGTGCAGAGAGGTGGGGGATGGTCTCTGCAGCCAGGGGACAGGAGATGGGACAAGGGGCAATGGGCTCAAGCTGTGCCAGGGCAGGGGCAGCTCAGCTGGGAGGGCAAAGTTCTTCCCTGGCAGAGCTGTGGGGCTGTGGCACAGGCTGCCCAGGGAGGGGCTGAGTCACCCCTGGGGGTGTTTAACAGAGGGGAGATGAGGTGCTCAGGGATCTGGGTCAGCACAGGACAGGGATGGTTGGACTTGATGATCTTAAAGGTCCTTTCCAACCTGGTGATTCTGTGATTCTACAGAAAGCTTGGTGCTGGTCTTCAGGACACAGTCATGTCAACTCTTCAGAAAATGAGAGCTGTTCTGTGCCTTTTCATCAAAAATGGGGGTTCTGATTCACAAGTACTTGAAACTGCACCTGCTTGTGCCCCCCTGTGTAAAACATGCTGTTCTAGCCAACAGCTGTCACACTCATCTTTACTTCTGGCTACTTGTGTTTGGGACAGTGCAGTTGCCATGCCCCATAAGGGCCTTACAGCACTGTACCTCAGAAGGCAATTCACAGGGACAATTCATTGAAAAGAAAGAAAAAACCAGAAGGTTGGGAGAGCAAAGCTTTCTCCAAACACCCTGCTGATGGCAGGTTTCTGGCAGAGCTCTTTCTGCTTTTCAAGCAGGTCAGTTCCACAACCTGCTCGATCCCATGAGGTCCAACAGGTCTGAGTAACACCACCTAGTTATCAGCATGCTGTCACCCACCAGAGCTGTGTGCTATGCAGGAAAGGCATTTAGTTAAGAGCAGGGGGTACTTTCTTTATCCAAAGGCAAATTACACAGGTCTAAGACAAAACTTCCAGCTAAGAGGGAATGCACAAGTAACGTGAAGATAGAGGCAAGGCTCCTACCTTGTAAAATCAGTAATGTCTATGTGGAAATATTGAACCTCTTCTTACCTCAAGAACTCTATCAGTTCTTCCTTCCCCAGGTCATTTATTTCATTTGATAGTAAATTATCAAAAAACTTCTTCCAGGAAAAAAAGAAAGGAGTCCTAAGTTTAAAAGTCTGTCAAACACTTGTATATTATTTCACCTTAGAAAGTGTTACTTAGAGACTTGATAAAGAAAAAAAGCCAAGCAAATAAAGTACACCAAATCTGGGAGCATGGGAAGTTATGTCTAATTACCTTTGACACTCTCCTGCCTTGAATTTGCTCCTGTTGACAACTGTTACACAGCCAGTGTGATGTGCTGTACTGTCCCTCTGTCTTCTTTCTGCATGGGAGAAAAAAAAAAGCAATAGTGATTTTCTTTTTAGTGACTTGGCAAGCATAAAGCCTGAAGGAAAAAAGGGGTAGAAACCCACTGACATTCAATAAACCAGTGAGAGACACCAGAGAACAGGCAGTGATTTACCCCACTAGGATCAGCAAATGTCACCTGAGGAAACCTCCAGTGGGAAAGAGACAGACCACCTCACACAGCCTGCTCAGTGCTCTACTCCTCTACATGACAATAATGATGAAGATCTATTTCCAAAGTGTATGTGGATGTATCAAAGTTTACATTTTCCTGCACATATTTATCCTCTGACAGGGTCTGTAAAGACATAAATTGTACTATGTGGAAAACAGAATCGGATTTGACTGCTACAGGGCAGCACAGCTCTACCCCAGATACTGTTCCACTACAGATTCTCCACCAGAAGGTACCAAGCAGCTTCTGCAGTCACTGAAGCCATTCAAGGTGTTGGTTTTAATAGAGTAAACCCCATCATCTTTCTCAGGCTCCTGGATCCAAGTGTCAAACTCCAATTCCTAAACCCCATCCACGCTGAGGATTACAGATCACATGCTTTCAGCTCTCCAAACTTCAGAAATCTTTACAAATCTGAGTCAATTCCCAATATCATTTTTTAAAAAATGACCATTATAGGCAGAGGCAGGTCTGTTCTGCAGTTTTACTGGATCACTCCAAGAAATCACTGCCCATGTAACTCATTGAGGTGGCTCAGAGACTTAAGCTGGCTGCCCATGCGTGGAGCCAGCCAGCAGAAGCTCACAGCTTCCTCCAGCAGACACAGCAGACCCATTGTTATTTTCACCAGAAAGGTGATACTGTCTTGAAGTTGCAGATGTTTCTGAAGTCACAGCCTAATAAAATGTTCCTCCTAAACTACTTTTAAGAAGATACAGGTTAAAAAAAAACCCAACCAAACCCCACAAAACATCAGGCCCCAATGCTGGAAAAGCAAATCTTGAGCAAACAAGAGGCATTTTTCACATCAATCAAGATATCAGGAACAATAGCAGATTTACATTAAGATTGAAATGGACTCAGGGCTCTGAGCCAGTGGTCTGTCTTTGCTGGTCAATACACAGAAAGGATTGTGTTAGCACCACTGAAAGAATAAATTATCGCTGCTTTTACAATAAGCTCTTCAAGAATGCAATAAAGAGTTCAGTGTGTGCTCCTCACTCAGGAATCCAAAACTTTTCAGTTAAGGTCTGGCTTGCAGCAAAGATAACAGCTGAAAACTAACCAGCTTGACCTTGGTAAGCTTCATGACAACTTGCTAAAAACAGGTGAAAAAAAGAAAAGGTTGCTTCTCTGATATTTATCAGCCCTGAAAGCAGAGCAAGGAGCAACCAGAGTTTCAAAGAGCCATAGTTCAGACCTGATCATTTGGAGATACAGCAAAAATCAGCCTTTTTTTCCCCCCCTTAAAGACTCTTGCCTGTTGCAGTATTGCTGATACTGAGGCTCTCTCATCTGCTCGCAGAGATACATTTCAAATTCTTCTCTGATTAAATGAAATGATGGCAGGAAATTAAGAAAATATTTTAAGAATGCCTCCCCTAGTTACGTATTTCATCCCAGCCTATGACTCAGAATACTGTCAGAATGCCTTCCCACTTGTGGATTTTCTTAAAAGTCACAAGCTTAACTTCTAAAGCTTTTCTTAAAAGTTACAAGCTTGATTTCTGGCAGGGGGGGGTTGGACCTGATGATGTCCTGAGGTGCCTTCCAACCCCTACAATTCTGTGATTCTATGGTTTGACAAGAAGCCTTCCAAGGTGGAGAAACAGCAGGGCATGAAACCCAAGTGCCTAAGCCATGTATTTTCCTTTGTTTGAAATTGGGATTCCAAAACCTGTTTCAAGGATGGGTGTACAAACAGGCACAGAGGACAGCTAAACAGGCTGCATTCCCAGGGGGGGTTTGCCAAGGCTGGGCACACTCCCCTGTGAGCAGGATGCTGGAATTCTTGCTGTTTGCACAGTATAGATGCAATCCTGGGGTTTTTTTAAAGCACCAAACTTTTCCTAAAAATAAACAGAAAAGATGAAAGACTGCTGCCAGGGGTGTGACAACCCACAGTCAACACCATGCAAACACTTAGCCTCCAAAAAAAAAACCAAACCAACCCCAAAACACAGTTAAAAGTGCTGTATAAAACATTTATATTCGACTTTGTTGCACTTCTGGATGCAGTATAAAACATTTATATTCGACTTTGTTGCACTTCTGGTTGCAGCACATCAAAGAAAGATGCTGGTTGTGATCAAGGGTTGTGGCAGGAAACACATTTGAGGAGACAAAGTTATCTGTTTTCTCTGAAGGTGAGTACACCAGGAGTTCTAAGCTATCCTCACACCCCATCCCTCAAATCCCTTGGCAGGTAAAACACTGCAGTACAGCTAACCAGCAAATCTCACCAACAGAAATAAGCTCTCCTCATGTAACTGGAAGGAAAGTGGCCTGCAGTAGGGATCACTGTGGCTACAAAGCCCAAGAAGTTGAAGTTATTCCATTTCATTGTCAAAGTGCTGCTTAATTGCAGCTAAGGCCAAGTTTTTCCAGAAAGCTTGCTGAAACAATACTGAGCCTACAGCAGAGTGAACAACTTGTAATAGCTTGCTCCAGGAGATGTTTAAGAGAGTCAATACAAGTCCTGTTTACTCACACAGGCTCCAGACTAAGATCCGGGATGCCAGTGGACGCAGAGTAAGGTTGCTTTCAGCTCAGCTTTACAGAATATTAGATTGATTTGATCCTAGCTAGGAACAAATTATTCCCAGACAACAACTGCATTCCAGAACTTCTGGAGATTTGGAACACAGTAAGGTAGAAAAAAAAAAAAAGACCTAGAAGAGAAGACAGCGTAATAGCTGGCAGGTTTTCAACATGCATGATTACACACACAGAGCCTTGAGAAAGTCAACATCTTTCCTAGTTTACCACCTTATCCTTTTTCACATACAAATTAGAGGAAAAAAAAAACCCACCCTAAAAAACAACAAGGAAAGGAATGCGAGTGTGGGAAGCAACCAGGGTTTTGCTTCTTATTTGCAAAGTTACTGAAGAAAACACCAAGTTCTTTCTTCTACCCTAGATATTAACTCCAAGGTCAGTTTATTGGCTTAAAATACAGAGAGAGGATGCTTCCCTGGTTAAAATGCTAATCTGAGTGTCAGGAAATCTAGATTCAATTCCCTGCCTCACCACATACTTCCTGTGTGACCTTGGGCCATAAATATTTCGGTGCCTCAGTCTTTCCATCTGTGACTGAGATACTATTTCCCTATTGAACCAAGTGTCATAAAGATAAATACATTAGGAGAACATTGGGAATCACAGACCATCAGCATACTGGGGCTCCCCAAGAGCTTATCTGCAGCAGCAACCGCCTGTCAATATTCATTACCAGGCATCAGGTCAAGCAAAAAGGGTGGCCAGTGTTAAAAACCTGGCTGCCACAGGACAGAAGAGACGTGAAATATTTGAAGGATGGATAGAAACTGAAACAATAAACCAGCTTGAAAGATATCCATCATTCCAAGAAGTCTGAGGAGCAGGTTTTAAAGAGAGACAAAGCTCAGAAACCAGCTGAGAGACAGAGAGAGCTGGTGAAGGAAGCAAATACACCTGCCAGCAATGCAGCATCACCGGTTTCTGAGATTATCGGTGTGCTGAGTGTGAAGCACCTCGAGTAAAAGGCAGAAGAGGGGGTCCTGAGGCTGGGGGCCACGAACCCCTGGGGCCTCTGTCCCCCAGCCCTCCCTAGGAAAGGAGCTGCACGCGTTGCTCAAGTCAACAGCCTTTTGTGGGGAGGCAGTAAATAGGACTGGGCTGAAAAGCGGTCACAGTAGGGTCCCCACCTTGGCTGCTGCCCCAAGGCAGAGAGGGACAAAGCAGAAGGGGGGAAGGGTAAAAGATGGTCACCACCCAAACACTAAATGACAGGACTGACCTCCTCCTGCCCCGACCCCAGGAGGAGCTGGGGGAGGTGTCTGGTACTGGAGCTGCTGATCAGCCATGGGGAACAACTAGAAGGCTACGTGGCATTTGCAGGCAGCAGCTCCGGCTGCCGAGGAGGGAGAACGCGGGGGGGGGAGGGATGCGAGGGGGAGGCTGGTTTGGGGGGGGGGGGGGGGGAAGGACTTCAGATCAAACCCTTCTCGCCAAAGAAATAGAAAGAAAAGGAGAGAAAGGGAAAAGATAGAATCCGTGCTTTGGGGAGAGGAGCGGGACTGGGAAGAGAGAGCCCGGGCAGGGAGCTCGCTGGCATTAACCCCGTGCGGGGAGCCTGAAGCACAGCAGGGTACCCCCGCCCTGCGAGCGGGACGGCCCCGGCCCCCTCCGCCTCCCCAGCTGCCCCCAGCCGGGAGCTGCGGGGCTGTCCCGTCAGAACCAGCCCCCCCGCACCCACCCCAGCCCCTCCGGCTGTCCCTGGGCAGCCCACCCGCGTCCCGCGGGGCAGCCGGCCCGCACAGCCCTCCTCCTGCCTCCCCCGCGGCCCCCAGCCTCCCCCCACACCTCCCACCCCCCGGGCTGACCCACCTGCCCCGTGTGCCACGTCCACCCCCAAGCCTGCCCCGCACCCCGGGCTCACCCCCCCCATCACCCGCCCCACCCCGGGGTCGCGCTTCACCGCCCCCCTCCCCCCCAGCGAGCCCCCCGCCGCCCCCCGCCCCGTCCCACACGGCGCCCCGCCGCCTCCCGCCACACACGGGCCGGCACCCCGCCGCCTTTCCCCCGCCTCCAGCCCAGCCTCGGCGGGCTCCGCTCCCCACCGCGGGGCTCCGCTGCGCTCCCCGCCGCCGGCGGGTCCAGCCGGCCGCCCGCTCCCGCCGCTGCCCTCCGCGCCTTGGGCGGGGAACGCCGCTCTCCCCCCCGGCCCGGCCCCGCCGCCCTCTTCCCGCCCGCCCCGAGGGAGAAGCGGGGTGTAGGGGGAGCCCGAGGGAGCGGTCCCCGTCGCGGGGCGCATCGCGACGGTCCCGCGGGGAGCACTGACCGTGCGCGGCGCCGCGGCCCCTGCTTCAACCCCGGCGCTGCCGACCGCCAACCGACCGTTCCGCCATGATGGAATGCGGGCACTGCGCCTGCGCCGCCGGCGGCGGCGTCCGGGCGGGCACGCCAACCACAGGCCAGGACGACGTTTCGTCTCTCGGCCGTCCCGCTCCCGCGAAAATAGGTGCGGGGGGGCGGCGGGGGGGTGGCGGGGGAGCCCGCAGGTGGCTGGAAGGCCTCGGCCGGGCGGGAGCTGGGTTCTGTGGGCCCCTGCCGGGCAGGGACAGGCCTGGAGGCGAGCGAGGGGTGGCAGAGGTGGCAGCGAGTGGACACAAAGCTGCGGCGGGAGTGGGGGGCCGGCCGGCCGGGCCCCGCCATGACCGAGGCCTGAGGCGCCCCCGGGGACCGCAGCCCCCGCTAGGCCCGGGCCGGGGTCAGTGGCCCCTGGCGGCGGGTGCCCAGCCCGGGCGCTGTCTGTCCCCCCGCTGTCTGTCTGTCCCCCCGCTGTCTGTCTGTCCCCCCGCTGTCTGTCTGTCCCCCCGCTGTCTGTCTGTCCCCCCGCGGCGTTGCCACCGGCGCTGCCTCCGTGCCCGGCTCAGGTCGGGCCATCTGCAGCCCCAGTTCCAGCCCCAGTTCCAGCCCCAGTTCCAGCCCCAGTTCCAGCCCCAGCCCCCGCGTCGCGCCCAGGCCAGGACAGATGAGGGGTTCTGCGTGTTTATCTGCCCAGCCCGGGGCAGACGGGTCATGTGTGCTGGGCACTGGGGAGGCTGCACCCTGAGTGCTGAGTCCAGTTCTGGGCTCCTCACCATCAGAAGGACATGGGGGTCCTGGAGCCAGTCCAGAGAAGGGCAGCCAGGCTGGGGAAGGGGCTGGAGGGCAAATCCTCTGAGGAGCAGCTGAGGGAGCTGGGGGTGTTCAGCCTGGAGAAGAGGAGACTGAGGGGAGACCTTCTCCCCACCTCCCCTGCCCTGCCAGGAGGGTGCAGAGAGGTGGGGGATGGTCTCTGCAGCCAGGGGACAGGAGATGGGACAAGGGGCAATGGGCTCAAGCTGCCCCAGGGCAGGGGCAGCTCAGCTGGGAGGGCAAAGTTCTTCCCTGGCAGAGCTGTGGGGCTGTGGCACAGGCTGCCCAGGGAGGGGCTGAGTCACCCCCCTGGGGGTGTTTAACAGAGGGGAGATGAGGTGCTCAGGGGTCTGGGTCAGCACAGGACAGGGATGGTTGGACTTGATGATCTTAAAGGTCTTTAACCCAGTCATTCTGTGGTGATTCCCTGATACATGCAAAGACAAAAGGCCCAAACTCTCACACTGTGCAATTCAAAACACATCAGCGCTGACGGCCATGAGACACAAGGGGTAACACACCAACTCTTTGAGCGAGCAGAGCAGGGACAAAGGTGAAGGTCTCAATAACTGGCTTGTCAAAACGAGGAGCTGGCTGTCCTGACCTCTCCAGCTCCCCTCTCTCCCTCTGCTCTCACCCCTCATCCAAGCATCCCAAGCCACACAGCATCCATGGCTGGGGCTGAGAAACCACTGCACAAGCTGAACAGCCCCTCCAGCACATCTGTGTTCTCTGGCAGATAATGCAGAGATAAATTTTGGACTCTCCAGCTTGTTTCCACCGGACAGTTTGCACCGACACCTTTCCATTAAAGAGCCTGAAGTGAGTTTTGAGTCACCTTCCTCACAGCTGTGATATAATAAGGGGTATTTTGTGAGTCAGCTGCTTCTGTGTGGGTGCAGAATAAATGGGACAGCTCCTCTCTTAGCTCCACGTAAACCCTGGATCACAGCAGTCCAAGAGAAAAAGGTCAAATTCAATGTTTCCATGCAAGCTGGATAATATACATATAAATAAACGAGCTTTTTAAAATGAATGGCCATGTGTTTACCCCTGGGCTGATCTTAGATCTATTTTTAATGGACATAGGAAATTTTATAATGAATAGAAGAAACTGTGCCTTTATGTCAGAGAATTTCTCTCTGGAGACTGGTGGAAGTGGCTGATTTGCCTTCCTGAGCGACCTACACTAAACAGGGCTGAAATAAATGCCCCTGCATCTTTTGAACTGAGCAAGCAGTGTTAGGGGAGGCCAGGGGTGGTGGTGGTGCCTGCTGAATTTCTAAGTGATTAATAACTTACCAAGCTAAATAAATGCCACAAAACCACTCAGTGTAACATTACAATGAATTTTACTCGTATTGGCCCCCAAGTTCTCTGCACATTGATGGGGAAGAGCAAAAGATGGGGTCAAATCACCTTCAGGTTCCATTTGTGGGTTCAGCACTCACTGCAGCCTTGCCCCTTTCTCCTCTTTAGCTGATCACCTAGCTATTACACCACTCCACTGATGTTCTTGACTTTTACTTTGGGGGGGGGGGGGCAAGGAAACAAGCCCATGCTATCACTGTGCTGTGGTGTCACTGGAAGCATACATCAGGTGCAGAATTGCCCTGCTGATGCATGAAAAGATGACCTTTGTGAGGAGCCTGTTACCTTTTCTTTCCATGATCGCTGCTGTCACCCAGAGGGGTTGTTTTTTTTTAAGCTTCAGAACTTGTCTGAGCAGCTCATTGTGACATCCTTTGTGATCTAAAAAAACCAAAACCCCACATTTTGTAGCCTTATCGATGGCCAATTCCAGGTGGAGAAGTCAGGGGAAACCGTTGGCTCTTAATGAGATTAATTAGCGAAAATCTCTGTCACGGTCTCAGCACTGAGCTTTCCTCTTCTTCCTGCCTCCTCCACAAGTTTCAGCACACACATGTGACCATTGCCACCATCCTCAGGCAGAAGAGCAGCAGCTCCTGCTTCTGCCCTGTGGAATAATGCCCATGGGCACCTTGCATGTTTTGTTATGGTTGCAGAGAAATTAAAGCATCCCTCACGCCAATAAAGGGCTTGAAAACTTCAGAGAAGGGCTCAGAGGAAAAACAAGCTGCTCCTCTCCCAGTCTTGTCCATTTTCCATCACTAATACTTGGTGCTGTATTTCAGGGACAACTCCAAAATGGGATTCTTTCACCCCAGCTCAGCTTTAAGGCCTTTGAACACCCCAGGCAGGATAGGAACCAGGTCTTGCTCAGGAGATGGTGACTCCAGACCTGCTTTGGGCATTACCCTGCTCTAGGAACAAAAGGTTGGTTAATCATTTCACCTTGGAGAGAATTCCTGGAATCTCAGTCGCTCTGTCTCAGGAATCTTATAACTCCACAGGCTCTAAGTAATCTGCAGCAAAGTGTATCTAGTGCCCCAGGGATTTAATTTCTCAAGTGAAATACTTGTACTTAATCTTTGGGGGGATCTCAGAAGGAGATCTGTCAGGATGTGATTTGGAAATTGGGAATACATCCCATGAAATCAATGTTGCTGCTGAAGGTGGCAATTCAAGGACTGTTTTGACTTTGCAGGCTCAGTATTTATTCCTTGCCAGCCTTTGAAGCTATGAGTGACAGTGGGGTGTGACAGACACAACTCTGATTCCCCATCATGAGTGTCTGATACCCACAGCACAGCAGGTCTTTGGGGCTGAATGCTGAGCATTCTCTGCACTGAAGGCTGTGGGATGGCTCAGCTTTGATTATTACAAGAATTCCTTTGTAATAATTCAGTAATAATGCAGTATTTTAGCACTCAGAAAAACCCTTTCCCTTTCCCTCTGGCTTTTCATTCCTCCACTCCCTTAATTCTCCATTCTAAATGCACTTTACATCCTCACAAGGTATTCACTGGCCATCCCATCAAACCCAATGTCCAAAGGAAAAGCTCACAGAGCTGTGAGACTCAGGATGAAAGATCTAAAAGCTGCTCACATTCCACAAGCTCCAGGGCTCCTTTAAAACCCAAATTGCTTCAAGTCCAGGAACCATTCCCACAGCGTGGAAAATAAATGAGCCAATATTTGCTGCCCCCATCCTACCTTCAGATCACTATGGGATGGCAGTAAGGGGATTTTTAACTTTATTTTTCTATTCCCAGCTGGAACTGGGAACTAGATGGTCAGTTAGTGAGGCTGAAGGCACGTGGGGTGGGAAATACTTGGCATGAGTAGCCAAGCTGCCTGGAAAGAAGGCCCTGGTTAGATGGGTCAGTAATTGCAGAGCAGGATGGAACGAGCCTGAGGGGAGTGTGAGCTATGATTTGAAATTCCTGGAGAGCTGTATGGCTGTGCAAGGACAGTGGTGAGGCCAGATTTCCCCCACAAAGGCAGGCAATGCTCTACAAGAGTTGCTGGATGTAAAAAAGAAGAAAGAAGAAAGAAGAAAGAGAGAAGGAGAAGGAGAAGGAGAAGGAGAAGGAGAAGAAAGAAGAAAGAAGAAAGAAGAAAGAAGAAAGAAGAAAGAAGAAGAAGAAGGAGAAGGAGAAAGAAGAAAGAAGAAGGAAAAGAAGGAGGAGAAGGAGAAGGAGAAGGAGAAGGAGAAGGAGAAGGAGAAGGAGAAGGAGAAGGAGAAGGAGAAGGAGAAGGAGAAGGAGAAGGAGAAGGAGAAGGAGAAGGAGAAGGAGGAGAAGGAGAAGGAGGAGAAGGAGGAGAAGGAGAAGGAGAAGGAGAAGGAGGAGGAGAAGGAGAAGGAGGAGAAGGAGAAGGAGAAGGAGGAGAAGGAGAAGGAGAAGGAGGAGAAGGAGAAGAAGAAAGAAGAAGAAGGATCTGGAGGAACTGATCCCCCAGGCTGTCCCTTCAGTCTGGAGAGGAAGAGGGTTGAGAGGCATGGTGACACTGGGTGGAGGGGGGTGTGTGGATCTGAGCCTGGAAGAAGGCATTAAAAATACCCAAATATAAGATCAGAGAACATTTAGAGAAAGGAAAAGGAAAGAGAGAAGAAACTGCCAAAATGGGAAGTGGAAATGAGTCAGGAGGGAGGGAAGAGAGTATGAATGGGAAGAAGTCTGGGCTTACAGAGGAAGGGCAGGCTCTGGAGTGGCAAAGGAGAGTTAAGGAGAGGCAAAGGCGAGTTAAGGAGAGTCTGTCTTCACAAAACAATGGCAAGAGGCAGTGCCAAAAGCTCATTCTTCCATTAGAAAACCTGGAATTGTCACCACTGTTTTTTTCTTTGCTAATTTGACTGCTCTAGGTGAGTTAATAAAAAAACAGGGGTGGTGACAGGACAGAGGGGGGTGAAGGAAGATATTAAAGAAACAGAAGAGAAAAGGTTTTGACAAGAAAGAGGAGAAATGAGAGGGAAGACTAATCTTACAACACAGGCAGATCGGAACGTGGGCAAGGGAGGAGTTGAAAGGGTTGGACAACAAAACTCTGCCACTCACAGCTGGGCCCAGGAAATACTGGGGTGCACAAAAGCCCCCCCCAGACCCACAACCTATTGCCATGACCAGCAGCTGCTCTGGATTGCTAGTTCCAGCCTGCAATAACAACATTTCCATACCTACATGGCTATAGTAATAATAATGATGATGATGATGGTTGTTTTAAGTAGTGTCCAGCAAAACCTTCCTTCCATCTCCTGGCAAACAAGCTCTTGGAACACATTCACTTTGTTTTCACTTATTATACACAAAACACTGCTGTGTACACTTCAGGAGGGACCGAAGCAAGGCAACCTGGCAAACAGACTTTTATCAAACAGTGCTTTGTTGGAAGCCTATGTGCTTAGATTCTCAAAAGTAAATAGCATATACCAGAGCAGATTTTCCTCAGTGAGTGTTGGCATCACTCCATCAACCTCAGTGGGACCAGGAGGGTTTTCTCCAGCTGGAGAGCTGGTCCATGGAGAGCAAACCATCACTCTGTGCTGTATAGTTTGAAAGAAGCAGGATGGGAGAAGCCTGGAGGGCATCAGGAGTTGGAGTTTCCCTTGCAGGTAGATGAAACGTGCCTGCTGCTCTGCAGTCACTGGTGTGCTTATCCCTGTTCCAAACATCTGCTCTGTTTGCCACTGAACCCCAGAAGCAAGTCACCACCAGCAGAAATGATCTAAGATTAACCAGCACTATCTAAGCAAGCAGGTGATGCTGTTGGAGGCACTGAATTATACCAGCACCCTGCTCTGCCTCATTTTGTCCACTATCTCCTTAAAAAAACCCCCACAGTTTCTTAAAGAAGAAATTAAACCAAGTTGAGAGATTTTCTTTTGGGTCCAGTACCATTCACAGCACCTCCCACCCTCTCTGTGGGCACAGTGGTCATGTTCCTGAAACAACTGGCACCAGGGATACTCTTGCATGCACACAAAGAGAGACATGTTAAGGAGAACAAAGCCAGATTCTTGGCAGGACAAAGCCATCCTGTATGTTTTGTATATATTGTCCTGTACAGGCAGGTCAGGATGGCTTGGCAGAGCAGCCTGGCAGGTGATGGAGATGCAGGTAGACACCCTGTTTTGCTGCCTGTGCTTCTTTCTCCAGGCAGGACCCAGAACCCCTGTGGCACCTCTCTGGGGGTTCCCATCACTCCAGAAACTCCTTGTGTAGAAATTCTCACATGAAATCCCCTATCATCACTGGATCCAGGCTGCTGTTGGTACAGAGTCACGATAAAGGTGCGAAACAAAAGGCCTCCGCCGCCCACAATAAACATACCTCATGTTTATGGCTGTTGGGAGCTGCAAGGGATGAAGTTCAGTGCCTGGGCAGTTCGCACTTTGCACAGAACATCTGGTTTATGAGGCTTTCTCTCACTTATTACACAGCACAGGCTGTGAGCAGAGACCTCATGTCCTCACCTGGAGCTGCACCTGCATCTTCCTTTGCCCCAGCCTTCAGCACTGACCTAGTTCCTTGGGGCCTGTCTGTCAGGAAGAGTGAATTAAACCCCAGGTTGTTGCTGCAGCCCCACTGCTGACCTCTCTGTGTGCAAGGAGGAAGAGCTAAGCTGGCCTTCATCACCCTCACAAGCTGTTGTAACATCAGGAGTGGGGGATAGCCGGAGCTCCCACCTTGCTTGCTGCCAGCAGATGCCTGGAAATGAGGATGCCAGAGAAAGGCTCTGAAAGGCTCCTCTGGAGCTGTGGATCAGCTGTAGCCAACTAACTACACCCCAGCAGCTTCCGAAACAAGGGGGGAAAGTGTCTGGAGGGGCTGTTTCAGAGCTGGGAGGCTCCATGGAGGCTGCAGGTTCCTGCTAGTCTGTGAGAGTCGGGAGCATTGGGCTGCCTGCCTGGCTTAGCACCAGCTCACACTCCGTGCTGAACTCAGCCCCTGCATTAAACACAATAATGTCCACTCTTTGCTGAGCAACAAGAGCCTGGGAGAAGCAGGATCTGCAGAGCCTTGGAGAAACACCTGCAAGCACGGGAGCTGCTTGGCCTTCTGGCCACGGGGAACGTGGCACCCTCCAGCTCCCTTTACCACCTGGCTGGCTGCCACGGCCCTGAACGCTGCCAGAGCACCTCAGCTTTCTTTGCCTGAACGCCAGGCACAGGGCAGTCATTGCTCACTTCTCCTGGCACCAGAGTGGAGCTGCTGCCCTTCTGCAGCACCGTGATGGGAGGAGGACATGGACACCTTTCCGCTCTCTCCCACACGCCTTTCCCACCTTCTGCAGGGTCCTTCTGCCCAGCCTCTCCTCAAATTATCCACCAAGGGCCCAGATAGGAATCAAATATCTAATTCCAAACACTTTTTTGCCTGTAAATCTGTAACTCTTCAAGCCAAGAAGCAAACAACAAACCCCCAAACAAACCATGGAACAGGCTGAAGAGCTCTAGGCCGCAACGAAGTGCCCGCCTCAGGCAGGCCTGAGTGCGCGATGGGGGAAGGAAATCAAGGTCCCCATGCAAACCTCCCATCCCAGCCTTGCTCCCCTGTGCTGCAGCATCCCCAGGGCATGCAGGAGATGGATTGGGTGCTTCAGGAGTGGGAAGGTTCAAGTCAGGACTCCCAGGGTAAACACACACGCAGTTCTGCAGCTGACCCAGTAGCAGCGCCAGTGGAGCCAAGCCAGGTCTGCTCACCTGGCCTGACATGGATCTGGTTCTGTTTCTAAGTAATCCTAGTAGCTGGTTCCTCAGAAAGGCTCAAACCACCACGATCTCAACATGTCAGAGCTGGAGGATGCTTGTCCTTGCTCTAGTGAGAAAAGGAGGAAGCCAAATTGAGTTCACTGCCAGCTCTTAGAAACCAGACTAAGAACATTAAAAACCCCACCATCACCCTGCTTTCCTCTTGCTTTGCAGCAAGGTGACATCTGCAAGATGCTGAAGCACCAGGGTCCTCTGTTTCCATCCCAAAGACAGGGGATTTGGAAGGAGCAGGCTCGTTCCCTGGGCTGGGAGTTGATTCCCACTGCACAAAACTCAGCTACAAAGGGCCTTTGGAGAGTCAGAAGGAAGCACCAGAGCCAACTTCTGAAGCACAGAGAGGAGGGGAAGGACAAAAAGGAAAGAAAGCAAGCAGAATAAATCTGAATTGTAACAAAATTATAGTCTGCATTGAAATTCCCACATTTGGAATTGATTTGCTCCCATCAGACAAAAGGCTGGGGCTGCAGTTGTTGAAATGCCCATCTTTTCTCAGTCTTGCTCTAAACTGGATGGGCTGCAGGTGAACCCCCAGCAGGAAGGACTGATGCAATCCCAGATATTGTTGTGGCAAGCATAATGTGATGCTCTGCCCTGCGTTTGCCTCCCTCCTGTGCTTGTGGTGCAGGCTTGAAGGTTTCCCACCTTCCATCAGATGCTGTGGGCTCACTCATTCTTCAGGCTGCTGCCCATTTTCTAGCACACCCCCTCATGTCACACGGAGGGAGCACAGAATCAGCACGTGGCATCGTGTTAGCACCGGCCTCTCAGTTTAACCTTGTACACTGAGAGGTCTCTGGGGGTCCCCTACACCATGGCACCTTCATGACCAACCTCTTGCCTGCAACCAGTGATCTCCCTGCTCTGATCAACACAGGGCTTCAGCTGTTTCACTCAAGCTCCCCATTGTCTTCCTTCCAAACACTATTTCTTCCCTATCTGGCATTTTCTTTGCTGTCCCCAAACAACCTCTTTTCCTTGCTGTCTCCTACAATAACTCCATTCCTCATCATTGTTTCCATTCCCTTTCTTGTTTTGTTTTTGGGGGTTGTTTTGGGTGGGTTTTTTTCACATGATGAAGACCCCAGGGGCCCCTGCTCTGCTGTGGGGGGTTCCTCTTCCAGTCGCAGCTCTCTGCAGACACATCAGAGCTGGACCACCATCTCCTTCAGCGTTGCAGAAGAACCCTGCCATACTCTCCAACACTTCACCATCTCCTTTGCAGGAGCATATGTAATCTCTCCAAGCACAGGATCAGGTCTTTAAAGGGAAGAAGAAGCAGCCACATGGCACAAAGCATTTGGGAGCACTTCAGGCTAAAAAGGAAAAGCAAAAACAAACCAGAAGGAGATGCAGCTGTGAAGAACACAACTATTGGCTCCTGGAGGAAACCTCCATGTTGTATCCATTACTGCAATCAGCTTGCTTGTTCAGGGCTCTCTGTCTTCAGGTTGTTGTGGATGTAGCTTGTCATCCTGGAAGAGCAGAAGAGACAGGGTAAGATGGGGAACTGCATGAGGAGCCCTGCTCTGCTCTCTGGCTGGCAGAGCTGATCACCCTCTGAGAGAGCCTGCTGTTAAAGCAGGAAAGGACCCTTTTGTGCAAAACAAATATGAAACTGGCTTCTTCCCATCTTCCCCTATCTCTTCTCCCTATGGAAAAAAGTACTCTGTGGTGCCTTCCTGGCTATTGTGAGGGCTCACTGGAAGAGGAAAGGTTTGACACAGCCTTTCTGGAAGCTCCTAGGCTCTGCTCAGCTTCCCATCCATGCCATGCTCTGGAGAAGGGGATGGCAGCTCCAGAGGCTGTGAGTGAGGCCCTGCATGGACACCAGCTGAGGGCATCCATGGGGATCAAGGCAAGGCTCATCCCCAATGCTCCAGCAGTGCATTTCCTGATCATCTCTGAGAACAGTCCAAGAAAGTGAAGCATAAGCAGTGTATGGAGCAGTGATGCTGCTGTGAGCGTGCCCTGAAGCGGCCTTGGTGTCTGAGACCCTCCTGGGTGATGCTTCTGGTCACCATCGTGGTTGTCAGTGCTTTTTGGTCACCACTGTGGTCATCAGTGCTTCTGGTCAGCATAACAGTCACCGATGCTTCTGGTCAGCATCACAGTCACCGATGCTTCTGGTCACCACTGTGGTCATCAATGCTTCTGGTCAGCATCGTGGTCTGGCTGGTGGTGAGCTCAGGGTGAACGTTTCAGCTCTCAAAAGCTATCTGAGAGTGTCCCAACCCTTCAGTGTCGGTCACTCCCCCACTTCTTCATTTGCACACTGGGAATAACAGTCAGTCCCAGCTGAACAGGGAAGTTACAAGCCCAAGTTCGTTAGAGGTTACTTCTTTGCTGTGATAATGGGGCTGAGAGAAGTGAGGCAGTGAGGGAGGAGGGTTTTCTGTTAGGGCTGGAAGAGAGGGGTGATAAGCTGCTCTCTGCCAGGAACCCATTTGAGACCCCTGAGCCAAACGCTCCCCTGTTAGAGTGGGACAAGTCAGCCATGGCTGCAGGTGAGCATTGCCCTGGCCACCATGCAGCCACAGAGGTCCCAGGTCCCAGCTGATGTGAATACTGGTCTCCATTAAACCCAGCAAGCTGAAAAGTTTGGCTTTGCATCCCACTTACAGCTCGTTCCTGGTGGTGCTGGGTGAGGCAGCACCGCACGCTGTGAGACCCGAGAGCAGAGTCCCCATCACACAGTGTCACAGCTCGTGTGAGCAGGGAAACACTGGCAACGACCCTCTTTGCTCCCACTCACTCCTCATGCCATGAGTGGAGCTGAGGGGCAGCTCCAGAACCGAAATGTCTGGACCTGCACATGGACCTGTGTGCACAGAAGCCCACATCCTTCCCCTGCACCTACACGTGTGTCCTCTGCACCTCTCCCAGCTGCTTCTCCAGAGATGCAGAGCACGTACCTGGGGGAACCACAGGCCTCTTGTTCCATAAAACAATGAGAAAGTGAAGCAACTTTCCAGTTCCCATCTTTGCAGTCACTTCAGCCTGTCCCCTAAGCTGTGCCAGCTGCGTGCCACAGCCGTGCCACCAGCCTGTCCCCAGGCACAGGGGAAAACACACACCCACAGAATCACCAAGTTGGAAAAGACCTTTAAGATCAAGTCCAACCATCCCTGTCCTGTGCTGACCCAGATCCCTGAGCACCTCATCTCCCCCCTGTTAAACACCCCCAGGGGTGACTCAGCCCCTCCCTGGGCAGCCTGTGCCACAGCCCCACAGCTCTGCCAGGGAAGAACTTTGCCCTCCCAGCTGAGCTGACCCTGCCCTGGGGCAGCTTAGTCCCACTACATGAGGCTTGTCATCCCCCATTTTACTAAAGGTTATGTACCCAAGGCTTTGAAGTCCTCCTGAGGGACACAAGGCTGTCCAAGCTCCTCTCAGGAAACCAGCTGGAAGAGGGAACCCCAACCTCCCATGGATCCAGGAGAGAAGATGACCCACACCAAGGCTTGTTCCCCTGCCCTGTAGCTGCCTTTTCACTGCTGCCCTTGGAAAGCCACTCTGTATTTATATATAGAATAAAGCAAACCCAGCCCTTAGAGCTGTGAGCATTTAAATATAGATCCCTTCATCCTAAAGGAGCCCAGGCTGTGTTTACACAAGCCAGGCTAGTGCAGGCAACACTGTTCTGCAGCCTTTCTGCCCTGAACTTAAAAGAAAAGCCCCTGAAGTTGAACATAAATTAAAAAGAACCAGCTAAAGCCCCCAGTTTGGTGCTTTCTCAAAGAACCACACACCTCCCCCCTGCCCCAGCAGTGATGGCTGGTGTTGTTCAGATAAAGAGTAATTGGTAAAGATCTCTGTGTTCCAGGGAAACCAGGGGCTGAAGGGTTTGCATCCCTTTCCTGTGAATTCAGTTTGGGCTCCAGACTTCAGCTGGGGGGTTTCCTGGGTCTGGATTCTTGATTCATTCTCAACTTCATCTTTTCATTATCACTATTCTTGGGGTGGTTTTTTTTTTTTTGGGGGGGGAGGGGGGGGCAGGGGTGGTTGAACAGCTTCCTGCTGCTTGCTGCCCAGAGATACTTCAGTTAGACACAGGGGGTGAGGAGGCTGAAGCAAAATCAAGAGGTTCCTCATAGCTGGCATGGCCACAGCTACAACATTTCACTCCATTCTGAACACCTGGATGCAGGAGGATTGGCACAGGGAAAGCTTTTCCCCCTTTGATGGCTAATACCCTGTATCTTGACTTGGTTTTTTTCCTCCCCCTTGAATCTACCAATTAACTCACACACTTGGTTAGATTCTCACTCTAATTTAGTTGGATTCCTTCTAATTAAGGAGAGTCCCTTTCCAAAGCAACACCCCCTCCATGAGGGTGAAGTGCAGCTGGTATCTCTTCCTTGGAGCACAGGGACATCCAGGGGAAGGTCAAAGACATGTTCTCCCTGCAGTGGGGGGTACCCCTTGCTGGAAGCTGTGGGGGGATCAGTGCCTTCATACTGGTGTAAACTCAGTGTAATATCCAACGTTTGCAAGGAGCTGGGGTTATTTCATCAGCAGAACTTCCCACCAGAGAGGAGAGTTGCTGTACTGAGAAACTGAGCTGGGGCAGATGCTGAATCATTTCTATGGCTGTGGATCCTCCTGCCCAGCACTGACCTGCTGCAACATCCTCTGGGATGGACCAGCCAGCACAGCAGAGCCCCTACAGATGCACCAGAGACATTTACTGACCCTTGGAACAACCCCAGGCCATAATGATTAGTTGTGATCTTAATTGAAGTGAAAGCAAACTACAGGCAGCTCGGTGTGAGCAGCACCACTTGGATTGCAACAGGCTCCTGGTAGATGATCCCAGGGCCTGGGGATGTGCAGACCTGTCTCCTGGGGCTTTGGCAACTGTTTCTCAGTGCATCTGTATCATTAGTTCACATCCCCAAGGTCTGTTTTTCCCACCACAGGATATGATTAACACTGACTGGAGTCATGGCAGCAGAAACCCACCCAAATTCAGCACAGAGCCTCAGCTTGCCTCAAGTCCAGCACAGCATGGGACCAAGCAGGCCTCCTGCACAGCTCGTGGCTCTTCTCCAGGGCAGACCTTCTGGGCCACCTCATCTCAGGGTCCACACTGTGCACGCAGAGCCTGGCTGGTCTCTGCCCAGGTAGGGAGCAGGATGCTGCTCCTGGGTCAGCCTGGGGACCACACACTCTCCCGCCTGGGGTGAGGATGCTGCTCTAGGTCTGTATGGGAGCAGCAGTGATGCCCTTCCCACCTGAGCACCCAGAAATGGCCAAGGAGGAAGGCAAAGCAGCTCTGAAGCCTGAGACTCTCCAGCATAGTAAATCAGGGTGATGAAGGACGTGGAGGTGTGTGGGAGGAGAATCTGCTGACAAGAGGCAGAGGCTCAAGGCCAGTTATGGGGAACTTCTCATTCCATTTCCTTGAAAACCAGTGGTGAAAGGGCACTGCAGCGGTTCCCAGCTCACGCAAGCAGCGCCTCCTCCTCACTCCAGCAAGCTTCCTGCCCTGAGCAACGGGGAAGGCAACGAGGGCAGAGGCTTGGGACTCTCAGAATGTTACTCAGCACGGAAACAAAGCCTCAGCTGGCTCCTGGGAGAGATGCAGCTCTTCAGAGCTTTACATTGAATATTAGGGGGAAGTTCTTTACAGAGAGAGTGGTGAGGGGCTGGACCAGGCTGCCCAGAGAGGGGGTGGATGCCCCATGTCTGGGGGTGTTCCAGGCCAGGTTGGATGGGGCCCTGGGCAACCTTGTGTAGCTCCAGGCCTGAGGTTGGTGTCCCTGCCTGTGGCAGGGAGTTGGAGCTCTGTGATCCTTGGGGTCCCTTCCAACCCTTGCGATTCTATGATTCAGCAGCCTCAGGCTGCACGCTGCCCTCCTGCAATAACTGCTGCCAAAAGCGAGCGGCTCCTGAGCGCACCCTGTGCCAGGCAAAACACCCTCAGACACCTCATGCTGAGAGCAGCCACCGACATGGTTGCACAGGGTGATGCTCAGCCTTCTGCCCTTGATCCTGCAAGGTGTTCTCTGGGAGGGGAGGGTCGCAGGGGCTGCGTGGAGCCTCGCTGAAGTTCAGCTCAAGCAGAGCATCCTGGAGATGTGCTCCTCAACAAGTGGAAGGGATTTCAGCAGGCTAAACCAAAACCAAGCTCTGTTTAGTCTGCAGCATCCCTAGCAGAGACAGGCAGCAGCGTTCCTGGAAGCAGGGTGTTTATTAATGACCAAAATAGGGTGGTTTTGCTATGTCCTTCCCTTCAGCCCCCAACAAAACCCTGGTGAAGAGCCACCTGGGATGTATTTATCTAACTCACAACGGGTCCTCCTTTGCTCTGTGAGCAGCCTGGCTTCCTCTGAAGCGTAAGCAGCCAAGTGACAGGAAAGAAACAGGCACATTTCCCCCTCAAGTGAAGTCCACAAATACTCCAAATACTTGTTTGTACATGTGGCCACTTGCAGGAGCTGAAACTAAGAGTTTGGGAGAAGGAGGGCTGACTTCCCAATCCTGCTGACCCCTGTGCTGGGAGATGGATTTATAACCCCGAGCTGCAGGCTGGGCTGCTCATCCCTCAGGTTCACTTTGGTACCATTTCTAAGACATTTTGTTGCTCACACTGGTGGTGGTTTAAAATCTGATGTCTTTTCCTTCATTTTTTGTGCTCTTTCCCCCCCAGTAATCAGGTCAAACCCTCTGCTGCCATGCGTGAAGGATGAAGAGCCCAGTGTTCCCACTCCTGCCCGAGGGAAGAAGTCCCTCTCCTAATATCAGACTACAGTGGAAATGGGGAAAAACCCTCAATAATTTGCTAAATTAGGGTTCAGCATGAGAATTAACTCCTGCTAAGGGACCTGCAGCCTCTGCAGGTACAGAGCCCAGCTGGTGGGGGGGGATTCAGGCAGGGAGAGCTACCCAGAGCCCCTCCAGCCCCAAATAAGCTCCCAAGCCCCCACAGATGCTGGGAGCAGATCTCAGAGCAGGAGAACTTGCTTTGTTGCCAGTGCTTGGAGTTTATGGCTTGCTAAACAGAGGGGTTGCTTGCTTCTTACATCCTGCAAGTGTTTGGTAGGAAGAGCCCTGCCAGGGAATGTGACAGGGTACATCCCCTGTGGCCAGAATTTGGCTCTGGGGGGTGGCAAAAACAGGTGCAGGGTTAAAAACCCCAAGTGACAACTTGCTCTTGTAGGACAAGTGTCAGAAAAGGGGATGTTTGGAAGGCCTGAGGAAATAAAAAAAGACTACTGAAGGCTTGTAGACAAGAGAGACGTGCCACTGAGTGTTGGAAACACAGCTTCAGCTTCTGGGATATCACAAGATCACCAGGTTGGAAAAGACCTTTAAGATCAAGTCCAACCATCCCTGTCCTGTGCTGACCCATACCCCTGAGCACCTCATCTCCCCTCTGTTAAACACCCCCAGGGGTGACTCAGCCCCTCCCTGGGCAGCCTGTGCCACAGCCCCACAGCTCTGCCAGGGAAGAACTTTGCCCTCCCAGCTGAGCTGCCCCTGCCCTGGGGCAGCTTGAGCCCATTGCCCCTTGTCCCATCTCCTGTCCCCTGGCTGCAGAGACCATCCCCCACCTCTCTGCACCCTCCTGGCAGGGCAGGGGAGGTGGGGAGAAGGTCTCCCCTCAGCCTCCTCTTCTCCAGGCTCAACACCCCCAGCTCCCTCAGCTGCTCCCCATATAAGAAGCTGGTGTTGCCTATTGAACCCAGGGGGAAAGGACCCAGATCCCCCTTTTATCACCCCCCTTCACCCCCAAAGCCACAATATCAATATTATATATGGTTTGCCACTGAAACTATGCAAGCAGTCTAAGAAACTGGTGTCTCCTCACAGCCCCAACCCCCACTTAGGCTCACACCTGTGCATTGTAGGGCTGGTACATGCTTTAGGCTTAAGCTTAGCTCGGACTCTTTCCCACCCCCCCCCCCCCCCAGAGAAGCAAACCCTCTGCCCTGGGAAGGGCTGTGGGAGGGGAGCAAGCATGGTCTGACATAGAGCATTACCAGGCAGAAGATAAATGATGCTTCATGCCCCAAATGCTGCTCTGGGGATACAGCACCCCCCCAGTCAGAACACCCAACTGCAGGAAGGGCAGGCTAAAGCTTCTTTTGTCTTTTAAAGCCAGTAAATCCAAGAGTCTTCAGCTCATACCTCAGCACATGGAATGCATTTACCACAGGCTGGATTTCTAGTTGGGGGGGGTGTGTGGGGTGAAGCCTGACCTTACCTGCTTGCACTGGAGAGGCACAGGCACTGCCCAGCAAAGGAGGAGATCCAAACCAGTATCAAGAGGTGATGTGGAGGGCTCCAAATTGAGGTTTTGGAGTGCTCAGGGCTGGTGATGTGTCCACAGCGAGTGACAGCTGGAGATGATGAGGTGGCTGCTTGGGAGCACGTACGATGCTCCAGTTCCATCTTCAAGCCAAAAGGAACACAATGAACACCAGTATCTGATACACACACCCCATTCCTGGTGTATAAACCCAGGATAATTACCCTCTGCCACCTCAGTGATGAAAAGGTCGGTGTCCAAGCAGGAGGCTCCTCCCCCTGCTCAGCTGGGCTGCTCCTGGCTGTGCTGGGCTCCCTGAGCAAGGAGCTGAGGGACTCTGTGGTGTCTGTGTGAAGGGGACCACTTCCTTCCTTCCTTCCTTTTGGTGGGACACCAAGGGCAGCAAGCCTGTTCTGTTGCCATACACCAAGCAGACAGCACAGCCAGGAGCCTCCAGGGAAAACCCCAAACCAAGAGGCAGGTGGAGATAGAGAACCCAAAGATTGTGGAATAAAGGGGTGGGAGAGGGGGAACGAGTGTCACCAACACCAGACAGAAAGGAGAGGTGGGAGCAGAGGCTGGCAGAAGCCTCCTCAGACACCCAGCAGTCACTCCAGGAACAGCAGCACTAGGGGACACTCTTGTACCAGAAATGGCATCATGTGCAGCAGAAAAATGTCCAGTTTCAAGCAAGAAAGAATGCCTCACTTTGCTTTTCCAGGCATTCCAGACACAGACACTGCACCAGGCTGGAGCGCTGTCCCAGCTCCTCTCCCTTTTGCAGCCTGTACAAACACTGTGACTGCAGAACAGGTCTTGGGTTTGACAGGTCTCTCCCCAGCCCTGTTCCAGAGCAAAACCCAAGGAGCATTCGCTGCCAGGGGAGCAATCCCATCAGGAGGGGACAGCCACCCTCACCTCTCACTGGGGCTGGGCAGAGCCCATCTGGAGCAAAGCCCAGCTTCTGCTGAGCTGGTGGCAAAGCTCCTTCCTCCTCCCAGGGCCAGGCTGGAGCCCTAGAACCAACCACCACATCACCAACCCTGCGTGTGGTGAAGGTATTCAGGAGAGCATCGCTCTGGAGAGCCTGCTCCCCACAGGGACCCCAGTGTGCTGCATGACAGCACGAGTCGTGCACCCAAATGCATCAGAGAAACCTTAAGGTTGGAAAAGGCTTCTACAATCATCAAGTCCAACTGTCTGTCCAACACCACCATGTCAGTTAACCCATGTCCTGGAGTGCCACAGCTACAGGGTTTTGAACCCCTCCAGGGGTGGTGACTCCACCACATCCCTGGGCAGTCTGCTCCAAGGTCTGACCACTCTTCTGGTGAAGAAATTTTCCCTGTCCCTCCCCTGACACAAGTCGGGGCCATCTCCTCCTGTTCTATCACCTGTTACTTGGGAGAAGCAACCACCTTGCTACAACCCCCTTTCAGGCAGCCGCAGCAAGCACGTTGTGCATCATCCTCACCAAAAGCATCGCTTCCCTCCAGGTGCCTTCCAAGCATTTTCTCTCCCAAAATACAGATTTACTGCAGTCCCAGCTGCTATTTGTTGGGGTGCTCCACCTCTGCAAGACCTACCAAGCCCCCAGCTCCCATCAGAAGTGGTTTTAGCTCTGACACATCCCTACCAGCAGCCCCAGACGGTGCCCTGAGCGTAGATAAAACACACACTGCAGGGAAGAGGAATCTGTACACAGACTTTCAAATAAGACACAGAAAACAACAACTGTTTAAGTGTAACTTGCAAGATGCACATTTAATTTTCATCCACCTTTTGTTTTAAATAGTCTCTCCTATTGCCCAAAACCACTCCTGTGCCTCTTGCCATAGCCACTCACTGTCTCATTAAAAAAATAATAATAAAATGGGAAAAGATAAAGAGAAGATACCTCTGGCAGGACAGAAATGCTTTGTGACAGACAGACATGTGTATAGCTTGACTGGACAATGTTTCCCAACCTGGGAATGTGTGTGTTATCTCCACATACTCTGAAATGCAGTTTGCCATGATGGGTTCTATGTACAGATGCACAGCGACCACCTTGAGATGCTGTGAGACTCACTGCTCACCCCTGGGGGAAAAGCTTCAGCCACTGCTCCTCTTACAGATGCTTTCTCAAGGTGATCAGTGGTTGTGACACTGAAGTACAAGCTCTGTGCTCCCTGGGCTTTACAGGGACTGGTAACACCCTCTGTGTGGGCAGCTCCCAGCCCTCTTCCACTCGACAGATCCTTAGAGTTTTCTGAAGGGGGTTCAGCTCTTGTTGGAAAGTCACATTTCTAAGTGGTTCTGCAGGTGAAATTGGGTTTTCCTGGACCTCTGGTTGACCCAGGGAGAATCGCAGACTCATAGGGGTTGGGAGTGACCCCCAGAGCCCCTGGGGTCCCACCCCCTGCCCAAGCAGGGTCCCTAGGACAGGGCACACAGGTCGGTGTCCAGACGGGGCTGGAATCTCTCCAGAGAAGGAGACTCCACACCCCCTGGGCAGCCTGTCCCAGGGCTCCCTCACCCTCACTGGGGTGTAAGGAGTGAACTCACTCTCCCATGTGTCTCTGAAGAGGATTTCTCAAGCAGCCCTCTGCCCCCAACCCAAACTCCCCTCACTCCCTCTTACTCCTCAGCATGAAAACCATTTTCCTCCTATAAGATAACATCCAGTAACTCCATAAACACCACACCAAGACATCCTTGTTACTCACTGATCAAGCACTTTCCCAACTAAGAAACCCTTGCAGGACTATGACTATTTCTCTCTTGATCCGTCAGGCACCTTGGACTGGGCTTTGCTCCAGCAGAAGGCAGGCAACATCTCCTTCTGTCCAAGGGTTTGAAGTCTTTCTGGAGATAAGCAGCATCGCCCCCTCTGGTTTTGAATCGTTCTGCACTCAATCCACTCACATCTCACCTGGATTCATCAGATTCTTGATCTCCAGGGAGTCTTGGAGATCTTTCCAAGGGTCTTGAGTTGCCTCTTTGCTGCAAGGTGGGACCAAGGTGAACAAATAACCATGTATAGCTATTTTTAAGAGAGACTTCTGCATTAATGAGTTCTAGAAAGGTGAGGAAGGCAGGGCTGGTCCTGCACTGTGCTCCAAGCACCCAGAGCTCCCCTTCCAGGTAAAACCTCCAAAGAACTGGAGTGGTAATCCAGATCCTGCAGCCATCACTTATGGGACCAGTCCCATTGAAATGAAGTTCGAATGCACACTAGGATGCTGCTCCTGTGGGCAAGATTTTTCTAGAAAAATCAGAAAGTGTTGGCAGATCTGCTGCCTGGAAAAGTGTGTCTGAAGAGCTGCTCACTCAGGGTGGGACAGGGACCCAAGCCTGAATTCCCACATCTGCAGACCTGGGCACCAGCCCTGCAAGTCTTACACACAGAAGGGAGATTGGAAACCCAAACTCCAAAGCAGAAGCAGTGGGGACCAAGGGCAGGAATCACCCTGGTCTCTGCTGTGGAAATAGTTTAGCAGCTGTTTGAAGATCCATTGAACAACCCTACCCTCTGTCTGTCAGTGGCTCCTCTGAGCACTGCACAGAGAGCATCATGCTTCCATTCCCCACCGACTCAGAGAATTAACACTCTCTGTAGGCTTGTTAAACAAAGCAAATGCCCTAGCACAGGCTTGGAGGAGTTTGCTTATGCGAGTTTATCATCAGATCAACAGTTTTCTGGTGCTCGTGGTGGTTCCTCCCTGCTAAGGGGCTGTGTGTGTCCAAGCAGTGCTCCTAGGGATGGGGCTGGCTATCCCCAGGGGCAGCTCTGCCACCAAGCTGCAACAAATCAGGGGCCATCCACCAGTATTATTACATATTTAAGTGCAATAAAGGTTTGTGAGCCTCCATCATGCCTCCTGGAAGAGTTCTGAGATCTCCATTGCCCACCTGAGATCTTCAGGAAGGTCTAACCCTCTTTATGAGGAAGCCACAGCTGCCTTCCCATTCTCCCTACTGCTTTCTCCAAAGGGTTCCTCATCTTTCTCTTTTATGGAGAACTTTTTCCTGAAGGCTTGTGTTAAGCTGGAAGAAGAAGCCTTCCTAAAGGTGGTGAGTCTCTTCCGAAAGTTGCCCCCCGAGAAGAAATAGAGAAGAGGGTCAAAGCAGCAGTTGGCAGCTGCCAAGGGGAGAGTTACCACCACTGATTTCTGGAGGTAGATGGCATCCTCACAGCGGTCATGCTGCAGCCTCAGGACGTGGAGGTGGACTGTACGCAGGATGTGGTAGGGGGTGAAGCTGACCAGGAAGGTGGCTGTCACGATGACGATCATCCAGACAGCCTTCCTGCGGTTCGCCTGGTTCTTCTTCAGGGAGTTTTTCAGTAAGGTCCTTATGATCATGGTGTAGCAGATAGTTATGACAACAAAGGGCAAAATGAAACCAATGAATAGGGCAATGAAATCCAGGATCACCACCAGATTGGTCTTCTCTCTGTCTTCTGGGGGCTCGAAGCACTTGGTCTTGTTGCCGTATTGATAGGTCCCGTTTAGCAGGAAGGGAGCACTTGTCAGGGTGACAAAGATCCAGATGCCAATGCAGACAAATTTAGCCTTCTTCTCCGTTACCAGGTTGATGTTCTGAACTGGAAAGACGATGGCGATGCAGCGGAAGAAGCTCATGGCAGTCATGAAGAAGATGCTGCAGTACAGGTTGACGTACAGCGCGTAGGAACTGATCCTGCACAGGAAGTCACCAAAGAACCAGTTCCCTTTGTGGACGTAGTAGATGACACGCAGGGGCAGCGTGCAGACACAGAGGAAGTCAGACACAGCCAGGTTCAGCATGTACACCTGGAAGGCTGTCTTCTGCCTGTAGGTTTTGATGAGGACGTACAGCACGACGCCGTTGCCCACGAAGCCCATGATGCTGATCATGGAGTAGAGCGTGGAGTAGACGCGGTTCCGGAAGTCGTCGATGGAGTGGTGGCACGACAGGTTGTCAAACATCGCTGTCATCTTGCCTGCCTGACGTAGTGATTCCTCCCAGCAGTGAATGGCAGGCCTAAGGAGGAAAAGCTCAGGTGAGTTATGCCAAGCAGCCCAGGAAAAGAAAACGCTGCTAATAAAAGGAGGGCAAAACCTGCCATCTCTCTCATAGGGGAGAGATCAGCTAGGATGGGACTTGGATCTGCACAGGTCCATGTTACTGTATCTATGCAGGACAGGCACCTTTCAGAACCTGGCACCAACAGCTGGTGATGTAAAGAGTCACAAGTCCTCAGCACTGGTGGCATCCTTACCAACAGTCTCTAACTCCCTGCAGCCCAAGGGAGTTACTTGTTGGAGCAGCAGAGAAGAGCAATGCCGGTGGCAACAGCACAATGCAAAATAGAAAGCCCGGATCTGGTCCCTAGTGACAGCTGGTCAGCCTTGAGAAAGGAAGACTGAGAGGAGATTTTATTAATAAATATCTCAAGTTTTGGACACAGAGGGACATGGGCAGCCCCTTTTCAGTGTCTGTGGGGACAGCACAAGGGGCAATGGCTGCAAGTTGGAGCACAGGGAGTTCCCCCCCAACCTGGGGAAGAACTTTTCCACAGTGAGGGTGAGGGAGCCCTGGGACAGGCTGCCCAGGGGGTGTGGAGTCTCCTTCTCTGGAGAGATTCCAGCCCCATCTGGACACCGACCTGTGTGCCCTGTCCTAGGGACCCTGCTTTGGCAGGGGGTGGGACCCCAGGGGCTCTGGGGGGCCCTTCCAAGCCCTATGATTCTGAGTCCCACCTCTCTGCATCACCAGGCTAACAGCTGCTGCCCTGTGCTCCACCTCCCTGCCCAAGGAGAGGTCACTCCAAGAAACTTTCTGGAACAATAAAGGACATGCTCAAAGAAGCCTTTCTTCTGGTAAGTAAAACAAAAGAAGGAAAAGAAAGATTAACCCCCCCAGATCCTTTGCAAGAAGGTGGAAGAGGATTCCAAGCCAGGAGCTGCTGGATGCATGCAGCTGTCTGTCACCTCCCCAATCTCCCCATCACTCTCCTCACAGGTCGCACCACTTCTAAAGCTTGCTGTGCTAATCAATGTGTGTAATTACTGGCTTTGGGTGAGATATCACCCGGCATGTGTGATGAACAGGAAGGATCACGTAGCACAGATTCCCCTGGCACTGCTGGGCAGAGATGCTGCTGCAACACCCAGCAGACAGAGCAGGAGGCTGCAGGGAGACTCTTGTCACAGAGGACAAACCTCTTGGTCTGGGGACACCTGCACTATCGAGGTGACCCCCAAGCAAAGGGCTTCTCCTTGGCTTTGATTTATATTAGCACTCCTGGGGCTCTCCAGAGCAGCTGGACTCTATGGCCAGGAAGGCTTTGGGCTCAGCCCTTCTTTCCTGAAGATTTTACGTACTGTTTCACAGTGCTCTTGATTTGGGTTCTCCTACAGTTAGAGGAAAATGCACACTTAGACATTTTTCCCCACTCATTTTCAGTTTCTAAAGGTTCAGCCACAGAATGACAGTCGTGGAGTCTGACATGACATCACACCCCAACCATCAGAACTGCAGGAGACACTCAGACTGCAGCAACAGGGCTTGACAAAACCAGTGATGAAGGCAACAGCTGGGACAAGAGCAGCTGAGCGCCCACACTAGGTATGTGCTCAGACACCTGTCTTCATCCATAAACACAGCCTGGCAGCATCAGAGTGGAAGGGATCCCCCAGCCTCTCTGTCTCCAAGTTATACTGGGAATTCAGAGCTGCACTGGGATGCTCAGGGCTTGCAGGATTCAGCCAAGTTCCAGCTGTTTGGCAGTTTATGCTCCTAAAACAATCCTTTCATTATCTGCAATGCACAGAATATGGTAACGCTCAAGAGGTATCAGCAAGGTGGCACAGATCAGAGAGGAGGCAAAGCCTGGCTCAAGAGAGGATGGGTTTCCCCCAGCCACTTGTGGGTGGTGAGTGACTGCAGGGGGGTCTCTGGGCAGAGGAGACAGCCAAGGCTCAACACAGCTGCACCCAAAGCCATGGATCAGAACCCAGATCTCAGCCCCAGCTTGGATGAGCTGCCAACCCTTTGCAGCTCCTCAACACGGAGCTGCTGCCCTGGTGCAGAGGACACCAGGGGTCCCCCAGAGAGATGGTGAGAAATCCAGCCTTCAGCCCACACCACTGACATCCTCACTTACCTGAGGCTCTCACTCCAAACCTGGGGGTGAGGCTCCCAGGAGAGCAGCACCCCTGCAATGTTTGATAACCTCCATGAGAGGGAGAGAATTACATCTGAGCTAACACCAGTCTGATTTCATCCAGGTGCTTGGGAGCAGCAGGGAAGGAGCCCTATCATCCCTATTCCTCACTTATCTGTCAAGAGAGCACAACACAGGTGATGCAGCTCTTCCTACCCTCACTCTGAGTGCTGGGCTAATGCCCAGCCAAGCTGCCCTCCACAAATGCTGTATGATCAGTGGCTCAATTATCTCATGAAAGCTCCTACAGATAAAAGCCTCTGCACTCACCAAAGCATCATATATCAGTTCTTTCTCAGACATTAAAAAATTAAAGAGAACACAACCAAGATGCTGGAGATTAGGAGGCTGGAATGATGAGCTCTTTCACACATTGAGGCATTTTTCCATCCTCCTGCACCTTGGGGCAGTTGTGATCATAGACTGGCCTGGGTTGGAAGGGACCCCAAGGGTCACAGAGCTCCAACCCCCTGCCACAGGCAGGGACACCAACCTCAGGCCTGGAGCTACACAAGGTTGCCCAGGGCCCCATCCAACCTGGCCTGGAACACCCCCAGGGACGGGGCACCCACCCCCTCTCTGGCAGCCCCTTCCAGCCCCTCACCACTCTCTCTGCACAGAACTTCCCCCATCTCTCCTCTCCCCCTTCCCTCCTCCAGCTTCACTCCATCCCCCTTGTCCTGCCAGTCTCTGCCCTTGAACAAGCTGATTCCCCTCCTGTTCCTCCTGCTCCCTTCAGGGACTGGCAGGCTGCAATGAGGTCCCCCACAGCCTTCTCTTCTCCAGGCTGACCCAGCCCAGCTCCCTCAGCCTCTCTCCAGAGGGAGCTGCTCCAGCCCTCTGAGCATCTCCGTGGCTCCTCTGACCCCCTCTCCAACAGCCCCACATCTCTCTTGTGTTGGGCCCCAGCTCTGGACACAGGATCCAGCTGGGGCCTCAGGAGGGCAGAGCAGAGAGGGACAATCCCCTCCCTGTCCCTGCTGCCACCCCTCTGCTGATGGAGCCCAGTATGATCAGTATGGGGGAGCAGAACATAGGACAAGCCACATGGTGAGCCCCCACCTTCCACCCAAAAGTGATGCTGCGCTCCAAGAAGAGACACACAGGAGCACTGGGGATGCTGGGCACAACCTGCATCTCCTGGGTACCAGGTCAGGTCCCCACCTGCTCTGGAGATGGTGTGCCTGCAGAGGGTACAGCGACCTTCCTTCCACCACCGATGCCTCTGCCTCTCAGCCCAGCTCAGCTGCCCTCACTAAGGGATCTCCCAGAGATAGTGGTAAATGTCTCAGCCCATTAGATAAACTTCCTTATTTAATCTCTAAGCCTGTTGGTGCTCACTTTTAAACAGAACTGAGCTGGACTGTAAACTTTTCACCTCCTTTGGGGAAAGAAACTACAGCCCTTCAGCTGCTGCTTGCCAAGACACCAGCAGATAGTAAACAGCCAGGTATTTGCCTAAAGGACAACCAAGACCTGTCACTGATTGTCTTTCTAAACATCATTTACAGCCTCTTTTGTCACCAAAGAGGAAAACAGGATTACAACACGGACACAGGCTGCTGGAGCACAAGAGAGCTCTGCAGCTAGAAAGGTGTCTGCAAAAAGAAAACCCCAGCACCCCACAAACACCATTTCCTAGCTGAGGCTTCAGAGCACAGAGAACTGAAGATACACCCCACAGCTAGCCACTATGTACTCATTTAGCCCTGGTTCACCAAGCCACTTCTGTGCTGCTGAGCTCAGCTAATTATGAGCCTACACAAGTGAGAGGAGACACAGCCCCAGCTGAGAAAATGACACCAAACTGAGCAAAACCCTCAGCAACTCCTCCAAGCCTCACACAGAGCCCCTACAACAGGCAGCCAGGCATAGAGGATGCCTACATTTAATGGGCATTTAATGGCCAAACGGCACACCACCAAGGACACCTGACACTGGGATGCCAGCATCCCCATCTGCAGGGATGCACTGGGTACCAGGCAGGTTGAACTGGATGTTCAGAGGGAGAAGCACAGGAACCACCTCAAAACCCCCAAGGTGCCTCACAAACACACCCCCCACACCCACCCCAGCAAGGGGCACGGACCCACTCGCAGGGGAACACAAGCTGCAGTTAAGAACCCGGCTCCGTGGGTGCCCAGCCCGGCTGCAAACCGCTCCCCAGGGCTGCGGAGCCTCGGGCAGCGCTGCCCGCGGGGGGCTCCGCGCAGCATCACCCGCGGCACGGGCAGCCCCCAGCGTGTCCCAGCCCCAGCCCCAGCCCCAGCCCCAGCCCCCAGCCCCAGCCCCCAGCCCCAGCCCCAGTCCCAGTCCCAGTCCCAGTCCCAGTCCCCAGTCCCAGTCCCAGTCCCAGTCCCAGTCCAGTCCCAGTCCCAGTCCCAGTCCCAGTCCCAGTCCCAGTCCAGTCCCAGTCCCAGTCCCCAGCACATACCGGAGCCAGCCAGACCCGCAGCTCTGCCCTCCCCACCCGTCCCTCCGCCGGCCCTTAAACCCCGTCCGCCCCGCCCCGCCCGCCCCGTCCCGCCCCCAGCCGCTCCCCCGGCTCCGGGACACCCCCAGCCCCGGCGGGACCCCGCTTCCCCCGGGGGACCCGCTGCGCCCCGGCCCTCTCCCCGCCCCCCCCTCGCCAGCCCGGGCACGGCGGGGGCTGCAGCCGTCGCGGTTGGGACAACCGGCCGCCTCCCGCGGGGGCGGCTGCGGGGGGAGCGTCCGTCTGTCCTGGGGGTGTCTCGGCTCCGCACCCAGGGCAGCACCCCGGGACAGCCTGCGGGAGACCGGGCGGGATTGCCAGCCGGTGTGCATCCCTGCTCCCCGTCCAGCTCCTGTGCCAGGAGGGGGTCACACACGAGGTGCTCCTCCCGCACCCCCATGGCTTCACAGGGGGCTGCCTGGCTGGGTGACCACTCAACCCAATTCTTGGAGCCGTTTTTAATGCCCCTGGCTCTGTTTTCGACCCGTGTGCTCTGCAGCTGGGTGAGCACAGCCAGGCTGGTGGCACCAGCCCCCCCAGGGGGGCTCCAAAGTGGTGAAGGACACACCTGGGAAACCATGGGAGAATCCTAGAATCCCAGCCTGGCCTGGGTTGGAAGGGACCCCCAAGGGTCCCAGAGCTCCAACCCCCTGCCACAGGCAGGGACACACCAACCTCAGGCCTGGAGCTACACAAGGTTGCCCAGGGCCCCATCCAACCTGGCCTTGGACACCCCCAGGGACGGGGCACCCACCCCCTCTCTGGGCACCTCTGGTAGTGTAACAGCATCACAGGGCAACAGGCACAGATGAGGCCACATCAGCTGCACGCCAGGACAGGCAGGTGCCCCAGTGGATGCCCTGGTGTGCTCTGAGCACTGAGAAATGGCCCTGCTGGAGGACAGGTCTCACCTCGGGGCTAGGCAGCTGCTGAAAAAATCCCCACCCACACCCTGGGGAGCCTCCAGGCGCTCTGCTGATGGGCATCTGTTCACACAGGGCATCACAAACAGCCCTGCTCTGCGCTGGTGTTTGGCTGCCCTGGTCCAGTGCCTGCACCCAAAGAGGTTTGTTCCTGCACCCGGGGGGTATTTTTTGCCCCTCCACACATCACCCCGGCCTTCTGCAGTTCCCGCAGCTGCAGCTGGGGCGATGGTGGCATTGCCACCAGCAGAGCCGCTGGGGCTGTGTCCCTGCAGCACCACCAGCACTGCATGTCCGTGCTGGGGATGAGGAGGAGCCCAGCTCTGTGCCAGCCCTGCCTCGGGGAGGGGAGCTGCACAGAGGCAGAGCATCAGCCGAGGAATGGCTCTGCTGCTCATCTGGGACCTGGAAAGGTGACTGTGCTCCGTGTGACCCCCACTGACCTCTGGCAGTGACATGAAGCTTCAGCTTCTCGTGGGAAAGAGTGACAGGGAGTTGTGCTTCCCTGGAAGGAGCGGTTCACTTCCAGCCTGGCAGGCAGGAAGGACAGCAGAGTAACCAGATTCCCTGGCAACACCACGCTCTGCTCCTGGGACTTATGTGTCCCCACGTCCTCCCAGCCCCAGGGAGCCTCTGTGGTATGAAGGTCGTGTGAGAGACCCCCCCAGCCCCCCCCAGCCCCCCACACCAGGGACCCAGAGCTGCTCCTGCCCGCGGCTCTGTCTCTGCTCCCAGGACACCCCAGGCAGCTCCTGAGGAGCTCTCAGCACAGGAAGGAGCAGCTCCCTCTGGAGAGAGGCTGAGGGAGCTGGGCTGGGTCAGCCTGGAGAAGAGAAGGCTGTGGGGGGACCTCATTGCAGCCTGCCAGTGCCTGAAGGGAGCAGAGGAACAGGAGGGGAATCAGCTTGTTCAAGGGCAGAGACTGGCAGGACAAGGGGATGGAGTGAAGCTGGAGGAGGGAAGGGGGAGAGGAGAGATTGGGGGGAAGTTCTGTGCAGAGAGAGTGGTGAGGGGCTGGAAGGGGCTGCCCAGAGAGGGGGTGGGTGCCCCGTCCCTGGGGGTGTTCCAGGCCAGGTTGGCTGGGGCCCTGGGCAACCTTGTGTAGCTCCAGGCCTGAGGTTGGTGTCCCCTGCCTGTGGCAGGGGGTTGGAGCTCTGGGACCCTTGGGGTCCCTCCCAAACCATGCCATTCTCTGATTCCTGCTGTAGGGCTTCCTCCCCTGTTTGGGCTGGGTGGCATCTCACTGCAGCACCAGGGGCTGCGATGGGGCAGCTGGGGAGGGAGGGGGGTGGGGGGAGGAGTGTTATTTCCAGCCCTGCCCCCCCCATGAGCCCCCACTGCCCCTGTGCCTGGGCTGGCACGACACACAGCTCTTTCTGGAGGGCAGGCTCAGCTCAAGCATCACTCCTGATGCTCCTGCAGAGCTTCCCTGTCTTGTGGGCTGTTTCCACATCTTCAGTTCTGGCACAACAGTGGGTGACAACCTTTAACCCCCCCACCCTGGGCAGTGATGTCTGGGCCCTGGGGGCTTCCCAAACCCCATGATGGTCTCTGTGGACACTGCATCATGGCAGGTTCTGCCTTTCTTCACTGTTCTACACCACACAGAGCTAGCAAAGCCCTGGAGATGGGCTGCATACAATGGCAGAGCCCTTGTCCACCTGGCACTGGAATTACAGACCCAGTATGGACCCACCACAGACCTGCCTGGACTATCTCCAAGCACTGGAGCTGTGCCTGCTCCCTCCAGCTGCAAAGCCAGGTCTTCTTGTCTTTCTTTGGTGCTTTATCTCCTCCCCCCTGGGGTGTCCCTCAGGGTTTGTCTTCTGCCAAGCCCAGGGACGTCCCCAGTCTCCTCTCAGCCCCAGCCACGGTGCTGTGGAGGTGGCAGTTCCTCTTGTGCACCCCCTCTCTGAGCAGTGAAGGTGTGGGAGAAGTGCCCCTCATCCATCTGCCCATGCCAGGAGCCTTCCCTGCCCTCCTCACCTGCCCTGTCCCATCTCCCAGGGCCCCTTGGCAGCACAGCAGCGGGCTCATGGGGCAGTTCAGGCTGGAGGGCAGATCTCTGCTCCATCCTGCTCAGAGCAGGCGAGGCCAGCTTGCTCAGGGCTTTATCCCACCTGGTCTTGGAGACTTTTCCAAGGATGGAGGGCCAAGAGTGTCCAAGACTGGGCATCCTGAGGCACCACCTGCGACCTCCTGCCTGTGGAGCCAGTTCTGTTGTCTCCTTTGTCATGGTGCACATCTTGCTATTGCTCCATGCTGCCATTCCTTCTGCTTTTTTGGTACCTTTTTTTTGCTATTCCTTCTGCTTTTTTGCTGCTCAGTTTTGTTATTCCTTCTCCTTTTGTTTTCTTTACTGTTCCCTTTTTATCTCCTCTCCTCTCCTCTCCTCTCCTCTCCTCTCCTCTCCTCTCCTCTCCTCCTCCTCCCTCTCCTCTCCTCTCCTCTCCTCTCCTCTCCTCTCCTCTCCTCTCCTCTCCTCTCCTCTCCTCTCCTCTCCTCTCCTCTCCTCTCCTCTCCTCTCCTCTCCTCTCCTCTCCTCTCCTCTCCTCTCCTCTCCTCTCCTCTCCTCTCCTCTCCTCTCCTCTCCTCTCCTCTCCTCTCCTCTCCTCTCCTCTCTTCCTTTTTTCTTTTTCCCCTTTCCCCTTTCCCCCTTCCCTTCCCTTCCCGTCCTTCCCTTCCCTTCCCTTCCCTTCCCTTCCCTTCCCTTCCCTTCCCTTCCTTCCCTTCCCTTCCCTTCCCTTCCCTTCCCTTCCCTTCCCTTCCCTTCCCTTCCCTTCCCTTCCCTTCCCTTCCCTTCCTTCCCTTCCCTTCCTTCCCTTCCCTTCCCTTCCCTTCCCCTTCCCTTCCCTTCCCTTCCCTTCCCTTCCCCTCAAGACAGGAAGATTTCCGCTTGCAGGACCAGCCTGAGGTTGCCATGCAATTGAGGAAGCTGCTCTTCCAGCTGTGGAACATCTGGCTGCCTCACCAGACCCCCAGGACATCAAACTGCAGCTCTGACACAAGGAGGCCAAAGAGACACCTGGCATGAATGGGGCCAGGAGTGATCACAGCATCACAGGGGTTGGAAGGGCCCCCCAGAGCCCCTGGGGTCCCACCCCCTGCCAAAGCAGGGTCCCTAGGACAGGGCACACAGGTCGGGGGCTGGAATCTCTCCAGAGAAGGAGGACTCCACACCCCCTGGGCAGCCTGTCCCAGGGCTCCCTCACCCTCACTGGGGAAAAGTTCTTCCCCAGGTTGGGGGGGAACTCCCTGTGCTCCAACTTGCAGCCATTGCCCCTTGTCCTGTCCCCACAGACCCTGAAAAGGGGCTGCCCATGTCCCCTGCATCCCATGCTTCAGATATTGATAGACATTCATAAGGTCCCCCCTGAGTCTTCTTCTCTCCAGGCTGAACAGCCCCAGCTCACCCAGCCTCTCCTCCCAGGGGAGATGCTCCAGGCCCTTCAGCATCTCCTCAGCCTCCTCTGGACTCTCTCCAGGAGATCCCTGGCTGTTTGATCCCAGGGAGCCCAGCACTGGACACAACCCTCCAGCTGGGGCCTGAGCAGGGCAGAGCAGAGGGGGAGGATCCCCTCCTGTGACCTGCTGCCCACACTCCTCCTGATGCCCCCAGGATCCCATTGTCTCTCTCAGCCCCAGGGCACACTGCTGGCTCATGGCCACCCTGTCACCCCCCAGCACCCCCAGGTCCTTCTCCACAGAGCTCCTCTCCAGCAGCTCCCCCCCAGCCTGTCCTGATCCCAGCAGTTGTTCCTCCCCAGGGGCCAGACTCTCCCCTTGCTGTTGTTGAACCCCATCTGGTGTCTCCCTGCCCAGCTCTCCAGCCTGGCCAGGGCTCTGGATGGCAGCACAGTGTCCTGTGGTCAGCCACCCCTCCCAGCTCTGGATCAGCAGCACTTGCTGAGGGTGGGTGCTGTTCCCTCAGCAAGGTGTCAGTGAAGATCCTGACCAGGACTGGACCCAGCACTGAGCCCCTGGGGATGAGGAGATGGCAATAAGAACTTGTGTGTGTGAAAGGTGGTGGTGGGGGGAATCCCTGGAGGAGCCCCTGGATGCCTGGCCAGAGAAGTGGGGGTGAAGGAGACCCCCCCAGAGTGATCCCCATTGGTCTGGAGAGTGATGTCACATGTTACCCTTGTCAGGTAGCACCTGCAGGATTAACCCAGGCAGGACTCTGGGGATGGGGAGGCTTCAGGAGGAGCAGGCTCCTGATGAGAACCTGTCCCTGGAGGAATGTGGGACATGGGGTGGAGGGAGGGACTGGGCTCTGGGTGTGGGTGTGCTGTGGGGCCTGGCTAAGGGAAGGTGCCAGAGCACTTTCAGAGCAGTTTAGAAAGCTGAGTGATGTGGCTGATGTTGACAGGCACCTTGCTGGTCCCAGCACTTCCCATATGGCAGCAGATCCTGTGGGAGCACAGCCAGAGCATCAGCCCTGTCAGTGTTTCACCAGGGGACCCTCCCTACATAGGACACCTTTTGCCTTTGGGAAGGATTTTCACTGAAACACAGGTGATTAGGAATTAACCCACATTTTAAGGGCTTGGGAGATGTCTGGGGGCTGAAGGTTTCTTCTGCTGGTGCTCAGTAAGAGCAATTTGATGCTCTTAGATTTAAGACAGTGATGTGTTATTAGTACTTGCAGTTTAGGCTGCAAATTGGTCTGAGTCCCTGTTCACAGGACAATGGGAGAGGTGTGATTTAGGGGTACAGGCTTTGGAGATCAGTCTGGGACCATTAAAATCTGGCAAAAAGCCTGACCCTGCTTTAGGGTTAAGGTAGGCTGTCACACAGCACTGCCTGAGCCTCCCTTGCCTTCTCCTCCTGGTCCCCAAATGCTCACAGCTCCAGTCAGACCCCAGACATCGAGCCCTGTCTGGTCCCTCCAGCGTGCTGGGCTGGGGTTTCCTTCACTGCTGGACTTTCAAATGGTTTCCCAAAATGCCTGAGAGGTTTGTAGCTTGGACTGAAAAGCTCACCAGCTCCAGCAGCTGCTTTTCAGACCAGCTGGTTACAAAGGAGAAGCCAGAGAGCATCTTGTGATAAAGCAAGGATCTTTTTAACCTGCTGCTGTTGCTTTTCTCTCCTGGGGCTTCCTAGAATAGGCTGTTCCTCTTTGAATCTTGTGTGAAACAGGTGGTAACCTCAACTTTATGTGGAGTTATTTAGAGTAAGCTGTGACACTGGGGAAGAATGACTGATGGCAATGCCACCTGCCAGGTGGCATCTTCTATAGGAAAGCCTGTTGATGGTGATGCCTGAGATTGGGGATGGAGACCTGGTGCAGCTCTGCTTGCTCTGACCTAGCTGGTCTCAGCTGTCCCTGAGCTGGACAGTGTGTAGCTCTGCTGAGGGGGGGACTCACCAACCCAGGCATGTCCTGCTATGGCAGCCCTGGGGCTAGCAGCTATGGGGGCAATCCCACTGCCAAGCCCTGGGAGAGAAAAGGCAGGTTTGGAGGTGTTGTCCATGTGTGTGAGAAGACAAGTGCTTTTTCTGCATTGATTTCTTGCTGCCTGAGGGCCTCAGTCACACTGAAACAAGCAGCTTTGGCTTCGTAGCCGTGCAGGAGCTGCTCAGCCAGGGTGGTCTCCTCCATTTCAGAGCATCACCAAGCCCTGAGCCAGCCCCAGCTTGGCTGAGTCAGTGTGTTTGGGTGGCAAAAAGCCACACCAAGTGATGGTATCAGTGGCTGGAGTCAGGTTCTGCCTCTCCCCTTCGTCAGGCTCTGCCACGTGATGCCTTATTTGGAGAAGCCATTTCTGCTTCTTGCAAAGGATAAGGCAATCCCTTCTCTGCTCTGCAGACCCTGAGGGGGTCCCCAGCCAGCAGAACCTGTGTCTCCAGGGCACCATCCCTTCTTGTCACCTAGACCCTACAGGAGGTGTCTCCACGTGCTCCCAGACCCAGCACAGAGACTTTGCCATCACAGGTCCAGCACCTGCCCCATCCTCCACTTGGTTTTTAGGGCCTGATGCTCATATGTGTGACCCTTAGTGACTCCATCCCAGCCTCAGGAGACCAGGGAAGCTCCCTATTGCCCTGATTTCTGTGGGAGAAAAACAGAGCTGGGGAACTTTCTATGAAGAAAACCTCAGCCCTTGTCACACCCTCAGATCTTGAAGCCAACGATTGTATCCTACAACCTCTTTAACTAGCTGTTGTGTGAAACAAGAACTGAGAGGAGGTGCAGAGATGGGTGAGATGGTACAACATGGTCAACACTGTCTCTGGTTAGCAATTTTTGGGACCAAAACACCTGGTGTCCTGAGATAAATGAAATAAATGCCTACCACAGCTGACCTCAAGGACAGCATTTGATCAATCCCATAATTGTTAGATGAAATACTTGGAGAATGATGTCGTTCTCTCACAGGGACAAATCTCTTCTCAGAGGAAGGCTGTAATGGGCATGGGTGGCTGAAATGACAGCAGACACCAGCCAGGGAAGAAGGTTGTTTCTGTTTCATCAAAGAACACAAGGTTTGTGTGGTTTTTCACTCAAAAAGCAAACCAAAAGGTGGGACTTTGTGCTGCCTTTTCTGAGAAGAGGAGCAGAGTGTGTGGTCCCTGCCACAGAGCTATGGGCACAGGTACCAGGCTGCCCAAGGGCTTCATGGCGTGCCTGCAGCTGGGTGTGCTTCCACCCTCCTCATGCCTGAGCTGTGCTGCTTTCATGCTGGGGTCTGGAGAGGTCTTCTGCCAGGGAATGTTTCTGGAAGGAGGGCTTTGGGGGACCCTTTAACCTGCTCTGCTCCTTTCACCTTGGGCAAAAGGGAAAGGATGGGCTTCTCAGGCCAGAGCTCCATCCAAGGACCCAGAGATGTCCTTTGGGTGGGGTTTGGCAGTGAGGGACCTCAGCAAGCCAGGAGACCTGGACCACCTGCAATGAGCTGATCATACTCCACACAGGAACCCTACAAATGTGTTTGTGAAGCTGAACTTTTACCTTTCTGTAGGCATAATGGGATTGGCTTCACCAGATGCCAAACACCCCCAGGTCTTGTGGAGGTGGGGATTCCTGGTGCCCTGCAGGTTGGTGTCCCAAGTCCCTTGAGTGGTTAAACACCTTGGAAAAGAGAAAAATTAAAGGCAGGGTGAAGCCTTTTGGGCAGCTGCCTTGAAAAGCTGTGTTTCTTTAGGGGTTTATTTATGGTTCCAACGTGTTAACCTGTAATAAATAGACCAGTCACGCTGGCAAGAGATGCTGTCTTGATAGAGGCAATTGCTGCTTCCTCTTCCTGTTTTGTATGGTTAACAAATGAGTGCTTCAGCAGATGGGTAAGATACAGCTTGCTTTGAGCTGGGTCTCCTCTCTTTCACAAGCTACACTGCAGAAGTACCACCCAAGGAGTGAGAGCTGGTCAGCATCGCTCCGCGGGCGCTGTGTTTCCAGGTGGAAGCAGCATGATGTCTTCCCATTCCTGGAGGCTTTAATTGATGGGGAGCTGGGAAGATATATTACAGGGGGCAAATCTGCTCTCCCAGGATTCTATCATTCTAATGCTTTTATTTCCAGAACTGGACAGACCTCAGGTGCATTTGTTGGCCCTTAGACTGGAACTGGGTGTGAGGGTCTCTCACCCAGTCTGCCCAGGTTCTTAACTAACATTAACTTTCCAGCTGATAAAGGTTGTGCTTTGATTTTCTAAGCTTTGTTTCAGACAGTGACAATAGTTTTATTGCTTCTTAACACTTTTTTGAGGGGGAGGTAAAAATCTATTCTGACATAGAAATTTAACAAAATAAAAAGTAATGTGTTGGAGATTTTTTTGGTTACAGTTTCCCCCCCCCCCCCCCCCCCCCCCCCCCGTCCTGGTTTGGGAAGGATAGAGTTAATTTTTCCTCCTAGAAGAGCTGGGGTTTGGATGAGGACACTGTTGATATCCCACTGATCTTCTGTTTGTTGCTGGAAAATGTTTACACTAAGTCAAGGACCTCTCAGCTTCTCACCCAGCCTCACCAGGGTGAGAGGGGGGCACAAGGAGCAGGGAGGGGACACAGCCAGGACAACTGACCCCCCTGGCCAAAAGGCTGTTCTCTACTGTATGATGTCATGATTGGTATAGAACTGGGGGGGCAGGGTGGGGGGGGAAGCTGACTGGGGTTTAGACCACAGCCTGGGAACTGGGTGGGCATCGTTGGGCTGTGGGTGGTGAGTAGTTGTGCTGTGCAGCACATTTTTGGTATATTCTTTTATCATCATTGTTATTGTTATCATCCCCATCACCATCTTCCTTTTCTGTCATATTAAACAGTCTTTATCTCCACCCATGAGTTTTACTTTCCCCCCCCCCTCCCAGTTCTCTCTCCCATCCCACTGAGAGAGAGAGTCAGTGGCTGTTTTAGCAAGTGGTTGGTGTAGCTGCTGGCTGGGTTGAACCACAACACCCACCCAAAACACTAAAGCAGCATCTCCATTCTCTGATCATAGAATCACGGGCTGGGCTGGGCTGGAAGGGACCCCAAGGGGCACAGAGCTCCAACCCCCTGCCACAGGCAGGGACACCAACCTCAGGCCTGGAGCTACACAAGGTTGCCCAGTGTCAGGGCAGACAGCAGGCCTGCGTGCGGCCTAGCGCTCTTCTTCCAAGATTCAGGCCCTGACAATATCCTCCTGTTCCCATGAGACAGGAAAAGCTCCTCATGCTGAGAGGATCCCAATAATCCCATTCTCCAAACACAGCGGCCTTGCTGATAGGGGTACAGGCTGCCCTGAACCAAGGAGCAGTTATGGGAAGGGATTTGGGAGTAACAGAACATGTTAGGAACCAACCATAAGATGGTCAAACGAGCAGGTGTGGGGATGCTTTTAGGTATTAAAGGTAAACTGAGGATGTTTAGCTATAAGATGGGTTGATCAGAACTCGTTATAGTCACTAACCAATCAATATGGTGTGAACAGTGTGTGGAACCAATGAGCAGTTTTTTAGCTTGCCACGTTTGCAGTAAGAAAGGTAGAGAATCTGGGTGATTTCACCTCATAAAATGGCTTCCTGGCTTCATGGCTTCACCTAAAATTCTTATCTTGAATTGCATGTTGCTCCCTGCTGGACGCCACAGCCCAGGGCCCCATCCAACCTGGCCTTGAACACCCCCAGACACGGGGCACCCACCCCCTCTCTGGGCAGCCTGTTCCAGCCCCTCACCACTCTCTCTGCACAGAACTTCCCCCCAATCTCTCCTCTCCCCCTTCCCTCCTCCAGCTTCACTCCAGCTCCCTTGTCCTGCCACTATCTACCCTTCTAACAAGCTGATTCCCCTCCTGTTTGTCTGCTGATGTTCATGGTAGGAGATTTTCTGATGACATAAAGGGTTATTTTTCCTCTGGAAGATGAGAAAACAAACTTATCCCTGGACAAAAAATAAATCCAAGAGTACACAAGGAAGCATTTCTCATGGGGAAATGTTGCTGAAATCTTCCACTAACCCACAAAGCCAGAAATAGTATCTGCAAGTTGACTTTCTCTTTTTGGGAAAGGAATGTGAAAGGCATCACAAAAATATGTGAATTTTGGCACTAAAAGGATTTTTGGGGGGCTTTTATCACTTGGAAATATTTCCAAATCTAAACTGAAAGGCAAATTCATGGGCATCACTGACTCTTAACACTGACAAGAGAGACACTTCATGATTAACTGAACCCACATTTATCCAGCTCATCCACTGAAATACATTGCTTGTCAGGGTTGTGAGGGTGGCCAGTGTGAGTCCAGAGACCATATTAGTGTCCTTGGACTTGAATAAGCTCACAGGCCCTGCCAACTGGCTTCCAGCAGAGGCTTTTCTTAGGAAATACCCATCAGGACACAACCTTTGCCTTTCAGTGGAACTGTTTCCCCAGACTTTCCTTTAGTGCTCGATTGCCCCTTGCTAGAGCAGCTTCAGGGACTGACTTTACCCACTGCTCAAGCCCACAGCCTGTGTGCTACATCTTCAGGAGGTGGCTGGGGTGTTGGGATGAGCCCAGGAGCATCCCTCAGCCCCCTTCCTGAGGCTGCAGGAGGGAGTCCTGAGTACCCATGGAGGTGGTTGGCCAGGTCTCAGACCTCAGCACTTTGTGATTTACACTCTGGGAAAGGCTGTTTAAGTTTAAAATGGGCTGATTTGCCAAGGCTGGGGGTTGATGTTGGGGGGGGGTTGTGTTTTCTGGGAGTTTTTTTATATTAATAAGAAATATCAAGTCAGCAAAAACCAGCACCCTTAATCTTTGCTGATCAAACACACAGTGCTGGAGGCTCAACCCTTTGGTTACTTCCTTTTTCTACCAGCATCCTTCCGTTTTACCACAGCTGCACCTATGCTCATCTCTTCTCATCACATCTTACTCTAGGAAGATGCAGGGAACACAAGGTTGGGGCTGGCTAAGCTGGTTCCCAGGAGAAAGCTCATTCTTCCACTCCTACACATTAGCTCCCAGGACAACCTGGTGTGCCTGGAAGCTCTGCACCCAAAGGTTATTGTGCCCCATCAGAGATGCTGGGAAGAGAAGCCAGTTGTCATCACTGGATGCAGGTCACTGAGTGACCATCAGTAGCAGGAAGAGGAGTTGTGAACACTCTGCTTACCTCAAGCACGGTTTTGGGGAAAGGACAAGGAGTCAGAGCCGTGGTGTCCAGCCTCTGTGTGCACATCCATGATAATCCACAACCTGGCATCAACTCGAGCTTGAGGAGGGTCAGAAGGGCCATGATGCATCTGCTCTTCCAGCTCTCAGAAGCTGTGGAGGCACTCCACACCCCATGTGTGGGGCTGGCAGGGAACAGGAGCTGGGGTAAATGGGATCCTGGGCTCCATCAGCAGAGGGGTGGCAGCAGGGACAGGGAGGGGATTGTCCCTCTCTGCTCTGCCCTCCTGAGGCCCCAGCTGGATCCTGTGTACAGAGCTGGGGCCCAACACAAGAGAGATGTGGGGCTGTTGGAGAGGGGTCAGAGGAGCCACGGAGATGCTCAGAGGGCTGGAGCAGCTCCCTCTGGAGAGAGGCTGAGGGAGCTGGGCTGGGTCAGCCTGGAGAAGAGAAGGCTGTGGGGGGACCTCATTGCAGCCTGCCAGTGCCTGAAGGGAGCAGAGGAACAGGAGGGGAATCAGCTTGTTCAAGGGCAGAGACTGGCAGGACAAGGGGGCTGGAGTGAAGCTGGAGGAGGGAAGGGGGAGAGGAGAGACTGGGGGGAAGTTTTTTACAGAGAGAGTGGTGAGGGGCTGGAAGGGGCTGCCCAGAGAGGGGGTGGGTGCCCCGTGTCTGGGGGTGTTCCAGGCCAGGTTGGATGGGGCCCTGGGCAACCTTGTGTAGCTCCAGGCCTGAAGTTGGTGTCCCTGCCTGTGGCAGGGGGTTGGAGCTCTGGGACCCTTGGGGTCCCTTCCAACCCAGACCAGTCTATGATCCTCTGATAAAGGCAGGGTGAGGAGCCAGCATCCCACTGCCACATGGCGTGCCAACTACCCCCTCTGCCACCAAGTTCTGTCCTGAGGCTGCCTGCACTGGCCGTGCGTCCTGTGTAACTGGTCTCTACTGGTGCATGACACTTCCCCTTCCCTAATTCACACTCCCCACAGTGCTTTCTGTGGCAGACTCTACATGAAGAGAGAAGTTCATGCCCTGTGTCTGCAGCTTCTGTACGGATGGCAGATCCGGAAGGGAGACTGGTCTGTGCATCTTCCTTCTTCTCAGGGTGATACCCCTTGATTTCTGGAGTATATTTAGGTGGTGTAAATCCTCTGAGTTGGGAGGTTCATACATAAACCAGCCCCATGTTCACATCTAAGCTGAGATCCCCTTGGAGCTTGGTAGTCCTGAGCTTCTCATGTTCCCAAAGGAGTAAATGCAATGAGCAGGCACTGGTATGAGATGGACCCTGCACAAAGAGGGACAGAAAGAGAATCTTTAAAGGATATAAGCAAAATGAATAGAGCCAAAGCTTAATCAAGTTCTGGGAGAAAGGAGGAGGGGGGCTGCAAGCTGTGCTGAGGGTTAAGCACCCATCTCTGTGCCTGTGCAGAGGGTTCTGTCAGTGAAAATATCAAGCCAGCCCATGCCAACCCAAACAGAAGACCAAAACATTTAACATAAAATCAAAATAAACTGTAACACATACTGGCAGCATAGCAACAGATAAACATTCTGCCTCTCTAATAACTAATGCAGGGGTAGGGTTTGCAGTGATGTAAGTCCACAAGACCTGAGACATCCAGCATGAAGAGTGATGGATACAGAGCAGCAGATACACAGAGTAACTTGGTTAAAATCACCAGAGGAGAAAGCACTAGAACGTTTTTTGCTCTTGGAGCATTCAAGGGCTCAGCTTGTTTGGATTTGATTTGGTCTTGTTGAGTTAAAAGGAAAAATGTAAATAGAACACCCCCCCCCCCCAAACGCTGACGTACTTACGTGGGCTCTGTGCTCAAATCTGAGATGCAGATAAGGGGACCCTGCATACCAGGAATCCCTGAGACACATGTTCTTACAGCTCTGGGTGTCCACCTACACCACACTTGTATTTCTGCTTCTAGAACAGATTGCAGAAGATACCACTGGGAAGTCCTGTGAAATGGGCTCTAACAGTCCCATTCTCATAGTTCCTGAATGTGGAACCCCCTGAAAACAACTCCCGTTCTGGCTCAGAGAGAGGAGCTGTGTGGCACACCCCACCACACCAAGCTGCTTTAGCTCTCAGCCAGTTGCTAGCCACTGCCTCAAACCTTCCTGTACTTCTGTCCCACCCTTTCCACTTGGCTTTGCCTAGGCACAGTCCCACTCCCCCCCCACCAAGGATGAGCCAGCAGTGGCTATTGCAGCTCCAAGGCCAATGGGATCCTGGGCTCCATCAGCAGAGGGGTGGCAGCAGGGACAGGGAGGGGATTGTCCCTCTCTGCTCTGCCCTCCTGAGGCCCCAGCTGGATCCTGTGTCCAGAGCTGGGGCCCAACACAAGAGAGATGTGGGGCTGTTGGAGAGGGGTCAGAGGAGCCACGGAGATGCTCAGAGGGCTGGAGCAGCTCCCTCTGGAGAGAGGCTGAGGGAGCTGGGCTGGGTCAGCCTGGAGAAGAGAAGGCTGTGGGGGGACCTCATTGCAGCCTGCCAGTGCCTGAAGGGAGCAGAGGAACAGGAGGGGAATCAGCTTGTTCAAGGGCAGAGACTGGCAGGACAAGGGGGATGGAGTGAAGCTGGAGGAGGGAAGGGGGAGAGGAGAGATTGGGGGGAAGTTTTTTCCAGAGGGGCAGAAGGGGCTGCCCAGAGAGGGGGTGGGTGCCCCGTCCCTGGGGGTGTTCCAGGCCAGGTTGGATGGGGCCCTGGGCAACCTTGTGTAGCTCCAGGCCTGAGGTTGGTGTCCCTGCCTGTGGCAGGGGTTGGAGCTCTGGGACCCTTGGGGTCCCTCCCAACCCAGCCCAGTCTATGATTCTATGATTCCTCAGCTTCCTTAGGAGATCACCAATACTTTTGGGGTGAAGAATCTCAGCTCAGCCCTTCTTTGGCACCAAGTCCCAAGTCTCTTTTGCCGTGAAATGCAACAGCCACAAACCACACATGGCTTTGCCAGCCTCAGCCAAGCATCACTCTCCATCCAGTGATGCTCTCCCTACCTGGATGCTTTCAAAATCACTACACTCTGGCTGCTCTACCCCCATTGTTAAAGATGCTCATCACAAGCTGTTGGAGTTTTACAACTCATCATTTCTTGTCAAACCAGTGGTGCAATACCTTTCCAAATACTGTGGTTGGGGTTTTTTTGGGGGCGTTTTTTCTTCTCTTTATCCATTCCTCACTCTTTTGAAACACACTTCAAGGTTTTCTATGGTGGAAAGTGTTGTTTCCCTATGGTGGAAAGAACTAATAACGCATTTCAGCCAATTTAAACCAAACAGATGGTTTTTTCACATTGTGCTCCTTGAAAAATCATCCCAGGGCAGAGCAGTGATGGGGGACAAAGGACAGGCAAGAAACAAGTCAGGCAAGAAACAAGTCATGGTGATTAGAGAGGGAAAAGGGCTCTGGTAGCTGCCTGAATAACACCCAAGGCCAGTGGTAAAATGAGTTGAGCTAATAAAGGTTATTTTTAATGGCAGATCAAAGGAGGTACCTGTGGTCAGAGCGGGATGTGCTGCCCTTGGGCTGCTTTACTGTATTCCATGCAGTGAAGCACGCACAGGAAACCTTCTTTATTACCACACCAGTCAAATCTCACAGGAAGGGATGCTCCTGATTTGCCCTGCTATGGGTGTGGGATTGAACAGGGCACCAGGATGTCTCTGTGCCTACTCCAAGATGCAGAGGAAATCCCTTGGTCCCTCTTACCTACATCCTGGTGCACACAGAGGGCTGTGGAGGAGGCACTATACCAGGGCAGTGATGTTTCCTGGCACCGTGTCAGCTCTTGGCAGCTCTGGATTTGGGTTTTCTCCAGTTTACAAGGCAAAAAAAAAGAAGAAAAAAAAAAAGTTTGGCAAGTGCAGAGGATGAATATTGCAAAGTAATAAAAATGTATCACAGGAAAGTTGCTTTGCTGCTTCTGGGGAAAAACGTCAAATCTTGCATGTCTGAACAGCACCCTGGGACTCACTCCTCTCCCAACATCAGCCCTGCTTCCCATGGAACAGAAATAGGGGGCAGCCCTGGAAAATCTGGATATATTTCACTCCTGAGCTCCAGGCAGGCGTGGACACACGTCCTGCTGTTCACATGTATTGAGCTAATTCCTGGAAACCAGAATCCGCCTGGGACCCGTCTCCATCAGGAAGCAATTCCAGTGGTTGTGCTCTAATGACACTGTGGATTATTTCCCCCCCTCCCCAAAACAATTCCAGTTCTAACCTGAAGTATCTCTTCCAATAATTACTCTCTCTTCCTGGTGTTAATCACCTCTGGCTGCTCCTTCTTCCCCTGCCTTGCTCAGGGTTTCCAAACCACACTGCACACCTCTGCCTGGTAGTTCAGTGGAGTGTGTCATGATCTTCTGGGAGATCTGGCCAGCAGGGCCAGGGAGGGGATTGTCCCTCTCTGCTCTGCCCTCCTGAGGCCCCAGCTGGATCCTGTGTCCAGAGCTGGGGCCCAAAACAAGAGAGATGTGGGGCTGTTGGAGAGGGGTCAGAGGAGCCACGGAGATGCTCAGAGGGCTGGAGCAGCTCCCTCTGGAGAGAGGCTGAGGGAGCTGGGCTGGTTCAGCCTGGAGAAGAGAAGGCTGTTGGGGGACCTCATTGCAGCCTGCCAGTCCCTGAAGGGAGCAGAGGAACAGGAGGGGAATCAGCTTGTTCAAGGGCAGAGACTGGCAGGACAAGGGGGCTGGAGTGAAGCTGGAGGAGGGAAGGGGGAGAGGAGAGATTGGGGGGAAGTTCTGTGCAGAGAGAGTGGTGAGGGGCTGGAAGGGGCTGCCCAGAGAGGGGGTGGGTGCCCCGTGTCTGGGGGTGTTCAAGGCCAGGTTGGATGGGGCCCTGGGCCACCTTGTGTAGCTCCAGGCCTGAGGTTGGTGTCCCTGCCTGTGGCAGGGGGTTGGAGCTCTGGGACCCTTGGGGTCCCTCCCAACCCAGGCCATTCTATGGTTCTATCATTTCACACATCCTCAGCTACTCACTTGCTCCTAACCTTCCATCCAGCATCTCTCCTTTTCCAGAGAGTGCTTCAGGCTCTTAACTCTCCTGCTCCTTGCTGGTGTCCCTCCCAACTCAGTATATCCCATGATGGTTCCCTCCCAACTCAGTACATCCCATGATTCTATGATTAGCATGTGAGATGGGTCTGGCTGTACAGTGAAGCATGAAACACACATCTGTCCTTCCTCACAGTTGTCCTTGGAACCAAAGGTTCTGAGCTGAACCAGGGTAAAGCAGGGATGCTTCCTGCCAGAGACACTGATTTCCATGGGCTTTTATGATACCAGGCTAGATGAAGTATCTTAAAATGAACAAGAACTGACTTTCTAACACCTGAACTAATTTGTACATGCTGAACAGTCATCAAATCACCTCTTTTTTTTGTGATTTGGGAACTAGGACAGATCCACAGCAGATGAAGAGCATGGCAATGGAAGGAGAGGAACACTGCTGACATGGTGGGACAGTGCCTGTGGAACACCAGTAGATGGGTGCTGAGGACAGGAGGCTGAGTAGAAATAAGTTCTTCTGTTCTCTGTTTTCCTTTCAGCCACCTGTGGGAACTTCAGAAGGTGAGGAGCAGGGTGGGAAGGGCTGCTAGCCTGAGCCTGTCTCCCCATTTCTAATTGCAAAGGCTCCCCACTTCCAAAGGAATCTGGCTTGTCTTGAGCCAGACAATACTGGAAACTTCTCTCACTGCAAAAACCCACTCAGAAGCCAGAATTGGTAAAACCTTCTAAAGAACAAACCATCCTCAGCTGTTTTATTATGGAAAATAGTCCCTACATTTTTCCTTGACCTGTTAATTCTGAGTTTGGATACACAATGTATGAGTTTTCAGGGGCTTGGCATACCATGATTCTTGCTTTTATCACACCCTAGATGTATCAAATACCTTACAGCTGAGTTTAAACTCTAGCCATAGAAAAGAAGACCTTCTCATGGCCTTTCTGTCCTGGCATCTGCTCTGATCACTGATAATTAAATGCAGTGGTAGGATGGGTGGGTGGAAGCTGGGAAGAACACCAGCTCTAGAGATGGCCACGCTGTTGGGCTCAGACTGAAGTACCAGCCATGAGCATGTTATGACATGATTCATTAGTGTTGATCTCAAATTCAATACAGCAGCAATTAAAACCCTAATTTTATAATCATATCTACTCTGAGCTTTGGCAACAGCATCAAAAACCCAGAGACAACATGTCTGTGTCCATCTGTCTGAAGATCACCCAGAGCATGAAAATACTGCTGGGAGGGAAATAACATTGGCCTGACAAACAACATACCCTGTCCAGGAGATAGCTAGCAAAACTGAGATGTATTCATGTTGTAATTAATGTCTTTTTAGTCTCTTCCAGTAAACCTCCAAGTGCCAAGAAGCAGAGAGCTAAAGCAGCACTGTAGTGATGCCCAGTACAGATGGGAGGCAGCTCGTTACCCAGTGCCAAGCAGTGCCTTCAAGCCCTCTTTGTGCTGCTTCTGACCCATCACCTTGTGAGATGAGGGGACACAGGTCACCTGGCAGTCAGCACCCAGGCACAGCACCAGCACAGAGAGATCTTCCCCCAACTCTCTGAGTTCCCTGCAGTTATTTTTCTGCAGAGGTTTGGTTTCAAACTTGCAACACTCAGAGGACACGTAGACACAAAGCAGGGTTTATCTGCTTGCTCTGTGGCTGCTTCTGCACCAAAACCACCTTGGCTTTGCAGGATGAGGCTGGGGAGTGACTTCTGACCTCGGCCCAACACAAAAACCCACACCTGAACACCAACTTCATCTTCAGAGAAGTCATACTTCTGAGCAAAGAGCCTGCACATGTATCTGTGAGCTTGCTGCAGGCTCCCTCAAGATCATCCTGCATCATGGAAACAGGCCTTTTTTTGGCCAAAGTGCTTCTGAGAGAAATCAGCCATGCTTTTGTTTAACTTGCAGGCTGAGACTGACAAGGAGCTGATGATAAAGGCTGCTTCTTCAGACACTTCATCTGCAGGGCTGCTCTCTGCCCAGCAGCCCTTGTAGCCGCCCTGCCAAGGCCCTTCCTCCTGTGCACCATGGCAGATGGCTGTGTAACACACACTTCACACCTCCCAGTGGGCAGCAGAGCCAAGCAGAGCAGCCCTGCTACACACAGAAAGCAGAGCACTTTGTGCCCAGCACTTGCTGTGGGCATGGCTTCCAATTCATCTACCCACAGCACAGAGCTCCCAGTGCCAAACCAGGCTCCAATCTCATTCCCATCTTTAAAGTTCTGATTTAGAACAGAGTTTAAAAGCACCAAGCTGTTGTTTTCCCAGCTCTCCAGACTTTCACTGCAGGACCACAAGCCTTTAGTTCAGCTGAAGTCTTGGCTTGCTCCATTATTTATCTAGTTGTCCTCACACACATTACTCTCTGCCTTGTGTTTTCCTTTGGGTTTTTTTCCCACAATGTCTTTTTCTGAGGGCACAGCAGGACTCCCCAGAACAGGAACATCATAATTTAGCCCTTTTTTTGTTTGTTTGTTTGGTTTGTTTTACAGACATTGGAGATTTTGGGAGGAGTCCTAGCAATTCCATAGGGCCACGTCAGTGCAGGAATCAGCACCAGTACCTGTTGCATCCCCCCTTCCCACAGCACTTCTGGCCACACCAACTACTTCCAGTAACCCCAGGTAGGTCCTAGGTACCATTTTACACATCCCTGTGCTCTCCTCAGAAGAGAGGAAATAGCAAATCCCAATCAAACTCCAGAAATCTGGGAATCCTTTCATGTTCACTGCGTGGGTCGTGGTGATAGCCACCAGCATTAGTGCCATCACCCCTGTGCACAGGGCTGGGTTTGTGGGGACACAGGTAACCCCATCTGCAGCTTCAGCTGGTGGTGAAAGTCATCTTCAGAAAACATCTGGTGTGGCCTTAGAAAAAATGACACCACCACCACCACCACACCAAAAAAGTCCTGGTAATTCCCCCATTTGACAGATATGGTTCTTCTCCTACCCCCAGAGTCTCTCCAGATCTTGTATCTTATCAGCCTCAACAGACTCACAATCTGCCAAGTGACAAGCCCTGGAAATCCTGATACCAACTTTCTCTGACCTTCAGAGTAGAATTTCCTTGAGCAGCAACCAACATTTTCCTCTCTATTGCCCTGGATCACAAAGGCCACAGCTGTCCCAGCTCCTGGGAAGCTCTCATCCCCTCCCAACAGCACCAGTGCCCTCTCTGGTCTAACTTATCCCAAACAATTTGCCCAAAGCTCCATCTCTGCCTTAAAAACCCATGTGGTATTTGCAGGGAATTGCTGATTTCCATGAGAATAATCCAGTTATTGTCTCAGGAGAACAACCTTATGAATGTCTATAAATATGTAAAGGTGAGAGTCAGGAGGCCAGAGCCAGGATCTGCTCAGTGGTGGCAGTGACAGGACATGGGGTGCAAGCTGGGACAGAGGAAGTTCCATGGGAATGGGAGGAGGAACTTTGTCACTGTGAGGGTGATGGAGCACTGGGAGCCCAGAGAGGTTGTGGAGTCTCCTCTGGAGACATTCACAGCCACCTGGATGTGTTCCTGTGGGATTTTAGTCTGGGTGACTCTGCTCTGGCAGGGGGGTTGGACTAGATGAACTTTCAAGGTCCCTTCCACCCCCATTGTTCTGTCATTCTGTGTTCTGTGTTCTCGGGGCTCCATCAGCAGAGGGGTGGCAGCAGGGCCAGGGAGGGGATTGTCCCTCTCTGCTCTGCCCTCCTGAGGCCCCAGCTGGATCCTGTGTCCAGAGCTGGGGCCCAACACAAGAGAGATGTGGGGCTGTTGGAGAGGGGTCAGAGGAGCCACGGAGATGCTCAGAGGGCTGGAGCAGCTCCCCTCTGGAGAGAGGCTGAGGGAGCTGGGCTGGGTCAGCCTGGAGAAGAGAAGGCTGTGGGGGGACCTCATTGCAGCCTGCCAGTCCCTGAAGGGAACAGAGGAACAGGAGGGGAATCAGCTTGTTCAAGGGCAGAGACTGGCAGGACAAGGGGGATGGAGTGAAGCTGGAGGAGGGAAGGGGGAGAGGAGAGGTTGGGGGCAAGTTCTGTGCAGAGAGAGTGGTGAGGGGCTGGAAGGGGCTGCCCAGAGAGGGGGTGGGTGCCCCGTCCCTGGGGGTGTTCAAGGCCAGGTTGGATGGGGCCCTGGGCAACCTTGTGTAGCTCCAGGCCTGAGGTTGGTGTCCCTGCCTGTGGCAGGGGGTTGGAGCTCTGGGACCCTTGGGGTCCCTCCCAACCCAGCCCAGTCTATGATTCTAGGATTCTGTGAGTCTCTCCTGTTACCTTGCATGGGAAAAAGCAAAAGGGACCTTGGCAGACAGGGTGGGCTGTCCTGGGCCTTGTGCATGCAGAACATGAGCATGTTATGACATGATTCATTCCAGCTTTCAGTCAGCTACAGTGCTGCTTTTATGAATGACAAGAAGCAAGGGAGCAGGAACAGCCCCCCCAAGAACAGGAGCTGCAGTGGGAGAGAGGAGGTGAAGCAAAGGGTGATACAGAGGCATGGAAAGACATTGCTTGAGGAAGATGCAAGCTGATGATACTCTCACCTCTCACCTTGCTTGCTTCCTCACAGAAGTCTGCAGTTATGGAAGGAGGAATGGTTTCCCCAGTGAGCGCTGAGTAGGTAAGATGAGATGGGTTGAGTCAGGAACATGAGGTGGATCAAGTGCTGGGTAACAGGAATCACTCCTGTGCTGAAGTCCTGCCTGAGGGCTGTAGAGGTCATCCTCCACCAGAGCACTAAGGAGGCTGTGGAGAGAAGGCACACAGGTCTACTGAAGGGCTGACAGAGGTAAGGGGGTTTTCCATGCAGACTGGAGCTGAGTGTGTGCTGGAGGCCCTGTGTAGCTCAGGAATAGCTTCTCTTGGTCAGGACTGAGCTGTGACCAACTCTGCCCTTCCCCTTTCCTGAACCCCCACCTGATGTGGCCAAGCTGATTATCCCCCCATTCCCAGCTGACCTTCCCAGCCATGCAATCACCAACAATCCCAGCCCTGCACAGACATCCCCACCCCCTCTTCCTGACCAAAGGAACTCGATAAACCTCTGACTGCACACGTGGAGAGGACATGTCACCTTTGGGGGCTGCCTTCAATGGGCAAACCCAAATTACCAGGTCTCCCTCTGAGCCAAAAGCTCAGCAAGAACCTGGCACAGGGCAATCCCTGCCAGCCCCTCCACCCATGGGCTGCCTGGCCAGTCAGTTCTCCCCATCTCCCCACAGGATTCACTCCCTCCACCTGCCATGCAGCAGGTCCAGCCCACCCATGTGTAGCTACATGGCTGACTGTCAGAAACACTAAGTGGGAACACAAAGAGCTCTTGGCAGTGAGGGACAACAGCTAGTTTCTCAACATTTAAACAATCCAAGCATTAAATAGGCTTCAATAACTCCCTCAGGACAACTGTGCTTCCAAAATGATTTTCTAAGGTTGCCAGTGAGGTTGCTCAGAGCATCAGAAGTTTGGCCATGGAGCAGTTAGGTTGCTCTCTTAATGAATTGTTTTTCTTTGTAATTAATGTTTGTCCATCACATGGTCCCAGTAGGACCAATTGACTAATGCCTGCCATCTGTCCAAATAGAATACTTAGAATAAGAAGGGAATTGCATGGAGTAGCACGGAACTGGCTTCCTCCTCTCATTCTTCTAGGCAACAATAACGCTCTAAATAGCTCCTAAGATCTTTTGTTAAAGAACCAATAAATTATTCTCTCTGTCAACCAGTTTCCCCCTGCACCAGCTGAAGGTAACCAAGGTTGATCCCAGAGAAAGCAGATTTCTGGCAACCAGCATGGATCCCCCTGCTCTCCTTTCAGCTCCCCTCAGCAGCAGTGGGGTGCTTCTTGTGATGACCACCCATGCAGTCATCTGGAGGGAGACAGATGATGGCAACAGCTCTGTAGCTGCTGGTGGGTTGGGGTTTCCAATACAGCTCTCAGAGGCTGCTGCTTCGTGCAGGCTTCACCTGCTTGAGCCTGGCCACGCTCCAGCCATGGCTCCACAACCCCAAACAGCCCTTTAGGCTTTTCCAATGACTCTGCATTTACCTCCTGCCACTGTGATGAGGATTTGCTCTGCTTTCACAGAGTCACAGAGCTGTAGGGGTTGGAAGGGACCTCAAGAGCCCATGGGGTCCAACCCCCTGCCAAAGCAGGGTCCCTAGGACAGGGCACACAGGTCGGTGTCCAGACGGGGCTGGAATCTCTCCAGAGAAGGAGACTCCACACCCCCTGGGCAGCCTGTCCCAGGGCTCCCTCACCCTCACTGGGGAAAAGTTCTTCCCCAGGTTGGGGGGGAACTCCCTGTGCTCCAACTTGCAGCCATTGCCCCTTGTCCTGTCCCCACAGACACTGAGAAGGGGCTGCCCATGTCCCCTGCATCCCATGCTTCAGATATTGATAGACATTCATAAGGTCCCCCCTGAGTCTTCTTCTCTCCAGGCTGAACAGCCCCAGCTCACCCAGCCTCTCCTCCCAGGGGAGATGCTCCAGGCCCTTCAGCATCTCCTCAGCCTCCTCTGGACTCTCTCCAGGAGATCCCTGGCTGTTTGATCCCAGGGAGCCCAGCACTGGACACAACACTGCAGCTGGGGCCTGAGCAGGGCAGAGCAGAGGGGGAGGATCCCCTCCTGTCACCTGCTGCCCACACTCCTCCTGATGCCCCCAGGATCCCATTGTCTCTCTCACCCCAGGGCACACTGCTGGCTCATGGCCACCCTGTCACCCCCCAGCACCCCCAGGTCCTTCTCCACAGAGCTCCTCTCCAGCAGCTCCCCCCCAGCCTGTTCTGATTCCAGCAGTTGATCCTCCCCAGGGGCCAGACTCTCCCCTTGCTGTTGTTGAATTTCATCTGCTTTCATCTGCCACAAAGGTGTAAAGGTTGGAGAACACCCATCTCCAGGTAAACATGCATTTGAGGAGACATGGGACAACATCACCTCTGCTTGGACCTGACCTCCAAGACCTGGTCTGGTCCCTCATTCTGGGAATGGCATTGCTGCTATGTGTCACCCATCCTGAATTAAAACCCAAAAAGACCTGAGAAAATCTATTTCCTTGTGCTGTTAGGAAACAGAACTCTCACTCCACTAAACTCACCCATTTGCATCGTGCTCAGACCACAAGGGCTGTTCTCAGGGCACGACTGAATCCTCAGTTCTGGTGGTTCATCATTCTTTACTCAATTTGCTCTACCAGTTTACAAGCCTGAGCAAAGCTGTTTTCTTTCAAAAATAAATAATAAATAAACCAACAAAGCAAAACAACCCCCAGATACCAGGAAGAATTTCCCCCTAAACCCCAAAATAAAGTCTCACCCTCAGACCAACAGAGCCTTGGAAAACAACTAATGCCAAGCTGAAAATCACATTCACAGATATTTTCTTCTAAAGAAGCCCCAGTCACTGGAAAACAATTTCCTTGATGTGCTGCCTGTTTTCCCTCCAGGGAAAATAGAGATGAAGAGTCATATTCAGGAGAACCATCACAAGTGTTTATGGAGGAAATGATTCCCAAGGAAAGTCCAGGAGAGCAACATATGTGTATCCTCCAGGGTCTCCAGGGCCAGCAAAGAGCTTTTCTGGGAAATCTGTTTTGAAAACACTCCAGAATGGTAGCAACAAGCACACGTCTGCCTGGCCCTGTCAGCTCCCTGGATGTCAGTCTGGTGGCTGCTCACTGGTGCCAGCAGATAATCCAGCCCATGGTGCTGTGATGGATGGTGCCTACATGGAAGAGACCCCACCCAAACCTGCTGCAAGGCTTGGGGGTCCTGAGGGATGCTGAGGGTCTGTCCACACATCCCTTTGCCACCTGTGCAAGGGTGGATGGTGGGGTGCCTGTTACTGGTCCCTCACTCCTCCCCTGCCCTGCTCTGGCTCACAAACTGCTTTTCCCTTGTGCCTGGCCACTGGAGCAGCACCCACCAGCAGCACCAACTGGAGCTGCTCCAGCTGCCAAAATTTACAAGAATAATCAGGCCCAAAATAACTTTGCTGTCAACACTGGACACAACAACAAAGAGCTGCAAGTGGGCCAAGCCTCTGCAGCATCCTTGGTAGGTCTGACCATGCCAAAGAGCAGCAAAGCAGGCAGGACACAGAGAGTCTGGGGGGCAGGAAACTGGGGAGCATCACAGACAGACAGGAGGACAGCCGCCTGCTCCTGGCAAGTGCAGCAAGCATCATTTCCAGCACATGTAGGACTGCAGAGGTCCTTGGACCACCCCTAAATGCCTGAGCAGTGGTGGCATGGGACATGAATCAAACCTTGCCCCAGCCTCACCCTTATTCCACCCCAGTTAAGAAAACAACCAAAAATTTCAAAGCTGAAGCAAGTGAGTGAGCGGACCAGTTGCTCCCAGTAACAAGGCTCACTCCCATTTTCCCTCTGCTTGGGAGGGCTGGGTGAGGAGCTCTCCCCAGCAGGCACCTCAGTGCTGCTCTCCTGCTTCCAGCAGCTCTTAGGGATCAGAATAAATAGCTCTTAGGGACCAGACTAAATACAAGGCTGCATGGAAGGTGCAGCTCCAAATTTGACAACACGATTCCTATCAAAAGACCACAAAAATGAGCTTACCCTCCTCTTTTGTGGCAAGCTGGAGGATGTGGCTTTCTGCCTTCTCATGAGCTTCACACCCTTCTATTTGCTTGCTCACAGGTGTGAGGAACCAGGAGGAAACTAAAGTCTCAGGTGGCTTTTGGTCAGATGATTTATCAAATGCTGGAAATAAGGGGAATAAACCGACTTCTGCGTGTCTGTGTCTTGACCTGAGGTTGAAAACCAGACTCCCTTATCCTCACAGAGCACACAGGATAATTTCTTGCTGATGACTGTGGTTTGGGCTCTTGCTTTCCTGGAAAAGCTGGTGAAAAGTCACCATTTATCCTTAATGATTGTCCTATGTGTCTTGTTTGAGCTAAAAACATCAAACCAATCATCCCTGCTTAGGAGGACAGTATGTGAGTAAGGCTGCATGTTTTTATGGACATTGTAGGTACAAAGAAACACCAAGGAAGTAAAACAAGAGAAGGAGAACACAGGATATGAATAAACAGTAATTGAGATAAATGGAAGCAAGTAACAAGGGGATGCTTAACCAGCAGTAGGACTCGCTCCTCATCTGTGCAGGGAGGAAGGGGGGGGAGAGGTCATTAGACAGAGACATTAAAATCTAATTAAGACAAAGTACTGGAGAAATAATTGCAGTGAAAAAAGCCTTCTGTGCTGATGGGATGCAGTAAGTCCTTTTAAACTCAAATGAACTTAATTCTCTGATTCAGTTAGCTAAGGAACAACGTTATGGCTTGGGAGCAGAGCAATGCAAAGGGCAGGATTCAGCATGGGGACACGTGAAGTTTGGAGGAGGCAGCAAAACTGCATCCAAGGGAAGAGCAAAGATCACCCTTAATCTTCAGCACTGAGAGGAAATGGCTGTATGTGTGAGAGAAACACAGCACCGGGTGTAGTTCCACATGGTGTGGTCCAGGAGGATTGAGGGGGATGGAGACAGGCTGGTCCAGGGCATGGTGAGCACGTGTGGGGTGTGGAAAGGAGTTCAGCAGAGCTTCCTTGCCCCTGGACTCGGCACTGGGGAGGCTGCACCCTGAGTGCTGGTCCAGTTCTGGGCTCCTCCCCATCAGAAGGACATGGAGGTCCTGGAGCCAGTCCAGAGAAGGGCAACCAGGCTGGGGAAGGGGCTGGAGGGCAAATCCTCTGAGGAGCAGCTGAGGGAGCTGGGGTGTAGAGCCTGGAGAAGAAGAGGCTGAGGGGAGACCTTCTCCCCACCCACCTCCCCTGCCCTGCCAGGAGGGTGCAGAGAGGTGGGGGATGGTCTCTGCAGCCAGGGGACAGGAGATGGGACAAGGGGCAATGGGCTCAAGCTGCCCCAGGGCAGGGGCAGCTCAGCTGGGAGGGCAAAGTTCTTCCCTGACAGAGCTGTGGGGCTGTGGCACAGGCTGCCCAGGGAGGGGCTGAGTCACCCCTGGGGGTGTTTAACAGAGGGGAGATGAGGTGCTCAGGGGTATGGGTCAGCACAGGATGGGAACAGTTGGACTCCTTAAAGGATGGTCTTAAAGGTCTTAAAGGTCTTTTCCAACCTTGTGATGCTGGGATTCTGTGAAAGGGGTGATGCCAGAGCTGAGGAAGTCTGTGGGTGCCAGGGAAGTTCCCACTGGACTCATCCCTGCAGAGGAGCAGAGTGATGTCAGCACAGGGATTCTGTGACTTCCCCAGCCCCTTCCCCGAAACCAGACCGAATCGATGGCCCAGAACAAGAGTGACAGGCTGGGTGTAGAGCCCTGATCTGGATGAAAATACAAAGAGAAAAGGCTGGTTCATGACACAGCACAGACAGGAGCAAGAGAGCAGCTGCTGAGGAGGGATTCGTGCAGGAAGGGCTGTGGCTTGGCAGGGGTAGGGGCTGAAGTGTTACCCTTGGCTGTGTGGAGGTCTCCAGCTTTCCTGTGTTATTCTTTGTTGCCAGCTGAGGACTTGCAAACTCATTCAAGAGAATCCCCAAACTTCACCTATGGGTGCTCACAGGGAATTCCCTTCTCAGCTACCTTGTTCCCATGAGGGGCATTTCCTAAACCCACTACTGTTCCAGGGCTGACATGTGAGGTGGTCCCTGAAGGAGGAAGCCCAAACCACGACAGATTTGCATTATCCTTTCTGCACCTGGTTTCTCTCCCCTGCTGTATGAATCACCACCATTCCTTTATGCACTTTACCTGTAATCTCAATCCATTTGATACCTTAGTCAGGATTATGCCATCAGCCTGACTCTGTTTCCCTGTAAGGAAATCTGTTCTGTCAGGGATGTAAATGGGGCTGATGAAATCATAGAATCATAGAATGATAGAATGGTCTGGAAGGAACCCCAAGGGTCACAGAGCTCCAACCCCCTGCCACAGGCAGAGACACCATTGAACCTGGCCTTGAGCACCCCCAGGAATGGGGCACCCACCCCCTCTCTGGGCAGCCCCTTCCAGCCCCTCACCACTCTCTCTGCACAGAACTTCCCCCCAATCTCTCCTCTCCCCCTTCCCTCCTCCAGCTTCACTCCATCCCCCTTGTCCTGCCAGTCTCTGCCCTTGAACAAGCTGATTCCCCTCCTGTTCCTCTGCTCCCTTCAGGCACTGGCAGGCTGCAATGAGGTCCCCCCACAGCCTTCTCTTCTCCAGGCTGAAATCCTGGAAGCCACCTGTAAGGAAGCCTTATCCCAGCACTTAGCATCCACAAGTAATAAACATTGCATTAGTAATGCTTTACCCCAGCATCTGCCCTCATTAAAAGTGAATTTCCTTTTCTGTAGTGTAAATAGAGAACTGAGGCATTAAAACAACTGAGCTCCTTCTTTTCTTTGCTGATGAGCTGTTTGGAAAAGTGGAAATTCATGTTCTTGAGGGACCTGCAGAATATTCCCAGGGCAGAGGTCACCAGAGCTGCCCCTTGGGTTTTACCATGGGGCCAACACGAACCATCCTCCCTGCCCTGTCCTGGGACACTCTTGGCTGTGCCTGGCAGGGGGAGAAAATCACTGTCCCCTGCCAGGAAAGGGGCAATCACCTTGTATCCTGCCTGGGGATGTTGGCTGTATCCAAGAGGCAGTGGCACTGGGTTGGGGGATGCATTGGGAAGCCCATCGCTCCCTCAGACACTCCAGTAATCATTCTGCTCTCTGAAGCCCCAGGGCTGAACCCCCCCAATTCCTGCTGCCCTGGTGTGCTGGTTTTCCATTGGGAAGGATGTGGAGCAGCTCAGCTCAGCAGTTTTGGGGAAGTTGGTTTGCTACCTGGGAAGGTCTGGCCATACTGTCCATGGCCCAGTGCCTGCAGGAGCTGCTACATCTCACTCCTGTCCTTGAGACTCTCCCCTTCATCACCCAAGTCTTCCTCATACCTGCAAACAACTGCCTGGCTTCTCCTTCTCCCTTTTCTGCTCAGCACAGCCAGTCATTTGGCTATTTTTTCATTTTAAACCATGTTCCTTGAACGCTGTGAGGCTAGGGAGAGAAAGTCATGATAAGAAACTGCAGAGAAGTGTGAATTCTCTGAGGCTAATGAAGATGGGAAACGACAGAAAGGCAGATGTCCAGGCAGGAGACCCTCCATCTGTTTAATGAGGTGAAGATCAGGCAGTAATTGTTTGGATTTCTCAAGCCAGAGGGGAAAAACTCCAAACAACTAAGGCAAATCCAATGGGAAGAGCAGCCTGGGCTGTACACACCATGGATGTAAATCAGGAAGGCCCAGGGAATTGCATCAGCTGGCATGACTTCACAGCCAGATAAATGGTTAACCACCAAAGAACAAGCTTTAGGACTCGTTCCATAGGACCAAGCAGAGAGTTATTTACAAAGAAATCTGCCTTCCTGCAGCTTCCTCAAAATCTTGGAGCATGTTAAAGAAACCTTCTCCAGAATGTAAGGTATTTGGGTGATGTCATTTGGCTGGATTTCCTCCACAGAGCTTTTCTTGACAGAGGACAAAGGGAAAATGGGAATAGGGCTGGGTTTGGTACCAGGGAGAGGCTGGAGGAGAGATGGGCAGACTGTAGAGTCCCTCAGCAGTGCCTCAGGGGGGCACAAAACTGCACCACAAAGAGATGGTGCGGAGACTCTGGTGGGATGGTGAGGGAGAAGTGCTGGGAACTGGGGTCCAATGTAAAGTGGAGGGCTTTGGACTGAAGAAAAAGGAAATTTTCTGACTTCTTGCTGCACTGTAATTGAATTCAATGGTATTCCAGCTGGAATGGGATAAAAAAAATGTCCTGAGGTGCAGAGAACTCTGGAAATCCATGTATGGAGCTGGGCAAAGCCTTCAAACAAAGGTGTAGCACAAAATAAACAGGTCATGGAAAAATACTGGAAACCATCTCATGCCACTGCAGAAACCAGCTGGGGATGCTCTGCTCATCCTGCTCACTGAGGGAGTGACCAGCAGCGCAGCACAGAGCCACCCAGCACTGGGAGCAATTGCACATAGGGGTAAAGATTAACCCAGGGATTGATTGAAGGTGTCACAGAATCACAGACTCACAGGGGTGGGAAGGGCCCCCCAGAGCCCATAGGGTCCAACCCCCTGCCAAAGCAGGGTCCCTAGGACAGGGCACACAGGTCAGTGTCCAGACGGGGCTGGAATCTCTCCAGAGAAGGAGACTCCACACCCCCTGGGCAGCCTGTCCCAGGGCTCCCTCACCCTCACTGGGGAAAAGTTCTTCCCCAGGTTGGGGTGGAACTCCCTGTGCTCCAACTTGCAGCCATTGCCCCTTGTCCTGTCCCCACAGACACTGAGAAGGGGCTGCCCATGTCCCCTGCATCCCATGCTTCAGATATTGATAGACATTCATAAGGTCCCCCCTGAGGCTTCTTCTCTCCAGGCTGAACAGCCCCAGCTCACCCAGCCTCTCCTCCCAGGGGAGATGCTCCAGGCCCTTCAGCATCTCCTCAGCCTCCTCTGGACTCTCTCCAGGAGATCCCTGGCTCTTTGATCCCAGGGAGCCCAGCACTGGACACAACACTGCAGCTGGGGCCTGAGCAGGGCAGAGCAGAGGGGGAGGATCCCCTCCTGTGACCTGCTGCCCACACTCCTCCTGATGCCCCCAGGATCCCATTGTCTCTCTCAGCCCCAGGGCACACTGCTGGCTCATGGCCACCCTGTCACCCCCCAGCACCCCCAGCTCCTTCTCCACAGAGCTCCTCTCCAGCAGCTCCCCCCCAGCCTGGCCTGATCCCAGCAGTTGTTCCTCCCCAGGGGCCAGACTCTCCCCTTGCTGTTGTTGAACCCCATCTGGTGTCTCCCTGCCCAGCTCTCCAGCCTGGCCAGGGCTCTGGATGGCAGCACAGTGTCACTGCAGCCACCTCTCCCATGGCTGGACCCATCTCTCCACACCAGCTCTGCAGACACACACCAGCTCTGTGAGGCCAAGCAGGGCACAGCTCAGGTCCAGAGCATCCCATCTCAGCCCTTCTGCCTTCCCTGTGATTTCAGAGTCGTTTTCACAGTGTCAGCACCATGGGGGAAGCTCTCTGTCGAAATAGGTGGTGCCCCAGCCAGGCAGAGGGGTTTGCCTTATCTATCCCATGGGTTATGATGAAACTTCAAGTGGGTGAGAAACTGTGCAGCCTGATTCTGCTCTTTTGCAGCTGGTGGTTCTGTTTTGTCACCTCACACACAGGCAAAACGAGCAGCTAGAACAGAAACAGGAGCTGTGAGAAATAAAGCTGCTATGGAGAGCCTCTGGCAAAAGCCACCTCCTTCTTATTAAAATCAAATACATCAATAAATATTTACACTCCTTAAAGCATGAATTATATTAGTCACCAACTGGTCAACTCCCTTTTTTTTTTTCCAGGGATTTTCTCCTCTCCCCAGTGTGCCAGTGCGAACTGGGGCTGGTGTTGCCTGCTGAGTGGGCAGAGAGCATGGAGCACGATGTCTTCCCTGTGAGCTCCTCAGGTTGTGGCTGGAGTGACAACTGTGCTCCACAGCACCTGTTCTTTCAGTTGTTTTATCCTCCTACAGCTTCCTGTCCCTGAGAAGTGGTGGGGGCAGCAGCATGATGCTGGCAGAGCCGGTTGGGACTGGCAGCAAGCCCTCCCCATTCATCAGAAATCAATGCAGCATCACTGCCTGTGACTCCTTGCTTTCATGTACCAGTCTAGGCATGAGATTGGCACCCACGATAAGGCTGGGAGCTGTGGGACGTGTTCACCTGGCTGTGGAAATACCAGTTTGCTATTCTCAGTGAGACCTGTGGGATGCTTTTCCACTCTCCAAGAGGCTTCCCTGCCCTGAGACACAGATGAGCTCAGCTTAGCCAACCTCATGCCAGGAGAACAATGTCCGTACGAACTTAATCAGCATCCAACCTGGGTATCCCAGGCAACACCTACACAAACACTCCTGGGGACAGCCCAGTCCAGCTGGGCACAGTGCTGCTTTTCATGCCATCTTTTCTCAGCTCAGAATAATATCAATGGTTTTACCCCTGGACAATCTGTGTGAGCTCATGCAGCACCCAGACGAGCTCAGGATCACACCCTGTAATCTCCTCCCATCTCAGAGCACGTACTTGAGGAAGTGTCTGGGACTCCTCTGCCACACAGGGCATCAATTTTTCCAGACAGCTGAAAGTTAATAACTACTATGATTCAAGCAAGTCAGTCTTGTGCAACCAGCTCTGGGGCTGGGGATGTTGCCTAGCAAAACAAATTCAGTGAGCGTAGCCCCGTGCTCTGACGTGGTAAGGAATACACGACACCAGATATAAAACCCAGGAAGCAATCCAAGGGCAACAGCACGTTTTAGCTCTGCTGCAGACCATACACAGAATACAGTGATGCAGAAAACTATCCCTGGCTGTTTTTCCCAGAAAATGTAAGTATTCTTGCTTTTAAACTACGAACAAGCTAATAGCAGTTTGTGGCAGTCAGGTTATTCAGTGGTGATGTGGGTTTCATGGTTGCTTTCCTCTTCTGTATATTTTTGGACCCAGTTCCAGGAGGAGTTTTCAGAAGGAAGTTATTTCTTTTGAAGAGTCAGGGATATTTTTGTGTACCCCACAATCTCCAGCAGCATACCAGTGACAACTAAGAAGTTATTAGCTGGAATTTGTAAAGAGTCTCAAGGGAGTGATTTCTGAGGAGATAGAAAGCAGTGCTGATGAAAATGGCAAGTGCTGCTCCAGGAAAACCTCCTGTGAACTTCAACTGAGGTTTTCATCCCAAGAAGGACTAAACAAAACCTGCCTCAGTGTCCCTGCCCACGCTGAGCCATCCTCCTGTGGATCACCAGTAACAAGGACTGTGACAGGCTGCTTGGGAAGCTGTAAATAAATAGATAAATGGGCTCAGGTTGAGTTTTTCACCCATTCTGGCTGTTCTGGTAGGATGGAAGCAGCTGCTCTGGAAAGACACCACCCCCACCTCCCCCATTCCTGTTTCCACCTGGTACCATCCCAGATGTGATCCCACCTGCCCTGGCAGCTTCCCCCCCTGCATGCCTGTTGCTGCCCTGGTCCAGGCAAAGGGAAGGGTCTGCTGATGGAGAGCACCTATTCTCCTCCATGCCTGGGGTCTTTCCCATGGGAAGGGGCTCTCTCAAGACTGAAGAACTCCAGCACCAGGGAACACCTCCCAGTCTTTCATTTACTAGAGCAGATGTATCCAAACAGCATCTGGAGCAGGTATCAGTAACCAGGGTGGCCTTTTCCTTAGCAAACATCAACAACTACCTGTGTTGTGACCCAAGAGCCTTTTCCTGATGCTTGCCCCTTGGCTCAGGGTGTCAACTGCCTTCTTACACTGTGCTCAGATTCCTTAAGCCTCCCTGCCTCAGGACAACCTGTAGCCTGCTGGTTGGGACACCCACATGAGATAAACATCTAACCCCCCTGAGGGGAAGGAGGAAATCAAACCTTGTTCTGCTACATTCTGGATGAGAGTTTTAACCAGTAAATCATAGGATGAAAGGGGTGGAGGGAGGCAGGAGGGAGCCATGGCAATGTTCCCATCTCCTGAGGCAGCTTGGAAGAAAGGATACCCCTGACACAACTCTAACAGAGAGTGGGAAGGCATCTTCCTTCCAGAAACTCCAGTTCCTTCCCAAAGTGCATCACAGTGTGATGTAAAATGCTGGCAGTGTCATGAGAAATGCCAAAGGTTTCAAGAAGAGAAGATATGAAAAACATGCTGAGCAACTTAGCATCAGGACTGGCAGCTTCTGGGCACCTCCTCCTGCTCTACCAGCTGCTGGGCACCCTCTTCTAGTGCTCATCATTAGAAGAACCTATGGGTTCATCACCAAGTCCTGGGGGGGTAAGATAGGTGCCAGTGCTCAGAATCTCAGAGTTAAAAGGCTCCACATGGACAAGATGAAGGTCTGTAAGTCCAGCCTTCTGTATCTTCTTCCTTTTGAACTGCTGAAGTGAAAAAAAAAGAAAAAGGATGGAGGAAATACATGAATCAGAGCCCAGGTCAATGAGTAACAAGATAAATCAGTGTTCAACTACATATCACAGCTTGGTTCTCCTCCACTTCCAGCCGGTGAGCTGTACAACCTCTCACATGGTGGATTCAGGTTGGTTTTGCTCCAATAGATCTCAGCTACATGGGTGCTCTGTATTGAAACAGTCAAACCATCAATGTTCAGAGGTTAACCCTCCTCTTCACCACCTCCTGCACCCTCAGCAGTGAAGCAAAGCCACACCTGGGTAAGTCAGAATACACCCTGCACTGGAACAAGCAGCCAAGCCTCCTGGCTTAATGGAAAGGACACAAACCAACCACTGATTTCAGGCAGATTTTGCTTTTGATGGAAAACACAGAATCGTTTTTCTCGTTAATCAGGGTGGGAAAGGAGGGTCAGAGGAACTGTGGCATGGTTCAGCTGAAGGGTGGGATGGAATTTTCCCTACCTCTTTCCTAAAGGATTCCACTAACAAGTTGGCTCAGATACTTAAAGGCAAAGAGAAAAGGTGCATGTGAACCCTGGATGAGTCATAGACTCATAGAATGGCCTGGGTTGGGAGGGACCCCAATGGTCCCAGAGCTCCAACCCCCTGCCACAGGCAGGGACACCAACCTCAGGCCTGGAGCTACACAAGGTTGCCCAGGGCCCCATCCAGCCTGGCCTTGAACACCCCCAGACACGGGGCACCCACCCCCTCTCTGGGCAGCCCCTTCCAGCCCCTCACCACTCTCTCTGCACAGAACTTCCCCCAATATCCAATCTAAACCTTTAGCCTGGCCAGGGCTCTGGATGGCAGCACAGTGTCCTGTGTGTCAGCCACCCCTCCCAGCTCTGGATCAGCAGCACTTGCTGAGGGTGGGTGCTGTTCCCTCAGCAAGGTGTCAGTGAAGATACTGACCAGGACTGGACCCAGCACTGAGCCCTGGGGAACAGTGCTAAACAAAGGGGAAACAGTAGAGCTGTCTCAGTGAGAAATCAAGAGTTGCATCCCATAACAGCTCTGCTGAGCCTGAGGAACACACTGCCAAGTGGTTGCAAAGAGACACCTCACTGGTGGGACAGCAGATTGGCCTTGGGCTTTGTTAATGGCACTTAGAACCTTGCACACCACTTGTTAATGGCAGTGCTGAAAACAGCTCTTGGCTCTTCCTTTTCTCCCTAGGACTGTAGGTATAAAATCAGAACCTTAGAGAAATGTTTTAACTGGTGCTGTAGCTGGGGCTGGGCACAAGCTGGACCAGCTGCCAGCCTCACAGCAGCCAGCCTGACCACAGGAAGCTCCACTCCTGTGCTGGGAGCCCAAAGCTCCCAGGGCACTGGGAGCTCCAGCACGCACGGGGATGCTGTCACCCACCACAGCTCAAAACAGAGACCACATCCCTTCTCAGCTAAACTTAGAACCCCCCTGGGCTTCCACAGCCAGCAGAAGCTGTATCAGTGGGCACTGCTGAGCCCCCCATTTCCCCTGCAGCCCAGTGCCCCTCATTCCCACCCCTGTGCCCACTGGATATTATTCAGAAGCTCTACCTGCCATACAAATGCTCATAGGGAATTGAGCTACTGCCTGGAAAAGGAAATCAAATGGATCTTTGTATGGTAACTCTCAATTACTGAACCAACTGGGATGTTTCTTGGATAGCATTCCCTTTGGGTTATTACTTTGTTTCCCAGAACGAATAATAAATCTCTCATTTACACAGCACAACTGGAAACCTTTTTTCTTGCTGCAACAGCAGAGGATGGATTCCTCATTCTTGAATTGAGGCACAAAGGCAAACAGAATAAAACCCTGTCTAATGAAATTAGCCCTATTCTGACCTCAGCTTTACCAGTATTAATCCAGAGTCATTCCAGTTCCCTGCAATGACTCCTGAGTTAACTACAATCAAATGCTGTTGCCTGGGTTTATGCATGATTCCCTTCCTAACTGATGCAGCCTGAGGGTTTCACAGGCTGAACCCCTCTGAAGCCTCTGTTCAGCCTGGAGAAGAGAAGGCTGTGGGGGGACCTCATTGCAGCCTGCCAGTGCCTGAAGGGAGCAGAGGAACAGGAGGGGAATCAGCTTGTTCAAGGGCAGAGACTGGCAGGACAAGGGGGGTGGGGTGAAGCTGGAGGAGGGAAGGGGGAGAGGAGAGATTGGGGGGAAGTTCTGTGCAGAGAGAGTGGTGAGGGGCTGGAAGGGGCTGCCCAGAGAGGGGGTGGGTGCCCCGTCCCTGGGGGTGTTCCAGGCCAGGTTGGCTGGGGCCCTGGGCAACCTTGTGTAGCTCCAGGCCTGAGGTTGGTGTCCCTGCCTGTGGCAGGGGGTTGGAGCTCTGGGACCCTTGGGGTCCCTCCCAACCCAGCCCAGTCTATGATTCTATGAAGCTGGGTACCCAACCTACCCCCCAGTAATGTGGAGGATGCCAGCTGGTGTCTGTACAAATCCAGGTACATGATGACTCATCCAGAATCCATCCCACTAATTTTCCCATGCAATCACCCCATTATTACATGTGTTCCAGGTATTCTTCCCTGACTGGCATTTCTATGGAGAGAGACCACATGAAAGATCTCAGAAGATACCTGGTGCTTAAATATATCCAGTACCTTGTCCTGTCTTCTTCAACAGCTGTCAGCACTCTCCTGGGCCTGCTGGGCAGTTTGTACACCATGATCATCCTGCAGTCTGCAAAGGTTTCATCCAAGTCCACTGCAGTGCTCATTTCAAGCCTGGCAAAGGCAGACATCCTGGTTGCCATCAGCGTTGTTTCTCAGATGGTCCTATGGATGTTTGATGGTCACATCTCATCTACAGCCTTCACATCAGCCCTGCTGCAGAACCTCCTGGCTGCAAACACCCACATCAGCTGCTTGCTGCTGAGCTGTGTTGCCTCTGAGGCTTACCTGATAACCTTCTTCCCCTCCGAGTCTCGGCGCTTACGGACGGTGAGGAACGCCAGGCTGACCTCCAGGATCATCTGGGTCCTGGTGGCTGCAGAGTGTGTCCTGCTCCAGGTGGATGACGTCCTGAACTCCAGCAGCACTTCTGCTCCTACCTCCAGCCCTTGTGTTTTGTTGTTCCACTTCTGTGGCACGGCTGCAGCCCTTCTCAGGTCCCTCAGCTATCTCCTGGGGATTCTTTTGAGGATCATCAACGTGTACATCTACTACAAAATATTTTTCAGCATGTCTAACAGATCTACACTAAAACCAAAGTAGGGCTATTGCCAGGGGAGGCAACTGAGACTCAACAGATGCTTCAGCACAACGTCAATCGGTGTGAAAACTGCTCAGGACCCAGGGCTGAGGCTGCTGGTTTGGAACACCACTGAGTCCCAACCCTCCTGTTTCCTGGTGCTATTTACCCTTGGCTGTTGTGTGGATCTTGGGGTTCAGGTGTCCCTTGGCACTGAGGCACAGCAAAACCGGGCTGTGGGTGCTCGTGTGGACAGCCACAGAGCACCACGGGCTCGCCTTGATGGTACCATGGGCTCACCGTGGGCTCACCTTGATGGTACCATGGGCTCACTGTGGGCTCACCTTGATGGTACCATGGGCTCACCTTGATGGTACCATGGGCTCACCTTGATGGTACCGTGGGCTCGCCTTGATGGCACCATGGACTTGCTTTGATGGCACCATGGGCTCACCACGGGCTCACCATGAGCTCACCTTGATGGCACTGCAGGCTTGCTTCGGTTGTCCTCCATCCAGGGTTTGTTCCCAGGTGAAACAATGCCATTTCATGGACAGCTGAAGGAACTGAAGCAAACCACACATCTTCTATATAACAAGGGTGCTTAGAGGCTCCCTGGGGTGTCTGCTGAGCCAAGAGCTGTCTAGTGATACTATAAATGGGATTTATGTCCTAAAATGTCTCTAACCTGGGTGAGCCAGCAGGATCAAGAGATAAGGTGAGCACCAAGCCAACCTAGCTGAGCTGGGCTTGTCTCACCATGAAGGTGCCCAGGACAGAGCGGGGTGGAGCTGCCAAACCTCAGTGCATGCTTGGAGCTATTCTTGGGAGGCTGCTACAGCACAGCAGCAAACAGCTTCTCTCACATCTCCCTTCAGAAAGCAAGAGGAGGTGGAAAGCCAGAGTGTAGTTGTTTGCTGTAGCCCTACATGGGGGGAGAGGGTTTGAGAAAACCCTCGTGTGGAGGGCTCAGTGTGCTGTACCCAGGAGGAGCTGTGATTTCAGTGGCTGTGGTTTTGGAGGCAGGGAGGGATGTACTGGGCTTTGCAGTGCTGTTCCAGTTTCCTTGGCAGTAGTGCAGAAGACTGGGGCCATGGGTGTCCCTCTGGCCACATTTGAGCTCAGATGGATGTGCAACAGCTCTGTCACCCAGGTGGTGATTCCTGGGGTCTCTCCACAGCACTGGGAGGTTAGTAGCAAAACATAAAGTACTCCAGATACCTCAAACACCCCCCAACGCACAAGTGGATGTAGCTACTTCCAGCTCCTCTGGGACTCTTGCATGGGAGATGGCCTCCACCATCAATGAAAGACTGTGGATTTGAGAGCCTGAACTTGTGTGATACATTCTGCAACCCACAGATCATAAAATGTGGGAAGAAAAGTGAAAGAAGGCCAACCCCCAAGCATTAATATCCAAACCCTACACGCAGTCTCCCTCTGTAAAGCTTCCAGACCTTCACTACAGCTTGCCAGCTTGAACATCACAGTACATCTCTGTCCATTTGAGAAGGACACAAACCCCAAGCATGATGAGTTTCAGCTCTGACCTTCCCTCCTTCAGCCTGCAGTAGGTCCTCACATTCAAACTGGTACCAGTGAATGCCTGGCTTGCCTTGCTGGTAGCAGCTACTTGGCACTTAGACCATCAGAGCCACAGCTCTGGCCACTTCCCTGAGTGGCCTGTACTCCAAGGTGATGGGAGCTGCCAGCTGAAGATCAGACTCCCCCAAACCAAGGCCAAGAGCAGCGTGGAGTTTCCTCCTCTTTGCTCTACTCATCAGTTTCCAAATTTCACAATCACACCTTCTCCAGTCACCCCAGAAGTGGTTTTTTTTCTTCCTTTAGGAAGATGAACTTGACCATGAGATGACACCCTGTAAAGAGGCAGTGAAACCAGGGGCACCCAGCCAGCAGTGGGAGTTCCCTCCCTGCTCCACTCTGTCTGCAGCACAGCCAGCAACAAAAGAGGGGGGTTGTATGTCAGATACAGCCAGCTCCCTTTTAATGCCAGGCAAACAGCCTGGCCCAGGGAGCATGCAGCTCTCTGAGGTCACTCCCATGCATATTTTCTGAGAAGGACACTACTGACAACCTTTCCCACATGCCTATACCCCCTTTGGTGTCTCCAAAGCCATCTGAGAGAGCCTCCTGCTTCCTTTCCTCCTCCTCATGTTCCTTCACCGCCTTTGCCACGCTCCAACAAAAGGCTGTGTCTTTGCTCCCACACTGCAAGCCAAGCAGGGGGGTGAGGATGTCCTGGGCTGGCCCTAAGAGAAGAGAACACCAAGCTCTCACTCATCTGACATCTTCAAAAAATATTTGAACTCCTTTGGTTGCAGTAAAATGCTTCAAAACCCTAGGAAAATGGTTATTATCAGAATTCAGGGAATTTCTCTGCCCATCTGCAGTTATTTGTGAGGAACCTCTGAGGCATCAGAGGTGCTGGGGCAGCACAGGGCCAGGAGCCAGTGCACAGAGCTCGATGCTGTTTCTCAGAAGGCTGAAAGGAAGCACTGCTAAGGGCTGGGCATCCACTAAAAGCAGAACAGAAACAAAATCAAGTGACTTAACTTCAGTGCAAAGCCCTGAAGTTAGGGTGTCATCCAGCTGCAAGCAGGATGCTTCAATGGTCTGACATGCTGTGACACACCGTTCTCATCCTGGAAGCCTGGAGCACAGCTTTCAGGAAGGACTAAATGTGACTTGAAGTGCTTTAATTAATAAAATTTGGGGTTGCTAAGGCATGTGCATTACTCATTAAGAAGGGGTTGGGTTTCTTCTGAGCATCCTCTCTGGGCTCCTCCCACAGAAGCCCACGCAGATGGGTGCTGTGAGCAGGCTGGAGCTCTGTCCACTCCACAAGACACAGGGAGTTAATTCCCAATTCTTGGCTCCCAGATGAGTTTTCCTGCCTGTTTTTCCCAACAAAGGCCTCTGCCCTCAGGATAATCCTTCTATGAAGTGATTAATCACTTGGCTCAATCAGCAAGGGTGTAAAAATGAAAGGCTAGAGCAAAATACAGAGGGACCTTGCTCTCTTCCTGGGGGGACATGGAGCTTTTAGCAACCCTTCTACTGCAGCAGCCACAGAGCAAAGCAGCTTCTTTCTGGAGGAAACCAGGCACAGGGAAACAGGGCTGTGTCCCTGCTTCCCCTTCCCAAATGCCCAGCCTGTTAGCTGAGCTTGGCATTGACAAAGATATGGGAAGCAAACCTCACCTCTGAGTGGATTCAGCAGCTGAGATGCTGTTTTTCATGGACAATCATTTGATGTAGCTTTTCAAACAGTCCCTGTGCAAGACAGAGTGTCTCCCTGCAAGCTCCTGGGTGGGATGAATGGGACACAAGGGGCCAAAAAATGCTGCCTGGGTAGCAAGTGGAGAGAGATGCTGAGTGGGTAAGAGGGAAGGGGGGGGGTGTCACTGTAATTTGCTGGTTTATTTTTAAGGTTTTAAATAGTTGAGGGTTTTTTCTTTTATTTTTAAGGTTTTAAATAGTTGAGGGTTTTTTCTTTTATTTTTAAGGTTTTAAATAGTTGAGGGTTTTTTCTTTTTAAGGTTTTAAATAGTTGGGTTTTTTTTTCCTTTATTTTTAAGGTTTTAAATAGTTGAGGGGTTTTTTATTTTATTTTAAAGGTTTTAAATAGTTGAGGGGTTTTTTTCTTTTATTTTTAAGGTTTTAAAGAGTTGAGGGTTTTTTTCTTTTATTTTTAAGGTTTTAAATAGTTGAGGGTTTTTTTCTATCTAGGCATTTTGATAATGATTAATGAAGCAGTTATTGCAGCAGGTTCATCTCCCAGGGGTCACCTCTGTGTTTGGGGCTTTCTGCTCTGCTGGAAATTGGATGCTGTTCCTACATCTTCACTGCAAAAGAGAAGATTCTGCTAAATCACCATTTCTCAATGAAAAATCTTGATGGAAAGCCCCCTGCAGAGAGCCCTGCTGTGCCATGCCCTTTCTGTTTGCCTTCTCAGTGGTACCCCAAGCCCCCTGGGGTAGGAGGCAGATTGGCAATGAGTTTACCTTGTTGCCTTACAACACCAAGACACGTGGCTGGGCTGCTGTGAGGTCAGGCTTTAAGTAACACCATCCCCTTGTTTCTCTTGGCTTTTGGGCACCCAAGCAACTGTTATTCTAACATTCAGAATCATCAAAAAAAATTACAGAGAGTCTGGAAGAAGTGAATCATTAAATACAGGCACTCCAAACCCCATGGCTAACCAGAGCTGAGAGCCACACTGGGTGAAATGAGAGCTCAAGAAGTTTCCTCTGCATCTCAGGACACTCATTTCCATACTGTGAATGAGCATTTTTACTAAATCTAAGCAAGCTGGCAACCCAAGTGATGGTAGCTCATCCCACAGCACTCCCCATCCAATGCAAAGGAATTGAGGATAGTTACTCCTGCCTCACTAGAGGCACTATGAGCCCAGAGTATTTGTCTTGGGTACTTCTGCATAATAGTTGTTATTGTCAGGGAAGTCAGTGATGGAGATCTATCTTTAGAGCCTGGCTGGAAACAACCTGGCTGTTTCTAGAGCTGGGTCACCTGTTATCCTGCTGGCTGCACTGGGATGTGTTAAGCACACGTGTAATGAACACTTTAGTGATGCTCTTGTTCAAAACATGAGGGATACACAGGCAGAAACGAGTGATCCTACAGCTCTTAGATCCTTTTCAGCATCTTCTAGCTACACACTCCTCTGAAAGGCAAACAAATGCCTCAAATAGCTTTCAGGGGGGAAAAAAAGTATAGAATAAAGTCAAATCCAAAAGCCTAGAGACTGTCCTTGTCCTGTGATGGTACCCACAGACCCCAGAACCATGGCTGCTCCTGTGGCTGTGAGTGCTGCATCTCCACCTTGATGGATTTCCAAGAAAAACCCCAGGGAAGGTGGAGAACAGCCTGCTGAGGTCTTTCTCTTCTGTGTTGAAATCAGAGGGGTGATTCATCTCTGACTGCAGTGGAGCAGGTCTGGAGAGGACCATAAAACATCCCCCCATCTGACATGGTTTGAGGACCAGACACACACATCACACACCCACCAACTCTGAGACAGGAGTCAAGTAAAATGTCAGGGACAGGATTTGCTTAGCTGAGCCCTAGAGATGAGATGATTATCACAGCCAAAGCTGGCAAGATTTTTACTAGTGAACATAGACCACAGTAGGTGGCAGAGAGAAAACCCAGACGACAGAGAGATGCTGGTATCTCCTGTCCTAAATCTAAGCAGCAGAAAGCACTGTGCCCATCACCCCCACTTCTGATCACCTTCTCAAATGCAAAGGAAACAAATCTTGCACAGGATGATAAAACTGATAAATAGAAAGCATTTCTACTGAGAGGATCAGTAGAAAGCCACCAGGGAGCTTGAAGATCCAGGGCCTGTTGGTGGTTTCAGCACACAGTTTGTGGGTGCTGTGAAGGGGAGATCCTCTTCCTCAGGGCTGAAGAGCTGCTTTTCTGCAGGTTGCAAGAGCCTGAGCAGCCTTTAGCTTCTCCCTGGGCTTGGTACAACCTTTGTGGGCACAACAACTTGCCCCCAGCCCTGCCCCACTGCCAGTATCCTTCCTCCCCACCCCGAGCCCCAGTGGGTTTTCTGGGCAGCCAGGAAGCCCAAAGGGGAAGGAGATGCTCCACAAAGAAGTTCTCTCCTCTGGGCCTGTCACTGGGTCAGTGGAGCAAGTTACCAAGAGATTTGCATAGCTGGAATCCCCAAAGTGTTTTGTGGTCACTGACAGACCCTTTATTCTCCTGGTTTGCACCCCAGATGAAGTTGCAAAAGCATGAAGAGAAAGGGGATTTCTCTGCAGCTCTCCTAATAGACATGGGCTGGGTTTTTTTACATTTTTCCCTTGAAATATGAGTCCCTAAGCAGTTGGGGCTGGTTCATGAACCAGCACGTCTGACTGTTCATAGAGCTGTGGCTGCGAGGTCAGGTCTCTGTCTGCAGAGAGTTCACAGACCCATCTGTCTTTGCCAAGACCTTAGAGCTATTTTCTGGGCCAAAAAGCTGCAGCACTTCTATCCCAGGCTTCATGGGGACTGTGGACTCTGCTGTGCCTCTGTGTGTCCATGGAAGCCCAGTCCATCCTCCCCCTGACCACAGAAGCCTTTTTTTGGGGTGCAGGGAGAGGAATCCATCCCTCTGGGCAGGACACAGCCTGGTGTGGTGCAGGCAGTTCCATCCCATAGTTGCCATGTCCTGTACCTCACATAGCTCCTGCTCCAGCAAGAAGGGGATCAGAGGGGGAAGCTCCTTGATCTTCCCCCTTGGAAGCCACCTGGAAATGCTTTCACCTCCAGCTGCTGCAGGCAAACCCCTGGGTACCAGACCTTCAGCTCCCATCCTTGAAGATGCAACAGAAGCCAACAATTTGGGGGACAACCTAAAATCCTTCTGGAGCTTTACAAAAGCATCAAACCTGCTGTGCAGATCAGGGAATGCTTTTAAGGGCTTTTCCAAACAATGTGAGCTCCAAAGGTCCATGGTCCAGGGCAGAAAGTCCCCAGTAGACCTTCTAGAAGCTCCTTCCAAGGTGTGAGGTTGGTGGTGGGACTGGGAAAGAGCCACCAACAAAAGCAAACACCACAGGGCCAGCACAAGCTGGTGGTGCTGGAGATGCTGGAAAACAGAAGCTAAATATCTCTAAAAGTGGAAAAAACCCTGGGCTATCTGATGATGGGCCAACTGGGAAAACCAGCTGGGCTGCTGTTTGTCAGGAGAATGTCCAACAAGCAGGGCAGGGGTGAAACAAAACCCCAAGGAGCCTGGGTTTGGGGCTGCTGAGCAATCCATGGGACTGGCTCAAGGGCTGTCTCCAGCATTTCTCTGTGTCAGGATGAGCCCAGCAGCCTGAAACAAAGTGTTGAAACGCAGAGAAGCCCCAGTGGGCAGGGGTGTGAAATCCTTGCTGACCCTTTTGTGAGCTACTGCTCTCTGAACACCCTGAAGCTCCGTGGCCCAGCCAGTTTGTCTCCTAACACTAACAAACCAGAGTGTTTATGGAATCAGGAGCACATCAGCGACTCCAGGATGCAGCTCCCAAGGGAGCAGTGCAGCACAGCCCTCTTGCTTGGGTGGCAGCCCCAAGGAGACCTTGTGCTCATGATTTTTCCCTCTCTAGTGGCTCAGAAGTGGCACTGATCTAGGATGTGTGTAAACTTTGCCTCTTGGAAGCAAACCAGTTCAGGTTTCAGTGCTTTGAAGCCTGAGTCAGTTTGGAATCACATCACTGTGGTGGGATTCCATGAGCAGGAAGCTGAAATAAAGGAAACATTGGAACAGATACAGAGCACAAAGAGGGAAATTTCCAGGTCATGGGAAGGACCAGCACAGTTAAAATACTGCTGAGGCCAAACAGCACGTTCATCTCAGTGAGTTATTTAGGCAAGAACAGAACCTTTCTCATGTCTTTGCTGGGAAGCCTCTTTCAAAGAAGGTTTCATCATAATCCAGGGAGCCAGTTCTGAGAAGATGACAGGCAGACAGGAAAGTCTATTTCTACAACTAGGGCATCTCTCTCAGAAATCTGTTTCCTTAAGTGTTGGGAGCCTGAACAGAGGATTTGAGACCTCACAGAACCCACAAGAAGAGATTGAACAGCAGAGATGGGTTTGTTCCCTGCAGCTAATGATGTTGCTGGATGACACTGAGTTATCTTGGAAAATGTTGCTATTTTGACACAAAATTCTAGAAAAGGAGGAGTGATTGCATTCCTCCTAACAGATTCTGGCTCCATTTCACAGAAGTTTTTCCAGAATCCATTAAAAATACTTGTGAGGGTGTATTATAATGAATCTGAGTGCTTGGAAAAGCACACAAGGTGTTTGGTCACTGTGGGTCCAGGCTGGGCACAGCCAGTGGCATGGTGGGGGGCTGGCTCAAGAGGCAGCCAGACTCTTTGCAGGGCACTGAGCAGGCATGCTGTGCCCCAATGTGTTCTGCCTCTGGGGTTTCTGGCTCTGCTGTCTCAGAAATCACTCCTGTCCAAGGCGATCAGCCTTTTCGTTTGCACATTGTGCCCTCTCCTGGGAAAGCAACGGCTTAAGCCAGACTCAGAGAAAATCCTGGTCTCCTCCAGCAGATGCTGTGGCACAGATGCTGGGAGGAGGCAGCACATCCCACGATGGCACCTTTCACCTGCCACCTCTCTCCTCTCCCCCACGATGCCTGTTTATTCAGACCTATTCTTACACCAAAGAAATCCCAGCAGGGCTGATTATCCACTCCCTTGCCCCAAGGATTGTTTGGGTGAGGACAAGCAACGTGGCTCTACAGAGAATAAATCAGCTGTGGTAAATAAACACCCATACTCATGGAAGTTAAGACTTACCACGGATGGATATAGAGGTCTAAGTTCAGTCCTTCTGAAAGCTCTTAGCCCAGATGTGTGTTGGTACCTGCTGCTTGCCATTTGTGCCCTGAGTTCTGGTCTCTGTGAGCACTTGACTTCCAGTTCACTGAGAATGAAAGCAGAAGCTGCAAAATAGCACATCAGTCCCAGTTGCACCCAGTGACCAGTTCCGGCCACCACCAGAACATGTTCCTGCTGCTGCCATGAGAAGCCAGACCTGCTGCACAACAGGGCTCCCAGGACATCTCCCAAAAGCCATACAGGGGCTCATGCCCTCTTCCTGATGAGCCTGTAGCCAGGGCACTGTGTTTCCCTGACCAGAAGGAACAAAAGTGACCCATGCAGAGGGTAGATAATCCAAACTGTGCCATGTCTGTGCACAGAGTGTATTTTAGAAACCTCCTGGAGCATCCAGCCCACCAGCAGTAAGCCACAAACAGGAGAAGCCAGGTGGGAGGGATGCTGTGAGCTCTTAGCAGCTACTCCAGTGTGAGCCTGGTGGAGCAGCACCCCAGTGTGGGGCTGCCCAGGGCAGCACCATGGTGTGGAGGTGCCTGAGAGATGCTCTGTGGGCTCAGGCAGCAGAACTCACCCACACAGACTTTCAATTTACAAGTGAAGCACATGGAAATGCAGGATAAAACACTTCCTCTCTTCTGTCAACATCAGGTTTGGCAATCCCATCTGGTCATGGGCAAATGGGGAGAAGGAAGTGTTAGAGCTGACCACGTCTCCCAGAGCTATCCACTGCAAGAGAGCAACAAACCACAGTGATTCACATCAAACACAACAGCACCCTCACCACCACCCAAGGGGGAACTGGAAGGGAAACGAGTCACCTCCAGCTTTACAGAGAAAAGGTGGTTTCTTCAAGCAAAGCAGTAGAAACCTGCTTCTTACACCCTGTGTTTTATACAACCCCTGTGATTCAATGGGAGCAAGAGGTGTTCAAATTCCATCCTTCCAATGGCTCTGAACTGCAGCACAGGGGGTTGTTTCTCTCTCAGTTGTGGCTGCAGCTCTGGCATCAAGGCAGCAATTGGAGAAACATGACATCAACAGCCCAGTTTTGACCATTTCCCCATATTTCAGAATTGCTGTGCTCATGTGCCCAACCTGTGGCAGCCTGGTGGGGCACTGGGGTGTCCAGGTTCCAGGGCTCAGGAATGCTGTAGCTCATTAGCTGGTGGGGCACTGGGGTGTCCAGGTTCCAGGGCTCAGGAATGCTGTGGCTCATTAGCTGGTGGGGCACTGGGGTGTCCAGGTTCCAGGGCTCAGGGATGCTGTGGCTCATTAGCTGGTGGGGCACTGGGGTGTCCAGGTTCCAGGGCTCAGGAATCCTGTGGCTCATTAGCTGGTGGGGCACTGGGGTGTCCAGGTTCCAGGGCTCAGGGATGCTGTGGCTCATTAGCTGGTGGGACACTGGGGTGTCCAGGTTCCAGGGCTCAGGAATCCTGTGGCTCATTAGCTGCTGGATATGTTTTCAGTGTGTGAGATTAAGGAGGGAGCAGAGGCTGTGATGGGTTTGCTGTGTGGTGCCAGAAGAAGGATGCTCAAGGAAGACACACTAGCCACTAGCAGCTGGAGGAGGGCACGGCAGCAGCACTGCTCTCAGCAAAGCTGTACAGACATTCTCCCCAGCACCCAGCTCCCCAGGGTGCTCAAATGATTAGGAAATCAATAGATAGGAAACTTATCTGCAAATCAGGTTATGTTATTACATGAGTGTTGATGCAAAAGCCCTGAAGAAGGAAAAGCTTCAGTCAGCTGAGAAATGCGCAGACTGTTTCGTGATGCAGGAGCTTATTGATGTCTGTGTGCTGCTGTGGCTGACCACATCTCTGGAGTTTTCAGTGAAAAGCTGTGTTTTCAGCTAAATAAGGCCTTGCACAATTTAAAAACAGGGTTCTTTGGGTGTGGGTTTTTTTTCCCCTTCCAGAAACTGAGAACAAAAGTTGCCACCTCAAAAAGAAACTTTCTTGATGCCAAAAATTCTCTCTCATCAGACTAATTTTCTCAAAAGAACCTTTCCACAGGAGAAAAACCCCTCTGTGCTCCCACAAAGGTGACTGCTGGGGCTGAGGTTAATGACCTTCCTGAGCACAGCCTTCTGCCAATGCCATCACCACAGCTGAAAACACACCAGAGAGCAACAGGATCTCTGTGCTGTGGGAAATGATGGGTAACAGGTGCTTGCAGGAGAAAACAAAGCCCAGAGGAGTGATTGCCTGTGATTAATGAACATTACATGCCCCAGGGAAGGCAGGAGCATCCTGTCCACCCTCACTCAGCCAAGGAGACCATTCTGGAGCAGCAGCAGGTAGCTCATCTCAAGGCATAGGCATGCATGTACCAGCTTGTAACTCTGAGTGCATGATCATCCATGGGACAGGGGTAAGGGTTGTGCAGCAAGTTTGTGTGCCAGGTTTGGGAGATTCCTCTCCTAACCACTCTGTGGGAAGTCGATGTGGGACAACCAGGTGGCTACTGGTACCCAGGAGTCATAGAATCATAGAATCACAGACTGGGCTGGGTTGGAAGGGACCCCAAGGGTCCCAGAGCTCCAACCCCCTGCCACAGGCAGGGACACCAATCTCAGGCCTGGAGCTACACCAGGTTGCCCAGGGCCCCATCCAACCTGGCCTTGGACACCCCCAGGGACGGGGCACCCACCCCCTCTCTGGGCAGCCCCTTCCAGCCCCTCACCACTCTCTCTGTAGAGAACTTCCCCCTAATATCTCATCTCAACCTTCCTTTGATATGTTAATAATAATATAATATTAATAATATATAATAGGTTGTTTATTAATATATTCGTAAAATGTCATTAATTATTTATTATTTCTAATAATTAAGACTTAACTCAGAGCCTTGGGATAATTCCCAAAGATAAGGATACCTTGTGCCCACTCCTGCCAGCTCTCACATGGTGGGAGAAGGTGTATAAACCCAATAAATACTGACAGCATCTGTGAAAAGATACAGTGCTGGAGACCCCAGTGAATGTTTTGTCCCTTCCCTGCAGCTCACCAGGAAGGAGAGACAGGCATGGACATGAGAGCATCCGAGCTGAGGCTGGCCAGAGGTGGGAGGGTGCTGGTGCTACCCCGCAGGGACGCAGTGCCTGTGAGACACGGGCTCTCTAAGCCCATCATCACTCCAGGGAGAGCTTTTAAGGGAATATTTTTCATGATACAAATCCTGTGAGCTGTGTGTGGGCTGCCCTAGTCAACACAGCCCCACCACGTGCTCCTTCACTGGATGGCACTCAACTGCAGGGACAGCCCTTTGCCAGCTGACCACATACCTGGGGTGCAGCACCTGGGCTGGGATTATTCTGGGGTGTGAAGGGGATGACGAAGCCATGCCCATGTAGCTGTGTCACAGGATTGGTGTTTACCCATGATTTAACCCCTGGCATCCCTCCATGGAGGGACGTGGGCCAGTGTTTGGTAAAGTTGAGCCCATCACTGTTGGCTGCAGCACCACACCAATGTTTTATAGTATGGAAACCCAGAGACATGACAGGCCACACGTTTTGATTCCTTTGCCTTTTCTCCTGATCTCCATGTTTTCCTGACATTAGGTTGGACAGGCACCCAAAACAGGCCTTTTCTCCTCCTGATCTCCACGTTTTCCTGAAATTAGGCTGAACAGGCACCCAAAACAGGCCTTTTCTCCTCCTCATCTCCACGTTTTCCTGACATTAGGTTGGACAGGCACCCAAAACAGGCCTTTTCTCCTGATCTCCATGTTTTCCTGAAATTAGGCTGAACAGGCACCCAAAACAGGCCTTTTCTCCTTCTGATCTCCACATTTTCCTGAAATTAGGCTGGACAGGCACCCAAAACAGGCATTTTCTCCTTCTGATCTCCACGTTTTCCTGAAATTAGGCTGAACAGGCACCCAAAACAGGCCTTTTCTCCTCCTGATCTCCATGTTTTCCTGAAATCAGGCTGAACAGGCACCCAACACAGGCCTTTTCTCCTCCTGATCTCCACGTTTTCCTGACATTAGGTTGGAAAGGCACCCAAAACAGAAGCATCTGTTTGTCCTTTCGGTGTCAGCAGTGTAAATAAAGTGTATTTGTGATGTTTGGACTTCACAAACATATTGGTTTTGGCTTTTCTCTGAGCACGCTGAGGAGCTCCGCTGCAGAGCCAGCTGGATTAGCGTGGCTCTGATGTGTCGCCAGGCACACACAGCAGTCTGTTTACAGAGCAGGGTGACCATCGGGAAGTGCAGGACCCTGCCTGTCACACCCAGGGACTGGAACTCACCCCCAGCCTTTGCTGAAGCAGCTCCTGTAGCAGCAGCTGCTGGAGGGAGGATGCAGCTCTCGGGGGGCTGGGGGTGCCGGCACCATCCATCACCTTTCTGTGGCACCATCGTGGCCGGCTGCCTTCGCTGACACGTTCCCCAGCTAAACTCGCTCTTGCTGCCACAGTGGGGAGCCAGCATCCTTCTGGTAAGGGCAGTTTGTCTGTCCTGCTGCCAGCCTGAGCAGGCCAGTTCCCCAGAATGGGCTAAATCCTGCCTGGTGCTTAGGACTGAGTGCCCGGGGCACCCTGCTCTGAGCCCTGAGGCTCATTTTGGATACCATAACCAAGCACCTCGATGTTTGAGACCTCAGAGCAGATGCAGACCCAGAGGAGGCAGAGAATGATTATTTAAACCTGATTTTAGTTCACATCTTTTTTTTTTCCTCTTTTTGTTTTTCCTTTCCTTTTGTTTTCTAAAAATGATTTTATTTTTTACTAGTGGGGTAGGAATATTTATTCACTGCTAACTGACCAGTTTTTCCCAAAGAGGACTTTTCCTGAGACGTGCTGTGGCCCTGAGAACACAGAAAGCAGGCATTCTCCCTGTAAACACAGCAGCACAGTGGTTTGCTGGAATGTACCCCAGTACAGAAAAAACCTCCTCAGGTTAAGAGGTCACGCTATAAGTAGATACTTTACCATCGTTTACATCTTCAGGTCGAAGCACAAGCATAAACACATCAGATTTCCCTTTGCCTGCTGAAGAAAACCAGTGGATGTGATTCCAGGTGGACACCAACCTCAGTGCTGCTCTGCTGCAGGGACCCCCAGGGCTTGCAGACCCCAATTCTGCTCTGTGTTTCTCTCCTTGAACCCCCCTATGTCCTTTTAGACATGACCTGGCAGCTCTTTTCCAATCTCCTTTCTGTAGGATGGGCTGTTTGCCCAAGTAGCTCAGAGGAAGGTGAGGAGGAGGAGGAGGGGATGCAAAGCCCGTTTGCTCTTCATGCTGGCAGGGTCAGTTTTGCTCCCAGTTGTCCCACCTGAGCATGGGAGAGCTTTCTGCCTAGTAAAAGTCAGTCCTGGGACTTAGCAGCTACCCTCCCTGCTGATGAGCTACATGAGACAATGCAGATTTGCCCATTCCATGGCTGACTGAAGATGGGAGAGGTGCTCAGCCACAGAAATACAGAGATACCAGAGTGTGGAGGGATGTTACTCAAAGAACAAACTTTGTCCAGGGAGATAAACAACAAAGAATGGGGAAAAGATCAAAAGGAGAGGGAGTTTCTAAGAAAAGGGCTGCAGGGAGCATCGGAGGGAGGAGGCATCAGTATCCCCAGCCTGTGCAGCCTGGGGAGCTGTGGACCTTCCATCCAGGCAAAACTTCCTGCTTACAGAGGCCAAAAGCTGCATTTTGAGAAATGCCTCAGAGCTGGGACCCCTTTATCCCAAAGCAGCAACCCTGCATTTATCAGGGAGGAAGAGGGAAGGGGAGAGAGCTGACACTGGTATGAGATAGCTGCTTCAGCACAGCAACGTGCCAACCTCAGCATCACAGCTGGGCAAAGCAGAGCTGGTCACAGGGCAGTGGTGATGCTTGGTGATGTTTCCATGGCAACGGATAACCAAAGGCAACGAGTCTTGGCTATTTCTTACATCACTGCTGGATGCGTGAGCAGATGCAGCTGCTCACCCAGGAAGCCCAGTGCTCTGGAGCTGGAGCCTGGGTTGAAAGGCTGAGCCACAGCTTGGGTCCTAATTGCCACCAGTGAAGAAGGGAGAGGATGGCAGCTGGAACAGCAGCTTGAAAACCATCAGGTAAAAAGGTGGGAAAAGATCTCAAACCTACAGAATGGGCTCATCCTGTTTCAGATTCCTGAGAAATAATAAGCTCACCTTGCTATTGCTCCCCATCCTCCTTGATGTGGAAGGCAGCTGACACTACTCCTTCCTTTCTTTGGGTGTAAAATACACAACAGCCTATTTGAAAATGATTTTTGAACTCAATTAGCCTCACATCTCATCGACAAGCCAGGAGACACATACAGCAGCTGAAAGAAGAAAGGCATTTTTGAATACCTACGTGGATAAAGAGCAGAGATGAAAAGCAGATGTTGGAGGCAGCTGTGTAAAACAAATACTGAGTAGGCCAGAAGAGAGATCACAAAGAAATAACATCCCTGGTGATACACTTCTTGAGCATCATCTCAGCATTACTGCCAATGGCAGCCAGGTTTGCAGACACCAACTCTCATCTCCCTGCTAAAGCTGGGCCAGTTCATAGCCACACCAGCACCCCAAACCTGTGGAGAGCCCCAGAGAGGCTTCACTCCAGTCCCCTTGTGTGTGGGTGGGTGATAGCTCTGTGCAACCATCTGATAAGCCCTGTGAACCTCACTGTGTCTCCTCCACATTATTTACTGGTTGCAGAAATAAATGCTGAGAAATGTTGATCCTTGCTCTCAGATAATATCTAGGGAGCCAAAATATGCTGCCTCCAAACAAACAGGGTCACTTATAAACTCATCAGGTCAGGGCATGTGGAACAGCTAAAGCTAAACCGGTGAGGTTATAAAGGTTACAGCTGTACCATTTCCCCCCCCTCCAAAGAACCTTAATTTCCAGATTTATACATCATCTTCCAACTACTGAAAGAGCATCTGAAAAGCAAAGGGCAACCAACCCTTCCCATTGCCTTCCAGAGGGAGCACACCAGCGGTTTGTTGTGCAGCAGCAGAGCAGCTCTGTGCTGTGCCAAGAGAGTCACACACACCTCTGGGTTGCCCTGCTGTGCCCAAAGGACTCTTCTTCCCTCGTTCCATGGGATGTGCTTACTTGAATTAGGGTCTGCCTGGATTTTCATTAAGGGCGAGGAAATGAGAGATTAAATTAATCACAGCTTCTGCTCTCTCCTTCCCTTAAAGGGAGGAGCTGGGGGGGGGGGGGGAAGCACCAAAGGGCAGGGGGAAAGGATTAACTAGTTGCAAAATAAAAGTTCTTTGTTTCCTTTACAAAGCAAAATGCCTTTTGTAATTTTTTTTCATTAAATCCTTCAAGATCATTGCTGTTGCTAATTAAATTATGGACAGACATCTCCACACAGCCTTTTCATTCCTGCTGTCAGAGGCTGCTCTGGTGATGTGTGTCCCCTGAAGGTGCCAGACCTGTGCTGTGTCCTGCTGCAAGGCCACCAGTACCTGCTCTTCCCAGGGTGGCAGGAGGTGCCACACAGGCACATGTTACCCCTACACTGGGGTGACCGATTAGCATGGGGCGCGTTACCCGCTAAACCCCAGCCTGACGCTTATGGGTGACCTCAGGTAAAGCAGCCCAGCCCTGCAGGTTTGTGACAGGGATGAACACCCCATTTTTGGCAGAGCCTTTAAATATCAGTGTCAATCAAGCTCAGAAATCCAAGTCAGGGCTTTGAAGGAACTCAAAATTCCCGCCTTTCACTCGGCCAAGTGCAGGTTCATCTGCTTCCTGGCTAAGAGTGTGAGCTTGACCTCACAGAAGGAAGACAAACACCTAATCTGTTCATAATCCAACCTCAGAAAGTTCTGCTTGCTTCTTCCATCGAGCAAGGAAGAGTTCACAGGCAGGGAAACACCGCAGGAGTTATCCCAACCCCAATGGTTGATGGCCCAGTACAGGCTCCTTCACTACCATGTCTGTCAGCCTCTCTTAAGCCCCCTCAAGTCCTCCCATGAGGGAAGCGGTGGTGCCAAGCCTATGGCAGAAAGGCCTGGCTTAGATTTTTCCCAGTATAAACCAGAGAAAACAGAAACCCAAGCTGTACAGCACGATCCAGGCTTGCCAATGTACTCCTCTGCAGAGCAAGGCCTTACCCAAACTACCGAGGAGCAATCCCGCGGCCTTGAACAGGCTTTCATGGCAAACCAGTACACCATGCTTGGGAAGGGAGAAAGGAAGAAGTCACTGTCCTTTCAATGTGGCCATTTTGCCTTCCCCAGCCCCTGGATGTTCTTGGAGAGAGTGCTCAAACACTGGTGCCACGAGTAGCAGCCAAGCCTTCCCACTGCGCCCAGGTATTTCCAAGGCCTACAGAAGGTCTCAGCCTAAACTGAACCCAAAATGCACAAATGAGATCTCTTTCCCCCCCCCCCTAATAAATAAAAGCTATAATAATTGCAGCACAAGATGCCACAAGGACCTGATTTAATACACCGTGAGGCTCTTTGTCTGATTCAACACAACACACAACTTCAGCCAAGCGCCCCAGTTACGAAACTGCTCGTCACGGCGGGTTCCTCATTGACACAAGTGGAGGAGATGCCACATTTCAACGTCTGCAAGAATTCTCCAGGGCTCAGAGAAATTCAGGCAAGGAAAACAGTCTGGCATTTAACCAACTATTCAAAATATTTCACAATGACCTTGAGGATTACAGAAGGATCCATTTAAAGCCCCAGTTTAAGGAAAGGAGGAAAAAAAAAAAAAAGGACAAAAATATGTTTCCCCGTAGAATCTGCTACTAATGTGTGTTTACTGCACAGTTTATCTCAGATATGCTGTGCACACAATGAAAACGAGCTGGAATACAAAGGAAAAGGAAACAAGCTGAACTCCTTGTCTTAGGCTTACTCAGTGACCCTGCCTGTATTTGGAAATTAATTTAATTTCCAGGATATCTGATCGCTTAAGTCCAAAGAGTCAAAAAGTCTCTCAAAGCAAGGAGAATGACCAGGTCTTATGCTGACCCTTAAGTGGTTTTTGGGTTTTTATTTATGAAAAGCAGATCTGTGGCTCACTGCTATGGCAGGTCAGATGGAGAAGCCCAAAGGATAAGACTGGAGCTCTCTGCCATACCCAACGTGCCCTTGGGGAGCCCCGGCAGCACAGGGAATACACACACATATCAAGTCTTGTTTCCCACCCCTGAGCGTGGCACAGCTAGACTATATTTGGCCAAGAGGAGCAGAGGGCCCCTTTACCAGTGCCAGTTAAGCTGGGCACCACAGAGCCATCCAAGTGGAGAGGGAGATGGGAAAAGGGGGATCACATCACTCTGGGCTCCCTGTTCTCCAGGCTTTGGGCACAGGCAGGTCAAACTGGTGCCTTGCCCATCACCACGTCTTCCTGCCCCTGAACTACACCTGCTTCTGCTTTTTGTTATCAGTGTGCACCTCTCTGCCACTCATTGCTCTTTCCAAACACAAGTGCAACACCAGCACACAGTTTAAGGCTTATTTTGTACAAAGATTCTAATTTAATAGGTGTGATACGTTGCCTTTCTGCTAAAACTGTTACTTTCCTCTTCTGACAACCCCAAAACCAACACCAGGTGTTGCTCTGTGTTTCTTGAGCATGGTTTTGTGGTCCAACAGACAGGAAGAGGAGCTGTTTGGTGGGGAGATACCATTTGTCCTCACAAACCAGTGTAGCTGGAGACTCAACCTGTGGCCTGCTGTGAACCTGTGTAACTTCTTCTTCCCATATCATGGGACCTCCCTGATTTCCTTTTATTTCTTTTCATGTCAAGCCCCAGAGAAAGAACCCCCAGGGCAGTGCTGAGAGTGCAGCAAGCAGATGTGCTTTGGGTCAAACTGTAAAGGAACATGGTTGTCTCCAACTCAGAAAGCTCAGAGATGGGTTAGAAGACAGATGTGATGGGCCATGGTACTCCAGGTCAGATGAGAGTGTTGAGGTTCTCCAGGCTTCAACCTTTGCTAGTGCTTACCTGCCTTCTTGTGGCTTCTTACTCATGTCCCAGAAGAAGAGAAATTAGAATGAAATTCATAACCATCTTGGGTTTTGCTTCAGCCTGTGCACCCAGTTTGGGCCATGGCTTTTCACATTTGATGGATGTTCCCTGGCTCCAAATCACTCTGAGATGCTCTCCCTGTAGGTTAACAGAGGAATTTGAGAAATGACAAAAAGCTTCCAGACTTCCAGCCAGAAGGCACAAAGGTAAATCAAGCCTTTTCAGTTAGGGGTCCATTTGTCCTTAAACACCATTGTACACCACAACATTCCTGCTCCACTTGCAGGAGCAACCTGCTTCAGCAGAACCTCTGTTACCCATGCTCAAGTTTGCATCCATGCTGAGCTTTTGTAGACCTAGAACCAACATTCTTCCCCTATACAGCACAAACCTAGTGGGTTTTTTTTTTCTCCCCATAATAGTGTGGGTTTTAGGGCAAAAAGAAAACCCTAAACCCAAGAATATTTTTATTATTATTTTGTACCTCTTAGGAAGAAACCATGTCATAGATCAACACTGCAAAGTATTACTCAAGCAAAGATCAAAACAAGCACTTGGAATTAAAGAGCACATAGAAAGTTATGCAAACAAAGCCCTGGGAGATCCAGCAACGTCACCAGATGTCACAGGGCCTCTGGTAACAGCCGTGGGCCTCAACAGGCAGAAATGTTCCCTGTGAGTTGGGTCAGAAAGATGCATCGATGGAAAAGGCATGTGGAAAGTAACCAGGGACAGAGTCAGCCAAGCAGCAAGTGGCTCATCCACGACCTCTGGCAGTGGCTCTGCTGTAAAGCTCAGATTTGTTAAGTTTTGTGTGACCTGCCCAGAGGTGGGAGGAACTGGGCACCTGCACCCAAGCTCCTGCTCACAGCAGGGCTGCTCCTCCTGACTGCGACACAGCCCCTATAGACAAGAAGTGTGGGTGATATTCACCCATGCACCCTTCCTTGCCCTTAAATTTCACACAATGTATACATGCTATACATCCATTTTCTGCAATGTCTGTGTTATTTTTTAAGTCCCTCTGTGTCTTACATGGTTAGTGCTGTCCATACCATAGTTTTAAAACATACTTTGGATGACTCTGTGAGCTGGTTGCCAGCTGGAGTGAGTATGGAACCCAGATCCAACTTTCTATGAAATGTTTTAGCAAAGAAAACAAGATCTCCTTAGGGATCTGTAAAGTTTTCCTAAGGTTTTAATTGATTTTCCCCTCTATCCTCATTTCATAGAATCATAGAATCATAGACTGGGCTGGGTTGGGAGGGACCCCAAGGGGCACAGAGCTCCAACCCCCTGCCACAGGCAGGGACACCAACCTCAGGCCTGGAGCTACACACGGTTGCCCAGGGCCCCATCCAACCTGGCCTTGAACACCCCCAGGGACGGGGCACCCACCCCCTCTCTGGGCAGCCCCTTCCAGCCCCTCACCACTCTCTCTGCACAGAACTTCCCCCCAATCTCTCCTCTCCCCCTTCCCTCCTCCAGCTTCACTCCAGCCCCCTTGTCCTGCCAGTCTCTGCCCTTGAACAATCTGATTCCCCTCCTGTTCCTCTGCTCCCTTCAGGGACTGGCAGGCTGCAATGAGGTCCCCCCACAGCCTTCTCTTCTCCAGGCTGACCCAGCCCAGCTCCCTCAGCCTCTCTTCGTAGGGCAGGTGCATCTGACATGGCTCACCCAGGCTTGCTGATGGGTGGCAGGATGGCAGGGACATGGGGGTTGAAGGAGCATGCTGAAGACAAAACCTGCCCAGGACAAGGGGCAATGGCTGCAAGTTGGAGCACAAGGAGTTTTGCACCAATCTGGGAAAGAACTTCTTCCCAGGGAGGGTGAGGGAGCCCTGGGACAGGCTGCCCAGGGGGTGTGGAGTCTCCTTCTCTGGAGAGATTCCAGCCCCGTCTGGACACCGACCTGTGTGCCCTGTCCTAGGGACCCTGCTTTGGCAGGGGGTTGCACCCCATGGGCTCTGGAGGTCCCTTCCAACCCCTGTGATGCTGTGATTCTGCCCCAGTAGCCATCAGGCATCGCTGTTAACGAAGGAGAAGTGAGGCAAGGACTGTATCAGTACAGCACAGGCAGCGAGCTGCCTTACCTTGGATACTAATTGAAAAAATAAACCCATGCAGTACCAGAGCAGAGGAAGCGATCCCCTCCCAGTGAGCCCAGTGTAACCCTCCCAGGGCTCAGGGAGGAGGAGCTGGGGGCTATCACCACAAAGTCACTGTGGATGAAGTGCCAAACACGTCCACCCTGCACTTGGAAGATGAAGCACACGTCCAGGATTGCACAAACACCACGGTCACACGAGGCCCCGTTAATCACTCCCACGTGCCTATAATTAGTTAGAAAGGCTACAAGGGAGGGAGAGATCAAGAGAGACTGGGCTTCATTTCATACTTTCCAGCAACAACAGGATAGAGATTTTTAAATCCTGAGTGCACAAGCTGTGCTCTCACGTGCTCAGGCCCCTCGCCGGGGGGTGCTGAGCATTCTCGTGCCAGGGGAAGGCCGCCTGAATCCCTCCCCAGCCAAGGAGCACATCCCAGAGTAAGGAAAGCTGGGGTGAGACCTACAGCCACCCAAGCTATGGTGAGTTTTCTGCACCCAGAAAGCTGTCCCAGACAACCTGCTGTGCTTCAGCATGACTCTGCCTGTGCTCTAGAGCCTGGCACTGCAGCATCCTTCGTTCCAGCAGTCACCAAGGCAGCAGTAACTCAGGGTAAGACTTCACCAGACACCAAGGCAACAACAACCGACCAGGAACAACACTGTGATGGAAAACCCTGCAGCTGCTGGCTTTCAGCACAGCTCCATGCTGCAGTGTGACTGTGCAAGTGCAGGGTTATGCTCACTTCAAGCTGCTCCAGCAACTCAGCCCTTCAGCAAAATGTATCGCCCAGAGAGCAAACAGAGTGTTCAGTGTTAGCTGCAGCTGCCATGCCAGCTATAGGAAGTGTTTTATGGGTCTGCCTAAATATTTGGGCTTCTGCTCTCCTCCACACTTCCATCAGCCTTCTAGTCCTCTTGTAAAAATAGAAATTCCTCCTTTAAGGAGATAATTAACTAACCCTGAGCATCTGTAAGGAATTAAACACGGCAAAAGACACTGAACCCAGCAGTGCTCCGAGCCAGATGCATAACATTGCTGTTTCCTACCAAGGTCTCTCCTTGACATTAGGCAAAGAAATAAAAGGTAAATTAAGACATAAATCAGACAACTTCCATCTGCCTTTGCAGGCAGAATTTTAATGTGAAGCATGCCTTGCACAGATAACTGCTCCGTGCTGAGCGGAGCAGTGTCTGAGGTGGTTTTTCCAGAGGGTTGGAGCTGCTCCATGCTTTGCAAGTGCTTGTTGAGGAGTGGAGCGTGAGCAGTGCCCACACAGCTCCTGTCCTGCCAGCTCAGCAGGGAGATGCCTCCAGATTTCACCCTGTATGCAGCTGCACCTCTGCCTGCACAGCTCTGCCAAGCCCCTCAGCTCCTGACCGCTGCCTGGGATGTGCCTTATACCCTGTGAGCAAAAATGCTCAGCTAAGAGATGATGAAATCAGGCAAAGGGACACGCTGCCGGTCACACTGGGTTGGATGAGCACCAAGAGGGAGGAATTGCTGTCTGATGACTGAGTAACCTCCAGGGCAAGAGAGATTTGGGTAAGCTCATTCCCTCTGCTGTTAGGCAACCGGTTCCCAGTACTGACAGGCAGAGAAATGAGCCAGTGATCAGCCCCAGTACCAGATACCACAGCTAAGGAAGCAACTTGCTGAGAGGTGATCTGGAAAGGTTTTGTATTGAGAGCTGCCCATGGTGACAGCTGGGATGCTGAGGGCTGGCCACAAGCAGCCCCTCCATATCAAGACATCATCAAAGAATCCACCTGGTTTGCTTGCTCTGCATTCCAAGGAGAATAATTCACATTGTTTCAGGTACTGATCTGCTGTGGCAGTGCTGCACAGGTTGCTCACATCACTAGTTTTGGTAGGGGGAGAGAAGCCCATGAGGTGTTGGGTCCAGTCCTATTTAATATCTTCATTGACACCTTGATGAGGGAACAGCACCCACCCTCAGCAAGTGCTGCTGATCCAGAGCTGGGAGGGGTGGCTGACACACAGGACACTGTGCTGCCATCCAGAGCCCTGGCCAGGCTGGAGAGCTGGGCAGGGAGACACCAGATGGGGTTCAACAACAGCAAGGGGAGAGTCTGGCCCCTGGGGAGGAACAACTGCTGGGATCAGGACAGGCTGGGGGGGAGCTGCTGGAGAGGAGCTCTGTGGAGAAGGACCTGGGGGTGCTGGGGGTGACAGGGTGGCCATGAGCCAGCAGTGTGCCCTGGGGCTGAGAGAGACAATGGGATCCTGGGGGCATCAGGAGGAGTGTGGGCAGCAGGTGACAGGAGGGGATCCTCCCCCTCTGCTCTGCCCTGCTCAGGCCCCACCTGCAGTGTTGTGTCCAGTGCTGGGCTCCCTGGGATCAAACAGCCAGGGATCTCCTGGAGAGAGTCCAGAGGAGGCTGAGGAGATGCTGAAGGGCCTGGAGCATCTCCCCTGGGAGGAGAGGCTGGGTGAGCTGGGGCTGTTCAGCCTGGAGAGAAGAAGACTCAGGGGGGACCTTATGAATGTCTATCAATATCTGAAGCATGGGATGCAGGGGACATGGGCAGCCCCTTTTCAGTGTCTGTGGGGACAGGACAAGGGGCAATGGCTGCAAGTTGGAGCACAGGGAGTTCCCCCCCAACCTGGGGAAGAACTTTTCCCCAGTGAGGGTGAGGGAGCCCTGGGACAGGCTGCCCAGGGGGTGTGGAGTCTCCTTCTCTGGAGAGATTCTAGCCCCGTCTGGACACCGACCTGTGCACTATGAGCTGGGGAGCTGCTTTGGCAGGGGGTGGGACCCCATGAGCTCTTGAGCTCCCTTCCAACCCCTACAACTCTGTGATCCTGTTATCCTGTGATTCTGTGGGTGCGTTCGAGAAGCCTCCAAGCTAAAATTGCAAGAATAGTTAACGAGTTACACAACCAGGGCTCACTTTTCAGTTTTATATGAAAAGCAGAAGGAGAACACATTTGCAGTGACCCTCAGAGACAGAATTTTGGCAAAACACTAAATGCTCTTGGTGAAATTAAGCAGTTGGGGGAAGGACATGCCCTGCAATCCTTTTGCGTATGAGCTCAAGTGTAACGTTCGATGGTCTTCAGAGACTGGAAACTGCTCTGCTGGTTTTGGATTAAAATGAATTGGTTCAACTGTAAATTAACAGCAGATGACTTGTGGGAATGTTTATTCCCATATTTACGGTTTTGGATTATTTTTCATACTTTAAAAGCGTTAAGCAGGGGGCAGCTTGGGAAGGGCTCACCTGGAGCTCCAGGTAAGCAGCAAGTCCCTGGTACCTGGTCTGGCCCTTGCTTGGCAACACCCCTTCAGGTACACCCTCCCCAAAATGTCTAAGTGCCAGCTGAAAAATAAGCAGATGCTGAACGTCTGTAACGGGCTGGGCTATGATTGAACATGTGCTGAGATGTTTTGCTGACTCAGAGCCCCAGCCCAGCAGAGAATGGGTATTTATAAAGCACAGGTGAGCCCTGGCCACAGCTGAAACAGCACTTCATGGAAACATGGCTGAGGCAGCTGCTGGCAGAGCAGCAAGAGCTCCTCTCATGCTTGGGAGAAAGCAGCAAGGGCCACATCCTGCTCACACGCACACTGCTGCAGAGCTCACAAGCCAGCTTTGCCGTGGATGTAAAGGGGCACAGCTCAATGCAGGCTACACGTGGCCACTTAAGGGAGATGTACTTTTAATCAGCTGGTTTCCAAGGTCTGGAGTGGAAGCAGGGAAGTGTTATTAGGGAAGAGCTCCTAATTCTCTCAGCCCTGTCCTGCCTGTGCCAAGCCAGCAGTAGTTAGGGAGGAGATGTGCTCGTGGCTGGGCAGAAGCAGCTGCTCAGCTCCGTGGCACTGATGCTTCCCTCCTTCCAGCACTCAGCACTCCACTGCTCTTGCTTTGCAAAGTGCCTGGGCATTTTGGTTGCCCCTTTGGGAAGCCTTAGTGCCAGAATCCAAACGCTGCCCTACCTCTCCAAAACTGGTCAGTGTTGTTTTGCAATCTAAACTCACAAAGCTAATTTAAAAAATAGGAAACGAATGATCAGAGCTCCTGAATTAAGCCCCTTCTCCATGGGCTTGGATTTTCCTGGAGTGGAGCAGAGAAGGGCTGTTCCCCCACCATCACATCCCCTGCTGTCATTCCCAGTTTCCCATGTGTTTGCACCTGCCCAAGCCCATCTCAGAGTGAGGCAAATCCCAGTCCCTGCGGTGTTAGGCTTAGGGATGCTCCCTTGGTGCTGAGGTCACACCTGGCTTTAGCTCTTCTTCAGCAAACTCCTGCTTGACCTTGTCTACAGACCAGAATAAACCACAGAACTCCGCAGGGAGCTCTGCAGGGAGGACTGGACACTCATTTCACCTGCCTTTTGTAGCAGCTCACATCTCCACACTCCCATGAAATCCTGGAGTTACCTGACCTCCCTATTTTTGCTCCCTGCCCACAGCATTGCTGCTGTAAAAGCAACAGGAGGCAAAACAGAAATAGCTAAGGCTCTCCACGTAACATCCAGCAAGCTCTGGGAGTCAGGGTGTCTGCAGGAGGGAAATGATCTGCACTACATGACCTGGGTTTCCATACGAGCCCGAATGGTGCCCTCTGCTCCTCACCAGCTCAGCCCACCAGGTTCTGTGCAGGGACACCAGAGCCAAACAAAGTCCCTCAGTCCTAGAACAGTGCAGGGCTGTCAGCAAGGCTGCTCCTCCCTGCCTGGCAGGCTTCATTTCTCAGCAGCATTAATTAGCACAGGATGAGCTGGCTCTTCAGCAGTAGCTCAACTCTCTGCACAGCACCACCTTGTAATGCAGCCCCCACGCTGACAGACGCAGGAGGCTCCCTCACAGCAGGGAGAGTCGGTGGACCTGGAGTATCTGTTGCTGATGCAAGGCCCTGGCTGCAAATGCCAACATGCAAATGCACACAGAGCTGCTAGTGGGACATCCCATAAACACTCATGGAGATGGTTAAAGGTTTCATTGAATCCCCAGGTTGGAAAAGACCTTTAAGCCCATCAAGTCCAACCATCCCTGTCTTGTGCTGACCCAGATCCCTGAGCACCTCATCTCCCCTCTGTTCAACACCCCCAGGGGTGGGGACTCAGCCCCTCCCTGGGCAGCCTGTGCCACAGCCCCACAGCTCTGCCAGGGAAGAACTTTGCCCTCCCAGCTGAGCTGCCCCTGCCCTGGGGCAGCTTGAGCCCATTGCCCCTTGTCCCATCTCCTGTCCCCTGGCTGCAGAGACCATCCCCCACCTCTCTGCACCCTCCTGGCAGGGCAGGGGAGGTGGGGAGAAGGTCTCCCCTCAGCCTCCTCTTCTCCAGGCTCAACACCCCCAGCTCCCTCAGCTGCTCCTCAGAGGATTTGCCCTCCAGCCCCTTCCCCAGCCTGGCTGCCCTTCTCTGGACTGGCTCCAGGACCCCCATGTCCTTCTGATGGGGAGGAGCCCAGAACTGGACCCAGCACTCAGGGTGCAGCCTCCCCAGTGCCCAGCTCAGGGGCACAATCCCCTCCCCACACCTACTGGCCACGCTGTTTTTGATACAAACTAATACTTTTTGTTAAAAATCTTTGTCAACATGTCTCATCACGTCCAGGGGCACTCACTCTGACAGGAGAGCTGATCACTCTCCGAAGATCAGGTCTCTCACAACCTCCTGTTGACCATCCTAAGTACCAATTCCAGGCAAGGAACACCTCAAAGCCCAACCACACACAGCTCAACACACCCTGACTGCTGCATCTCCCCCACTGGTAGGAGGGAGATGATCAGGCTGAGGAACACAACATAGCTGGTGACTTGTTTTAATGGATTAGAGGCAGGAGGAACACAGACTCTACTAGCACAGAGAAAAGAGCAAGGAGAGCATCCTAAAACCTGGATCTTTCATTTGGGGGAAGAAGCAGATTGGAAGAAGAGAGCAGGAATACCTGCAGCAGCCCTCTTTGGGAGATGGTTCTGCTGCCTCCAGGGATGAGGGTTTAACTGGCAAAGGCCAGGAAAGAAAGGCACTCCTAAGGAGGAGTTTCTCTACCACTTGAAAGAGAAAAAGGATGGCTTTTACGGCTTGGGGGTTGGGTTTTATTTTAGCAGCTGGAAAAGCTGCATGTTAGAGATGAGTCCCAGAGTCCCAGTAACCCAGAGGCTGTGTCCAGAAAGTGTTGGGTTTCAGCCTGCATCCAGTGCCTCAGGCAGGCTGCATGGAGCTCTGTGCTGCTGCAGGAGATGACTGCAGGTCTCCAAAGAGTTGAAGTCACCCAGAGCCTGTTTATACTGTTTTGCAGTCATTTCAGAGCCATAAAACACAGAGCTGAGCTTCCACTGAGTCTATGGCTCTGGGTGTCATGCCCTCGCTCAGGCTGCATCCCTTAGTGTGTCTATCAGCTTATGCTTGGCCCCAGCTTTGGGGACCTTTCCAGAACCCCATTTACTTGGTACTAGGGAAAAAAAAATCTCCCAACTTAACATCAGGTTCAGTTCCTGTCAGTAGCTCAGCCTGACATCCAGCAGTTTAATTGGGTCCACTGGAAAATGTAGCTATCAGCTTACTAAACGAACAGATTGCCTGTCATGACAGCCTCCAGGAGCTCCCCAGGGACACCAAGGGCTGCTTTGCACTGTCCTGGCCGAGGGAAACACACGGAGCTGGGGCTCCTCTCAGGCAGCTGCACTAAATGACCCTGTTCTGTCCTTTCCAGCCACAATATTCCTCTTCTCTTCTCTTCTCTTCTCTTCTCTTCTCTTCTCTTCTCTTCCTCTTCTCTTCTCTTCTCTTCTCTTCTCTTCTCTTCTTCTCTTCTCTTCTCTTCTCTTCTCTTCTCTTCTCTTCTCTTCTCTTCTCTTCTCTTCTCTTCTCTTCTCTTCTCTTCTCTTCTCTTCTCTTCTCTTCTCTTCTCTTCTCTTCTCTTCTCTTCTCTTCTCTTCTCTTCTCTTCTCTTCTCTTCTCCTCTCCTCTCTCTCCTCTCCTCTCCTCTCCTCTCCTCTCTCTCCTCTCCTCTCCTCTCCTCTCCTCTCCTCTCCTCTCCTCTCCTCTCCTCTCCTCTCCTCTCCTCTCCTCTCCTCTCCTCTCCTCTCCTCTCCTCTCCTCTCCTCTCCTCTCCTCTCCTCTCCTCTCCTCTCCTCTCCTCTCCTCTCCTCTCCCTCTCCTCTCCTCTCCTCTCCTCTCCTCTCCTCTCCTCTCCTCTCCTCTCCTCTCCTGCTCTCCTCCCCTCCCCTCCCCTCCCCCCTTCCATCCCCCTTGTCCTGCCAGTCTCTGCCCTTGAACAAGCTGATTCCCCTCCTGTTCCTCTGCTCCCTTCAGGGACTGGCAGGCTGCAATGAGGTCCCCCCACAGCCTTCTCTTCTCCAGGCTGACCCAGCCCAGCTCCCTCAGCCTCTCTCCAGAGGGAGCTGCTCCAGCCCTCTGAGCATCTTCGTGGCCCTTTCTTTCTCCCTTCTCAATTTCAACCCCCCCTTTTGAGAAACAGGGGTTCATAACTGGGCCTGTACACAGGTACAGCACTCTGCACTTCTGCCAGTGCCTCTGAACCAAAGCACAGCCAGCTCACTCCCCCATGCTCCCTGGAGATGCTTTGCCTGGGTGCTGGCCCTGCTTTCACACACAGCCATGCCAGGCTCCATGCCAGTTGCTTTGCCTGGGTGCTGGCCCTGCTTTCACACACACAGCCGTGCCAGGCTCCCTGCCAGTTGGTTTTTTTTCTCTGCCTGTGACTCTCTGGACCAAAAAAAGACAGGAGCAACCCTTGCCAGGAGCACAGGCTGAGGTTTGCCAGACGAGGGGCTGGGTCTGACCAGGCTGCAGGGCAGGCAGAGCCTTGAGATCTTGGAAGTGCTTCATGCATGTCAGATAGCTCCAGGATGAAAGCAAACAGTCATTTCAGGCAGGAGGTTATCAGAGTGCTCACATTTAGAATCGTTTTCTCTGTACTACAGAGGCTCCCAAACAGCATTTTGAACCTTTCTCAAACCCTGTCTCAAGAACCTCTGCTGCCATCATTGTCTGAGGAAGCCCTTGAAATCTGGCAAGGGAACAACCCTCTGAGCCAGAGAAACTCCTTCCTCCTCAAGACTTAGCCAATTTTTCAAGTTCTGAAACCCAAACAGTGTGGCAGCTTGTGGGGAGAACAGCACACTCACTGGTACCAAAGATGTGCAGATCACTCAAAGAGCAGCAGTTCTCAGTGTTGGAACTGTCACTAGGGTGATGCCACTGCTCTCTCCACACTGCCTGTGGTTAAGGCACCAGGAAGGAAGTGAATTCTAAATGACCATGTGGGAAATGGGTTTTATTTGTAGAAGCAACTTGCATGAGCCAACAAAACAGTCTACAAACCTTGTCTGTGTGGATGCTGCCAAGGCAGCTCCACAAAGCACAATCATTTTTATAGTAAACCCTTGCCCATCTGCAGATCTCCTTCCCTAACTGAAACTCCTTCTGCACAGGCTTTGCCAACCTGATAGCCACGTCTCAAAACACTTACAATAGCTCTAAGGTGTGTGTGGAACTGTTGATTTGAACCATAAGCAGCAGAAATAATTTCCAGTTGTCCTCCCCAGTGTGTGTAACTCACAGACATGGCTGCAGATAAAGCTCTACAGTCCAATGGTGGGGGCTCAGTAAGTGAAGAAGCCTTTGGGAGTTACTAAGAGGTTTGAGAACACAAATCCCCACCTGTACATGACAAGGTTCAAGATCCACTCAGGAATGCTCTGGAATATTCTCTTTCAGCAAAGTTTTCCCTCTGAATATTAACACATAAATCAAAGTGAATCACAAGAAAGTGTTCAGGGATCTCACAAGATACCGTACACACCATCAGAGTCAGGCTCTCCCTCACCTTCTGTAAGCAAACACGCCACACATTGCAGAAAAGCCAATCTAAACTACCCAGTCACATCTTTCAGGCTCTCCTGATGCTCTGAACAGCCTGTTTCCAGGTTTCATAGAATCATAGAAACCCAGACTGGTCTGGGTTGGAAGGGACCCCAAGGGTCACAGAGCTCCAACCCCCTGCCACAGGCAGGGACACCAACCTCAGGCCTGGAGCTACACAAGGTTGCCCAGGGCCCCATCCAACCTGGCCTGGAACACCCCCATGGACGGGGCACCCACCCCCTCTCTGGGCAGCCCCTTCCAGCCCCTCACCACTCTCTCTGCACAGAACTTCCCCCCAATCTCTCCTCTCCCCCTTCCCTCCTCCAGCTTCACTCCATCCCCCTTGTCCTGCCAGTCTCTGCCCTTGAACAAGCTGATTCCCCTCCTGTTCCTCTGCTCCCTTCAGGCACTGGCAGGCTGCAATGAGGTCCCCCCACAGCCTTCTCTTCTCCAGGCTGACCCAGCCCAGCTCCCTCAGCCTCTCTCCAGAGGGAGCTGCTCCAGCCCTCTGAGCATCTCCGTGGCTCCTCTGACCCCTCTCCAACAGCCCCACATCTCTCTTGTGTTGGGCCCCAGCTCTGGACACAGGATCCAGCTGGGGCCTCCCAGGGCAGAGCAGAGAGGGACAATCCCCTCCCTGTCCCTGCTGCCACCCCTCTGCTGATGGAGCCCAGGATCCCATTGGCCTTGGGAGCTGCCAGAGCCACTGCTGCTCATGTTCAGTTTCTCATCCACCATGACACCCAGGTCCTTCTCAGCAGGGCTGCTCTCAAGTATTTCTTCTCCCAAGGCAGAGGTTTCTGCAAGTCCTTCTCTGGGGGGGCTGACTGGATGTGTAATACACTTCTTGTAGCTGGCTCCCCCCCCCCAGTCCCAGACAGTAAATTGGGATTCCTTGTCAGGTCCTGCCCCAGCCTGTGGCAGGCATGCCGGAGGGCTGTGCAGCCTGGGGCGGTGCAGAAGCCTCGCAGCAGGCCCAGCTCGGCGCTGCAGGCCGCACAACAGGCCGCACGACAGGCCGCCCAGTTAAACACAGCAATGACGTCTTCATTAGAAACAAGAAAACATCAATAAATGTTCAAGACCAGCAGCTGGGAAATCTATACGTAGGAAAACAAATAACCACGAGCTTTGATTGTTCAAGTTCACAGCAGAGATTACTTACCTTGGCAGATAGATATTCAAGACATACGGCCTGTAATTCCTTAGCTAGTGCTAAGCAAAACCATGTGTTCTGCTGAAACAAGGGGAAAGTTTAACTCTGGCATGGTGTAAGGCAGAGCTGAGGGCATAACTGAACTGAAAAGGGCCAAGGGAAAGGGTCCCAGGGAGGAGAAGAGCAAAGCCTGAGCAGCAGCTTGGGAGAGAAGCAAAGTTGGGGGGTCACAGACCCTCCCCAGGGGATGGAGAGAACATGTCCACTTGATCACAGATACACCCACAGCAATGTGGGGTGAAGAACAAGGTGCCTCATCCAGAAGTTATGGTGCTTCCCGTGACTTCAGGTGCAGCAGCATCTCCAAAAAAGCAGCAGGGACCATTTTGGTGGCTCCTTTCCCCTCCTCTCCTTAGGAAGCAAGCCATAGCCATGAGGCTGGCTGTGCATCCCCCTTCCCCACAACCAGGCGTGCTGTAGCACCATCTGAACAAAAGGAAAGCTCTGCTTCCTGTAACAGGGTGCAAGGAGAAGGAATACAGGACTTTAAAGTCAGCTTGCTCTCACATGACCCTCACACATCCCAAACCGACTGCAGTGGCCAGGGAGCCAAGCCCACACCCTGGGCAAGTTTGCTCCTTCCATCAGATGGATTTACTAAGATTTCACCTCCCTCCTTCTCCAGATAAAGGGTCATTATGGAAAATGGTTGTAAAGCTGCCACAGCCAGAGCTTGCTCCCCCCCAAAAAAAACAGCCTTGATTCTGCTTCATTCCCCACAGATGGTGTATTTTTGCTGCTGCTGCTGGCTCAGGCTGAACTCTTGTTTGATGACACTGTCCTCATTAAGAGATAATGCAGTCAAAAAATAAAGGAAAGCACATGAAAAGGAAAAGAGATTGGGAGACAGGAGCAGTGCACTGAACCCTGTGCTCAGCACCAGCCGGGCCAGCGCCGCTCGCTGTGCCTTGGCAGCAGCTCCCCAAGCATGGGCACGGTATCAGAGCCAGCAGCTGCCAGAGGCACATGCAGAGCTCTCCTGTGATTAAAGACACATCCATCATCGTTATAAATTAGCAGGAGCCAAGTTTTAAGTGTGAAGAGCCAACAAGGATAAGTTAAAAAATTTTAAAAGCCGCAGATTTCTATCCCTCACATTGCAAAGAAATGACCCACCGAGGCTGGAGCAGGGTGCCCCAGCCAAAGAGGTGAGATCACACAAGGGATAGGTAGAAATAAGTCATTTACTCCAAGGTGAGGTAGAGGACTGTGCACTTGGCAGTTGAGGGCAGCGTGTGCCAAAATGCTGTGGAAGAAAATGGGTGATGGGGGTTTGGAAGCAGTCCAGCAGGACTGGAAAGGTGGTAGGAGAGATGGTGTGAGAAAGCTAAAGAAAACCAAAAAAAAGGGGAAAGATGTTTACAGAAGAGGTGTAACAATGACCCAGCTCAGAAGGGAGAGTCTCTGGCAACTATTTGTGGTCAGATAAATGTTAATAGGATCAAAGCATTGCTCAGGGAGGCTCTGCTCCTCTTCAAGCTGCTGTGAATGAACAACCCTCAGCGGAAGCGTTAGTGGGAAACTCCTTAAACAGGGAGCTTGTCATGTAACGGCGCTCTTTGAGGATGTGTCAGCATGAGGATAAATATAGCAGCCACTAGCTTCAAGTTCACATGGGAACATATATCACAAGCTTCAGCAGAGTTCAGGGGTGGCACTGCCACGGCCAGAGCTCCCAAAGCACAACCACCCTGTGCTGAGGCTGGAACCAGCACCAGCACCAAGGAAACACTCCTCAGAGCTCCATCCCCCAGCCCTGCTCACTGCCTCTCATAGAATCATAGAATGGCCTGGGTTGGAAGGGACCCCAAGGGTCACAGAGCTCCAACCCCCTGCCACAGGCAGGGACACCAACCTCAGGCCTGGAGCTACACAAGGTTGCCCAGGGCCCCATCCAACCTGGCCTTGAACACCCCCAGGGACGGGGCACCCACCCCCTCTCTGGGCAGCCTGTTCCAGCCCCTCACCACTCTCTCTGTGAAAAACTTCCCCCTAATATCTCATCTAACCCTTCCTTCCTTCAGCTTTAATCCATCCCCCTTGTCCTGCTATTGTCTGTCCTTTTAATAAGTTGATTCCCCTCCTGTTCCTCTGCTCCCTTCAGGGACTGGCAGGCTGCAATGAGTGGGGGGACCTCAAGGCCAGGTTGGATGGGGCCCTGGGAAACCTTGTGTAGATCCAGGCCTGGAGGTTGGTGGCCCTGCCTGTGGCAGGGGGTTGGAGCTCCATGATCCTTGGGGTCCCTTCCAACCCATGCCATTCTGTGATTCTATGACAGAATTAGGAACAGCCTGTGCCCTCAGACGTGGAGAGCTCAGGGTGTGCATCTCAGCACGAGCCCCCTTGAAATCAGTATCGCCAGCCCTATGGTTGAAGATGCAGAGGGGTGCTGTGAGCAGGCAGCAACAGATGGTCTCTGTTTGCTTTCTTGGAGCACCCAAGGAGGGCTGCAGAGAGGCTCAGGGTGAGACACCTGGACACTGCTCCTCTGCTGCCAACGGGCTGCGGTACGGAGAGCACAGATGTCACCTCCAAACCCCTGCCATGCGCTGAGGTCTGAGGGCACAGCGCCAGCAGCGCCTCGGTGTGCCTGTCATGCTCAATATTTCAGTTCCTGGGACAGGCTGCCATGGGCAGCTTCAGCACACAGGACTTGTTCTGATACAAATGATACGAAAGCTGAGAGAGCATGGGATAGATGAGGGGACAGGGAGGTGGGGTGAGAACTGAGTGTTGGACCGAGCTCAGAGGGTCGTGATCGGTGGAGCAGAGTCTGGCTGGAGACCTGTGACCAGTGGTGTCCCCAGGGCTCAGTGCTGGGTCCAGTCCTGGTCAGTATCTTCACTGACACCTTGATGAGGGAACAGCACCCACCCTCAGCAAGTGCTATTAATGTCTATCAATATCTGAAGCATGGGATGCAGGGGACATGGGCAGCCCCTTCTCAGTGTCTGTTGGGACAGGACAAGGGGCAGTGGCTGCAAGTTGGAGCACAGGGAGTTCCCCCCCAACCTGGGGAAGAACTTTTCCCCAGTGAGGGTGAGGGAGCCCTGGGACAGGCTGCCCAGGGGGTGTGGAGTCTCCTTCTCTGGAGAGATTCCAGCCCCATCTGGACACCGACCTGTGTGCCCTGTCCTAGGGACCCTGCTTTGGCAGGGGATTGGACCCCATGGGCTCTGGGGGTCCCTTCCAACCCCTGTGACTCTGTGATTCTGTGACTTTGAGGTGTGTTTGCAGCTCTTGGCTGCTCATCACCTGGGAAGACCCAGTGCCCAAGTCCCACAGCGACCAGGACCCAGCGGTCCTTTCGGAGGAGGTGGGTGTTCCTGCAGTGCCATCAAGTTGAGAAGAGAGCACCAAGACAAGGAAGTGCAGGACATACACTGAATAAAAGTCACTTTCCTGAACCTGTTTTTACTCCTGAAAGAGCAGCTTGGAGAGGCAGCTTGCCCTGGCAGGGGAAAGGCCACCCTGGCCAGGAGCTCCTGAGATAAGAATGGAAATCCTTGTATAACATTTCCCTTTGTTATCAGAGGGGAAGAGACACTTCTAGAAGCATTGTTTTCACAGGGGAAAGCAGCACCAGCAGGGCAGTGATTTCTCTTCCTTTACCTTTTCTCTGTTGACACGTGATGGCCTCCCAAGCCAAGTCTTCAAACCACCCACCACCCTTGTCCCGTGCCCGTCTGTACCACGGGCTCTCCCTGGACTCTCTCTGGATTTCATCAGTTCCTGGTGCAACTCCACAAATCTAGGAGAGGTTTTGGCTCTCATGCTCTCCTCCCTGCCTGGCCTGAGCCTACTCACCTGCCTTAGCACCATGTCCTCATCTCCCTGCATGTTGCTTCTCATCACCATGATCATCACACACACCCCTCTGGGGTGTCCTGGGTCACTGAGTCCCTTCTCTGAATGTGAGCTGTGCACAGGTTGCTGTGCAGGAGGGGCTGGTGCTCTGTTATTTCACAGAACCATCAAAACACAGAATGTGTAAGGTTGGAAGGGACCTTTAGAGTTCATCTAGTCCCACCCCCTGCAGTGAGCAGGGACATCTTCACTAGAGCAGGTCACTCAGAGCCCCATCAAGCCTAACCTTGAAAGTCTTCAGGGATGGGGCCTCCACCACCTCTGTGGGCACCCTGTGCCAGGGATCCACCACCCTCAGTGAAGAATGTTTTCCTAAGATCCAGCCTAAATCTCCTCTTTCCTACTTTAGAACCACCCCCCCTCATCCCATCACTCCATGCCCTTGGGAACAGTTCCTCCCCAGCTTTCCTACAGGCACTTTTCAGGGTCTGGAAGGTGCTGTGAGGTCCCCCTGGAGCCTTCTTAAAGCTGAACAAGCCCAGCTCTCTCAGCCTGCCTTCATAGGAGAGGTGCTCCAGCCCTTGGATCATTTTTGTAGCCTCCTCTGGACCTACTCCAAGAGGTCCATGTCCTCCTTGTGCTGAGGGCTCCAGAGCTGGACACAGCACTCCAGGTGAGGTCTCCCCAGAGCAGAGCAGGGGTGCAGAATCCCCTCTCCTAATCTGCTGGCCACACTGCTTGTGATGCAGCCCAGGATGCTGTTGGCCTTCTGGGGCTGTTCCTGGGGCTAAATGTTGGTTAATTCTTTCCCTTGGCAGAGCTGGTGCCACGCTGGGTCTGGATCAGGACAGGGTGCCCACCAGACTGCATCCCTCTTTCCATAAGATCCTTGGCATTTTGACTGGACTTTTCATGCCACCCAGTGCCTGAAGTTTTGGTTCCCAGAGCCCTTGTGGAACCAGCTGCTCCCCTGAGGTTTAACCCTACTGAGATGACCCCTTTCCCTCTGGTTTTATGCATTACCTGGTACCACAACAACAGGGCTTCCAGGTAAAACTTGGGAATCATAGAATCATAGAATGGTCTGGGTTGGAAGGGACCCCAAGAGTCACAGAGCTCCAACCCCCTGCCACAGGCAGGGACACCAACCTCAGGCCTGGAGCTACACAAGGTTGCCCAGGGCCCCATCCAACCTGACCTGGAACACCCCCAGACACGGGGCACCCACCCCCTCTCTGGGCAGCCCCTTCCAGCCCCTCACCACTCTCTCTGCAAAGAACTTCCCCCCAATATCTAATCTAACCCTTCCCTCCTTTAGCTTTAATCCATCCCCCTTGTCCTGCCAGTCTCTGCCCTCTTAAAAAGTTGAATCCCCTCCTGCTTATAAGCTCCCTTCAGGGACTGGCAGGCTGGAGGAGGTTTCTCTAAAATAGAGACTTCACCAGCCTAATTCCTGCTCATCTACAGAACAAACACCATTGCCCCCCATTCCCCACCCCCACAAATGCCAAAGCAACGTCCTGAGACAGGGGAGGAGGAACAAATGCAATGGAAAATAACCTTCCCTAGTTTAAAAGTAGTGAACCAGCCTCATGTCTATGAGGAGGGGGGGTCCCAAGGTCCAGATCTTCCCCAAATAAGACAGTCACTGGCTGGGTGCTGCTGCCTTCCCACATTTGCTCACAAGCCCAGAGAGGCTGTTTGCTCCTTCTCAGTATCATGGGTGTTAATGCTTCATTGCAGACCCTAGTGAACTGAAGCAGCAGGTTTCAGCTGGAAATACAGACTATTTCCACCATGAAACACAGGCTGCATTTTATTTTTACACCTAGCATTGGCAACACACTTAAGCCTGGATCAGAATCATAAAGGCATCAGAATCTTTCCCCTTTACTGCTCTTCTACACAGAGCATCCTGCTTTTGTTAAGACCATGGGCATTCTCCTGGAGTGTCTGGTAGAAGAAGCTTTAAGAAAGGCTTTTTTTTGGTAGAAAAAAAAACCCTTCAGAAAAAAAATGTGTAACCCTAGGGCATATTAAATATGCACTTTCCCCTCCTTAGAAACCACTTTTCAATCAGAAAAACAAACAAGTTAGTACCAAAATAGCTTCCCTGACTCACCCCCAAATTATCAAAACTATCAGACAAGGGCATTGCCAACACAGCTGGTAGCATATTCCCCAGAACATCTATTGTGGAGAACCTTCCAGAGCACAAACAATCAACCCCAGAACAGAGAGCCTTGAAAGATGCTTTGTCAAAAGCTTAATTGCAATCAGATTGACCCCATGCCAAAGTCCCATCAACAATGGGTTGGGAAGGGAGCAGGAGTGCTGGTGCAAGAGGAATAATGCTGCTTTGATTTGCATAAGGCTGTCTAACTGGAGGTTTGTGCAGCAGAAAAGCACAGGGCTTGGCAAGATCAGCTGCCTTAAGAGGCTTTGCTAACACCCTCCTGGGTGAGGAGTACAGCTCCAAGGTTTGGATGGTGGTACATGGCACAGCCCCAGCCCCAGCACGTACCATGCTGTGGAGCTGGGTGTTAGCTGGGCTCTACACAGTCTGCTTTCAGTTGGGATACTCAAAAAGGGTGATCTACTGAGAAGATGGGGCTAACCATGGGCTACACCACCTCCTAGGCACTGCAGCGGCTTGGGCACTAATGCAAACTGGAAAGGTTTACATTCCCACCCATTTTAGCCTATTTCTTACATCAATAAAGTCATGTAACAGCTATGCTGCTGCATGTTCAGAGAATCACAGACTCTCCTGAGCTGGATGGATCCATAAGGACCATTGAGTCCAACTCCTGGCTCAACACAGACCCAACCAAGTCAGAGCATGGGGCTGAGGGCACCATCCAGACACTTCTTGCCCTCAGCCCAGCTCAGGGATGTGACCCCTTCCCTGGGGAGCCTGTGCCAGTACCTGACGCCCCCTCTCAGCACAGAACCTCTTCCTGACACCCAGCCTAAACCTCCCCTGGCCCAGCTTCACTCCATCCCCTCGGGTTCTGTCCCTGGTCCCCAAAGAGAGGAGAGAGCTGGGTGCGGCCCCTTCGCTCCCCTGGGCAGGAAGCCACAGCCTGCGATGAGGTCTCCCCTCATCCTCCTCTTCTCCAGGCTGAACAACCCCAGGGCCTTCAGCCTCTGTGTGATGCTGCAACAGGCTCTCAAGACACTGCAGCTACCAAGCATGATGGGTTTTACTAATTCAGCTCTGCTCTTTCTGGGTCAGTGACACAGCCAAGGAGGCTGGCACAGTGCTGAAGGTGAGGGGACACCTCATGGGGCTCTGAATCATCTGCATCACTGCTGCCTGCAGCACAGCCAAAATCCTGCCAGCCCCTGAGACTCCCTGCATGTCAAGTGGGAACCAGAGGAGTTCTTGGGGAGAGGACTGTCCCAAGCGGGTACCAAGGGCAGCAGCTGCCCTCTAGAGGGAGCAGGCCCGGCTCAATCCGGATTCCCTATGAAAACCCAGAAATCCAGCAGTGTCCCAGGGAAGGGGATGGCTGAGGCACCCCTGGGTGCGGCTGGGGAATGGTGGGCTGTGATGGCAGCGTGTCCCCACTGCCCCTTCTCTGCTGCCTGCCTCGCAGGGAGAGTCCTGCACAGCAAGCCCACAGCCTCCTCTCAATCCAGGAGCCAAAATATACATCTTAAAGATGCCATTAGTAACAGCAAGGCTCTGCCCAGCAGCTACTGCGAGCTGGGCATCCCTGTGCTGAAGGATTTCTCTCCAGCAAGCCATGGTTTTGCCTTGTTGTGCATGATTCAGCCCATGTGGGCTTTTACCCCTCCCCTTGGGAGTCCCCCCAAAGCCCAATGCTCCTCATTGTTAGAAAAGGTTTCCTGATATTCAGCTGCTTCTTCCTTCTATTCATGGCCAGCAGAATTGCAAGCTCCTGCCTGGCTGCGCCTTCGATTGTTTTAGGTGCTCAGGGCTCCTGCTTTCGAGCTCTGAGCTTGGCCATCAGCACACAGACTGTGTTCACCAGCTTCTCATGTCACAGAATCCCAGAATCCCACAGAATCCCAGAATCACAAGGTTAGAAAAGAACTTTGAAGATCATAAAGTCCAACCAATCCCATCCTAAGCTAAACCAGATCCCTGAGTACCTCATCTACCCTTTTACTGAACACATCCAGGGAAGGTGACTCAGCCCCTCCCTGGGGGGCTGAGCCAACCCCCATACTGTCAGCTTCTAAGTCTTGTTTTAAAGCTGCTTCTTGCCCCAAGAAGCAGAAAGATGAGATTAGGTATTAGGGAGAAGTTCTGTGCAGAGAGAGTGGTGAGGGGCTGGAACAGGCTGCCCAGAGAGGGGGTGGGTGCCCCGTGTCTGGGGGTGTTCCAGGCCAGGTTGGATGGGGCCCTGGGCAACCTTGTGTAGCTCCAGGCCTGAGGTTGGTGTCCCTGCCTGTGGCAGGGGGTTGGAGCTCTGTGACCCTTGGGGTCCCTTCCAACCCAGCCCAGTCTATGGTTCTATGATTCCAGAGCTGCCCCCCACCCTCAGCCAAGGGAAGCTGTGCTGGATGAAACACGGGTACGGTTCCTCTTGCCACAGGTCCAGCCACACCAGTCAAACTGGGGCCATCCCCCCTAAGGAAACCCAGACTCCACCACGTCTGGACTGGGAGCCATGGGTTGGCCATTGCAAGAATCCAATAAAAAATGAAACCCACTCTATTTCACCCACTCTTTGTTGAGATCTGCTCCACTCCCCACAACACAAAGACCAAGGCAGATGTTTCAGTTTCCCTGTGGACACAGTCAAATCATCTTCCACCACAACCAGAGCAAACACCACTTCCTCCTGGAAGGGGGCTGCTCAGGGGAGACTGCCTGGCTGGAAAACACCTGCCCTGTTTTCCAGGGGATAGGATTTCTCCAGAACTGGTGCCTCTTGTCCAAACAATGGTGTACATTACAGCCTGTTTATTAAAGCAGGGATGCTGAAGCATGCAGAAGTGAGCAGCAGTTGCTTTGAACTGGGTAAAAAAGAATCAGCAAAGCCAAATCCCACATCAAATTAGGCCAGAGAGTTTCTGAACTCATTCTGGAGGAGAGAATCATCAGGTCTTCCTTGCCTGAAGTAACTCCCAAGGGCAGTTTCTGAAGGGAGATGTTATGGGCTAGATTTGGTTGTGAAAAATTGGAAATGACTTCATGTTATGGGGAAAAGGACTAATGAGCAGGGAGTCTGCAAAATTAATCCCTTTCCCACTAACAACAGAAACCAAGGACTCCGAAAGCACTGAAACACACTTGGAAGAGCCCAAGGAAATGACTGCAGAACATGGAAAGCAAAGGTTGAGGTGTGCCTCAAGGTACAGAGGGGACACTGTCCAGAAGGTGACATTCTTCGGGCTTGTTGATGATGCCATGTAGCAAAGAAAAGCAAAGGTTTAGGAGAAAAATCATGTTTTGGAGGAATATCCAGGTTCAGGCCCTTGGTGCCACCAGAGGTTTCTCTTTCCCTGACCCAGCAAATGGTGTGGATGTTTGGTTTGCTTCTCAGACATGAAGTTTGGCAGCTCAGAACCTAACACCTTTGCTTTGAGTTAAGGGCAAGGCCAGGTCCTCAGGGCTCCAGAGAATGCAAATAGTTGCTTTTGGATGGGTCTGAAAATCAGAAGAGCAAATCCCAGGTTCATCCATTAATCCAGTCCTCACCTGGATGGGCTGTAGGGTGTTTTAGCAGCCTGTGCTCACTAGAAAGCTGTCACACCATGAGCAGCTGGGATGTGATCCTCCCCCTCTGCTCTGCCCTGCTCAGGCCCCACCTGCAGTGTTGTGTCCAGTGCTGGGCTCCCTGGGATCAAACAGCCAGGGATCTCCTGGAGAGAGTCCAGAGGAGGCTGAGGAGATGCTGAAGGGCCTGGAGCATCTCCCCTGGGAGGAGAGGCTGGGTGAGCTGGGGCTGTTCAGCCTGGAGAGAAGAAGATTCAGGGGGGACCTTATGAATGTCTATCAATATCTGAAGCATGGGATGCAGGGGACATGGGCAGCCCCTTCTCAGTGTCTGTGGGGACAGGACAAGGGGCAATGGCCGCAAGTTGGAGCACAGGGAGTTCCCCCCCAACCTGGGGAAGAACTTTTCCCCAGTGAGGGTGAGGGAGCCCTGGGACAGGCTGCCCAGGGGGTGTGGAGTCTCCTTCTCTGGAGAGATTCCAGCCCCGTCTGGACACCGACCTGTGTGCCCTGTCCTAGGGACCCTGCTTGGGCAGGGGGTTGGACCCCATGAGCTCTGGGGGGCCCTTCCAACCCCTACAATTCTATGATTCTATGATTCTATGTTCTGGACACTTGGCCACTCTACTGGCACAAGCAGCACCTTCCCAAACCCTCCAAAACCTTCCATTTGATGAAACATTTGGAGAAGAAATATCATCCTGTTATTTATGAGCAATAAGTCCTGTTGGGCTGGGAAGTAATGGAGCTCTAAGTGCTGGGTAATTACCAAACCAGAGTTCCCAATGCTGCCACCTTAGAATTGCAAGGACACTGATTCACATGGGCACCTGTTTGGGGTTTTCCCTCATCTCTCTGCAGCATTTAAAATGCTTTAAAAAAGGCCTTCAAAATGCATACTTAAAACCCCAAGCCAACCAGGATGAGGCTTTGCCCTTCCATTTGATCCCAAAGCCATCTCCTAGGGCTCTGTTATCAAGCCCTTCAAGGAGGATTTCAAATGGAAGCACTGACAAACCATTAGGTGTTTGTAAACACCACAGCATCAGTGAGCTCCTGAAGCCTTCTCCTGCATCTGCTCAGGAATCTTCTTTCAAATCTCTTCCAGCACCGACTGTGGCTTTCCTAAAGAGCCATTTATTTGATTTATTTCTCCCAGAAAAACATCTGTATTATGCATTTTTTCCTTTAGCTTTCCTGAGGAACATTGAAATGAAACACTCCATCCTGACAGGATCAAATCTGTTGGTTTAACCATCTAAATGTCTCCTTTGGGGTCACCCAACATTCACTTTATTCCACCAGAGCTGCTGTACATGGGAGCTGCAGACCCATGCTGGTGCTTTAAAAGCAGGAGACCTTCAGAAGCTGTGTGCCTCACAGGATGGGCAGATGATAAGGATGGATTGCAGACAGCACAAATCCCTAAATACAACGGAGTTTATGGCAACACAGGGTTATCCACTGCCCCAAGCAGGGTCCCTCAACCACCTGGAGCCATGAAGCTGGCCCTGGATGGTCCATTTGGACCACTGCAGCTTGTCCACAGACTCCCCTCTCCAGGAGGGAGGGTTCACAGGGCCTCAGAGCATCTGCTGTGCACAGCCTGACCAGGATGGACTAAAGCCCCATGCAACATTTACCTGTCAAATGATAAACTGAGTGTGGTGCTGTAGGAAGGAGGCAAAGGAAGGAAACAAGCCCTTCCAGGGAGCAGAGGAGGAAGGGAAAGCCAGTGTCTTTATCCTGTCTAGTCTAGTGGCTTTTGAAATGCAATCTGATTTGGTTTCTGCTCTTTGGCTCCTCTTGAGCACTGTCAGTGCCCTGAAGCACACATCTTGGCACAGTCATGCAGCAGTTGACTGAAAACTGTATTTTTGACAGCAGAATTATCATAGAATCACAGAATCCCAGACTGGTTTGGGTGGGAAGGGACCTCAGAGGGCCCCCAGTCCCACCCCTGCCATGGGCAAGGACACCCCCTCCAGCCCAGGGTGCCCAAAGCCCCATCCAGACCAACCTTGAGCCCTGCCAGGGATCCTGGGACAGCCCCAGCTCCTCTGGGCACCCTGTGCCAGGGCCTCCCCTGTTCCCAGGAAGGATTTCTGCCTCCCAGCCCCTCTCCATCCCCCTCCTGCAGCTGAAGGCTGTTCCCCTGGGCCCTGAGCACCATCCCCTCTCCAGCTCTCCTGGAGCCCCTCAAGGGATTGGAAGGGGCTCAGAACTCTCCCCAAAAGCAATCTTCTCTTCTCTGGGCTGAGCCAGCCCAGCTCTCCCAGCCTGACTCCAGAGCAGAGGTACTCCAGCCCTCCCATCATCTCCATGGCCTCCTCAGGACTTGCTCCAACAGCTCAAGACCTTTCCTCACCCAGAAATACAATATGCCAGCCTTCTGGGCAAAATTTCCCCTTCAATTCAAATATTCCAGCCTGGCTGAAATCCAGGGAAATCCCATCCACTGCTCCACAAGCCACTGGGCCACTGACCCAAGAGACAGCCACAGCCACAGCAGAGCTATCATCTCAGGAGGGTTTCTACACACCAGCAGAAAATGAGAGTCACTGTGAACAGGGGGTACAACTTGTGCTTTAACACGTTATGCCTTCTCAGCAGCTGAGGTTTCCAATAAGATAACAGTCCAGTTTCCCCTGTTTCCCAAAAGAACTTGGAGATTATTGATGTGCTGCCAATGTTTTAACAAGGAGAGCTTGCTAAATCCCACCCTGTCCCAAGCCTAAGATGAACACCACGGGATCAGGGTGGGGACAGCAAAGGCAGAGAGGAGAGATGAAGAGCCCAGGACTCTATTCATTGTTTTTCCATTTTAAAGAAAACACTTGGCCTGTAACTGTAACCAAGAAGAGAGGCAGCCACCTCCTTTTTTTTTCCCTCTGTGTGTTTGGCAAATAAACCTATGCTAAGGGGACTTTGCTGGAAATGTTTATACTCCATTTCTTTAATCAAATAGACAGAGTGTATTGATAGCACAGCATTTGGGCTGCTCAAGCTGCTGTGGAGAAGGTGAAGGCCCAAGTGTGTGTTGCTTTGTGAAATGCACCCCAGAGAGGAGCAGGAATATATATTGCTCTGGGGATGTTTTCTTTCTTGTTAATAATAAACCCTTTCAGTGGCCCATGAGGGAAAATTGGGGGGATTATTTTTGTTTAATGATCTCTAGAGAATGATAGAGAATCAAGAATGGCATACTGATTTCAAGGGGGGGTCGTGCTGAGATGCCCTCCACATCTGAGGGCACAGGCTGTTCCCAATTCTGTCAGTGAATCATAGCCTGGGCTGGGTTGGGAGGGACCCCAAGGATCACAGAGCTCCAACCCCTGCCACAGGCAGGGACACCAACCTCAGGCCTGGAGCTACACAAGGTTGCCCAGGGCCCCATCCAACCTGGCCTTGGACACCCCCAGGGACGGGGCACCCACCCCCTCTCTGGGCAGCCCCTTCCAGCCCCTCACCACTCTCTCTGCACAGAACTTCCCCCCAGTCTCTCCTCTCCCCCTTCCCTCCTCCAGCTTCACTCCAGCCCCCTTGTCCTGCCAGTCTCTGCCCTTGAACAAGCTGATTCCCCTCCTGTTCCTCTGCTCCCTTCAGGGACTGGCAGGCTGCAATGAGGTCCCCCCACAGCCTTCTCTTCTCCAGGCTGGAGAGTAGCATCATGGACAGCCTAGCTTCTGGATTTGGCTACAGTCAGCAGAAAAATGCTCCTTTTTAAAAAGAAAACCCAAAGAAAGAGGTGATCTGAATAACCTGCTCACTCTTAGAGGTGCTTTTGGACTCAGTGGTAATCATGGATGGAGGTGAAGTTGGAACCACAGTGATGGTTTAGAAGGATGGACTCCATAAAAGGCAAAAATACCATCCCCAGTGCCCTGGTAGGTGAGAGGTACCATTACAAAGGAGTTTCCAGGAGCCCTTGAAGTTCAGGACAGCTGAAGGCTTCTGTTGGGATTATTTCATTACCCCAGAAGCTTTAGAGACAAAGCAAACATCCCAGAGAGGTGCAGCTGCCTGGTGAGATTCCAACAGCCTCAAAGTTGACACCACTGCCCCATTCTGACTAAATACTGTAGGAGGTGCACAAGTTTTGCTTTCTTTTATGACTTACACTGTATTTAACCACCAATAAACCACCCCTGGCTTTGCCCAGTGACATATAGTTTTGAAAGTCAAGACACAGGATGGTAATGTCAAAGAGGCTTCAGTGCCCCCTCCTAATCTGCATCAGGACACCCCCTTCCAGCCAGCCAAACCACACTTCTTGCCCTAAAAAGGGTCATTTCAAATACAGACATGTTGTTGAATCGGTCTGGCTGAGGAGAGCACTCCCACTCCCACAGGAATGGCCCCCAGGGGGTGGAAAGCAGCTGCCTTATACCCAAGGGATCAGGATTTCCATGCAGCCAGCCTGAGAACACCCACAAGCCACCCAGGGCTGATTTCTGGAGGGGAGTTTAGCAGTGATAATGGGTGGGGTTTGCATCTTGAGCCTTCTCCCTGCCTGCAGATTCACCCCCAGGCTTGCACATGAGTGAGGGTGAGGGCTGCTATCTTTGGCAATCCCTTCCCAATTTACCCAGCCCAGTTTCTTTGACCATCCCTTCCCAATTTACCCAGCCCAGTTTCTTTGACCATCCCTTCCCAATTTACCCAGACCAGTTTCTTTGGCTACCCAAACCAAATCTTTGGCCATCCCTTCCCAATTTACCCAGACCAGTTTCTTTGGCCATCCCTTTCCAATTTACCCAGACCAGTTTCTTTGGCTGCCCAGACCAGTTTCTTTGGCCATCCCTTCCCATTTTACACAGACTAGTTTCTTTGGCTACCCAAACCAGTATCTTTGGCCATCCCTTCCCAATTTTCCCAGCCCAGTATCTTTAGCCATCCCTTCCCAATTTTCCCAGCCCAGTTTCTTTGGCCATCCCTTCCCCATTTACCCAGCCCAGTATCTTTAGCCATCTCTTCCCAGTTTACCCAGCCCAGTTTCTTTGACCATCCCTTCCCAATTTACCCAGACCAGTTTCTTTGGCCATCCCTTTCCAATATACCCAGACCAGTTTCTTTGGCTGCCCAGACCAGTTTCTTTGGCCATCCCTTCCCATTTTACACAGACTAGTTTCTTTGGCTACCCAAACCCGTATCTTTGGCCATCCCTTCCCAATTTTCCCAGCCCAGTATCTTTAGCCATCCCTTCCCATTTACCCAGCCCAGTATCTTTAGCCATCTCTTCCCAGTTTACCCAGCCCAGTTTCTTTGGCCATCCCTTCCCCATTTACCCAGATCATCTGTCATCTTTACCAGCTGGGGGGGGAAAAAAAAAAACCAACAACCAACCAAGAAGGGAAAAGGGACCTTTGACCATTGGGAGCAGGAAACATCTGCACCTTCACCGTTTTCAGTCCAAATCCCTGCCCGTGTTTTGCTGTGTTTGATTAAACCTTGAGCTGTGAGGGGAGGAGGTTCTGCAGGCTGGAGCTGGGCTGTTACATGAGATACTCAGGAAGTTGTTTGCACCGAGTGGTAAAAGGCTGTGGCAGCTGGGCTGTGCTGCAGAAGGCAGGCAGAGCCCGCGGCAGCAGCCACTGGCCCGAGGAATACCATTACTTCCAGCTTCACAATGAGTTGTTTACTGGCCTTGGCTGCCTGTGGGAACGGCCAAGAAGAGCAGAGGAAAAGGAGAGACAAACACAATGCGAGGGAGCTGCGTTAGGTGGGAGGCTGGGCTTTAAAAGCACACTCAGGATTTCAGCCCTATGGAACTGCAGAGGCCTGAGAGAGAAAGAAAAGGGCACCGGCTGCTCCTCAGCATCACCAGCCCGAGGCAAATAACCCACCGGCTGCCTTCCTCCTGCTGCCAGGAGCAACTCTTCCCTGGCTGAAGGGTGGATGGTGAAGGTAAGAGGGAGCAAGGAGCAGCTCTGGGCTGTGCTGGGAGGCAGGCACAGCGCGGGGGCTGCTCTCGGGGTGAGCTACACAGGCAGCAGCCACGCTGCCCTGGAGGGTTTTTAATTAGGGCTCTAAATGCTTGAAAGCCTTCAGCTTTTCCAGCAGGAATCCCAGGGCTTTCAGAGCAAACTGCTGGGGGGGCAAGAGTCTGGGCTGTTCCCATCAGCTCCTTTGGGAAGGAAGGTTAACCCCCTCCCCAACCTAAGAGCAAGCCCCCTCCCCAACCTAAGAGCAAGCCCCCTCCCCAACCTAAGAGCAAGCCCCCTCCCCAACCTAAGAGCAAGCCCCCTCCCCAACCTAAGAGCAAGCCCCCTCCCCAACCTAAGAGCAAGCCCCCTCCAACCTAAGAGCAAGCCCCTCCAAACCTAAAAGCAACCCCCCCAACCTAAAGAACAAGCCCTTTCTAGAGAGATGCTTTATTTTTCCACCCAGCTTTGCTTTGCAGCTTCCCAGTCTCGCCCAGTGCCTGCCCGATTCCCAGCTTCCCCCCACCTCTCCTCCTCACTTTATTTTTTAACTGGGAAAAACCCCAACTCCAGCCCTGCAAAGGACAAATCTGAGCTTGAAAGAGCTTTTCCCCCCTGCTCACCGCCATCCCCAGCGCGGAGACACGTTCTCCACCAGTTAATTGCTCAGGAAATCCGCCTTACCCATTGTGGGGGCTGCCCTTAAACTGGGAATTCTGACCCTGGAGCTGACTGGGGGAGAGGATACAGCCCTGCGAGAGGGACCCGGTAGAGACCCTGGTGTGGGGGCGGGCTCCTGGGCTAATAATACATCCCTACCCAATGGAAAGCGTTTCCTAGTGAGACCCCCAAGAGTTCCCCCTGCCCACAGCCCCTGCCCAGACATTGGGCCCATTCTTACGTCCCCTTTTCCCAAGACATGATGGCTGCAGCGTACAGCAGGCTTGTTTCCTCCCTGAACAAAGGAAGGCAGACAACTGCCAGCAGCTTCAGAGTTTAAAGATGAAGGGAGGGGGAAACTTTCCCGAACTGGAACACGCAGATCTTCCACGTGGGATTAACTCCTCCAGCTTTCCACCCACAGCAGAGGGAGAAATGTGGGCTGTCAGGGAGGAATGGGGCTGAAATGTGCCCAGCCGCCGGCATGGTCCCTGCCCCGGCTGCTCTGCCCTGGTAAGTTCCTATTTCCTCTTCAACTCAGCAGAAAAACATGGAGATTGGGGGAAAGAAGAAAGGATTTGTGCTGTTGGCTGAGATCTGGCGGCTCAGAGAAATCGGGGGGATCAAACTAGCTGGGGATGGGCTGGAGTTGCACGTTTGAATGGAGATTAGGGATGGGTTTTCTCTCCAGGCAGAACTCATTCCTCTTACTGGAGCTACGGTTGGGATGGGAGAGCCCGGTGTGCCCGGGCTGGGCTGGGATGGGAGAGCCCGGTGTGCCCGGGCTGGGCTGGGATGGGAGAGCCCGGTGTGCCCAGGCTGGGCTGGGATGGGAGAGCCCGGTGTGCCCGGGCTGGGCTGGGATGGGAGAGCCCGGTGTGCCCGGGCTGGGCTGGGATGGGAGAGCCCGGTGTGCCCGGGCTGGGCTGGGATGGGAGAGCCCGGTGTGCCCGGGCTGGGCTGGGCTGGGAGAGCCCGGTGTGCCCGGGCTGGGCTGGGCTGGGAGAGCCCGGTGTGCCCGGGCTGGGCTGGGATGGGAGAGCCCGGTGTGCCCGGGCTGGGCTGGGATGGGAGAGCCCGGTGTGCCCGGGCTGGGCTGGGATGGGAGAGCCCGGTGTGCCCAGGCTGGGCTGGGATGGGCTGGGATGGGAGAGCCCGGTGTGCCCGGGCTGGGCTGGGATGGGAGAGCCCGGTGTGCCCGGGCTGGGCTGGGATGGGATGGGATGGAGAGCCCGGTGTGCCCGGGCTGGGCTGGGCTGGGATGGAGAGCCCGGTGTGCCCGGGCTGGGCTGAGATGGGAGAGCCCGGTGTGCCTGGGCTGGGCTAGGCTGGGCTGGGATGGGATGGAGAGCCCGGTGTGCCTGGGCTGGGCTGGGATGGGAGAGCCCGGTGTGCCCGGGCTGGGCTGGGAGAGGCGACTGTTTCTGGGTAGGGATGGCAGAACCCAGTGTTGCTGTTGAAAGGCAGAAAGACCATCTCCAAGCTTACACTGTGAGCTGCCCCTCCACGCTGTTGCAAGTGGCTAATTGTTATAACTCACATCCTAATTCTCATTTTGCTGCTGTGAGATGACAAGTTAAAGGACTTTTCTGTCTCTGTTGGCTCTTTTGTGAAGCACAGCCCTTGTTTGGTGACAAACAGCCCTTGCTTAGGGCTTATTTTCTTGGTACTTGAAGCCAGTATCATAAAGAGACTTTAATAGAAGCTTAAGAAAGGGTTGGATATAAATGTGGCATAAACTTGTTTTCAGTTTCATGTAATGTGGATGCCTACAAACTATATTAAGGATTAAGAAATAAGTTATGCCTGCAAACTGTATTAAGGATTAAGAAATCAGTTATACTTTTTATAGTGCAAAAGCTTAACATTTGTCTTTATCACCTGGGCTTTCCTTTCTGGCTGTACACATCTCCTTTTCAGCTCAGTGGCAAAATTCCATGGGGAAAAAACAACCCAAATACAACATTAAGCAGAGAGGAAAACTGCTGTGAGAAGTAAAAGGAACAATGAACAACACTTAATCTGTTAAGGTGCAGCTGTTTGGGAAGAAACAGGGTTTAATATAAACCCACTGCTGCAGTGTTTATAGGAGAGGTTTGGGGGTTTTTAATGATATTCCTTAATCTTGGTTTGAGAAGAGGTAATCACGTGTTCTTGTATCACTCTCCTGTATGACCAGAACAGTAAAACCCAGAGGATGGGAAGTGCAAAGTTCACAGGTTGATGGTCATAGAATCATAGACTGGCCTGGGTTGGAAGGGACCCCAAGGGTCCCAGAGCTCCAACCCCCTGCCACAGGCAGGGACACCAACCTCAGGCCTGGAGCTACACAAGGTTGCCCAGGGCCCCATCCAACCTGGCCTGGAACACCCCCAGACACGGGGCACCCACCCCCTCTCTGGGCAGCCCCTTCCAGCCCCTCACCACTCTCTCTGCACAGAACTTCCCCCCAATCTCTCCTCTCCCCCTTCCCTCCTCCAGCTTCACTCCAGCCCCCTTGTCCTGCCAGTCTCTGCCCTTGAACAAGCTGATTCCCCTCCTGTTCCTCTGCTCCCTTCAGGCACTGGCAGGCTGCAATGAGGTCCCCCCACAGCCTTCTCTTCTCCAGGCTGACCCAGCCCAGCTCCCTCAGCCTCTCTCCAGAGGGAGCTGCTCCAGCCCTCTGAGCATCTCCGTGGCTCCTCTGACCCCTCTCCAACAGCCCCACATCTCTCTTGTGTTGGGCCCCAGCTCTGGTCTCAGGATCCAGCTGGGGCCTCAGGAGGGCAGAGCAGAGAGGGACAATCCCCTCCCTGTCCCTGCTGCCACCCCTCTGCTGATGGAGCCCAGGATCCCATTGGCCTTGGGAGCTGCCAGAGCCACTGCTGGCTCAGGGGGAGTTTCTCACCCACTGTGACACCCAGGTCCTTCTCACAGGGCTGCTCTCAAGAAGCTAAGGATATGATAAGGGTATGATAAGGATATTCCACCTCTCCCCCTCCCTTGTAGCACTTTTCCATCTTCTTTCCCTTACCAGCATTCTGAAACCCCAAATGAAACAGGCAGGAAACCAAACCCTGGGACTTTAGGGGGTTCAAAGTGTCTGCATTTTAAAAGAAAGTCCTGAAAACCATGGGAGGGAGGAAGAGGAAGGCTAAATATACATTTCACTTTAATCCTGTGGGATTAAAATGAGGCAGCTCCTTCACCTGGGGTTATGTCACTTGACAGAAAATCAGCATCTTTTAAGCTCTGCAGTGGGATGCTCAGCCTGTACACAAACACAACTGATCCCTGAGCACAGCTACTCTCATTCAGACTTGAGTAATGAGGAAAAAAAAGCCCAACCCCATGGAAACCTGGGCCTCCCAGTTTTCTGAGACACACTGGCTGTGCCTGAGCACTGCAGCTTGTGCCAGAGCTGATGCACTCCCAGCTGTAAGATGGTTGCCCTTCCCCAGCCTGTGTCCTGGTGGCTGCAGCACAAAGAGCAGGAGTTAAGGGGATTTGATTCAAACCTGGGGCCAGATCCTGTGGAAAGGGTGCACTGTAGGAGGGTGTGTTACTTGTGGAGCAGGGTGAGTAGTTTCTGGAGCAGGGTGCTCCCTGGGGAGAGAGGTGTATGGCAAGGCAATCTGTGACTCAGTTATCCTGGTGCTGGCTGTGGCCCTGGGCAGCTGTAGGGGTTTTGTCTGGGATGCATCTGTGCAGGATGCAGCTCACCCTGGTTAAAAGGGTGTTGGGGCTGTGTTTACTGGTGCTGGCCAGGTGCACAGGGATGATGTGGTGGTCCCATGGCTCTGGGATCATGGGTGAGCTGCTGGTGAGCTGTCCTGTCTGTGTGCTGGGGGGGGTGAGGGTGGCTCCTGGAGCACACAGCCAGCCTCAATAGGTCTTTCCAGGTCAAGTGTGCGTGCAGAGAGTCACTCTGCTCCTTCCCATGCTGCTCCTCCTCTGTAAATAAGGATGTGATTTAGTCTCAGGGCTGGGGGGCCACCACCCTTCACAAAAGGCAAATTCTCTCCTTGAGAAGAGGAGCTCTTTATTCAGGAGAACAGACAGTGGCTCTGCAAGACTTCCTCTAATGCAACATCTTCTTGGTTCAATCCCATAAATGGGGCAAAGATCCACCTCACTTGGGAGCCAAACTAGCCTGAGCTGACCCCAGCTGCCAGGAAAAGTTTCCTGAATCCCGTGGAATGGGTAATGGTTCAGTTTTGTAGAGGAGAAAAAAAAATAAGGCAAGTCTCTTAACCTTGGCAAGGGAAATGCAGGGACATTCACCAGCCCCTGAGACAAAGATGCAGGCTAGCAACAAGCCAGATTGCTTTTTCTGCCTGTAACATGAGCTTGTAACATTCTGAGTGCCTCCTAAGCCTGTAAATAGATAGCCACAGTGGAAGCTCTTTCACCTATTAATATTCCCATTTCTCAAACCTGGGGGTAATGCAGCATCCCTTCTGCATTTGCTTTTTACACAGCAAATGGAAATCAGCACATTTAGCAGTAAAAGCAGCATCTCTGACAGACCTGAAGGGTCATCCTCCTTATCCCAGTACTAGAAAGCTGATTTTTAAGGAATATCACCACAGAGACATCCCTCACTGCCTGAGGTTGGATGTTTTTTCCATTTCAAAGTCCCTGGTTCTTTATTTTAACACATGAATGATCCAGAGCTGGGAGGGGTGGCTGACACACAGGACACTGTGCTGCCATCCAGAGCCCTGGCCAGGCTGGAGAGCTGGGCAGGGAGACACCAGATGGGGTTCAACAACAGCAAGGGGAGAGTCTGGCCCCTGGGGAGGAACAACTGCTGGGATCAGGACAGGCTGGGGGGGAGCTGCTGGAGAGGAGCTCTGTGGAGAAGGACCTGGGGGTGCTGGGGGGTGACAGGGTGGCCATGAGCCAGCAGTGTGCCCTGGGGCTGAGAGAGACAATGGGATCCTGGGGGCATCAGGAGGAGTGTGGGCAGCAGGTGACAGGAGGGGATCCTCCCCCTCTGCTCTGCCCTGCTCAGGCCCCAGCTGGAGTGTTGTGTCCAGTGCTGGGCTCCCTGGGATCAAACAGCCAGGGATCTCCTGGAGAGAGTCCAGAGGAGGCTGAGGAGATGCTGAAGGGCCTGGAGCATCTCCCCTGGGAGGAGAGGCTGGGTGAGCTGGGGCTGTTCAGCCTGGAGAGAAGAAGACTCAGGGGGGACCTTATGAATGTCTATCAATATCTGAAGCGTGGGATGCAGGGGACATGGGCAGCCCCTTCTCAGTGTCTGTGGGGACAGGACAAGGGGCAATGGCTGCAAGTTGGAGCACAGGGAGTTCCCCCCCAACCTGGGGAAGAACTTTTCCCCAGGGAGGGTGAGGGAGCCCTGGGACAGGCTGCCCAGGGGGTGTGGAGTCTCCTTCTCTGGAGAGATTCCAGCCCATCTGGACACCGACCTGTGTGCCCTGTCCTAGGGACCCTGCTTTGGCAGGGGTTGGACCCCAGGAGCTCTGGGGGGCCCTTCCAACCCCTACAACTCTGTGATTCTATTCTATGATTCTATGAATGCCATTGTTCTCCTCCTGAGAAGAGGCATGGGTGCATGCTGCGCTGCCTCCTGCATCCCTTCCTCACACCCCACTAGGGACACTTCAAGACCTTCATGTTTCCCCCAGGGGGAGGTGAGGGAGATGACATCCAACTCTGGGCACACTGCAAGCACTCAGCAAAGCTTTCTTGCTGAGAAACAGGCACCAAGGAAGACAGGGAGCCCAGCAGCTCTGGGCATCCTCAGCACTCAGAGGCCAGTATGATGAGCCCCACAGCCAGACAGCACTGCTGCCACAAGAAAGTGCTCCAAAACTTCCCCCCCCCCCAAAAAAAAACCCAAGCAATTTGAGAGAACAAAGGCTTATTTTATCAAATCCTTCCAGTAAATAAGCTCAGGGCACAGCTACTTGGAGGTGCTGAGTGTTGGAGCAGAGCACAGTCTGCCTTCTGTGCTCAGCACCCACAGGGAAGGTGACCAGCTGCCCCTCCTTGCACCCAGCCTGGCTCACAGGACCTCAAGTAGGTGTTTGTGCTGTGGCCTTGGCAGCTGGGTGGAAGCTCCTTGGTGCTGATGTATGCAAGGCTGAGGAGGAAGAGGGGGGGAAGCCTATCATTTTTGGACAAACAAAGGTGAAAGTTCAGCTCTCCTGCTTCAGCAATGGGGCTGCAGAGGAACCAGCCAGGGGGTGAGAGTGGTCAGCCCAGGCTGGGCTGAAAGGAGAGCTTCATGGGGCTGCAGGCACCTTGTGAGGAGCCCAGGGAAGGCAACAAGGAGCCAAAAAGTCAGGCAATCACCAAGGAACTGCTGGAAATTGTCAGGGAAGGCAAAGAAAGGAAGCTTTTTAGGGCAGGATGCTGCCTGGAAAGTGTTTTGGAACTGTAAGCAAAGAAACTGAGGCCTGTTGTTGGATTCCCCAGGGGCTGAGGCACAGGACTCTCTTCTTTCTTCATTTATTTTGTTTCTTAACCACACTTTGTAAATAAACAGGGCTACATCAAAGTCACAGCTACCTCCATCACCTCCTTCTGGGTGAAAACAACCTGTAAATGTCCAAGTATCAGGTCAAACAGCACAAGTCTGCCCTTCATCAGCTCTTCCTTTGCAACTACATCTCTCATTGAGCAGAGTCTGGCAGGAGACCTGTGACCAGTGGTGTCCCCAGGGCTCAGTGCTGGGTCCAGTCCTGGTCAGGATCTTCACTGACACCTTGCTGAGGGAACAGCACCCACCCTCAGCAAGTGCTGCTGATCCAGAGCTGGGAGGGGTGGCTGACACACAGGACACTGTGCTGCCATCCAGAGCCCTGGCCAGGCTGGAGAGCTGGGCAGGGAGACACCAGATGGGGTTCAACAACAGCAAGGGGAGAGTCTGGCCCCTGGGGAGGAACAACTGCTGGGATCAGGACAGGCTGGGGGGGAGCTGCTGGAGAGGAGCTCTGTGGAGAAGGACCTGGGGGTGCTGGGGGTTGACAGGGTGGCCATGAGCCAGCAGTGTGCCCTGGGGCTGAGAGAGACAATGGGATCCTGGGGGCATCAGGAGGAGTGTGGGCAGCAGGACAGGAGGGGATCCTCCCCCTCTGCTCTGCCCTGCTCAGGCCCCACCTGCAGTGTTGTGTCCAGTGCTGGGCTCCCTGGGATCAAAGAGCCAGGGATCTCCTGGAGAGAGTCCAGAGGAGGCTGAGGAGATGCTGAAGGGCCTGGAGCATCTCCCCTGGGAGGAGAGGCTGGGTGAGCTGGGGCTGTTCAGCCTGGAGAGAAGAAGACTCAGGGGGGACCTTATGAATGTCTATCAATACCTGAAGCATGGGATGCAGGGGACATGGGCAGCCCCTTCTCAGTGTCTGTGGGGACAGGACAAGGGGCAATGGCTGCAAGTTGGAGCACAGGGAGTTCCCCCCCAACCTGGGGCAGAACTTTTCCCCAGTGAGGGTGAGGGAGCCCTGGGACAGGCTGCCCAGGGGGTGTGGAGTCTCCTTCTCTGGAGAGATTCCAGCCCAGTCTGGACACTGACCTGTGTGCCCTGTCCTAGGGACCCTGCTTTGGCAGGGGGTTGGGCTGATGATCTCTTGAGCTCCCTTCCCACCCCTGTGACTCTGATCTCTACTGACTGTAGTGATGCTGTTCTGCTGTCCCCTTGGTGTGATTCTGAGGATCAGGCCCAGCACCATTCCCACCGGCTCCCAGCCCTGAGGACCCTTTGCAAAGGGGAAGAAGAATCCAGCTCCCACTTCTGAGAGTAAAAGAACACAAACTTTACTGGGACGTTTGGGGGGGGAATTCCATCATTTCTGGGCTGTAGTGCCCGGGGATGGCCCAAGCATGTGAAGGGTTAAAGGGGTGATGTAAATGGAGAGAGACATTCTCAGTGAAAACAAAGAGAGAGTCATGCCCTGCGGAGCAGTGTCTGAAGCTGGGCTAAGTCAGCTCACTCTTCTCTGCAGAAGGAAACGTTTTAATGAGCTCAATCCAAACCAGATACAGCACAGAGAAGTCACCATGAGCAGGAAATGCTTTGGGAGTCTCAGAGGACACAGCTAGGAGACAACAGTGCTGGGCAATTAAAAAATAAAGGGGGGATGGGGTGATGGGGAAAGGAGAGTGCCTTTAGGAGGAGGGCTGAGAGCTCAGGTTTCCACTGCCCCACTCCTCTGCCTTGGAGAGAAACCTACTCAGGGTCCTGCTGCAGCTCCCTCCCTGCCTTCCAGGCAGCACGAAGTGGCTGTTGAACTTGGAGGGGCTGAGAGGGTCTTGGAGGGGCTGAGAGGGTCTTGGAGGGTCTGAGAGGATCTTGGGAGGGTCTGGGAGGATCTTGGGAGGGGCTGAGAGGATCTTGGGGAGCCCAAGCCAGCCCAGGCTGGGAGGGAGTGGCTGAGCAAAGGGAAATATCCCATGGGCTCCCACGTTTTGTTTTGCTTCTACCAAAGAAGATTCAAAGAGCAGAGGGTGAAAGCCTCTTGAGTGAACCCATCACGAGCAGCTCAGGGTCTCACCAGGTACCAGAGCCATCCCCATGCTCCCAGAGGCATCACTACCCTCCCTGTGCTCCCAGGAAGGAGGGTGCTGGTGGCACTGAAGATCCTCACACAATAAGTGTCAAAGCCATGAATAAGAGCCTGCCTGCCTCCCTGCCAGCCTCAAAAAGGGAAGAGCCAGCAACCAGAGTCCTTTAGAGCAGAGGTTTGCTCCTCTAGCTGCTTGTGGGTAACACTCCAGAGTTCTCTGCAACCAAAACCAGCCTGTAAACAGCCTTCTATGGTGTCAGACTGGCTGGGTGGGTGGAGGGAGAGCAGTGGGTGTCATCTGCCTTGACATCAGCAAGGCTTTGATCCTGTCTCCCATGACACCCTGATAGCAAAGCTGAGAGAGCATGGGAGAGATGAGGGGACAGGGAGGTGGGTTGAGAACTGGCTGTGGGACCGAGCTCAGAGGGTGTGATCAGTGGGGCAGAGTCTGGCTGGAGACCTGTGACCAGTGGTGTCCCCAGGGCTCAGTGCTGGGTCCAGTCCTGGTCAGGATCTTCACTGACACCTTGCTGAGGGAACAGCACCCACCCTCAGCAAGTGCTGCTGATCCAGAGCTGGGAGGGGTGGCTGACACACAGGACACTGAGCTGCCATCCAGAGCCCTGGCCAGGCTGGAGAGCTGGGCAGGGAGACACCAGATGGGGTTCAACAACAGCAAGGGGAGAGTCTGGTACCTGGGGAGGAACAACTGCTGGGATCAGGACAGGCTGGGGGGAGCTGCTGGAGAGGAGCTGTGTGGAGAAGGACCTGGGGGTGCTGGGGGGTGACAGGGTGGCCATGAGCCAGCAGTGTGCCCTGGGGTGAGAGAGACAATGGGATCCTGGGGGCATCAGGAGGAGTGTGGGCAGCAGGTCACAGGAGGGGATCCTCCCCCTCTGCTCTGCCCTGCTCAGGCCCCAGCTGCAGTGTTGTGTCCAGTGCTGGGCTCCCTGGGATCAAACAGCCAGGGATCTCCTGGAGAGAGTCCAGAAGAGGCTGAGGAGATGCTGAAGGGCCTGGAGCATCTCCCCTGGGAGGAGAGGCTGGGTGAGCTGGGGCTGTTCAGCCTGGAGAGAAGAAGACTCAGGGGGGACCTTATGAATGTCTATCAATATCTGAAGCATGGGATGCAGGGGACATGGGCAGCCCCTTCTCAGTGTCTGTGGGGACAGGACAAGGGGCAATGGCTGCAAGTTGGAGCACAAGGAGTTCCACACCAACATGGGGAGGAACTTTTCCCCAGTGAGGGTGAGGGAGCCCTGGGACAGGCTGCCCAGGGGGTGTGGAGTCTCCTTCTCTGGAGAGATTCCAGCCCCGTCTGGACACCGACCTGTGTGCCCTGTCCTAGGGACCCTGCTTTGGCAGGGGGTGGGACCCCATGGGCTCTGGGGGGCCCTTCCACCCCCTGTGATGCTGTGATTAGATAGGTAAACAACACAGGTTGTTGTTTTAAAGATCATAGCTTAGCTAGAGACTGCCTGGTGGGCAACTCCTGGAGATTTCCACCCCAGTAAAATTGGGATTTCGCCCTGTGGCTCTTGGATGTGGAGCAGGGAAAGGAAAATGGAGTGATGGAGCATCTTGTCTCCTGTGTAATGATTATCTGGGTCAGGCTGTTGGCAAGAGCCATGGTGTCAGTAGCAAGGGCAGGCATTTCAAAGCTGCCTTTCAAACCTGCTGTATTTTGAGGAAGATCCAAAACCCTGGACTGCTGCACAGAGTGGAAAGTGAGGTTTCCATCCACCTCCCAGGCACATGGCTCTGGGAGGTTTCAAAGGACACCCAATCCTTCCCAAACCTCTCCCCAGTTAGGATCCAAGACACAAAGCCTGGACCAGGAGAGCCTGGTACCCCTGGTTTTCTATGCTGCAGGAGAAAAGGGTCTACTTCTGGAGGTTACACTTGAGTTTAACCAAAGCTTGCTGCTGAGGGAGGTAACATGCAGGCTCTTTCCTTACTGAAAGGCACTTGTAGCCAAAATGTTAATGCATTAGGCTGAGGGTGAAGCCAAGAGGCACAGCTATTCCTTTTGGAGCTTGTGTGAGCTTCCAAACCCAGCTAAAATCTTGCTCCAAAGCATTTCAACTTGTAGGAGGGTCTTTTGCTTATTTAGATGAGCCTGTATTGAAGGAAAGTGCCCCTCTCAGCTGCTTCTGCTGTCCTCTGCAGAGGTAGAAACGCTTGGGACTCTATTGAGGTCATTTCACACCAAAGTCCATTTAGCCATGAATGAACAGAAAAATCCTGAGCTGGGTCCAGAAGCACACAGGGGAGCAGGGAACATTTTGCTTCCCTCCACAGCCTGTTCCCTGCTCTGTCTGTCTGTCCCCAAAGCCCCACACTGTTTGCACAATGAAGTGTCTGCCTAAACGTGCTCTAGAGCCCCAGTGTGGGCTTTGGTCCCCACTGTCACTGCTGCACAGCCAACAGCCATCACTTGGGTTGGAAGAGACCCTTTCGATCTAGTCCAAGCACAGCCTAACCCTGCCCAGCCACCTCTAGATCATCACCTAGCTTCCTGAGAGCAGCCCTGTGAGAAGGACCTGGGTGTCATAGTGGATGAGAAACTGAACGTGGTGTGGCAGTGGGGCTGGAGGAATGCCAGCCAGAGATCCAGCCTGGGAGAAGAGCTCCTGGAGAGCAGCCCTGGGAGAAGGACCTGGGGATTCTGGGGGGTGAGAAACTCCCCCTGAGCCAGCAGTGGCTCTGGCAGCTCCCAAGGCCAATGGGATCCTGGGCTCCATCAGCAGAGGGGTGGCAGCAGGGACAGGGAGGGGATTGTCCCTCTCTGCTCTGCCCTCCTGAGGCCCCAGCTGGATCCTGTGTCCAGAGCTGGGGCCCAACACAAGAGAGATGTGGGGCTGTTGGAGAGGGGTCAGAGGAGCCACGGAGATGCTCAGAGGGCTGGAGCAGCTCCCTCTGGAGAGAGGCTGAGGGAGCTGGGCTGGGTCAGCCTGGAGAAGAGAAGGCTGTGGGGGGACCTCATTGCAGCCTGCCAGTCCCTGAAGGGAGCAGAGGAACAGGAGGGGAATCAGCTTGTTCAAGGGCAGAGACTGGCAGGACAAGGGGATGGAGTGAAGCTGGAGGAGGGAAGGGGGAGAGGAGAGATTGGGGGGAAGTTCTGTGCAGAGAGAGTGGTGAGGGGCTGGAAGGGGCTGCCCAGAGAGGGGGTGGGTGCCCCGTGTCTGGGGGTGTTCAAGGCCAGGTTGGCTGGGGCCCTGGGCAACCTTGTGTAGCTCCAGGCCTGAGGTTGGTGTCCGTGCCTGTGGCAGGGGGTTGGAGCTCTGGGACCCTTGGGGTCCCTTCCAACCCAGGCCATCCTATGATTCTATGATCTCTTGAAATGACTCCCTTGTTGTAGCTACTAAGATGTTCCTTAGATTACAAGAAGCTTACAAACTTTGTTTTGCATTTGGTTTGCTGTGTTTTACAAGGCAAAGGTCTTCCCCTCACTTACCCAACTTTGCTCTGCATTTCCAAGACCTAGAGCCTGCCCTGCCTGCATTGCGACACACAAACCTTCCTCCCTCCAAGGAGGAGTAAGACTTTCCAACTGTTTATCCTCACAGGCCTGAAACCAAGACTTCAAATAGCAATAAGAGAGCATCAAGACAGTCCTGAAAGCAGTGATTTGCAGCAAACAGCACGCTCACTGCCACTCTCTAGAGCTTGCTGAACTGGGACAAAAATGGGGTTTCTGAGGTTTCCCAAATTTCAGGTACTTCATCTCCTTGGCAAATGGAAGAAACAGAGTGAAGCTGTTAGTATAACTCTGAGGAGTCCTTTAACAAAGCATTTTGCATCTGTAAAACTGGCCTTTTGAAAGCCATACTGGTTCTGCTGGAATCCTCAGGGGGGGAGGGAAGAGTTTCCAGAAGAAGCAAGCTGAACTTGGGAAGTATTTTTTGGAAGACAATCCTGAAGCCAGACATTTCAGGTTTTCACTGTGAGAGCACCCATGTGAGGATGCACCTCTTTCCAAGCAGAAAACAGGCAGAGCAGTACTGAGTTCACCCTGGTTTGGGGGTAGTTTTACACCAGGAAGGTTGAGGAAGCATTGTGCTTTCATTTCTGCACAGCTCAACCCCTGCAGCTTCCACCTTCCTTCTCCTCTTATTCCCAGTGCAGGTGAACATTTGGGGGCTGTTTGATTCCATACCTGAGCAGTCCATGGTTTCATTTCTTTCCAAACACACTGGGTCAATTCCATCTTAGATTTTAAGGAAAAACCTTTCCCAAGTGGAAAGTTGGAATTAATGATCCTTCTCCATCCAATGCAAGGCTGAGGGAGCAGTGGGGGAAGGAAAGGTACAGTAATGCTCTGTTCCACTTTGAAAAACCCCAATAATAGTGGAATTCAGAAAGAATCTCTTGTAAACTCATCATTGCTCTTGTTGGCACATCCATTTGGAAAAGCAAGAGAATGGTCTTGCGTGGTCATGTTAGGTGATGGCAAGGTGCAGAACTGATGGCTTCTCTTTCTCTGTCCTTTAGGATGAAAGGATCCATGACTGAGCTGTGGTAGGAGGTGTCAGGAACCTTCCTGGAATGCCTTTCTTCAGGAAGGGAAGAGCTCACTGCCTTATTTTATGGATGTCCCTGAAGTAGACTTTGAAGTTCTTTGGAAGCACATCACAAACTTGGCATGGGAAACCACAGCAACAATCATACCTGCTTGACAGATGATTCCTTTAAGTACAACCTGTATGGAGCTGTGTACAGTGTGGTCTTCATCCTTGGTCTGATCACTAACTGTGCCTCCCTCTTTGTTTTCTGCTTTCGGATGAAGATGAGAAGTGAAACAGCCATTTTCATGACCAACCTGGCTGTTTCTGACCTGCTTTTTGTGTTCACTTTGCCTTTTAAGATTTTTTATAACTTTAACAGGCACTGGCCTTTTGGAGACAGCCTGTGCAAGATCTCTGGCACAGCGTTTCTCACTAACATCTATGGGAGCATGCTGTTCCTCACCTGTATCAGCGTCGACCGGTTCCTTGCCATCGTTTATCCCTTCCGATCTCGTACCATTAGGACCAGGAGAAACTCTGCCATAGTCTGTGCTGGTGTTTGGATACTGGTCCTCAGTGGGGGGATTTCAGCTTCCTTATTCTCCACCACCAACGTTTCTAACAGCAGCACAACCTGTTTCGAAGGGTTTTCCAAACGGATCTGGAAAACCTACCTGTCCAAGATCACTATATTTATTGAAGTGGTGGGGTTCATCATTCCTCTGCTACTCAACCTTACCTGCTCCTCTCTAGTTCTCAGGACTCTCAGGAAACCTGCCACCTTGTCTCAGATTGGGACAAACAAGGAGAAGGTGTTGAAGATGATCATCGTGCACGTGGCTATTTTTGTGGTGTGCTTTGTGCCTTACAATTCCATCCTCTTCTTGTACGCTCTGGTGAGGTCCCAAGCAATAGCAAACTGCTCCTTGGAGAGGTTTGCAAGGACAATGTACCCCATCACACTGTGCATTGCAACAATGAACTGCTGCTTTGACCCTTTCATCTATTACTTTACATCAGAATCCTTCCAGAAGTCCTTCAACATAAAAACCCAGATCAAAATGGATTCTCTTTTCAAGACTGAGACACCTCTAACAAAGACTGCACTCCCAGCACCACAGGATGAGATAAGTGACCAGGCTATCACAAATGGAGGAGACCCAACCTCTGAATCACATTTCTAGTGAGGGGTTTACACAGGGAGTTACCTCCCCCCCCTTAACTTTCCATCCACACCACCTGTGAAATAGTTGCTTCAGAATTATGTGGGTTCACACGTGGTGTCAACCAAGAAGTGTTGCTGGGGGATAACCACACAGGTAGACAAACCCTTCCAACTGGGATGGGCCCATCAGATGCAACAGGTGAACACTAAACGTCCCAGTGGATCTCCCTCTGGAGATTGGGGGTAGGTAACAACCTACACACCAACTAAGGGAGAACAGAGCAGATGCTTTCATCTGAAAATGCCAATATTTGGCATTATTTCCCCTCCCCCAGCAGCTGCCATGGGACAGGTTGGGAAACAGAAAACCTGGTTTATTTCTTAGAGATACCTGCCAATATCTCATGCCTTCTGGAGACACATCATCATATGTTAACTCAGTAATGTCACACAATATGTATGTTTGCTTAAAAAGGCATAATAAAAGTGTTTGGCTTTTCCTTCTTTCACTGCAAGAGTACACAGCCTGGTTTTACTGGATACAGGCATGCTGAATGGATGGTCCAGAGAGGTTTGAGGGGGAAATACTCATTTGGAAAGGAGGCAAAGCAGTCGATAGGGGAATAGAGGAAAGACTAATTCATAATGCTGATTCATTCTTCTCACATTAAGATGCCTTTTAATTTGTTTTAAATGCCACCTCTAGAGAGAAGTAAAGAACACATTACTGCTGCTCTGCACCTGGAATTCTGTGTCCCATGAGATGGTACATGACTGTTTCTGGAAAGGGTTTAACTACAACTCTGTGATATCCCAGCCATAGATACAGATCCAGCCTGGGAGAAGAGCTCCTGGAGAGCAGCCCTGTGAGAAGGACCTGGCGATTCTGGGGGTGAGAAACTCCCCCTGAGCCAGCAGTGGCTCTGGCAGCTCCCAAGGCCAATGGGATCCTGGGCTCCATCAGCAGAGGGGTGGCAGCAGGGACAGGGAGGGGATTGTCCCTCTCTGCTCTGCCCTCCTGAGGCCCCAGCTGGATCCTGTGTCCAGAGCTGGGGCCCAACACAAGAGAGATGTGGGGCTGTTGGAGAGGGGTCAGAGGAGCCACGGAGATGCTCAGAGGGCTGGAACAGCTCCCTCTGGAGAGAGGCTGAGGGAGCTGGGCTGGGTCAGCCTGGAGAGGAGAAGGCTGTGGGGGGACCTCATTGCAGCCTGCCAGTGCCTGAAAGGAGCAGAGGAACAGGAGGGGAATCAGCTTGTTCAAGGGCAGAGACTGGCAGGACAAGGGGATGGAGTGAAGCTGGAGGAGGGAAGGGGGAGAGGAGAGATTGGGGGGAAGTTCTATGCAGAGAGAGTGGGGAGGGGCTGGAACAGGCTGCCCAGAGAGGGGGTGGGTGCCCCGTCCCTGGGGGTGTCCAAGGCCAGGTTGGATGGGGCCCTGGGCAACCTTGTGTAGCTCCAGGCCTGAGGTTGGTGTCCCTGCCTGTGGCAGGGGGTTGGAGCTCTGGGACCCTTGGGGTCCCTTCCAACCCAGGCCAGCCTGGGATTCTCTGATTCCCAAGTTAGGGGTGTTTGGAAGCTTCATGGGACAGGGCTGTTCTCACACATGGTGGCTGCTCAGCACCTCCAGGGTGAGTGAGAGCAGATTTTGGCCTAGAGGAATATCTTGTTTGCAAGAATCCTGGCAGACCTCCCCCTCTGCACTCCACAGACCTTCCTCTAGTTAAATCCAAAAGGGAAAAAAAAATAATCTAACCTAGAAACCACTGTCTAGCCTTCTTAAGGAAATGTTAAAAGAGAGAGGGGGGGGAAGAACTGTGTGTGACTGGACAACCTCCAGGCTCTCCATACATAGCTGGACTGTAATCTGAGCATAATGGGTGTCTTTTTCCAAGGGAAACCAGTGCCAACGCTCACAGATTCCTGTTTGCAGCTTTATAGGGCAAGAGCTGTGGTCAATATTCTCACATAAAATGTAACACTATCATCATGTGCCAAAATGCTAACTGAAAAGATTCCTTATTTTGTCATTTAATACCTTATAAATTATATGGAGATCAGATGTTGACTGACACTCACAGCTGGTAGGATTGCTTTGGACTGAGCTTGGGTTTTTTTTCTAGGTCAGGTATAAGCAAGTAAATGGGTTGTGTATAAATAACCAGTTATGGGAGGAAAAGCAGCTTTTCAGATGTTGCTAAAGCCAAGCTGGAAGGGACAATGGTGGTAAAAAAAAGTGAGTTCCTAGTTTTTCTGGTGAGGTGCTGCTGAGTGTTGCTCCTCAAAGGAGGGTTATTGGCAGAAATGATGATTTTTTGCCAAAATCCCATTGGAACTGATGATTTTTGGCCAAAATCCCATTAGAACTGATGATTTTTGGCCAAAATCCCATTAGAACTGATGATTTTTGGCCAAAATCCCATTAGAACTGATGATTTTTAGCCAAAATCCGATCAGAACTGATGATTTTTAGCCAAAATCCGATCAGAACTGATGATTTTTAGCCAGAATCCGATCAGAACTGATGATTTTTAGCCAGAATCCGATCAGAACTGATGATTTTTAGCCAGAATCCAATCAGAACTGATGATTTTTAGCCAGAATCCAATCAGAACTGATGATTTTTAGCCAGAATCCAATCAGAACTGATGATTTTTAGCCAGAATCCAATCAGAACTGATGATTTTTAGCCAGAATCCAATCAGAACTGATGATTTTTAGCCAGAATCCAATCAGAACTGATGATTTTTAGCCAAAATCCAATCAGAACTGATGATTTTTAGCCAAAATCACATTAGAACTGATGATTTTTTACCAAAATCAAATTAGAACTGATGATTTCTTAAGCAAAAATCAAATGAAATTAAAGTTGATGCCTTTATCTAGCTGAAGCTGGGAGAAAGGCCCAAGCAACCCCTCCGATGCTGATCACAGAGCATCGCCCAAGGATTTCATCACTCCCAGCCAACTCACTTTCCCTATTCCCCAGCTCTCTGTACACCCCTCACACACTGTGAGCTCACCACAAGCTTTGCACCTCATCATCCTGCTGGAAAGCTGAAGGCAACATGAAAAGCTGTCTGCCCACGCTCACCTTTGCCTATGGCCACCTACACAAGCCACACGCACGCCAGCCTGAGCACTGATGTCACGACAGGAGGAAGCAGGGCCCTGTACTACAGTCACCATGAGCAGGCTGTTCTTAGCAACACAACAGGCTCTGCAGCAGGGAAACGGTGCTGAGTGTTTGTGGGACAGCATAAAGCTCCACCAGCTTTGCAGAATGAGTGTGAACTAGGCTCAAGTCTATGAAATGCAGGAGCAAGGATACAGCCATGTATAAATTATTTATACATGTATTTATAGAGTCATCTATAAACTCACATACTGGCTCCTTGTTCAAGTGAGAAGGGTGGAAGGCTCCTGTGCTGCGTGCTCAGTGGTTGCACACCAGAGGACGAGGCTCTGACCCCTCTGAGCTTGCTCACTGCAGACCTGTTGCACAGATTTATTCAGACTCAGGTCCTGCTGAGGCTTTTCACAAGCTGTCCCAGAGATGCTGCAGGGATCACAGGATCACAGAGTTGTAGGGGTTGGAAGGGACCTCAAGAGATCACCGGGTCCAACCCCCTGCCAAAGCAGGGTCCCTAGGACAGGGCACACAGGTCGGTGTCCAGACGGGGCTGGAATCTCTCCAGAGAAGGAGACTCCACACCCCCTGGGCAGCCTGTCCCAGGGCTCCCTCACCCTCACTGGGAAATGATGATGGAGCAAGACAGCCTGCTCCCCCTCCCCAGCAAAACCCTGCTGTGTAACCCAGAGAGGACTTTCCCCTGACAAACTGCCTGTCACACTGCTAGGATGACACGGCACCCAGGTGACCTTGGGGTCCAGTATCCCCAGTGACACTCCCAGTGGGTAGATTTGCTGTGAAATGGGCAGGAAATGCTGCTTCAGAACAGGGACAGCAAGAGACAGCAGCAGCTCCTGGGAAAGCATGTCCACATGTATTTGGAGAGAGCAAAAGCAGATGATGAGGGGGAAGAGAGGGGAGCAGCCAGTGCTGGTTCCACAGTGCACCATGAGGATGTGGTTGACACCCTAGAAGGAAAGGAGCCATCCAGAGGGATCTTGCCAGGCTGGAAAGATGGGTCTGGGTGAACCTAATGAGGTCCAACACTGCCAAGAGTCAGGGGTGGCACTTGGGCTGGAGGAATCCCAGCCAGAGATCCAGCCTGGGAGAAGAGCTCCTGGAGAGCAGCCCTGTGAGAAGGACCTGGGGATTCTGGGGGGTGAGAAACTCCCCCTGAGCCAGCAGTGGCTCTGGCAGCTCCCAAGGCCAATGGGATCCTGGGCTCCATCAGCAGAGGGGTGGCAGCAGGGACAGGGAGGGGATTGTCCCTCTCTGCTCTGCCCTCCTGAGGCCCCAGCTGGATCCTGTGTCCAGAGCTGGGGCCCAACACAAGAGAGATGTGGGGCTGTTGGAGAGGGGTCAGAGGAGCCACGGAGATGCTCAGAGGGCTGGAGCAGCTCCCTCTGGAGAGAGGCTGAGGGAGCTGGGCTGGGTCAGCCTGGAGAAGAGAAGGCTGTGGGGGGACCTCATTGCAGCCTGCCAGTCCCTGGAGGGAGCAGAGGAACAGGAGGGGAATCAGCTTGTTCAAGGGCAGAGACTGGCAGGACAAGGGGGATGGGGTGAAGCTGGAGGAGGGAAGGGGGAGAGGAGAGATTGGGGGGAAGTTCTGTGCAGAGAGAGTGGTGAGGGGCTGGAAGGGGCTGCCCAGAGAGGGGGTGGGTGCCCCGTCCCTGGGGGTGTCCAAGGCCAGGTTGGATGGGGCCCTGGGCAACCTTGTGTAGCTCCAGGCCTGAGGTTGGTGTCCCTGCCTGTGGCAGGGGGTTGGAGCTCTGTGACCCTTGGGGTCCCTCCCAACCCAGCCCAGTCTATGATTCTATGATGCTCAAGTTATCACCCACCTGGGCTGCAAAGCCCAAGCAGAACAGGCAGAGAGGCTCAAGCACTGCCATGCTCCTCCACACCCCCAGCTCTGCTCAGCACCCAGCTGAGAGTCCTGCAGAAAGGGTTGGGAGAGCCACCCTGTCCTTCTTTGCTGCCCAGGGCACAGAGGACCAGCCTGGGTCTCACTGCACCCATCAAACTGAACCCTAAGCACAGGATAACCCCACAGCTCTGCTGCCCCTGAAAGGACAGACTGCAAGTGGGTCCCTGGGTAGGATTTAAGAACAGAAACAACCCAGTCCTCATTTCAGTAAGCAGATTATGGTGCTCAGCACTCAGTGAAGAAAGAGGCAGAGTTGTTCTTCATAAGATTACAAGTCCAAGCTGTGTTTCCCCCCACTAATGCTGGAAAAGCTGTAATTTTAACTCCTGAATACTGACCTCAAGCTTACCCCTGAGAGCCCTGCCTGGCTATGAGCTGTGCCTCCACTCTCTGACATGCTCCTATGGACCAGAACTCAAATCACCCCTGACATGCCATGCTGTGGAGATGTCTGAGAGCCTGGAAAGTGAGGAAGATGTACTCAAAACACCTTTTTTCCTTCCCACAGCAGTGGTCAAAGACCCTTTTCTCTAGGTACCAACTCCAGCTGCTGGAATATTCCCCTGTTTCATATCTGGGTATATTAGTAAGGGCTGGTTCTGCTCCTTGTTCTTGTCCTTGCTGGGCTTTTTGCTGCAGGGCTGAGATGCTTGCAGTGACAGAAGGGAGAGGTCACCAGGCAGAGCCCCAGACTGAGCTGGTGTGGACATGGGCTGTGTCTACCCAGGTAGAAAATGGGCTGGTGGAGTTTTGGAGGCTGCTGGGGTGGGGGAAAGGGAAGGCAGGGAATGGACAGTCTTCAGCTTGTCATTAACCTCTGTAAAATGGGTCCATTTCACAGCAAAGAAAACCATCTCCCAGCACAGCAGAACCCAGCACTCTTCATGTACTCTTCCTCTGGAAACTCCCCCTTGAAAATACTATTCAAACCCTCTGGCTGCCCTTGGGTTTCACCCTTAAAATTCAACTTTCACATAACACCAAGAGGACACAGACACCTGAACCACTGGGACAAGCAAAGAGTGGGGTGCTTTCTCATTAGGATCCCATCTGTTTTCCCAGAATCCTTTAACTGTCCAGTCCTTAAGGAAAACCTGTGCTGGCTTTTCTCTGCCCAAGGGATTTTGACCAAGGTAAATACTGTGTGGAACTTCCCAACACTCCTGTTTTGCACTGTTGGCTCTTTCATGTGTGTGCATAAAGCAAAAAGGAAAGGGTTTTTCTGGAAAAGCAGCATATGTGAGAGTGCTCATTAACTCCGACTTCTATAAATATCCAGATTCACTGGAATATTATTTCAGGGTTGTTTTTTTTCTGTAGGCTGTTTAAGAAACTCTGAGTGCATCCAGCATTCATGGAGAATTTCCCAGGAAGCAGCAGCATGGGAAACCAGTGGTTCCTTTCTGTTGTTGTATACAGATCCCCAGGTTCAGAGGCAGAGCACCATTAACCTCACTGGTCTCTGCAGTCACAGCACTTCCTGGGAACACATTCCCTAGCTCACTTTGGAGATTCACCATCCTCAGACAACAAGAGACAGAGAAGACCAGAGCAGTTACCACTGAGCCTATTTTAATAGTTTCTCTGAGCTTCCATCTCTCTCCAGGCAGCTAAAGCACCTTCCATCCCTGCATGAGCCTTCCTTTTGGTGTGCAAGTCTGGTCCCTCTTTTCCCCTCATGTTTCTTACTTCATGTGCCCTGCTGGAAGGGGGTGCTTAGCTGCTCCAGGCCACCCAACCCAAAATCAAGTGATGGTAGATACCTTCTCTATGGGGAAAAGCTGATGTCTCTCTAGACTTGGTGTTCTGGATGTTCCACATTCATCTCAAACTCAGCTGCGGCACAAAGTTTGTGTCTTCCCACTGAGTAAAATTAATCTTGACAGATCTTTTCACAGAATCACAGAGTTGTGGGGGTTGGAAAGGACCCCCAGAGCCCCTGGGGTCCCACCCCCTGCCAAAGCAGGGTCCCTAGGACAGGGCACACAGGTCGGTGTCCAGACGGGGCTGGAATCTCTCCAGAGACTCCACACCCCCTGGGCAGCCTGTCCCAGGGCTCCCTCACCCTCACTGGGGAAAGTTCTTCCCCAGGTTGGGGGGGAACTCCCTGTGCTCCAACTTGTGGCCCCTTGTCCTGTCCCCACAGACACTGAAAGGGGGCTGCCCATGTCCCATGCTTCAGATATTGATAGACATGAATAAGGTCCCCCCTGAGTCTTCTTCTCTCCAGGCTGAACAGCCCCAGCTCACCCAGCCTCTCCTCCCAGGGGAGATGCTCCAGGCCCTTCAGCATCTCCTCAGCCTCCTCTGGACTCTCTCTAGGAGATCCCTGGCTGTTTGATCCCAGGGAGCCCAGCACTGGACACAACACTGCAGCTGGGGCCTGAGCAGGGCAGAGCAGAGGGGGAGGATCCCCTCCTGTGACCTGCTGCCCACACTCCTCCTGATGCCCCCAGGATCCCATTGTCTCTCTCACCCCAGGGCACACTGCTGGCTCATGGCCACCCTGTCACACTTTCAGCCTGGAGAGAAGAAGACTCAGGGGGGACCTTATGAATGTCTATCAATACCTGAAGCATGGGATGCAGGGGACATGGGCAGCCCCTTCTCAGTGTCTGTGGGGACAGGACAAGGGGCAATGGCTGCAAGTTGGAGCACAGGGAGTTCCCCCCCAACCTGGGGAAGAACTTTTCCCCAGTGAGGGTGAGGGAGCCCTGGGACAGGCTGCCCAGGGGGTGTGGAGTCTCTGGAGAGATTCCAGCTCTGTGACCCTTGGGGTCTCTCCCAACCCATGCCATTCTATGACTCTATGGTGTATTTTAAGGGATGTGCTTGAGCATAATTCAACAGTGACAGCAAGAGTCATGTGCTCAGTGCCTGAGCAGGTGCCATCTGGCACTGCCTGGCACGCAGTGATGCAGGGCAGGAAGCTCACACATGTAGGGGAACCACAGCTCCAAATGCCGTGCCAAGGGCAGGGTGACAAGTCATCACCTCCAAACACCTCTGGTTGTCATAACAGAAAACCCCCCTGGCTCCCTCTAGATGAGACAAGATCTCTGCAAGGTGCTGTAAGCCTGATAAAACCACCTCACAACACCCCCACAGACAAGTCAGGCTGACTGCCTTCCACCTCTGCTACACACAGCCTGAGGCAGGAGTCACTGCACACCCTGGTGTCAGTGCTCACAGCCATGCACACCCCACACTGCTCAGCACCACACTCCTCACCTGCTCCAGAGCACAGGGTAAGGCAAACCCACCAGCAATGCCATGAGGTTTTCTCACTTCATGGACTAAAAGCACATCCCCACCATTCCCCAGCCACCCCATGGCTGCACACCCTGCTTTACAGAGCCAGGGGGGCAAGCAGCAAGCACAGGAAGGATTCCAGCATCACCCCCCTTATCCAGCTATCTCCAGGAGCTAATGTAGTTGTAGGAGTAGGAGGTTGTACTCCAGAGGAGGGGAAGGATTTGGGAGGAGCAGGGCTGAGGAGAGAGGCTGTGTGCTGGAATTAGAACATCAATTTCCCCAAATTTTCCCACCATTTCCCAGCCACCCCATGACTGCACACCCTACTTTACAGAGCCAGGAGGGCAAGCAGCAAGCACAGGAAGGATTCCAGCATCACCCCCCTTATCCAGCTATCTCCAGGAACTAATGTAGTTGTAGGATGTGGTACTCCAAAGGAGGGGAAGGATTTGGGAGGAGCAGGGCTGAGGAGAGAGGCTGTGTGCTGGGATTAGAACATCAATTTCCCCAAATAACACACAGGCTTAGAGTCCTGTGCAGGGTTTGCATCCACTTGCCAAGCTGGCTAGGGGCCCAGGCAGCTCACACCTGAAATCCCCATCCCTGCCTCAGTGCAGCACAGGTTTAATGAATCCCAGCTCCTAGCTGGGGTTGCTGGCCAAGGAACAACACTGAGCTAACACAGCCCCCTTGTTCCTGTCCAGGCCTTGGCTTGCACCTGGCCAAGCCAGAGCATGAGCAGAGACACCACACAGCAAGGACAAGAGCACCCAACTTCTCCATCAGGCACCTGGCAAACAGTTTCACTGGAGAATGTTGTTGGTTTGGGGTTGTTTTTAGTTACAAACAGGGGTTTTTATTAAACAAAAATTACTTTGAAACAAGTTGTATTATCTTAAACCAGAGGTTTTATCATCTCCAACATCTCAGAGCAGAAAAGAAATCACAACCCACTGCCAAAGTGATGCATCCCTGCCTGTGAGTCACACCAGCTTGACTCAGCCTGGCAGAGCACCAGCCATCTGACAACAATTGAAACCTGGCACTTCACATCCCAGAGTTAAATAAGCTCACTCACCCTAAAAATAAAGCCTGCTAAGCTGCTGAAGTTGTATTTTCCTACCTAATTTCCTGCTAGAGTGCTTCCAACCATCCTTTGACCACATACTGCCTCATTGAGAGGCTTTTTTTGTTTCATTGTAGGCAGAGAGGTTTAATTAGTCAGTGAGGAAGCAAGGAATTCCTGTTGGTGGTGGGTTTTGAGGAGGGGAGAACAAATGAAACAGAGTTATGAGTGATGTGCACATTTTCCTGGCATCAGAGTCACTCCAGAGTGATGCTATGAAACACAGCTCCTTCCTCTGCATGTGCCTCCCCTTCCCTTAGCAAGGTTTAAATAAAGAAACATCTGCAGGAACTCTGCAGCAGATAAGCCCTAATCAGGCAAAGATAAATATAAGTATCTGGGGAGTGCACAGAGGTGTGGGATACCCAGGGGCTGTGTGAGAAACAGGTGCCAAGGCACTCCAGCTGCAGATTAGAACTGGCAGGGGCTTCAGGGAGCCCAATGCCTGGTCCCAGCACAGGGAAACATGCTGCAGCACAGCCACAGCCATGGGAGGGCTTACAGGGAAGTATCACAAGTATTACAAGCCCTGCTTTGGTCTTCATCATCAATGTGATTCTGACCAACCCATGAAGCCAAAGGATGTTCCTGGTTGGGCACCTGCTGTCTTGGAACTTGTGGAAAATCATGTGCAAGGATTTGTGGAGGAGGACCTGGGGGTGCTGGGGGGTGACAGGGTGGCCATGAGCCAGCAGTGTGCCCTGGGGCTGAGAGAGACAATGGGATCCTGGGGGCATCAGGAGGAGTGTGGGCAGCAGGCGACAGGAGGGGATCCTCCCCCTCTGCTCTGCCCTGCTCAGGCCCCAGCTGGAGTGTTGTGTCCAGTGCTGGGCTCCCTGGGATCAAACAGCCAGGGATCTCCTGGAGAGAGTCCAGAGGAGGCTGAGGAGATGCTGAAGGGCCTGGAGCATCTCCCCTGGGAGGAGAGACTGGGTGAGCTGGGGCTGTTCAGCCTGGAGAGAAGAAGACTCAGGGGGGACCTTATGAATGTCTATCAATATCTGAAGCATGGGATGCAGGGGACATGGGCAGCCCCTTCTCAGTGTCTGTGGGGACAGGACAAGGGGCAATGGCTGCGAGTTGGAGCACAGGGAGTTCCCCCCCAACCTGGGGAAGAACTTTTCCCCAGTGAGGGTGAGGGAGCCCTGGGACAGACTGCCCAGGGGGTGTGGAGTCTCCTTCTCTAGAGAGATTCCAGCCCCGTCTGGACACCGACCTGTGTGCCCTGTCCTAGGGACCCTGCTTGGGCAGGGGGTGGGACCCCAGGGGCTCTGGGGGGCCCTTCCAACCCCTGTGACTCTGTGATCACTGCATGAAAACAGGCATCTCAGTGAGAAAGAAAATGCTACCAGTCAACCTATAGAGCAGATGTATAGAACAAGTTCCTAATTACAGAAAGAAACCTGTGGTGTGTGGAGCTCACAGCTAGAGCTGGAGTCACCCTTCGCTGCCAGAATTACTTGGCTCATGGGTGGGAGCTGTCAGAAATAGATCCTGGCCACCACCTCCACATCCCCCTGCCCACCACCTCCACATCCCCCTGCCCACCACCTCCACATCCCCCTGCCCACCACCTCCACATCCCCCTGCCCACCACCTCCACATCCCCCTGCCCACCACCTCCACATCCCCCTGCCTGTGTTTAGGGAGAATCCAGGGCAAGAGTGTGGGCAATCAGAGCTGTTAAGGGTCCTGGTCTCAGACAAAGGTGCTCTCTGGATGCCTTACTGAGGAGGAGGACATGGCATCTCTGCTCCTCAGAGCTGGGCTTAGTGCTTTCCACTGTCCAAGGAGGAGCCTACACACAAACAGCACAGCTGCCTTGATTCACAGAGCCTTTCTTAGCCCTCCTGTCTCACCATTAGACATGATCTTTATCTGGTAAGGGTGATCAACACCACAATTGTGTCTGTGCTTCAAACAGGAAATCTAAACAAACACCACAGGAGGCTTTGAGCAAACAGGGACTTTTTCAGCTGCTGGTAGAGTTCTCACATGTCTCTCCTGGGCTGCTCTTTCCTTTGCACTTCTGCTAAACATTTCACCAGGGGGAGATGGGTAACACAGGAGATTTAAAGCAGCTCTTCATCAAACCCACTTGGTTTCCAGCAGTGAAACTGCATCTGGGAAGGCTGAACAGACACTTGCAGCTGGAGCAGGGGGACACCAATGGCTCCAACAGGATAGATTTTAACTGGCTTTGTCCCACTTGACTGCTACAGCAAGAAACCCAAAGGCCCAGAGATCAACTCCCTTCTCTTACAGAGTTTAAAGTGAAAGTGTATTCCACAGTGCACCCTCATTAAAACACATCAAGAGTATGATTACTCTTTTCTTCCCCCCTCCCTATCTTTCTTTTTGCAGTAGCCTGTGCATGACTGCTCTGGATAAAGCCCAGAGACAGGGCCTGGTAACTGTCTGCATCATTGACATCCCTCTGCATGGGCTGAGCCCCATCACAAAGGTCCAGAGATACGTGTGAGGACACAGGAAGGATTCAACCCGTTCATTCTTAATGCACTTGGCTCCACATGAAGCCTCTGGGCACCTCGGGGAGCTGATGAAAGCTGCCCACCTTGGCTGTGGAACACCAGCCAAGCCAGAGCTGCCAGGGCCTTATCACCTCCAGTCAGACTGCACAGCTCAAGTTCATGTCTGCACAGAACAGCACAGCCAGACAGCAACCCTCTGCTCTGCCCTGCTCAGGCCCCACCTGCAGTGTTGTGTCCAGTGCTGGGCTCCCTGGGATCAAACAGCCAGGGATCTCCTGGAGAGAGTCCAGAGGAGGCTGAGGAGATGCTGAAGGGCCTGGAGCATCTCCCCTGGGAGGAGAGGCTGGGTGAGCTGGGGCTGTTCAGCCTGGAGAGAAGAAGACTCAGGGGGGACCTTATGAATGTCTATCAATATCTGAAGCATGGGATGCAGGGGACATGGGCAGCCCCTTCTCAGTGTCTGTGGGCACAGGACAAGGGGCAATGGCTGCAAGTTGGAGCACAGGGAGTTCCCCCCCAACCTGGGGAAGAACTTTTCCCCAGTGAGGGTGAGGGAGCCCTGGGACAGGCTGCCCAGGGGGTGTGGAGTCTCCTTCTCTGGAGAGATTCCAGCACCGTCTGGACACCGACCTGTGTGCCCTGTCCTAGGGACCCTGCTTTGGCAGGGGCTGGGACTGATGAGCTCTGGAGCTCCCTTCCAACCTCTGTGATTCTATGAACCTCACATCCCAGAAAGAGTCCTCCCAGCTCAGTTATTTCTCAGGATTAAGGAGAAGCATTTTCCCAGCACCTCCATCTCCCCAGTCCATTTTGTTAGGATGAAGGGCTGTATCACAGCATCTCACACCATTTCAGACCTCACCAAGCAATAAGCTAGAAACAAGCCCTCACAGACTCAAGCCCTGAGAAACAAAGCACCGAGTGTCTGACAAACAACCTGCCAGACACTTGGTGCTTTGTTTCTCAGGGAAAAAGAAAAAAGCTGGTGGATAGGAGCAGGTTTCTGATTCCCCCTGTTCTGTTCACAATGGGACTGTGAAAAGCAAGTGAGGAAGGAAGCTCCATCCCCACAGAGAAAACAATGTGTTAACTAAGGAAACACAGGAAAATTTGAAGTACAAAGGGATGCAGCTGATTTACAAGTTGAAGGACTTGCTGTTAAGCTAGCCAGGGGTATTTCAGAAAGCATCCTAAACGTGGCTATTTATCCCTAGCACCACAGCAGATGAAAAATAGGTTGGTGTTAGCCCCTCTTGTACTACAGCCAGGCTTGCAATCTCCAGCAGGAAATCAGGGAAGGAATTTTGATTGCTGAAGATCACTGCTGAAGATGTGTGTTCAGATAAAAAGACTTTTCAGCCAGTTCCTTTTGTTCCTTGATTCATAGTCAAGCTTTAATCCTATGCATACAGCCTGGCAAGTTCGAATTTCCATAGCAACTCTTATTAAAGCTAGCTTCAGGACAGCAGAGAGCTGGCAAAGGGGAAAGGTCATGATTTAAATACCTTATTATTATTACTTCTACAGCAAAGCTGATGCCAAACACACAAGAACAATTAGGGTTATTTTTAAGCTTGATCTAGTTAAAAGTAAAATCTCCTCTGATGTGAAAATCCTTTGGGTTAGGATCTGCAAATTCTTGCTCTGCTTGCACTGGGGGGCACATCTATCCATGCAGCACTGAAACCACATTTCCTGGTGGAAGAGGCAAACTTTCTGCTGAGGATGTAGGGCAAGAGAGCAAAGGGGGGGAATGTGTACTTTGGAGGATCACACAGAAGCATTTCTAGGTAGCCTGCTCCACTCTAGCCCCTGATTTTGAGGTGGTTATCTTTTACAGGCATGCTGATCAAGAGAGGACAGATGGCTGGCATGGAAACCAGTCACAGAATCACAGAAATCAGAGTTGTAGGGGTTGGAAGGGACCTCCAGAGCTCATGGGGTCCAACCCCCTGCCAAAGTAGCTCCCCAGCTCATACTGCACAGGTGAGTGTCCAGGTAGGGCTGGAATCTCTCCAGAGAAGGAGACTCCACACCCCCTGGGCAGCCTGTCCCAGGGCTCCCTCACCCTCACTGGGGAAAAGTTCTGCCCCAGGTTGGGGGGGAACTCCCTGTGCTCCAACTTGCAGCCATTGCCCCTTGTCCTGTCCCCACAGACACTGAGAAGGGGCTGCCCATGTCCCCTGCATCCCATGCTTCAGATATTGATAGACATTCATAAGGTCCCCCCTGAGTCTTCTTCTCTCCAGGCTGAACAGCCCCAGCTCACCCAGCCTCTCCTCCCAGGGGAGATGCTCCAGGCCCTTCAGCATCTCCTCAGCCTCCTCTGGACTCTCTCCAGGAGATCCCTGGCTGTTTGATCCCAGGGAGCCCAGCACTGGACACAACACTGCAGGTGGGGTCTGAGCAGGGCAGAGCAGAGGGGGAGGATCCCCTCCTGTGACCTGCTGCCCACACTCCTCCTGATGCCCCCAGGATCCCATTGTCTCTCTCAGCCCCAGGGCACACTGCTGGCTCATGGCCACCCTGTCACCCCCCAGCACCCCAGGTCCTTCTCCACAGAGCTCCTCTCCAGCAGCTCCCCCCAGCCTGTCCTGATCCCATCAGTTGATCCTCCCCAGGGGCCAGACTCTCCCCTTGCTGTTGTTGAACCCCATCTGGTGTCTCCCTGCCCAGCTCTCCAGCCTGGCCAGGGCTCTGGACGGCAGCACAGTGTCCTGTGTGTCAGCCACCCCTCCCAGCTTTGTATCATAGTCTAAGCAATTTAGATTTTCTCCACTAGCCAAAGGACTGGCTGGCTTTTATACCCTTTATTTAGAGATACACAGAGAAGCAGCAAGCCTGCTGCACACCTTCCTTTGCTTCTGAACCAGCACACCACCATCAGTGGCTGCAGCTCTGAGCTGTGCCACAAGGCTGATGCTGACCCCAAACACAACCCTCAGAGAGATCTGTGTCCACACCTTCCCAAAGCCATCCCCCAAATGCAAAGGGGTGTGTGCGTGTGTGAGGGGGTGGAAATCAGCCTCAGAGAGCTCTTTGCTGAGCTGTGATGGTCATAGAAGTGATGCCTGTGCCCTGCCTTTCTGTACCAGGGAGCTGTTTGTGTAGGGTGGCTGTCCCTAACCATGGGAATGAGACAGGCAGTTTTTCCTTAAACCAACAAAAAGTCCAGCCACTGAACTCTACAGACAAACCACCAAAACAAGAGAACCCCCAGTCTGCAGACTCCTGCAGTTTGGACTCCTGAAGCAGCAAACCACAGCAAACCAGTACCAGGACTGGGGCTCCACACACGAGTGCTTCCACGACCTCTACCTTCAGAGCCACATGCTGACAACACTGTTCCTCCCCTCCAACAACCCAACCCTCAGGTCAAGCCCAGCAGTGGGGAGGAGGCAGCTGGGTGTTATCTGGCTGTGGTTTTCTGGGGGGTTTCACCTCAGATGGTCACTCAGCCTCCCACAGGCCAGCAGTGTGCCCAGCCACTGCTGAGCCAATTGACTTTGTGCTAGAGCTGGAGACAACAGCCTTGCCATTGCTGCCAACAGCAAGACTTTAGCTCACAGGCAATGTCAGTGTTTCTCTTTGGAGCTCTGGGGCACATTTCAGGTGAGAGCTGAGGTTAGGAGGCCTGGTTGGCATGGGCACACTCCCTGTGCCTCCCTCCCCCTCTGTCACTGGGATGGCTCATTAAACACCATGCCAGACAAAAATGCAAAGTATCCCATCTTGCACAGGAAGACTCCAGAACATGAGACAACTTCTTTCTTTCAGCTTTCATAACCAATAAATCATAGAATTGTAGAAACAAACCCACAGGACACCCAAATCATAGAAATAAATCCACAGGACACCCAAAAGGGAGGTTCACACAGTGAGAAGCTGAGTCCTTACCTCCAGTCTGATGGCAAGGAGTGGGGTGTCGTCACAGGGGGGATGCTGGCTGGTGTCTGTGGGCAGGGGCTGCTCCTTGCACACTGCAGGACTGATGAGACAGGAGCAGGCATGAGGGTCATCCCAACACTTGGCTGTCTGTTGTCAGGAGGCAGACCCTGAAAAGGAACGAGTCCCTTAGCAGCCTGTGTTTGTGGGCCTGCCACACTGCAGGCACAAGAGATGTCACCTCTCCTAGGCAGGTCCTGCTTACAGTGTCTTCCAGCACTTCTGAAGGCAAGAATCAGCCATCCTGCCTTTGGGAATCCACCTGGATATTGCCTGGCAACTGCTGCTCCCCAAACACATCTCCTCAAGCTACCCCTTGGCTTGATTTTACCCAGCTAAACCTGTTGCTCTGCATGAAAGAATCAGCACTGAGGCTGGGATCTGCTAATATGGGTTGGGTAGATGGTTTGAATGCTTCTACCTACTTAAAATGTAGAGGAGCTTGAGCTCAAAGTCCTCCCATGATCCCAGGGGAGCAAAGGATGCAAGGAATAATGAGGAAAGGCATGAGGCAAGATGAGCTTGGGGAAATCAAAAGAGGTAAAGCAGAAGGAAACCTGTAAGAGCTAGAGGGAAGGAGGGAGCTGGCTAGAGAGCAGAGCTAACAGGGTGAAAAGGGAGGTGACACAGGACAGAATGAGAAACCCAAGCATAAAGAATGAACTGGGGAGATAAGTTACATGAGTCACATTTTTAAGGCCCCCACCCATCCCATGGTGACACTGCTGCTCCCAGGCACTGCAGAGGAAAGGGTAGAGACTCCTAGGTCCAGGATCACTGGTGGCATCGATGCTGACAGCAAAGCTTCCCAGTCCAAAAAGAACCCATATCAGCACGGATCATCCTCCTTTCTGCTCACAGAAAGGACTGTGTAAGAAGTCAGGAAGAATAAACACATCATCACTAGCACCAAGCAAGCCAGGAAGCTGCAACTGCTCTGGTGAGACCCCCACATGAACCCCACAACATCTGGCTACACCACTACTGCTCCTACACAACAGCTCCCAAACAATCCCCAGGCAGGAGACAGTGAGAGCCCACAACAGCTTCTGTGCTGAGCAGAACATCCCTGGCTTCTTCTTGCTGCAGAGTATCCCCCTCCCCAAAGTGGCAGGCCTCAGAGTCCCTGCAGTGGGTGCTCCACACACCCTTGCTTCACAGAGCTTGTGGAGCACTCTGGAAAGCAGCTATTAATTCACTATGCAAGCTGCTCAGGGATCACTCAAGGCCAAGGCACCAGCTTTGCTCAGCACCTCAAGGCCCTCAAGGTTGCCCAGCAACCCTCAAGGTTGTGTGCAGCCACACAACCCCTGTCCTGTCTGCCACGCATCTCCACCTCCCTGATCCATCAGGAGACCTCTGATAACCAAAGATCATGACATGACACTCCCACCCAAACCACATCATCCTTGCAGCTGAGGGCTCTGCAGCACCCAGGGGACGTTTTCATGGCAGGAGGGCTGCTCAGTGCCCCTCACATCCACCCTGACCATCCCATCTCTCCACTTTCCTGCTCAGCAAAGCTGCAGTAGGTGACAAGTCATCAATCACCAGTGCTAATTGAGGGCAGATCAGACTGTGATTTCAGCACTCCCCAGGGTGTGCATGCTGCAGGCATCGGATGAGATGTGCACCAGCCTTAGATTTGGAAAAATAGGGATTTTCAGGGATATCATAGGATGGCCTGGGTTGGAAGGGACCCCAAGGGTCCCAGAGCTCCAACCCCCTGCCACAGGCAGGGACACCAACCTCAGGCCTGGAGCTACACAAGGTTGCCCAGGGCCCCATCCAACCTGGCCTGGAACACCCTCAGACACGGGGCACCCACCCCCTCTCTGGGCAGCCCCTTCCAGCCCCTCACCACTCTCTCTGCACAGAACTTCCCCCCAATCTCTCCTCTCCCCCTTCCCTCCTCCAGCTTCACCCCATCCCCCTTGTCCTGCCAGTCTCTGCCCTTGAACAAGCTGATTCCCCTCCTGTTCCTCTGCTCCCTTCAGGCACTGGCAGGCTGCAGTGAGGTCCCCCCACAGCCTTCTCTTCTCCAGGCTGACCCAGCCCAGCTCCCTCAGCCTCTCTCCATAGGGGAGCTGCTCCAGCCCTCTCCTCATCTTGGTGGCTCCTCTGACCCCTCTCCACCAGTTCCCCATCTTTCTTGTCCTGGGCCCCAGCTCTGGACACAGGATCCAGCTGGGGCCTCAGGAGGGCAGAGCAGAGAGGGACAATCCCCTCCCTGTCCCTGCTGCCACCCCTCTGCTGATGGAGCCCAGGATCCCATTGGCCTTGGGAGCTGCCAGAGCCACTGCTGGCTCAGGGGGAGTTTCTCATCCATATCTCGTTTTGCCACAGCTCCCAGCCTCATTCTCTAAGCTGTGCTCTCTGCCATGCTTCATTTTCAGATTACACAGGAGAAAAATGAAGTCTCTGAAATCAGGAGGGAGGGGTGTTTGACACCCCTTGTAGCACTGCCAGGGAGAGGCTTTTGGCAAGTCTCAATTAATACTTCTTTCCCACCAAGGAGACCTGGAAGTTGGCCAAAGCAACATGGGAGCACTGGGGCTGGGCGCTGGGGGAGCACTGGGGCTGGGCGCTGGGGGAGCACTGGGGGAGCACTGGCGCTGGGCTTATCTTCATTCCCAGAACACACAAGCGACTTGTCTCCTGTCCTGATGATTCCTGGTGTAGGAACCCTGTGTCAGTACACTCCACAGGAAACAGCTGGGAATCACTTGGTGTCTTTAGGAGGAGAGCTCCTCAATTAACCCCTTCAGGGTTGAGAACTCTTAGCTAGAAATTGCTTCCAACAGCCTCAGCTCTCCAGGTCCAGGGCTGCCTCTCCCAAAAGCAGCCCAGAACAGGCGCAAGTTCACGCTATTTCCTCCACCAAAGGATCTCTCTGACCTCTGCTGGCCTGGGATTTTTAAGGTAGTCTTTGTAAAAAGTCTGACCCCTGAAGGTGGTAAAGGATGATCCTAATTTCACATTATTATTGGGGTTTTCCCCCTCTGATTTTCACATTAATTAATTATTTGGGTCTTTTCAGGAATTCCACATTAATTAATTATTTGGGTTTTTTCAGGAATTCCACATTAATTAATTATTTGTGTTTTTTCAGGAATTCCACATTAATTAATTATTTGGGGTTTTTTCAGGAATTCCACATTAATTAATTATTTGGGTTTTTTTCAGGAATTCCACATTAATTAATTATTTGGGTTTTTTCAGGAATTCCACATTAATTAATTATTTGGGTTTTTTCAGGAATTCCACATTAATTAATTATTTGGGTTTTTTCAGGAATTCCACATTAATTATTTGGGGTTTTTTTCAGGAATTCCACATTAATTATTTGGGGTTTTTTTCAGGAATTCCACATTAATTATTTGGGTTTTTTTTCAGGAATTCCACATTAATTAATTATTTGGGTTTTTTCAGGAATTCCACATTAATTATTTGGGGTTTTTTCAGGAATTCCACATTAATTAACTATTTGGGGTTTTTTTCAGGAATTCCACATTAATTAATTATTTGGGTTTTTTTAGGAATTCCACATTAATTAATTTGGGTTTTTTTTCAGGAATTTCACATTAATTATTTGGGTTTTTTCAGGAATTTCATATTAATTAATTATTTGGGTTTTTTTCCTGATTTTCACATTATTTATTTGGGTTTTTTTTTTCCCATTATTTATTTGGGTTCTGTGAATGAGTAGAGCATTCTCCAGTAACAAATGTTTGCATCCATACAGCAGGTTTTTCTCCTGGTGCTTCAAAAAGCAAGCTTACCCTCTTCTGCTCTCTGCCTTCCCCTGTGAGCAGCTGTCCAAGGCACATCAGTCCTGTGCAATAGATGGGTTCCCTCCACACCCCTTTGTGGCTCCTCTGACCCCTCTCCAACAGCCCCACATCTCTTGTGTTGGGCCCCAGCTCTGGACACAGGATCCAGCTGGGGCCTCAGGAGGGCAGAGCAGAGAGGGACAATCCCCTCCCTGTCCCTGCTGCCACCCCTCTGCTGATGGAGCCCAGGATCCCGTTGGCCTTGGGAGCTGCCAGAGCCACTGCTGGCTCAGGGGGAGTTTCTCACCCCCCAGAATCCCCAGGTCCTTCTCACAGGGCTGCTCTCCAGGAGCTCTTCTCCCAGGCTGGATCTATGGCTGGGATCCCTCCAGCCCAAGTGCCACCCCTGACCCTTGGCAGTGTTGGACCTCATCAGGTTCACCCAGACCCATCTTTCCAGCCTGGCAAGATCCCTCTGGATGGCTTCTGCACCTCTCCTTGCTTGATGCACTGCCTGGTTTTGACCTCTCCAGTTCTGTTTGATGGCTATAACTGGTCTGCCTGTGACACAGTGAGTCCTTCCCACAGGGAAGCCCCAGGGAATTACACTCCCCTCTCTGCAGCAAACCCATCCGTGCCTGTTTCCCTGTGTGGGACAATGGTTTTGGTCCAGCAAGCCAGACAGATCATTTCAGAGCATCTTGTAATCTTTCCAGCTTTCTGGAAGCACCAGTGGAGTGGGCTGCAAGAGGTGCCCTAGGCTGACCAGAGGTTCAAGTTTAACTGGAGCCCTGGGTAAGACCCTGACACAGAGTGGGACAGACCCAGTATGCTCCTCAGGTCTGAGTGACCTCTGAGGAGCACAGACCTGCTGTAAACAGGCTGCTTTGCATTTCTGAAAAGGAAAAGGTGCTTCTGCCTCAACCACAGGTGATTTAAAGACTGCCTTTTCCCTGCTCTCCATTGGTTAGGTACAGAGTAATTCACAGTTAGTGTCGGGGGGGTTGGAGCTCTGTGATCCCTGGGGCCCCTCCCAACCCATGCCATTCTCTGATAAGCTGTACAGCACTTGGTGAAGAACCCAGACAGTTTTAAGAAGTTCCCTTTTGGCTGCTGGAACAAAACAGTGTCTGTATGCAGCAATGTTAAATCAAGTCTGGACCTAGACTGAGACCTTCCAACAGGGATAATAGCAAAAAATAATCAACATAAACCAACCTGCACAGTGATTCGGGGCTAGAAAGGGCATGAAAAACTGCTTAATGGCCACCAGCAGCCTGGGAGCTGGTCCCCAGTGACACCAGAGGGCAGCCGTAGGACACAGGAATCGGTAAAACGCACCAGAATGAGACTTGCCTTCCAGAAATTCACCTACTGAGAGAAAAATGAGGGTATCTTTGGGGAAAGAACACTGTGCCACCCACACGAGCCCCCCTGAGTAAAGATAAGAAAGAAAGAAATTGATAGGGGCCCTCCAAAAGCATCTTAGCTAAAAGCTTCTCCTCCAAGCCAGCCTGGGGGGCTCCAGCTCCTCACACCTCCAAGCCAGCCTGAGGGGCTCCAGCTCCTCACACCTCCAAGCCAGCCTGGGGGGCTCCAGCTCCTCACACCTCCAAGCCAGCCTGGGGGGCTCCAGATCCTCACACCTCCAAGCCAGCCTGGGGGGCTCCAGCTCCTCACACCTCCAAGCCAGCCTGGGGGGCTCCAGCTCCTCACACCTCCAAGCCAGCCTGAGGGGCTCCAGCTCCTCACACCTCCAAGCCAGCCTGAGGGGCTCCAGCTCCTCACACCTCCAAGCCAGCCTGAGGGGCTCCAGCTCCTCACACCTCCAAGCCAGCCTGAGGGGCTCCAGCTCCTCACACCTCCAAGCCAGCCTGAGGGGCTCCAGCTCCTCACACCTCCAAGCCAGCCTGGGGGGCTCCAGCTCCTCACACCTCCAAGCCAGCCTGAGGGGCTCCAGCTCCTCACACCTCCAAGCCAGCCTGGGGGGCTCCAAATCATGCTGTGCACCCATAGCAAGGATTTTTCCCCCTACAGCTGCTTCTGACAGTCTTCTTCCTCCAAGCTGCCTTCTTTATTCCACCCTGGACAGACTCCTTTGATAAAATGTTTGTTGCTCCAGTACCAGGAGTTGCTTTTCCCATTGCACCATCCTGCTCTACAGATCCACCTATGAGTAAAACCCCCAAACCTGGGCTGTCTACATCCATTCAGAGCCATAGGGCACAGCACCAGGACGCAAGCCAGCAGGGCAGCACTGAGTTATAGGGGAAGAGTAAGGAATGAGTAGCATTTTTATGAAGGGAAGGAAGAGGGGATGCTTAGGCACGGGCGAATAAATACTTCTCTCACTTATAAGCTAGAAATAAAAGGATTAGAAGTTTGCATTCAAGGGTTTTGAGAATTAAACTACTGGAACTGGTGCTTGCACTGGTGTAAGATGTGCTGCCATCGTGTGTTCAGCAAGAAAAGCACAAGGTAAGGGAAGGAACAGCTCAGCAGGTGGCTGAGAGCACCTCTGCTTTGCAAGACCTTCAAACCACCACAGAGCTCCTCGGCACCACTGTTCGGTTCCGATTTACTGCTCCAGCAGCACAGCACATTTGCCCCAATAAGCTAAAATGCCCCTGTAGAAATCAGGTTTCTTCCTGACAACACTGCAGCTGCTCCTTAGTGTACTCACTACCATGCATCAAAACCCTCTCCTCAGAGAGTTACAGAGGCAATCAAAGGATGGGGAGAGTAGAAAACAACCCCCACCCAAACCAGAACCAGCCTGAACCCAGCTACTCAACCAGCACCCACAAACTTGCCCTTTCCCACCATCCCCACCCCAGTTCAGACCCAGGAACAAGGCTCAGGTGGGGAACAGACCCCAGGGGTACCTCTTCCCTAGCTTTCCTGCCACTGCCATCCCCTCCCATCCTTGCTGAGAGGAATGCCTCACAGAGTATCAGATTCCTCCCAGTTCAGAGTCCCCCTTCAGCAATAACACCCCTTGGTATCATAGAATCACAGGGGTTGGAAGGGATCTCCAGAGCCCCTGGGGTCCCACCCCCTGCCAAAGCAGGGTCCCTAGGACAGGGCACACAGGTCGGTGTCCAGACGGGGCTGGAATCTCTCCAGAGAAGGAGACTCCACACCCCCTGGGCAGCCTGTCCCAGGGCTCCCTCACCCTCACTGGGGAAAAGTTCTGCCCCAGGTTGGGGGGGAACTCCCTGTGCTCCAACTTGCAGCCATTGCCCCTTGTCCTGTCCCCACAGACACTGAGAAGGGGCTGCCCATGTCCCCTGCATCCCATGCTTCAGATATTGATAGACATTCATAAGGTCCCCCCTGAGTCTTCTTCTCTCCAGGCTGAACAGCCCCAGCTCACCCAGCCTCTCCTCCCAGGGGAGATGCTCCAGGCCCTTCAGCATCTCCTCAGCCTCCTCTGGACTCTCTCCAGGAGATCCCTGGCTGTTTGATCCCAGGGAGCCCAGCACTGGACACAACACTGCAGCTGGGGCCTGAGCAGGGCAGAGCAGAGGGGGAGGATCCCCTCCTGTCACCTGCTGCCCACACTCCTCCTGATGCCCCCAGGATCCCATTGTCTCTCTCAGCCCCAGGGCACACTGCTGGCTCATGGCCACCCTGTCACCCCCCAGCACCCCCAGCTCCTTCTCCACACAGCTCCTCTCCAGCAGCTCCCCCCCAGCCTGTCCTGATCCCAGCAGTTGTTCCTCCCCAGGGGCCAGACTCTCCCCTTGCTGTTGTTGAACCCCATCTGGTGTCTCCCTGCCCAGCTCTCCAGCCTGGCCAGGGCTCTGGATGGCAGCACAGTGTCCTGTGTGTCAGCCACCCCTCCCAGCTCTGGATCAGCAGCACTTGCTGAGGGTGGGTGCTGTTCCCTCAGCAAGGTGTCAGTGAAGATCCTGACCAGGACTGGACCCAGCACTGAGCCCTGGGGACACCACTGGTCACAGGTCTCCAGTCAGACTCTGCCCCACTGATCACACCCTCTGAGCTCAGTATGGTGATGGCAGCACCCCCGTTCAGCACAGCAGTGTAAAACTGGGAATTAACAATGGGAGACACTTGAAATGGAGGTCCTGGGTCTGCTCTTGGGTGACTTTCCATTTTAATCCCCAGCCCAGGGTGGCATTGCCCTCAAAGGGAACTTGGGCAGTACCAGAGAGTTTCCAAACAATGGTAAAAGGTTTATTGCCACAAGGTGTGGAACAGCCACTGTTGTCCAAGAGGCCAAACTACTGATGGCTTTGTAACTGCAGAGCTGATCAGGAACATTACTAGCAGAGCCAGCCCGAAAGACCCTCAGCTCCCCACGAAAAGCTGATGTGAAAGTGACCTTCAAAGCACACACAGAGCGGTTAGAACTAGAAAAACCACTTGTTAAAACAAGTTATTTCTCCTTTGAGGTTTACAAAAGTAGAGCTTTTTGCTCCCCACTTTCTTTCACACTTAGAAAGTTATTTAATTCCACACTGAAAAGCCTTTGCTTGGACCCACCATAATGTCACTCGGCCAGATGGCAGGTGACATTCATTTGACATTCATTTTCCTTTTCTAACAAAGCACAAGCAGGGTCCTGAGCACCAAGCCAGCTCCCTTCCATCCTCTTCTTCTCCTCACAGGTTTAAATGCTTTTGCAATTTACTGGAAACACTAAGGGCAAGACCAGCTGGTGTGGCTCCTTCCAGAGAAGCAGCAGCTAAATGTCAGCAACTCAAAATATCTTTTGGTAACAAGACTGGATGTTCAAGATAAAGCTCGGGGAGGGAGAGCTTGTGCCAGTGATGTTTGGAGAGAGGTCAATTATTTGTTAACAATTAGGTGATCTTAAGGAATCTTTTGAAAAGGTTTCTCTGTACCTTAAACAGCCCAATAGAAAACAGGTGAAGTACAGGAACATCCTAATGAAGACATGGACACTGTTTGCTGCATCATGCGGTAGGGTGTTGCCATGAATTCCCAGTAAGGTTGCTAAGTGATGTCACAGGTACAGCAAAATCAGATAAATGCATATTTCTTACATACTACAAAGAATCAGAGAATCACCTGGGTTGGAAGAGACCCTTTTAAGCACAGCCTAAACCTTCCCAGCCACCTCTAGTCTTTAAGCATTTCATCCACATGCCTTTTAAACCCCTCCAGGGATCACAGAATCATGGGGGTTGGAAGGGACCTCAAGAGCTCATGGGGTCCAACCCCCTGCCAAAGCAGGGTCCCTAGGACAGGGCACACAGGTCGGTGTCCAGACAGGGCTGGAATCTCTCCAGAGAAGGAGACTCCACACCCCCTGGGCAGCCTGTCCCAGGGCTCCCTCACCCTCACTGGGGAAAAGTTCTTCCCCAGGTTGGGGGGGAACTCCCTGTGCTCCAACTTGCAGCCATTGCCCCTTGTCCTGTCCCCACAGACACTGAGAAGGGGCTGCCCATGTCCCCTGCACCCCATCCTTCAGATATTTATAGACATTAATTAGGTCCCCCCTGAGTCTTCTTCTCTCCAGGCTGAACAGCCCCAGCTCACCCAGCCTCTCCTCCCAGGGGAGATGCTCCAGGCCCTTCAGCATCTCCTCAGCCTCCTCTGGACTCTCTCCAGGAGATCCCTGGCTGTTTGATCCCAGGGAGCCCAGCACTGGACACAACACTCCAGTGGGGCCTGAGCAGGGCAGAGCAGAGGGGGAGGATCCCCTCCTGTGACCTGCTGCCCACACTCCTCCTGATGCCCCCAGGATCCCATTGTCTCTCTCAGCCCCAGGGCACACTGCTGGCTCATGGCCACCCTGTCACCCCCCAGCACCCCCAGGTCCTTCTCCACAGAGCTCCTCTCCAGCAGCTCCCCCCAGCCTGTCCTGATCCCAGCAGTTGTTCCTCCCCAGGGGCCAGACTCTCCCCTTGCTGTTGTTGAACCCCATCTGGTGTCTCCCTGCCCAGCTCTCCAGCCTGGCCAGGGCTCTGGATGGCAGCACAGTGTCCTGTGTGTCAGCCACCCCTCCCAGCTCTGGATCAGCAGCACTTGCTGAGGGTGAGTGCTGTTTCACCACCTGGTGACTCCACCACCTCCATGGGCAGCATGTTCAATGCTTGACAACCCTTTCATAACTAATAAATATACACAAATGCCCTTTATATAAATGCATACAATAAGTATGATTCCCATGCTGTTTCCTGAGATTAAAAAGGATCCAGTGGTGAGCTTGGAAAAGCTGAGCAAGGACTATGCTGAACTGGAGTGGCATCTGGCTATCCTGAGGTTGCCTGGCTTGGGCATGTTGAGTTGGGCCAGAAGCACCTGAGAAGCTCACTCTGTACATTGTACAGCAACAGAAAAGAACTTGTCTCTGTGAGATTATCCACATATGAGGTGTAGGGGGAGAAGAGAAGGAAGGACAGAGCACTTTAGAAAGCTCTAAGTCTTGGAAGAAATGTATTCTGAGAGACACAGCAGGGAAACCAGGAGACTGTGGAGTTCTGGCCAAGAGAAGATAACTGTGGATTTGGGAATTAACCCAGAGAAGGAGAACTGCTAAGTGTGCCACCACAAACCTGAGAAAGAATCACACATGCATTAGAGAAAGGCAATGGTATTCATGTAACCAGAATCCCAGACTGGTTTGGGTGGGAAGGGACTTCAGAGGCCACCCAGTCCCACCACTGCCATGGGCAGGGACAACCCCTCCAGCCCAGGGTGCCCAGAGCCCTGTCCACACTGGCCTTAAGTCCTGCCAGGGATCCAGGGGCAGCCCCAGCTTTTCTGGGCACCCTGTGCCAGGGCCTCCCTCCTCCCTGGGAAGGATTTCTGCCTCCCAGCCCCTCTCCATCCCACTCCTGCAGCTGAAGGCCGTTCCCTTGGGCCTGGCCCTCCCTGCCCTTGGTGCCAGCTCCACTCTAGCTTTCCTGGAGCCCCTCAAGGGACAGGAGGGGGCTTAGAGGTCTCCCCAAAGCCTTCTCTTCTCCAAACTGAGCAAGCTCAACTCTCCCAGCCTGTCAGGTCAAGCATGGGATGAAGGGCAGAGCCCAGAGTTGTCAGGCTGGAGCATGCAACACAAGGAAGGAAGAAAATTGCAAGATGAATCACTGTGGTCATGGAGGACAAGAGGAGACAACTGCAAAGAGAAGACAAGGAAACACAAGCTGACATTGGAGAAGTTGGCTCAGTGAAGATCCCCATCAACAACCAAGGGGTGGAGGAGAATGGGTGTGGGGTGGAAAAAAGAATGAGGGAGGTGAAAGAGGCAATCAAAGGCAGGAGCACAGCCTTCTGAGGAAGCTGAGGGGGATGAAGACTTCTCTAGCTACAAAGGTTTCAGAGCTAGAAAAAAGGCAGGGGCCAGGTAAACAAAATGAAACAGGAAGTGTATTAAATGAGAGCAAGGTTGGCAGAAAGAAGCATAGGAGATAAAGGAGGTGATGTGCCTGCATAAACAAGAGGTCTTCAGAACTGGGGACAAGGAGACAAAAAGCCCTGGTAAGAAAGAAACCAGATCAGAGAGGGGAGTTTATGAGGGTTGAGGGAGGGAGGATGGCAGGGGCAAAGCCAGGTGAGAGCAAGAGGAGGGAAACAGAGGAGCAGGATGTCTTTACTGTTCAGAGAGCACACAGAGGGCAGAGGTGATGCACAAGGCTGTTACACTCGTGTGGACAGATGAAAACCAGAAGCATTTCTGGGTTCAGTGAACAGAAACGGGCACCTTTCCTCAGAAACCAGCACTGAGGCACAGCAGGCGTGCCAGCAGAGACAGGACTGCCAGCAGCCCTCACCAGACACACAGCTGCTTCCGCACTGCCAAGATGGCACCGCCACCTCAGGGGGCCAGGGCTGCTGCCAGCTTACAGCAGCATGAAGCCAAAATGCTCCATGCTGGTGCTTATGAACACCGTGGGGAAGCGTGGCTGGCTGGGCCCTGAGGGGACGTGCAGCCTGCTCAACAGCCCCGTGCCTCAGGGAGGGAGAGCAGCATGGCTCTGTGCTTCACTGTTACTGCTTCTTTTGGTCCATCCTACACAAGAGGAAACACACCTCTAAAAAAAAAAAAGATGACAGTAGAAACATCCTGAGGATGATATCTGATGAACAAGCTCTTGCCACAGAGCCCACCCTGTGAGGCAACAGCCTGCAGGTTCCCTCACACACTCCGAGAGGCCCTGGTGTGGTTACGACTCCCGGGCTAAGAGGAACATGAGGGTGAACCCTCACGGGATGGCATCCAGCTCCTGGACATGCCTGTCTCACTGCTGGAGGCAGCCCTGCCGCCATTTCCTCTGTCCCCTCACCTAACAGCACTATCAGCCCTCTGCGGCCTCCATTTCCGGCAGGGCAACCCCAGGGAAGGCGCAGGGGGGTCCTGGGCAGCATGGAGGCCCTCTGCCAGCAATAGGGGAGACCTTGTTGTTAGCACCCATTTGACTATATCTTTAATTAAAGGAAGAAATACAGCAGCTGCACAGAGCAAGAAAGCAGGGGGGAATGAAGCAACATGGGGTTGGCGTGCTTCATGAGGTGAATTGTTGCTTAAAACCTTTAGGACATGGATTCTCTGCTAAAAAAAATATTCTGTTGGATGAAACATCCAACCAAAAGCAGTTAAAGTGCTTTCTCTCAATGTTACATAAGTTTCTTTGTTTCAAAGAAGCACCTTTTCCTCATTTCACATTTCCTCCATAACAGTAAAGTAACCTTTTGCTTTCCCTCCACCTACACATCTACACAAGGTTTTTTCACTCTTGCTTGCATTTGAGTCAGAAAGTGTTTAAAGCTCATTTCAAGTTACCTTAAGTGCTTCTTAGAAATTTAAATCGTCTTGCAATGCTCCTTATATGTTGTATTCCCAGCTCTACATCTTTAGACTTCTACACAAACAATTCAAGACAGGCTGCAAGCTTCAACACCACATTCTCAATATTTTATACCTATCAACTCCTACATTTCAGTAGTAGAAACCTTATAGCCTGAGGCAAATAACTACTTACAGAAATTTTGCTATCTGGAGTGGAACTGAAGCTTATTGTTACAAATAGTCACATAATTAGGTTAAAAGCGACATAAATCTTCACAAAGTCAAGTTCCTTCCTGCTCTGAGGGCACATTTTCAGCAAGGGAAAGTTCATTTAGCTAGAGCTTAAAGCTGAAAAATAAGCTTAAAAGTGCAAGTAAGCCCAAGAAGTTTAATAAGTCATAGTTAAAAAAATCATTTACCCTATAAATATGATCGATTGAAGCTGAAGCAAACTCCACAGCCACGGTGAGCGCAGCAGCAGCAAGGGAAGCAGAGCCAAGGCTGGGGACCAGGTTGCAGCACAGCTCCAAAGCTTCTTCCCAAGAGCCAGAGCCCAGGCTGGAAACAAACCATACTAGACACCCAAATGCCCACCTCAGAGAGCACCTACACAACTGAGGTCCCTCCCAAGGCAGGGCTAGAGGTGAGCATGCCCACACCGAGGTGAGGAAGGGGCTAAGGGCTGCAGGCTGAGCCTAAATGGGATGGTGAGCAGGTGTGGGGAGCCTCAGGTGAGGATGCTTAGGGCCATTAAAGGGGCAGTGACCCTGGCAAGGATTGAGTAACGGCTATAGCAGCTGCTGATAGTTATTGTAATGAGCCCTACAGCCTTCCAGACTTTTCTGCAACAAGCTTCCTTTCAGCAGCACCCTAAAAACCTCCTCCCTTTCCTGGTAAACCAGTGCCCTATCTACACATTAGAGGCCTCTTCCCTCTCTTCACCATGACCACAGCTGCTGATTGCAGCCTGGAAATGTGCTCTGATGAATCCAAGATTGCTTGCTTCTCCTCAGCACATCTCTGCTCACCTCTGAGCACAGGGATTGGATGTGCCTGGTGATGGTCTTCACACCCCACTATCTACTGTAGCAGAGATAGCCTTGAAAGGAGTCTGGATTTCCACTGCAGAAGCCTGTGGCTTTGGGAGAGGTCACTGAACCAAGGTCCAAACAGCTTCTGAAAGAGCTGTGAAGTCAGAGGTACATGAGGCTGTGGCTCGCCTGGCTGCTCCACTTCCTCTCAGCCACCTCACTCTGCACTAGGGCCAGGCTCTTAGCAACTCCCAAAATTCTCCAGTGGTGCTTAGTGCAAGTCTTTCATCCTCTGCATCTGGAGCCCTTTCTTATGTGACCTGCTCCAGAAGTCAGGCACTAGGTGATGGGAGCAGCCTTGTCTGCTGTGACAAAAGAAAACCAATGCAGGTGTCAGGTAGTGCTGCTATCCCAAACAGGGACAGCCTCCTGCTGCACTGTACCCTGGCCAACTCTGTATCCACCTGCCTTTGCCCACATTATCCCTTCCAGACTCTTCCAGGACTGCTTGGAAAAAAGATCTAGCTAAAGTGCCCCACAGATGGAAAGGATGGCACAACCTGGGAGGGAGCCAGCCCCAAGGACTGTGAAGTTGGGGTTTGTGAGCAGAGAAATAAGGAGAGCTCTCAGTCCTGCAATGCCAGATGCACGTGCTGTTGTGCATGGAGATCTCTCCTTAGGGCAGGCAGCTATAATGGCTGAGCCAAATAAACACTGACACAAAGGGCTGTGGGTAAACCTAAGGAACCAGAAGCTTTTTGTCTTGGCCCTTAGTCATTTTTTCTGTGAAAGAGAGCCATGACCACTGTCTTTCCCTGTAGGCTGAACACATTAGAAGCTCAGTTAATGAATGAGGGAAACATTTCTCTACGCTTCATGGTGAAGTTCAAGGCCCTTCAGACCTGCTGCCTGGGGAACTGACAGTCACGCCACAGCTGCACGAAATGGTGTGGGCTGTGAAGCCAGCCCACAGAGCTGCATAAATATCCAGACAGCACACACAAGGCATGTTGCTATTACAACCACACTGCTCAGAGCTGGGGCTAATCGCTCTGAGGGTGAAGCACTCTGCAGCAGCTGCAGGTAGGGCTCGCTGCACCGTGAGATCATTCATGAGGCTGGGGTTGGTTTGGATTCTGGTTGGGGCAGTCATGCTTCAGTCAGGTCAATTGGAACAAGCAGTGGGGAGCACAGGACAAACTATGGGTGTAATAGGAACTGACAGTTGCCAGGCATGCTGTTCTGAAGGGAAAACTTGGTGAATGAATGGGAAACGTGTGAATTCAGCCAGGTCAGAGTTGTCTGTCAAGCTGCTGCATGGCTAGTGTTCTAATATTAGCAGCTCTTCGTAGAATCATAGGATGGCCTGGGTTGGGAGGGACCCCAAGGGTCACAGAGCTCCAACCCCCCTGCCACAGGCAGGGACACCAACCTCAGGCCTGGAGCTACACAAGGTTGCCCAGGGCCCCAGCCAACCTGGCCTGGAACACCCCCAGGGACGGGGCACCCACTGCTTCTCTGGGCAAGTTCTCTTCACCCAAGTTTACTCTCTTGCTAAGAAACAGGCTGAGAAAAAAGCATTTTTTTCCCTAAAGCCTTCTTTAGTGACCTACACAAGGCCATCTTTTGCTTGTCTTCCCTAGGGATCAGCTTTCTGTCAGCAAGCACGGTCCCAAATGCTAAAGCTGAGGTTGAACAAAGGACTTGGGCTTCTTAAAAGTGGTTTTGGTAAGACAGAGGTACCAAAACTGCAGTCACAGGCAGCCACCACTTGTCCTTGATGTGCCTGAGTGCTTTAGACACTTTGCATTTCCATTTGTGCTTTGGAAGGTCTCTGGAATTGCACCTTCATCTCAGCCTTGTCTGAAGAAATAGCTGAGACCAAGGGTACCCGGGTTTGGGGCTTAAAGATGTAATTTTAAAGCACAGCTGTAATGGAAGAGGCTGTTAAGCGATGAGTGATGAATTCACACCTTCATGTGAAAAGGGTCATGTTGAAACAGCACCCTGGTAGGATTTAAACAGGCTCCTTCCAACTTCTGGTAACCTTTGCTTAGCAGAGAGGATTGAACGAGGCCAGAGAAGCAGCGAGCTCCCCGAGCTGCAGAGCTCGTCTCACTTCTGCAACAGCTCAGCCTGCCTTTTAGGAAGGAAAAATCCTATTTCATTGCCTTTGCTCATTCACTCCCCCACAAGAAGAGGATTAATTACTTTTACCACTGTTAACACGAAACCAGATAGCCAGCAAGTAGCCAACTTCCGCAAGCAAATATAGCCTGACTTGTGTCTGTCTGCTCTGCAGCTCCAGCTCTGCAGTTCAGAGGTGTCTATGCCTGCCAGCCTCTGGTCTCTGTTCCTTTCTCCTCCTGCAAGCCTATCCAGGGACTGCTCAGGATATGCATATCCCTCTGTTTCCTGTTTCTGTTTTGATGAAACCTGATGTCTTCTGCTCTGCAGCAATCTAATAACTACACATTAGCAGAGCTAACTTGAAATCACAGAATCACAGGGGTTGGAAGGGACCTTGAAAGATCATCAGGTCCAACGCCCCAAATCCCTGATGCACTGACCGTGCTTCTTCCAGATAGAACCTCTCTTTCCACTTGGAGAGGAAAAGGGACTCACCACAGCTTATCCTTGCACACTGACACTAGTATTCAACTGAATAAAACTCTTACATCACTGTTCATGTCTTCATCACAAAACAGTGTGGGTTGTTTGGGGTTTTTTTAAACTGTAAAATAGTTCTCAGAAAAAAGAAAAAGAGAAAAAAGGATTGAACCATGAATTATGAGATGCAGCTATCCAAGACAAGGAGTTTTGTTATTTGCTGTGGCTAAAAACATGGGATTTTTGTAATCTAGATGCAGAGCTGCTGAGATGTCCTGGGAAAAGCAGAGAGAGCGCTGATACTGATGTGGAAGAGGAACCTGAAAAATTACTGACAGACCTGGGAAACATCTGTGTTCTGCTTATCAACAGTAAACAGAAAGAAACCCAAAACCATAAGTGTTTTATGACAGCTCAGCAAGCAAAAAAAAAAAAAAAAAAAAGCCAACCTAAAAAAAACCAAAACCAAACAAAAAAGCCCCAAACCCAATACCAGTTTGAAATAAACTGTCGTGTCCAGTTCTAGTTCAAAGGCAACTAGAATTTCTCAGTCAGAGCCCAAGGCAAACTGGGATTACCCTTGGCTGGAGTTATGGGACATTGTGGAACTGTGCTGCATCCTTCCATGGATTTCAGGGAGGAGGGGAAATAAGAAACGTTGCTTTTAGTGTGAAATTAGACTTTTTAAGAAACTAATTCTGAACTTTTCCTCTCTTTGACAACACGTTGGGATGTTCTGCGTGTGCAGCCTCCTCAGTTTGCTGGCAGGTTTTGAAGAGAGAGGGGTTATCCCAAGCTCAAAAGCTTTGTCTGAATCTCCCAGATACAATTCTCAACAGTTTTTGCTTTAAAGAAGCAAAAATTGAAAGTAATAATCAAATTAAAAAGCCATCAGGAGGTTGTAGGAGGGGTGTTTTCTCAAGGTGGGGGTAGGACTGTTGCGATGTTGCTCCTCCTTTAGGTATCAGCTAAATGTGCATTGTGTGTGGGAAGATGTTAGCACGCTGTGCTTGTGGTAAATGCCCCTAATGACTGCACACACAGCCCAAACACCCTTCACATGGGGACTGAACTCTGTGCACAACATCAACAGCCCAGAAATGACGTGGAATGTTTGCATGTGTCACTAGGTACAGCTTGAATTTCAGCCCTAACCCACAGTTAGGAGTTGTGGTGCTGGTTCAACGGTAGTGCAACTGGTACTTGCACTTTCCCTCTCCCAGTAGAACTGTGATACAGGGGGAAACATAAATGTAGACTGACTCAAAGGCAACCAACAGACCTTGTCCTAATTAATTTGCCCTCTCTCTGGTCACATGTGGGTCAAAACACTGACTTAAGTCAAATCTCTGATATCCCAATTTCAAAATGATCATTGAAGGAATTGGTATTTTGATCCAATCCACATGATGGATAGAAACCAAAATGGGTGAGAAGCTAAAAAAGAGAAAACAGGGCGGAAAAATAAAGGACAATAGTATGGAACTGAAGCATTGTGTTGTCTCAGAATTTAAAGGGTGCTTTATGCTCGAATTGTGGCAAGAGAGCAGAATGCTGCAGACGTAATTAGGATATTGTTGTGTTGCATTTCCTCCCCAGGTGTCAGAGAAAACCAGTGACTGGCAGGCCAAAGATGAAAGAGAAAACAGAAAGGAGGAGACAACCCAAATACTGGAGAAATCATCAAACTGAGAAGCAGCGACTGAAAAAAACCCAACAGGGCCAGTGAATTGTCATTGCCAAGGAAAGCTTGACTCCTCTATCCAAAGGAACTGCCTGTAATAGTAAAGACTTACTCATTCCTTCCACACACAGCTGGGCTTTAACAGTCCTCATGGGATGCAAGCAAAGGACAGCAGGTTCCAAAATGAGAAGCAGGCCCCGGTCTGTCACGCAGTCCCCTTGGCTCCTGCTCTGCTCACTCCCACCAGTGTCAGAAGACCCAATACACCTTCTCAAGGGATGCCACAGCCCCTTCCCATGCCTCTGCCCAGTGCTGCTTTGCCTGTTTGCACACAACCTGCTGCACCGTAGACCTTCAGCTGCAGCTCTGTCCATACCCACAGGAAGGCACACACTTGGCGTTGGTGACTGGAGGAGTTCAGCTTCAGTGGAATCATAGAATCATAGACTGGCCTGGGTTGGGAGGGACCCCAAGGGTCCCAGAGCTCCAACCCCCTGCCACAGGCAGGGACACCAACCTCAGGCCTGGAGCTACACAAGGTTGCCCAGGGCCCCATCCAACCTGGCCTGGAACACCCCCAGGGACGGGGCACCCACCCCTCTCTGGGCAGCCCCTTCCAGCCCCTCACCACTCTCTCTGCACAGAACTTCCCCCCAGTCTCTCCTCTCCCCCTTCCCTCCTTTAGCTTTAATCCATCCCCCTTGTCCTGCCATTGTCTGCCCTTTGTGGAGTCCAAGCACAGTTGGCACTGAGTGCAAGAAGACTGCTTATGAAAGATCCTTATAAGCACCCCCACCCACCCCCAGCATTCCCAAGCAGTTCATACTTGGCTAATGTCTCTCAGCTAGGGCTGAGATAAAGCTGGTCTATCTTCATCTACTTTTGGGCAGAGAAATTAATCCAGGCCCCAAGGCTTTCTCCTGCCATCAGAACCATGGGAAGTAGTGACAGGAGCAAAACCTTCTCATGTCTTTTTGTTATTGCAGTGAAATCCCTGTTGGAGACACTTTGATTTGTGGGTACTGCCAGTGCTGGTTCCCATCGTACTGAAAAGATAGAATGAATGTTTCATGAGCCTGTCTGCTCCCACAAATCATTCTCCTTGAGGTCCTTTACCAGACAGGAGCTACCCAAAGCTACTCAAATAAGACTCTTGCTGTTGGTGTCTTGGTGGTAGCTGTTGATGTCACTGAACTTGTTTTTTAGTTTGCTGAACATGGTAAGATCTTGATACCCTGGCAGATGTGTTGATGCTTGTCAGACACCTTGACTGTCATACACAGTACCTGACAGGCCTTTTACCACCCCAATCTCTGCACAGTTTCTGGGGATACACACACCTGCCACCCTTTTCCTTTGGGAACCATCCCATTCGTAGCACAACCTTGTCTGACAGAGCATGAATACAAGGCATTTCCATCACAGCCCCACCAATCTCTGTCCCTGTATCTCTTGGCCCTTCTGCACCCTCTTGCCTCCCTTCCTGCCTGGATGGTGGGGAGACCTTTCCAGCCTCATGGCCTGCCAGCAGCCTCAGCCCACACACTGCTGGCTGCACACACATGATTATTACTTTGAAGGATGGCCAGTGAAGTTGTGGAGGATTTCACCTTCTGCTGCAGTTGGCTTAGGGCAGGAGACAGGAGAGAGGCTTACCAGGGGATTAGCTGGAGCAGCAAGCCCCTACCAGTACTTTGATATATTTGGCTGACTTGCTTTGACTCCTGCTCACCCATCTCATTTGTGTATGCTAGCAGCCTGACCTCATTCTCATCAAATTATTCCTGCTTTTCAAATTTAGTAGGCTGTCTGTTTGCTGAAACCTTTGCTGGTGTCTACCCAGATGAAGTGAAAGGGGAAGCGCAGCCTTATGAAGAAAATGTGATGAAGAACAGGAGTGGAGCTTGCTCATATTTGTTAGGAGGGTATTTTCCAGTCCTGGGAAACCCCAGTGGAGTTCATTTGCTTTCTGTGTTCCAGTTTGCATGAAAAATGGGTCTTTTTCGTGAAAAAATTTCCAGTTTTCACCCTTGCCCTTCACTCTGCAGCTGTCATTTGGGCTGCAGCGTCACAGACAGTATCAGGGACGTTGGCACACCATGACTTGTGCAGCAAAGTCCTTTCATTTTCCTTCCAGCCTTCCCAGTGCCCACTTCTCTGCCTCTTCAGGTGTGTTAAGTCCTGATGTGCTGGTAGACAGTGTCACCCCTCACATGGGAACTCCTTTGGTTTGCTTAAAAGGAAGTACCACAGACATGAAAATATCTGAACTCTGAACCATGGATCTTCCCACACCAGTTCTAGGAGCTTTCCCTGGCCCTCCTGTGGTTCCAACCAAAAATCTCTCCTCCTGAAAGCCAGCTGCTATTTTTCACAGAGGTTCCCAGTGCCACAGGCAGAGGATGTACAAGTTCACACCACTATCATGGACTTTCATGACCACTGCTCTTAACAACTGGCCTGCCAGTAGCAAAAGGGGTTACTCACCAGTGTGTCAGACTTGACATAACTCCAGCAGATAACTTCTCAGCTGATTCTGTTTCCTTTAGAATGATGATCCCACCTGGAAGATCCTCATGCAGAGAGCTCTAAAGCCTGCTAATTGTGTAACATTCACACAGGTTAGTCTCTTGGTCAAACAGGACAAAGAAATAAAACCCAACAACAACAAAAACCAGCACATGTTCCCCCCAGGACCCCCCTACACATGATTTTCTTTTGCCCCTTCCCAAAAGCCATGGATTACCAGGTCCTGTGTGTCAAGGGACTCTGAACTGTACAGGCCAGCAAAGGCTTTTTAGCAAAGACAACCAATTAAGCTATTTTTAGACCCAGTTAAATGGAAAATACATCTCAGAGGTTCTGGTGTCTTAGAGTAGAAGACATATTTCCCCCTCTGTAGTTTCTACTGAAAAACAGAACTTGAGAAGACAATAACAATAGTTGTCATGGGCAAACACTTCTGGCTGGTATGGCAAACCCCAAATCTCATGTGAGAGAATCTTCTCAGAACTTCATCCAGCTCTAGAGCTGCTCAGCCTGTCTGAATAACATCTGGGGTGAGCTTCCAAGGTTCCAGGCACCCCAGACTCCGAGCCATGCCAGGAAGCATAGAATCATAGACTGGCCTGGGTGGGAGGGGACCCCAAGGGTCCCAGAGCTCCAACCCCCTGCCACAGGCAGGGACACCAACCTCAGGCCTGGAGCTACACAAGGTTGCCCAGGGCCCCATCCAACCTGGCCTGGAACACCCCCAGGGACGGGGCACCCACCCCCTCTCTGGGCAGCCCCTTCCAGCCCCTCACCACTCTCTCTGCACAGAATTTCCCCCCAATCTCTCCTCTCCCCCTTCCCTCCTCCAGCTTCACTCCAGCCCCCTTGTCCTGCCAGTCTCTGCCCTTGAACAAGCTGATTCCCCTCCTGTTCCTCTGCTCCCTTCAGGCACTGGCAGGCTGCAATGAGGTCCCCCCACAGCCTTCTCTTCTCCAGGCTGACCCAGCCCAGCTCCCTCAGCCTCTCTCCAGAGGGGAGCTGCTCCAGCCCCCTGAGCATCTCCATGGCTCCTCTGACCCCTCTCCAACAGTCCCACATCTCTCTTGTGTTGGGCCCCAGCTCTGGACACAGGATCCAGCTGGGGCCTCAGGAGGGCAGAGCAGAGAGGGACAATCCCCTCCCTGTCCCTGCTGCCACCCCTCTGCTGATGGAGCCCAGGATCCCATTGGCCTTGGGAGCTGCCAGAGCCACTGCTGGCTCAGGGGGAGTTTCTCACCCCCCAGAATCCCCAGGTCCTTCTCACAGGGCTGCTCTCCAGGCGCTCTTCTCCTAGGCTGGATCTCTGGCTGGGATTCCTCCAGCCCAAGTGCCACCCCTGACACTTGGCAGTGTTGGACCTCATTAGGTTCACCCAGGCCCATCTTTCCAGCCTGCCAAGATCCCTCTGATTTCCTTTCTCCTTCTGCTGTGTTTTTGTCACTGTAGACACATGTGGCTGTGGATGTTTTCAGCTCATTATCTGTTCACAGTTTGAGGAGCCCATGGAAGGGATTGAGTGTTGTGGGATGTAGTCAGTGATGAGCTAAGACATCCCTAGCAGGATTCTCTATTAGGAAATGCTCCTGTTTTGAATTAAAACTCAATCTATTTCAAATGACTCTGCCTCTCTTTTGGACAATAGTAATGTATGCCTCTGTACTAGGGCCAGAGGAGATTATTAACAGCATGATTTAACTGTGCTATGTCATTCCAGCTCTGTACCAGCAAGAGAGTCACTAATGAGCAATGATATTTAAAATACAGAGAGGTAATGAGAAAATGCTTCTCCCTGTACACCCAGATGTTGCCTTTTCAATATGGTGCTTTTTCTTCTTCTTTTTCTTAAGGGCAAAAAATGATTACCATCTGGGGGCTCAAACACACAGATAAAAGGGCAGCATTTTGAAATGTTTGCCCTTCTGTGTTCCTCTTTTGTGTTATCTGACTTATAGCACACTGGAGGATTTTAGGATAAACAACACATTTAGGTACTTCACTCTGCACACAGGCTTTTCCCTTTCCATTATAAGTGATTTCACACCTTTAAAGAAACCTCTCCAGTCCTCCAGAAGAAGAAAGACAACCAGGTTACACATATTTACTGCCTGTTAGTCATAGCCCAGCTGTTACCAAAACTCACTGAATTTCTGGGTGGCACCTTTCACTGAAAATCTGCTTTTCCCTTCTGCAGAGGCTTGAGCTCACAGCAAAATGAATTGGCTACCCATGCTACAAGGGCATGGAGAGCTGGGCAGGGGAAACCAGGTGAGATTCAACAAGAGCAATGGAGAGTCTGGCACCTGGGGAGGAACAACTGCTGGGATCAGGACAGGCTGGGGGGGAGCTGCTGGAGAGGAGCTCTGTGGAGAAGGACCTGGGGGTGCTGGGGGGTGACAGGGTGGCCATGAGCCAGCAGTGTGCCCTGGGGCTGAGAGAGACAATGGGATCCTGGGGGCATCAGGAGGAGTGTGGGCAGCAGGTCACAGGAGGGGATCCTCCCCCTCTGCTTTGCCCTGCTCAGGCCCCAGCTGCAGTGTTGTGTCCAGTGCTGGGCTCCCTGGGATCAAAGAGCCAGGGATCTCCTGGAGAGAGTCCAGAGGAGGCTGAGGAGATGCTGAAGGGCCTGGACCATCTCCCCTGGGAGGAGAGGCTGGGTGAGCTGGGGCTGTTCAGCCTGGAGAGAAGAAGCCTCAGGGGGGACCTTATGAATGTCTATCAATATCTGAAGCATGGGATGCAGGGGCCATGGGCAGCCCCTTGTCAGTGTCTGTGGGGACAGGACAAGGGGCAATGGCTGCAAGTTGGAGCACAGGGAGTTCCACAGCAACCTGGGGCAGAACTTCTTCCCTGTGAGGGTGAGGGAGCCCTGGGACAGGCTGCCCAGGGGGTGTGGAGTCTCCTTCTCTGGAGAGATTCCAGCCCCGTCTGGACACCGACCTGTGTGCCCTGTCCTAGGGACCCTGCTTTGGCAGGGGGTGGGACCCCATGGGCTCTGGGGGTCCCTTCCAACCCCTGTGATTCTATGATTCTACAGCATGAAATCTAACTCTAACACTGTATTTCAGGCAAACATCAGTCATTAGCTTAATGATGCTAATGGTCATTGCGAGGTGCAATTGTTTTTTCTCCCTGCTTCCCACTAAGGGCTGTAACTTGTTTCATTGGAGATTGAGGCTTTTTTTCTCCCTTAGGTGACTTCTTCATGTGGAAAACTCATAAAAAAACCTGCTTCACATACTCTGTGGACTAAATTGCATTGATGCTGCTATTGCCTGTAAGAGATAGGGAGGCAACTGGACCTGGGATTTTGGGAAAGAACTCAGGGAAGAAAGGTGCCTGGAAAAGGCAGAATGATGTGTTTGTACACACCTCCATCTCCCCCATTGAAACGAGCTCCCTGACAGAGCTAGAAGCAAATCTGGAGTTCTTTCCTTGCATGACAGCCCTGAGAGCCCAGGTTGCTCAACCATTCATGACACAACAGCCGGCGCGCTGCAGCGGTTGACTCTCAGGCTGTTGCTGTGGTTAAACCCCCACACCTCCCAACAGGCAGGTGGGCTCTGCTCCCCTCTTACCAGGGAGGTTACTCCCCACACAGATCATGGTGCAGACCACCCTGGGGAAGGTCTATGAGGTCAAGCCTCTTCTCTTAACTCCAGGAATTACTTCCTACCCGTGCTGGTTGGTGGGAGTCATCTCTCTTCTCATTAGAGGTAATTATAGCAGGGAATCGTTCTGGCAGGCTCATTAATTGGTGTTAAGCAAGAGCAGGAAGGGTCTTACACACACTATGCAAAGTGGAGTTTTACCTCCACAATTAGGGCAAACAGATCTACAGGGAAAGCACATCTGTAACTGGTGTAACTGCCGATTCCCCAGAGTGAGTTGGGTCTTATCAGCAGAAAACCCCACTTCCTCACTCCTTGCCTGCAGGATAACTGATACACAGCCCAGGAGAGCAAGGCTCCAGCCCCCCAGGCTGGCTACACCACAGGCCTCTGCCAGCACCAAGTGCTGTTCGCCTAGAAGTTTTGAGAATGCATGTCACCTTCTAGCTGAGTCCTACAAAAAAGCAAAAGCCCAGACAGCAAGCATCCTTCAGTTTCAGACAGGAAAACCTTACCCCTGCATTGCAACTGGGGGTATTTAAGCACAAAGACCTTCAAGTGAATTATTATCCTGCAGGTTTTATATGCCCCATGCCTTTAAACCTCTGGCTTGTCCAACAGCCTGCCCTAAACCAGCCTGCCCCAACAACTGATGTGCAGCAGCAGTAGCTGCATCTCTTCTGTACACAGATCTGCTCCTACAGGTTGTGTATTTTCACAAACACCCTTTTTTATTGTTCCAGTTTCCTTCTGTGACTGCAGTGTTTCACATACTGGCATGTATCTCTCCATCTCTCCTTTCCACAAAGATCCTGCCTTTAGGTCTGATCAGTCAGGTCTCCTGTGGGCAGCAGAGTGAGGGATGAAAGCACTGTAGAGGGACGTTCATGCAGACAAGAGAGCATCTGCAGGAGAGCTGATAATGTTTGTTTTCCAGCAATGCTACTCAGGTCAGTCTGGGAACTGCTTCTGGACTGCTGGGCTGCAGAGAGTTGTGCAGTGATTTGATGTTACAGACAACTTTGGGACTGGATGTTGCAGCCAATATCTCCCTGTTGCTGCTGAAACAGCAGCTAAACAGGGTGCAATGCTGCAGGATGGGGCACAAGCTCCCTGCTGGTTTTCATGCAGCCCCTGGAAGTAATTTTAAAACAAACACTTGACAATCTCCCAGCTTCTGCCAACCTCCTTTGACAATTCAGGGAAACAGGACCACCTGTACAGCACAGCACTGGGTCTAGAGGGTGTTCACTGTGTATCTGTGCATCTGTATCTGAGTCAGAGCCATTAGGTCTGAGTTTCTGAGGTTTCTGAGCAGTCTGACAGCTGCTGTCCCCAAGTCAGGTAGTATGTGCAGGGATGTTCTACTTCACACACTTAAACCACAACAGAGTATAACTGCTGAGCTGCAGGGATGGTTGCGTGCTGCAAGGCAGGGGCTGGTCCTGAAAAGGCAAAGCAGGGCAGATTCCTGGTGGCTTCTTAGGTGGGACAAGTCCTGGCCTCACTAATGCATTTACCCTCTGGGATATAGGTGAAGCTGGATTTCACCTCACTGCTTGAAGCAGTTCCAAGAAGTGCCACTGTTTGACATTGCTGGCAGCGAGCTCCAGCAAGTGTAAACAGAGCTGCCTGCTTCCTTAGCTCAGAGAAATGCCAAGCAAGGCTCACAGAAGCCCTATAAAAAGCCACTGGGAGGTTGGACTGCATCAGCAAGAGGTCATAGCACTAGGAGGCAAGGTTAAACTTCCCAGCAAGGAGCAAGCAGAAACTTAGTGTTTCTGTGGTCAGCTCGGAGCTGTGCTTGGAGAGGAGGAAGAGTAGGAGAGGAGGAAGGGGTGCCCTGCACAGACCACCCAGCTCCTCTTGGGACTTTCTCCCACCCAGCAGCCTTAGTGGTGCTGAGGCATCCCAGAGGAGGGAAAACACCTAGGACGAAGGCACATGACCCTGATTTTGGGGCAAGGGTGCAGATGCCTGTCCAGCACTCAGCTCAGCAAGGCTGGGAGCTGAGCAAGGGAGTTCTGCAGAAGAAGGCTGGAGCTGTGAGCTAGGCACCCATCGCAGCAGCAGCCCCAGATGCTGGCAAAGCAGCACCTTACAGCACCGTGTGACATCATCATTCAGGTCCTGTGCACATGTAAACAAGGCTGGTGTGATACAGCCCGGACACTACTTCCTCCTCAGAGCACAGTTGCACATAGCTGGGTCTCTGCTTGAAAAGGTAAGGCAGCTTTTCAGCTCTCTCTTTCGCTTTGGAACCAAAGGGAAGGCACCTGGGTT